>OY740781.1:54302182-55004536 GCA_963514005.1 Raja brachyura | reverse complement strand
TGGTTCATATTTCATTTACTCCCATGTGCAACATAGCTTTTCAGTGTGGAATTTCTCTACTGTCTAACTACTAATTTCCTTAGGATCTTTATGGCATGCGTCCATCTCATAGATGCATACTATTTAGGACCCATTCACAGGAGATCACCAGAGACATTTCAAATTGATCTGGAGGATATTTCTTACGCTGTGTTTTGCTTAAATCAACTGTTTTCAGCCATCCAGTCAAATTTAAGTTGATACCAACTGGACGTTATTGTTTATCGGATATACCTTTAACTATTAATTACCTGTGATTCTGCCCTGGGTCAACAGATTGGAATCAATTGAAGCCTGTAACAACCTTGTTATCAAGCAGTCTTCTATTTATCAAGTGAAACTGGCTATAGCAGCTGTCTTGCATTATTAGAACTTTCAATGTGCAAGTATTAATCTCTCAAGTGCCATATAGGTCATTGTTAACAGACCTATGCTATTATCAGCTGAAGCTACCAAAGTCACAATGGTGGTTGAACTACATACAGCATTGCTCCAGTAGTTTTGGTCACATAATCTTCAGTTATATTACTTACACGTGCTAGAGCTCAAAGATGGAAAATCACGAATGCCATCTCTAGTAACGAAGGCGGATGGGATTTGCATGAATCACCAATTCTTCAGTTATTGGTATCAACTACCTATAGACACTAGGTGTATACTATGGGTTAAAGGGTTATTGTGCGAATATGCAAAACCTGCATGCTTAGTTCCAAGTTGATACACTGTGTTGGTGGCATATGTTAGTCACAAGGGTGCAATAAAGTCAAAGTATCCTGTCATAATTTACCCAACCTTTTGGCGCTGGTGTATCATCATGCAAAATCAATGACAACACAGTATGGATGTTGGATCACAAAGCCTTTTAAGATCATGGCTCGATGGCACCCAATATTGATATGTTTGTATGCAGGCTCATTCTCGCTACGCAGGGGAGGAATGTTCTTTTATGGGGTTCTCCATTTTGCCTCATCAGTCGGGGCTTGCAATAATTCAGCAAGATCCCGCATTCAGGGTTCTCGTACTGTCTGACAGGCCTACACAGCCATGGTTTTCCGCAAATGTTGGGAATAATATAGAAATTTATATGGGGTTCGAAACATAAAACTTTGCTGGTTCAGCCTGGGATTCGGGGAACCAGCCTCTACATGATTAATCAATTCATTGCTTTACAGAATCTGAGAAGACCGCTCCTGCGGCTCGGGCTGTCAGACTGATCCATGTATGTCTCACTGCAGAGTGCAGGGATAGCAACAATAAAGCAGTACTTTGCCTCTTCAGGAGATTGGAAGCGTTTTCTGTTAAATGTTATGTTACATATAATACGGTACGGACACTGACATCTTAGAGTTCATTTTCTATGGGTCTTTGACAATAAATTAAGTTATAGTCCCATTAACTGTACCCAACGTGCTTCTCATCATAGTTGCTGCAGCAAGTGGGACCCGCTCTCTCGGGTTTCACCCTCTGGTGTCCAGTATTTAGGATATCATTAACACAAGTTCTTCCAGACCCAAGTACATGGAAGTATGGGATATTGACATTGTGATAGCATTTATTCACCATGGGGCTCCAGCTATATCTCTATCTTTGGTTCGGCTCTCATAGGTAGGTTATTCCCTCGCGCTGCCCTCAGCGCATGGGTCCAGTCATTACATAAATTGCGAATGCGCAGGGTCGTTACACCTGCAATATCATAATTCATGTTTACATACCCCATGCACCTTCGGTTACATGTGGTCACACATTTACATCATTACGTCACAGTCATCTAGAGCCTTAGAAGCTTTGATACTAGTTCAGACCATCTCCAGGTGGTTATACGAGGTTTGGCTTATACAGGAGTAGATACTGATTTCTAATCTCACTCCACCAGGGCTGCTACAACACCAGCAGCAAGGGTTATGTGCGGTCCTCTGGACCACATCCTGTCAACTGCAGGATGGTCTAATGAAAGAGGTATCCAATGTTTTATTTTAACCCATTGCCAGACCAGGGGTATTTGCCAACTCTATTTAGATTCAATTTATAGTTCCCCTCAGTTGTGAGGGGTTACTGTTATTATTGTTTGTTCATTTATCAGCATCAGCATGTTTTAAATCTATTACATGTATGTATGCATTATGAATGTTTCCCTCATCTACGGTCAACTGATGCAGTCGTGCTTGTGTGGACTCGTTTTTCCATGGCATGAAATCACAGACCTTCAAAATCTTCACGTTGTCACTCACGTGACTCCGAAGTAAAATAGTAAGATTAAACGAGAACTTAGCAGTTTGAAGTTTGATCGTTATTTTATGAGGAGTTACGATGAGGGATTACGTGCCCTCCGCTCCCTACCCTCATAATATAACGATCATCTGGTAGTTCTAGTCATCTATAATCTTACTATGTTACTTCAACAACTGTTATCTGTGATTTCACACCGTTGCTTTGAAGATTGACGCGCATGCGTGGGGACGGCCTTCTTCACGTAATCCCTCATCGTAACTCCTCATAAAATAACGATCAAACTTCAAACTGGTAAGTTCTCATTTAATCTTACTATTATTCCTGATACATTTATGGAATCTGAAAATGGTAACAGCATCATGCTTTACTTTTCAAATGCAAGTTTCAATCATAGAAATGCTTAATATTATCCGACCTCTAGATATTGTGAAAAAATAAACCTCTCATCACAGACCATTATGCTTCAGAAAGTACAATTTGATTGTTATAACTTATAAACAATATGATATCAATGCCCTTAGCAATTCTCTTTTTGCATTGCTGAGAATGATACTCCTCTATTACAAAACGAAGAAACGTACTTCACATCATAATTCAAAGTATTCCATATTTCCAGTAAGAAATTGTAACCTGGCAATATATGTATGTGCATATTATTAATAGTTATGCAGAACATTTAACACTGCAGATTATAAATGTTTCATTGTTAACATTTACTCACAATTGATAGCTTTGGAGTTGTAGAATACGTCTTTTTAATCACTTATGGAATGTAGACATCACCAGGAAGGCTGACATTTACTCCTATCATTAACAGTCTTACAATAGTGGACTGGAGCTATCTCCATGAACTGCTCTAGATTAATCTCTCATTAAGAGACTCATACAATCCTGTAGAATCACCAGACAACATATTTGCACAATGCTTTAGAACCTTTGGTTATCATCACATGATGCTTTAGAAACTGTGGTCATCATCTCCGCACGATGCTTTAGAATCTCTGGTCATCATCTCCACACAATGCTTTAGAATCTCTGGCTATTATCTCCACACAGTGTTGTAGAACCTCTGGTCATTTCTGCAAATGTCAAAGTACCTCTGGTTTTTATACTCACACAATGCTCTAGAACCTCTGATTATTCATACAACATTGTTGAATCTCTGGTTATCATACTCACACAAATCTGTAGTGTGCATCACTATATGACAACATTAAAACAGAATGGTAGCATGGTGGTAAAATGACCAGATTCATAATCCAGAGATCTAGAACGTAACTCTGTGGCTCCTGGAGAATGCAAATTTTATGAATTAAATGATCTGATGTATGATTTTAGTAATGTTGACCATGAAACTAGTAGATTATAAAGTCCCATCAGGATCACTAATGTCCTTTGGTACTGAGAATCTGCTGCCCTTGCACAATGTGGCTCTGGGGCTGCTCCCTTGACCTTGCTGCAACACTCCACCGTTGGGTCCCCGAGGGCTAGTATGGACATTGTGGGCGGAATGGATTCTTGGGCTGGCAGCTCACTCACTCACTGCTGGTGGGCTGGCAGTTGACTCATGGCTATTCCTTGAAATTCCATTTCAAGCAGGGTGCAAGGCCACCAAATTCAAATGCAGTTTCCTATCATTTCAAGCAGGGTGCAAGGCCACCAAATTCAAGTGCAGTTTCCTACCATTTCAAGCAGGGTGCAAGGCCACCAAACTCGTGCAGTTTCATACCATTTTAAGCAGGGTGCAAGGCCACCAAACTCAAGTGCAGTTTCATATCATTTCAAGCAGGCTGCAAGGCCACCAAATTCAAGTGCAGTTTCATAACATTTCATGCAGTGTGCAAGGCCACCAAAGTCAAATGCAGTTTCAAACCATTTCCAGCATGGTGCAACCACCAGAAAACCACCATAAAACCACATAAAACACCACAAACCCATATAAAACCCACAAAAAAAAACACACTAACAGTTCAGTAGACATTCAGTGTGTTCAATTGGTTTACAGCTCAGACAGAGAGTCATGACCTTTCGCACCCCCATCTTGCAGAGACTGAGCCACGCCCACACTTTTGGGTGTTATAGTTCACCCCCCTCCCACTGAAAGGGGCATGGCCTTCATGGCATAATTGATAGGAGAGAGAATCTCAACATTTTTTAAACTTTAATGTGTTTTATTTTTTATCGATGGGAAAAATCCTCTTGTCCTGTGCAGCGGAGGGGGACTCTGAGTAAGATGGCCAAACATCACAGCCGTAAATGGTCACATTTGTTCGAAAATCAATATGCAGTGCAAACAGGAAGTGGTCAAGATGAGACTTTTAATTATATCGATTTAATATAGTGCCTTCTTTCCTGGAATGATATGGTTCAGCTGCCTGGAATAAGGCAGAGGGTTATTACTGTTTCTATGGATGTTGACTACTGTGTGATGTTATTAAACCTCCTGCAGTATGGGACAAAGTCCGGAGGGTATCACCACTTGTGTTTGGAGACGTAATAAATTGCAGATGGTGGTTTACATACAAAAGGCACAAAGCGCTAGAGTAACTCAGCATCTCTAGAGAATATGGATAGGTAATGTTTTGGGTTAGGAAACTTCTTCTGTCTAAAACATCACCTATCTATGCCCTTCTGGTATGATGAATGATCTGCTAGGTTACTCCAACACCATGTATTATCCTCTCTGGCCAACTCCTCATCTCCGCCAAAGGAGTCTTTACCCAGCTCTTTCACCAAGATTTCAATGGATTAATTTCCAGCAAAGCTTAAACATCTTTTTCACCACACTTTTAAGAGTTTATCTAAGAGATTATGCCAATCAACAAAATGGTTAGTCTCAGCAGGTGCAAAGGACTCTTGCAATTACTTGAGCTTTGCATGCGCGAATGGGGATAGTGTGGAGATTGCTTTCTCCAGAGCTTGCACAAGACATGTGCATGAAAATTGTATGGATGCCAAGACAATCTGTCCCATATGGCATGTTTCCATGGGTTTAATGGATTTCTCACCTTCTTGTACATTGTGTTAAATGCTATAGCGCTGACAGAACTGGAATTCTGCACATATCTACTACCACTGTTGATAGTTATACCCCTTAAGATTTTGGATTGGGTCACTGGCTGTTGAAGACATACAGTAGGGTATGAAGAATTTATAATATTGTGGAGGACATAAATTGCACCCTGTGCTAGAACATACATGGGATAGATTTTTGTATTTATTCTGGATTGTTCTAGAACATTTGTATAGCATGTGCTCTATGCTTACCCGTATGTACTTCATTAGTTACAATACTATATTGCCAAGCATATCAGGGATAGCAATAAATATTGATTTGCAGGTCTTTTATATCTCCCACGAAATGTAATTTACAGAGAAAGTCCTCTGATATTTATGATGAGGCAGCTACGATTTGCGCGTGGTGTTTGCTGAGATATTTACTGATTGTAACTCCTATAATGAATATAAACACAATGAGTTTTATGGCAGACAGATTGATCACAGACAGATCGAGCTTTGCATTGAATTCATGAGATTATGTTTACGAGATTGTGCTTGCGAGATGCAAGATTAATTTTTGTTGTGATTTTTATATATTCTCTACTGTGATATTTAAACTTGGAGTCACAAGGAACTGTAGATGCTGGAATCTTGAGTAAAACATAAAGTGCTGGAGTAACTCAGTGGGTTAAACAGATCTATGGAGGGAATGAATAGATGATTGTTTTGGGTTAGCAGACTTCTTCAGACTTTTTAGTTTGAAAAAGGGTTCTAAACGGAAAAATCACCTCACTCCATCACTTTGTGGTTTTGCTCATAGATGAACTTATGTTGATTCATGTTTACGATATTTGTTACTTTGTTCCCTGATGATTGGATATCCTAAGAATTGTATGGCATTATGTATCAACCATGCGCTATCTATCTATCTATCTATCTATCTATCTATCTATCTATCTATCTATCTATCTATCTATCTATCTATCTATCTATCTATCTATCTATCTATCTATCTATCTATCTATCTATCTATCTGATCTTGCGCTCTTCCACTTTGCGGGGCTTTTCTATTTGTGCAAAGACGGTGTGCGAAAGCGCTACGACTTTCGAACTATGACTGACCTGTGGAGGAAGGTACTGCATATGCTGCTTTTTATAGATGGAGCGAGGGAGGGAGTGATTGATGGTAGGGGAAAGGAGCGGGAGGGAGTAGTGAGGGAGAGATTGTGGGAGGAGGAGAGGGTGGGGGGATTAAAGGAGGTGCAGGGGTAGGGAGGGAGAGGGGGAACATGGGGAAAGTGAGGAGAGTGGAGGAGGAGGGGTGGCAGGGAGTGGGGAATAGAGGGAGAGGACAGCAGTGGGGAAGATCAGGGGGGATAGTGTGGGGAGGTGAGTATTGGGCGATAGAGGGATAGGAGGGAGGTAGGGAGGAGTTATGGAGGGAGGGTGGGAGTGACTGAGGGTAGGGGAAAGGAGAGGGAGGGAGAGGTGAGGGAGGGATTGGGGAGGGGGGGAGGAAAGGGGAAAGAAGAGGGAGGGCAGAGGGAGGGGAGTGCTGGGGATGAGGGGAAATTAACCGTGCCTGCACAGTCGGGGCCTATGTGTGAGTGGTGCAATATTGCATTGGGGAACGGGTTGCATTGGGGGACAAGGCCTCCCGTGTGACACTTAGTCTAGTGATATTTATAGGGGTGACCATGAAACCAGCAGATTATGAAGTCCCATCCAGATCACTATGATGTGTGCTGTGCTGTGACATTTAACAGTGTTGCATTCTCATGCTTTGTGGGGAATATCAGGGTAATTAATGAAGCATAGTTAATCTTAGTTACATTTTTATTTTTATTAGGTTATCTGCTTTGTTGGGATATTAACAGGAATTTGGGTAATACTTGTAGTAGATATTATGCTCTTTGTTGAATTTGATTTAATATTTATGGCAATATACAGTTATTTATTCAATTATATTGTAACATTTGCAATATCCATTTAGTTTGCACGGATGTATTTGTGGACAACATCTCAGAATATAATGAGGATTGCGCTCAGCTACTTATGGAACCTGTGCTGTGGGATTGCTATGTTTATCAATCTTGGTACATCTATGCATCCTGATCATAATATTATCATGGCTATGCTGCATGAGATTGTGAGGCCAAAACCGAAAATTAGGCAGAAATATCTGTTGTTTAACTCAAAGAATCTGTAGTAATCTAATTATGTGGATTTGTGCTCATAAACGGGGCTGTTATTTATTGGGTGACTATTTTTCTTTCATAGGATATGGATATGGACATCAATGGCAAGGTTAGTACTTATTTCAGATCTCTGATTGTCCTTGAGAAGATGATGAGCCATTTCCCAGAACTGCTCTGTCCATGTGATGAAATTGCACCCACATTGCCATTGGGCAAGGGATTAAAAGAGAAAAGGGGGATGCACAAGAGATTGCAGATGCTGGAATCTTGAGCAAAATACAAACTGCTGGAGGATTCAGCAGGTCAGCCAGCATCCGTGGAGGGGATGATGTTTTGGGTCAGGACCCTGAAAGTCTGAAGAAAGGTCTCGACCCAAAACATCGTCTGTCTATTTCCCTCCACAGATGCTGCATAACCTGCTGAATTCCTCCACCACTTTGTTTTTTTTGCGCAAGGCATTGAAAGAGTTAAATTCAGTGAAGTTTGGAAGATGCGTGACTTGGAAGGGAACTTGCAAATCTGGTGTTCCCCACTGTTGTTGTTATTCAGTCTGGCCGAGGGAGTGGGTTGGGAACGTTCCACATATACTTCAGGACAAGCAAACCAGCATCAATGTCTTTCCCAAATCATCACCGCCAGCACTGAAGCCCTGGGTATATGGAAGGGGGGGAATGGTGAATGTGATGCCACCTTTTAATTGCATATTCTTGAGTCTAAATGGAAGTAAACTAAATCAGACAGATTTATGTCCATTTATTTCAAGCTCATACTGGAAGTTACCACATCTAATGTTTCAATTATCACACAATGGAAGGGCATTAGGCTCAGTGACAGAGCTATCCCATTCATTCTATTACGCTTCCGTTTCCTTTCAAAATATACATCCATCTTCCTTTGTTAGTACAAAAACAGCTTAACACATAAATGACAGAGCTATACAATGTATAAGACACAAATGACTACGTTTCTTTGAACAGACATCTCGATTTGTTTATTGCAATGTTAATTTAGTTAACTGCTACCACAGTACTAGAACAGATTGGACAATGCGAAGTGCAGTATGTTCTTGAATATAAATTCAAGCCACTGTAAGTATATATGAGGAAGGCTAGTTATGTATGTAGCTACAAAAGACTACAAAGAGCAAACTACTGGAGGAACTCACCAGGTCAAGGATCATCTGTGGAGGGAAGTGGACAGTTGATGTTTTGGTTTGAGATCCTTCCGCTGGACTGAAAGAGTGGAAGGAAGAAGGCCAGTATAAAGAAGTGGGGGGGCGGGGGGAGAACAAGAGCTAGCACATGATAGGTGGATCCAGTTGAGGAGGGGTGGATTGGTGAACCGTGTCAGGTGGGGGAGAGAGGGGTGGAGAGAGCAGCAGAGGCTGAGACATAATGATGGTAGTAACCAGGGGCTGCAGATGATTGAATCTGAGGGGAAAGGAAGGCGGCGTATGTAACCAAATAAGGGATGGGCAGATGGGGGAGGGATTTAATGGGAGGAGTGTGGGAGTGATGGGCAGATGGGCTGGGTGGGAAAGAAGTTGGTGAGACGGGGCAGGGTTTTGTGGAAAAGAAGAGTATGAATGGAAGGATGGATGGAAGGGGAGCAGGCCACCTAAAATTAGAGGGTTTGATGTACATGCCATCATTTTGCAGACTAATGAAGCAGAATATGAAGTGCTGTTCCTCTACTTTGTATTTGTTTGCACCTTGGTAGTGGGGGAGGTCTAGGACAGTCAGGTCAGTGTGGGAATGGGGATGGGAATTGAATTGGCTGACACCAGCTCAGGATGGCTTTTATGGACTGAAGCTCAGCAAAACGGTCACCTCACCAGTGTTTCTTTTTCACGCTGTACAGGCGGCTGCATCGAGAACTCAATAGACAGGGTTAGAGGAGGTGCACTTGAATCTCTGTCTCATCTGGATGGGCTGCTTGGGTTCCTGGATTGTGACAAGGGTGGAGGAATAGGGACAGGTATCACATCCCCTACATTTGCAGGGGAAAATACCTGAGGAGGGTCGGGATGAGCAAACCAGAGTGTCACGGAGAAAATGGTCCCCATGGAAAACAGAAAGAGGTGGGGATGTGAAAATGTGACAGTTGGTGGGATCATGTTGTAGCTGCCGTAATGTTGAAGAATGACTTGCGGGTGCAATGGTTGGTGAGGTGAAAGGTGAGGACAATGGGCTCCCCATTCAGTCAGGAGAGGAGGCAGGGCGAGAGCAGATGTACAGAAAATGGAGATGAGCTTGCGAGCACCATAAATAACAGTGAGGTTTATGCCCATTTCCTAAAGGAAGAGGATATCTCCAACATTCTCGGATGGAAAGCCTCATCTCAGGAACAATTGTGATCGAGGACCAGAGGACATAGGTTCAAGGTGAGGGGGGAAAAATTTAATAGGAATCCGAGGGGTAACTTTTTCACACAAAGGGTGGTGGAGGTGAAGTAACTGCAGATACTGGAATCTTGAGCAAAACACTCTGTGCTTGAAGACCTCAGTGGGTCTGGCAGCAGAGTCATAGAGTAATACATTGTGGATACAGGCCCTTCGACCCAACTTGCCCACACCGGCCAACAATGTCCCAGCTACACTAGTCCATATCCCTCCAAACCTGTCCTATCCATGTACATTTCTGTTTCTTAAACAATGGGTTAGTCCCAGTATCAACTACCTCCTCTGGCAGCTTATTCTATACACCCACCACCCTTTGTGTGAAAAAGTTACCCCTCGGATTCCTATTAAATCCTTTCCCCCTCACCTTGAACCTATGTCCACTGGTCCTCGATTCCCCTACTCTGGGCAATAGACTGTGCCTCTACCCGATCTATTCCTCTCATGATTTTGTACATCTCTATAAGATCACCCCTCATCCTCCTGCATTCCATGAAATACAGACCCAGCCTACTCAACCTCTCCCTATAGCTCACACCCTCTAATCCTGGCAACATTCTCGTAAATCTTTTCTGAACCCTTTCAAGCTTGACAATATCTTTCCTATAACATTGTGCCTAGAACTGAACACAACATTCTGGATGTGGTCTCACCAATGTCCTACACAAATGCAACATGACCTCACAACTTCTATACTCATCATGGCCAAAGTGCCAAAAGCCTTCGACTTGCCTACCTTCGCCTCGACCTTCAAGGAACCATGCACCTGCACTCTTAGATCCCTCTGCTCTATAACACCACCCAGGGGCCTATAATTTACTGTGTTGGTCCTGCCCTTGTTAGACTTCCAAAATGCAACACCTCACACTTCTCTGTGTTATATTCCATCAACCATTCCTCAGCCCAGCTGGCCAATCGATCCAGATCCTCATGCAGTCATTCACAACCATCTTCACTATCTGCAAAACCACTAACTTTTGTATCATCAGCAAACTTGCTAATCTTGCCCAGTGTGTTCTCATCCAAATCATTGATGTAGATGACAAACAGTAACGGACCTAGCACTGAACCCTGATGCCCACCACTAGTCGCAGGCCTCCAATCTGAGAAGCAACCTTCCGCCATTACCCTCCGCTTCCTTCCATGGAGCCAATTTGCTATCCATTCAGCTATCTCTCCTTGGATCCCATGCGATCTAACCTTCCAGAGCAGCCTACCATGCGGAACCTTGTCAAATGTTTTACTGAAATCCATGTACACAACATCTGCAGCTCTGCCCTCATTGACCTTTTTGGTCCCGTCTTCAAAAAAATCAATCAGATTTCTGAGACATGACCTCCCATGTACAAAACCATGTTGACTATCCCTAATCAAACCTTGCCCAGCCAAATGCCTGTAAAACCTATCCCTCAGAATACTCTAGTAACTTTCCAACTACAGATGTTAAGCTCACCAGCATAAGCTCACAGCCATTTTCCCTGCAGCCCTTCTTGAAAAGAAGCACAACATTTTGCAACCCTCCAGTCTTCCGGCACTTCTCTTGGATTTTTTGACGAAGCATTTCTGGAGTGAATGGGTAGACAACGTTTCAAATCAACACTGTTCTTCAGACTGTTATAATCCAAGTGGATCAGCCTGAGGAAGGGTCCCGACCTGTAACATTGGTTATCCATTCCCTCCGCAGAAGCTGCCTGATGTACTGAATTCCTCAAGCACATTGTGCTTTGCTTGAGAGAAAGGGATGGTGACCTTACAAGACTAGTAAGAAGGGATATAGTCTCGATAGCTGTGAGAGTCAGTGAGTTTATAGTAAATCTGCGTGGATGCTTCGTCTCCTTGATGGAGACAAAGAGATTAAGAAAGGGGGAGGGAGGTTTTAGAAATGGTCCAACAGCATTTGAGGACAGGGTGGAAGTTACTGGCAAGGTTAATGACATTGATGAGTTCTGCATGGCTGCAGAAAGCAGCACCAATGTAGTTGTGGGGAAAGAGCTGGAGAGTGGTGCCAGAATGGATTTGGAGCACAGAACATTCAATGTAGCCAAGGAAGAGGCAGGCAATAGCAGGAGCCCTTGGCCATGTCCACGGCTATGCTTTGGATTCGTATAGATTTTGAGGAGTTGAAAGAGGAGTTGGTCAAATGAGGAGTTAGTAGAGGGGAACAATCCTTAGCTACTCCCATACTCCACTTTCTTTTCCCATTTGATTCCATCATCCGCAGAGCCTTGTTACCTCTACTAATCATGCCCCAGTGACTGTTGTTATCTCCACTCCTTTCTCCCCCACGTAACTCCTTTTACCAATCCATCCCTCCTCATCTTGATTTAACTACCACGTGCCAACAATTTTCCCCACCTCTCAATATTGTTTATCCCCTCTCCACTCTTTCAGTCCAGAGGAAGGATCTCAACCTGAAATGTCGACTGTCCATTGCTCTTCGTGGATGCTGCCAGACTTGCTGAGGTTCTTCATCAGTTTGTTTGTTGCTCTGATTATTCATGTAGCTCTTCAATCCATGATTTCCATCCATCCCCATCAAAACAATTAGTTAACTCTTGAATCAATAAAACCAACTGCTCTATTTTCACATCCAGATGACATTCATATCAGTAGAATGTTAAACATTCTTTGTATGAAGAACTGATTTCTGATTTCAGTTTTTCACACAAAGGGTGGTGCATACTGTACATGGAACGAGATGCCAGACAAACCAGCAGAGGTGCGTACAATTACATTAAAAAACACTTAGACAGGTACATGAATAGGAAAGATTTAGAGGGGTATGGTCCAGGAGCAGGCAAGTGGAACTATTTTTTTCAAGCAACTAGGACAGCATGGATGAGTTGGGCCAAAACGCCTGTTTCCCTCCTATATATGACTATACTGGGGGTTGAGTCAAGCAGTGTTAGCAAGTTAGAAATGGTTGGTCTTAGTATTGGCTTTACTGTGTGGTGGGTAGATCATAGTGAAATGACTGTTTCAGGTTTAACGAACGTAGACCAGTAGAACATTCTTTGTATAATGAACTGCTTTCTCATTTTTGTTCTAAAGTTACTATTGTACTATTTCATATGTCGGTCTCTTTGGCATAATGTTATCAGTTAACATGAAAAGGTACCCCAAAATGGTAGCATCTTCATTAACTTCTTGATATTCAAAAATTAAATAAAGCTTTTACTTATACTATTGAAAATATCAAATAGCATGAAAGAACGAGGTAAACAATGTGGTTTGCACAGGTATAAAACATAGATAATCCATTAAGATGTATAAACTATGCATCAATTCATTCAGGTTGTTCATGTTTACGCATATCCTTGTAAAACCTTCTGTTCTCCTCAGGGCAGGTGACTTTGATGAGTGGCAATTTATAAATTGCCCTGTTCTTACTGGTCATCAGAAGAAAAATAATTGTAGAAAGGCAGAACGGCCAAGTACATACAGGTAATCCAATCTGCAAAACAGCAAACCATAACTGTGAAGTAAAGTTCTTTCAAAAAAGTTCCAGCAAAAAGACATACAGCACATTCCAATGCACTAACCAATTTTGTGCACAGGCTGATTTATGAAAGAATAGTCCGAGTACTGGGAGTATTAAATGTTGACTGTCAGTGAGGCTGATTCCCAGATCTGCCATGTGAAAAATGTCATATGGTCTCAAACGAGAATTGTTCAGCATTTTATCAAAATTATAGAACTTATGAATATGCAGCATTTTCGTGCTCTCGGCTATTTGGATCTAAAATGTCCTGTGCTTGGTGTTCTTACATCCTCTTTCCTCAAAGAAAGTGATGAATGTTTTGCTTCTTAAAACCAACTGGCTGTTTAGGTTAATGTCACAAGTTTTTGTTGTATACTTTCTTGTGTATACATCATGCCATGGACTGAAAATGGACTTTCAATGATGTTGTTGGCAGTATCTCATTTTGCAGCAGCCATTAATATAGGTCTCCGATGCAGAATTTGATGACAAATTGTTGGAGTACCTCAGCAGGTCAGGCCTATCCATGTCCTCTGGGGATGTTGCCTGACTCGCTGAGTTGCTCCAGCACTTTGTGTTTAGTTTAGTTTAGTTTAGTTTAGAGACACAGCGCGGAAACAGATCCTTCCGCCCACTGAGTCCGCACCAACCACTAACACTATCTTACACATTTTACATTTTATACCAAGCCAATTAACCTACAAACCTATACGTCTTTGGAGTGTGGGAGGAAATCAAAGACTTCGGGGAAAACCCACACTGGTCACGGGGAGAACGTAGAAAACTCTGTACAAACAAGCATCCATAGTCAGGTTCAAACACGGGTCTCTTGAGGCTGTAAGGCAGCAGCTCTACTGCTATGTCACCGTTCTGCCTTGTGTTGTACACAAGATTCCAGCATCTGCAGTTCCTTGTTTCTAGGTCTCTGATGTGTCAAGAGGCTGCTAGTAATAAAAAATAGGTTCTTGAAAATGGGCAGGCTGTTTGATAATGAGAAAACTTTTCCAAATTTGCAAGTGTGTAATTAGATACCCCAAATGTTTCCCTCTTCAAGAACCCATTTTTTTTACAAACGAGGTGAACTTCCCGACACATCAGCAATTTCAGGATTTGTTCAAAGTGAAAGTATTACTGGTGAGCAAAATAGCCTTAAGAAGTGAATCTGTAAATAAAAGTTGGAAGATAATTTCAGGCTCAAGCTTAGATCAACTTTATGTAAAACACCACTACTTTAATATTGTTTTTGATGTTTAATGATCACAACTTACCACAGATATTGTATTCATCAGCGCTTCGCCTAAATATGCACAGAAAATTGCTAATGGAGGAAAACATTGTTTTGTAAATATGAGATAATGATTAATTCTATAATAGAGCATTCTATTAGAGAATTTATTTAAACTATACCAATTATATAGCGATAATTTGATAATACCTCTATCTAAAATGTCACAAAGTGCCTTCTAAGAATATTACCAAACAAAATTTGATACCAAACAGGAACAGACATTATAGGCTGGATCCTACTGTCAAAGTTTACTGATTAGATTAGAGACATTCAGAAAAAGCAGGACAAAAATGAATAAAATGTAAAAATGTCTTTAAAAAATCCTCAAGTTATTAAATCCCCAGTTTCAGCAACCTATGGAATACCCTGGACTTAATATAGTGTTTAAGGTTGCAGATAGCAATTCAATGCTCATCCATTTGATCTCCTGTGCATTCCAGAATTCCATTCTTGTGCTCAGTGATTGAAATCCGTATTGAATTGAGGTTGGACCTGCTGCCAGCCATTGGTTCCCTATGACGTGGCTGTGTGTTCTGGCCCAATAGGATAGATGACCAAAGGTTTGGTTTTAAGCATCATAAAGAAATAGTCATGTTGAAATGTAGAGAGATTTCATGGAGGACTTTCAGAAATTGGAATCTTGGAAGTTGACGCCACAATGTCTGCGGCGAACATGATGCCAACTTAAACCAATCTCCTCTGCCTGAAGGTGATCCGTATTAATCCATTCACTTAATATTTATGAGTCTATCTAAAAGACTCTTAAATGCTACAATAGTATTTGACACTACCACCACCCCTGGGAGGTATTCTCGGCAGCCTCTGCTTCTATTTAAAAAATGCACTCCACACATTTTAACTTAAAGCTATGACCACTCGCCATCGACATTTTCACCCTCTAAAAAAGGCCTTCCATAATTTTATATACTTCCATCAGGTCTCCCCTCATCCTATAACATTCCCATGAAAGCAATCCGCAAAAACAATCCAACAATGCTTATCACCCCCCCATTTGACAATTAGCATCCTTTTTTGTGGGATTGGATCTGCAATCTCACAGTTTGAGGGATTGAACCCAACCACCCGCAGATGTAAGCTTCCAAAGCCTGGTCTGGTCCCATTCCTTGACTATAAATCAATCATGGTAGTTTCTCAGAGGAGCTCCCAACAGATAGATACATTATACTGTGACATCTGAGAAAAGTAGACTTCTCAACTGTAAGTTAATTCCTGCTCAAGAATCCTACCCTTGCCAGTAACTGAATAAGTCAAAGTTTATTTTTCTTTAATGGTAGTCTAGAATATTTTTAATTGAAGGAACTCTGCCATCTTGCTTTTGAAGTTGTAAATTTTTCCTGATTTTTTGGTTGAATTGCAGACTTTCAAATTGAGATAGAATCATAGAAAATAGGTGCAGGAGTAGGCCATTCGGCCCTTCGAGCCTGCACCACCATTCAATATGATCATGGCTGATCATCCAACTCAGTATCCTGTACCTGCCTTCTCTCCATACCCCCTGATCCCTTTAGCCACCAGGGCCACATCTAGCTTCCTCTTAAATATAGCCAATGAACTGGCCTCAACTACCTTCTGTGGCAGAGAAATCCACAGATTCACCACGCTCTGTGTGAAAAAAGATCTTCTCATCTTGGTCCTAAAAGACCTCCCCCTTATCGTTAAATAAGGATCATAAGTTGTTCCCTCTCCTCATTTCCTTGTCAATCCATTTCAGGTTATCACACACTCCTCGTAAGACTGTGTTTGCAAACTACCAGCCAATCACAATGTCCCCTTTCTTCTCCATTATTCTTGAAAAGTTTGCCAGTTCAAAAACTAATACTTATGCTCCAAAAACTAGTGGCCAAATAGATTTGTGGTAGAATATTTAGTGTAGTATCCCCGACACCATTAATATTGGCCACCACCATTGTTTGTTTACTTGGTTGCATTGACCACGATGCCATCAGATGAGATATCCATGATGCATAACATTTAGGACATCATGAATACATATCATTTGGGAACATCATGCATTCAAGGAATAACACGGTAATGTATCAAGTAGATCACAATATTTAAAAAAATATTGGTTGCATATGTCTTATTATTTGAGTTCAATGGCCTGGATTTTGCCCTCTAGACAAAGTTCCAACTAATTTATTTTGAATCTTTTTGTGAGAATTTGCTGGATAAAACCAGATCCAACATCAGCGGCATGCTCAGTGCTAACTGCAGGACCTTTTGCACATATATCTCATAATATTGGGGTTGGTGGAAGAATAGAACAAGTCCTGCCCACAAACACTGTGGAATAAACATCTACAAACTGAAGCTACAAGCCCAATTTTCTTGACTGTCAAAATTGTTAAAATGTCACAAATATTTCTAAATGTTATGATAAAATTAAAATATTTAACAACAGTTAAAAAGTTGCAAATGTATGTAAATGATTATGTATCGAATTATATAGACACCTTAGTTCCTCTCAGTCATTTTGTGAACTTAATGGAGAGCAGCTTGCACCGTCTGACTTGGCACATGTTGTTGGAGTGAGTTGTCCAGGAAGACGCTAAATCTCTGCACTCTGTTGCCGGACGAGCATGGAATGTGGTTGTGAAAATGTTGCTGAACAACTGGATTTGGAATACATTTAGTGAAAATAATAGATCTGTGTGAAACTGTTGGTATTTCTCTGGAAAATCTAGCCAATTTCTTTGTTTGAAACCTTGTTTTGACATAGAACTTTAATATAGAGAGAAAGAATGACAACAAGCTATTTTGTGAAAAGTATTGTGAAGAATATGATTTATCAAAAAGAATCACAATAATAAAATATTAACATTAAATGATCATGCTTATATATGATTCTTTCATTTATCTATTCTAAATTCTGGTAGAATTACAGGATGTGATATTCATAGGCCGGAACCATGGCTCTTATATAAAACCTTTCATGATATATTGATATGTACCACATAGTATTGCCAAAAGATGGGTCTGCCATGTCAGGGCATAGAACATTCCACCCACTGCGATACAACCCAGGACACTGTTGCAGCTCCACAATCCATCATAGATTTTCTGAAATGGTGAATCCAGGGATAATCCTAAAAGACAAGTTAAATACCAAAACAAAACATTTAACTATTCAGCTCCATATCAGAAGTATATTTTTATTTTGCCTATAACTATATCTGTTACGTAATTACTACTGTAAAGTAACATGATAAATTGCATTACATTTTCCATTGAATGCTTTATGTACATATGTAATGGATTTGAGTAAACTAGTTGAATCACAAGCAACAGGAGTTAAAATCACCCTCTGTTGCTTTGTAACAAATACTTCCATGGCCGGGACGGTTGCATTTCATTACTCAAGATGATTCCCACTACTATCAAAACCAAGAGCTCTCAATATTGTTCATATGTTTTCGATTCCAGTATTTCAAGATGTAAAATGTTATGATCTTACCTGCCAATATACCAAGAGACGATCCGATTACAGCATGCAGGCAGATGATAGGAGATGCGATAACCAATGCAACAAGGAAGATGCCGCCAGCCCAGGGATTGTTGCAGCCGTAAACCTGCCCAACTCCCACTGGAATAGCTCTCAGAAGCTAAATACAAATTAATTAAAATTCATATTTTAATTTATGTAATCTATACGAGCAAATGACATGGAAGCTGTCATGGAAAAATAACAGTTTTTAAAAGTTTTGTTTACCATATGACACTGTGTTACTACAATGTTTACTTCAGAACCTTATTTCGCTGCACATCTCTTTTCCTTCCTTAGTTGTTTACTGTCATTTCTATGACTTGATGCATCCTCTCTCAAGGAATGTTAAAAGGGTGTAAGTAGGGTGTAGCAAAGATTAATTAGGGAGGTTGTAACAAAGAAGTGCTTCTGTTATTTGGACAGATTGAAGAATCCCACAAATGGGATTATTTTCCATGGTGCAATTGATCGATGAGAAATGCTTGTTGGAGTTGTTCATGATCAGCAAGGATCTGGACAAAGCGAATAAAGAAACTTTCCAATTGCTGAGTATTTAACCACAGGAAATTATCTTTGAAGCAGGAGGATCCGGTACAGAGAGTTGTGAAATATTGGTCAACGGACGTGGATGACATCTTACTTTGAGTCAGTGGACTGGTCCATATTCAGGGATTCTGCAACTAACCTGAATGAGTACGCCACTGCTGTGACTGGCTTCATTGGCAAGTGTGTGGAAGACTGTGTGCTGACGAAGTCAATCCGAGTGTTCACTAACCAGAAACCAAGGATAAACTGAGAGGTACATTCACAGGTTAAGGCCAGGTCTAAGAGACAATACCGGGACAAACATAAGTCCCAGTTTGATCACTCGGACACACGGAGAATGCGGCAAGGTGTGAATAAGATAACAGGCTGGAAAACAAGGTGAGGCAACATCATTGGTGATAGTGCGACCCTACCCGATGAACTGAATGCTTTCTATGCTCGCTTCGAGCAGAAGGCCAACAGGGTGGTTACACCTGGTCCTTCAGGGTAGATCAGCCTTCCTGAGGGTAAACACACAAAAAGTAACCGGCCCAGACAGACTTCTTGGCTGTGTCCTTATGGGCTTGTCCCACTTAGGCAATTTTTCATGCGACTGCTGCTAACTGTACACACACACACACACACACACACACACACACACACACACACACACACACACACACACACACACACACACACACACACACACACACACACACACGCACACACGCACACACACACCTTCCTTCCTTCCTTCACTAGCCTGTTATACAGGCGGGGGACAGCGCAAGCGGGGCAAGCGCTGTCCGAGTGAAACTCACACGGTGCAAAGCCAAGATGATACAGACACACACCGTGATGAACAGGCAGGTTGACGCTGTAATTAAGACGGCTAAAGCACAGTTTATGGTAAGTCCTTTAAAAGAGGGGGGAGAAGGGGGGGGAGGGGGGAGAAGGACGATGAAGGAGGGAGAAAGAGTGGAGACAATGTTTAAGATGCCAGAGATACACAGCTGTGAAGCTCGGCAGACATTAACATTACCGGTCGGTTATCCTTGGTTCTGAAAACTACTGCTTCCATTTTTTTTTCCCAATGAGCCAATGGAATTCACCGGTCAGCACCAGCTACTACCTACAAGAACCTACGAGAACCTTCAAACTCCTGGCAACCCACTGGACCTCCTGGCACGAGAATTCTCGCTCCTCTCCATGGCGGCTTCATTCTAGTCACTAGTCTAGTCTATTCATATTGAAAAATCTGCGACAAACATAATGAGGCCGTGACTAGATCCCAGAATGCGGGAACTCCTCACGACCATGAAGGCGACTCCCCGGCAACCACCCGTGAACATGTGGCAACCATGTTACGACTGCATGGTCTCCTGCAGTCGCCTAAATAGTCTCCTGTGGGACAGGCTCATTAGTAGCTGCGCGGATCAGCTAGCGTGAGTATTCAATTTAATAAACCATATTAAATGGTTCAATGGTACTTTATTTTCACATGTAATTCCTTTTTTGAATCCAATTCAGTAAAACACATTGCTATAAATAGGCATAATCATACTCAACTATAAGAGTGTAAGAACAGTAGATGTTGTACCTCGGTGCCATCTTGTACCTTTCAAGTTTAAAGTTTTTAGAAATGTCAGAGTCTTAACTTGGCCATAATACCCTTTGTCCTGGAGGTAGCACTGGGATAGGGTAGCAGGGTCATCCAGGGTCAGCCTGGCTAGGCCATATTGACAATTCCATTTACTGTCCAATCCAAGTGCTCAACCACCTGGTATGGTGCCCAATCTAACTGAGCTCCAGGCTGCTGCTGGGTCTCCAACAACCTACTCCAACATGACGATCTGGGCACGTTGACCCGTGAACATGCCGACTCTCACCTCACACGTCCACATCTCTCTTCACCATGGCAATAATGTCATCAATCAAAGCTACCAATGCACAACCACTTCCTGTTCCTGTCCTTGTTGAACACCTTCTTGAAGCCCAATGTAGAAGAGATAAAGGGGTGACACAGTGACGCAGCGGTAGACCTGCTGCCTTGCAGCTCCAGAGACCCGGGTTCAATCCTGACTGCGGGTGCTATCTGTACAGAGATTGTACGTTCTAATCTGCGAGGGTGTCCTCCGGATGCTCTGGTTTCCTTCCACATTCCAAAGATGTGCAGGTTTGCAGGTAAATTGGCTTCTATAAATTGTCTCTAATGTGTAGGATAGAATTAGTGTAAAGGTGTAGGAAGGAAGTGCAGATGCTGGTTTAAACCTATGATAGACAAAGAATTCCGGAGTAACTCAGTGGGACAAGCAGCATCTCTGGAGAGAAAGAATGGGTGAAGTTTCAGGTCGGGACCCTTCCTCAGACTGAGGGATGAAGGTAAATCATTGATTTATTGGTCTGTGCGGAGTCAGTGGGCTGAGGTGCCTGCTTCCCTGCTGTATCCCTAAAACAAAATCAGGACTCTAAAACTCCATCTCTAAAAACTTATATTCAGGAATATTTAAAACACGTTATTACTTTCTTCTTAGCCAGATCTCTATTACTGCCAAGATCATAATTTCATGTGGGTAATTGTGATAGCAGCTCGCCAACCTTGTATACTGATTCAACAATTACATAATAAGATTCCACAGTACCACTTTGCTTACCATTGGAACATTGAGCTCTGACCATGTGTAGTTTGGTGATGGATTTATGGGTTGAATAAAATTCTGGGTAAGATAAATATTGTGTCTTGTAGCAGCCAAATACATCCATACAGCAATATTGAATGGCAGAGTGAAAACAGGCAGGTTCCATTTCTCCATCACGGAGGCTAATGCACTAGAAAGCACAGGACTGCAAAAAGAAATAGGTTTCAATGCAAATATAAAGCTGATTGCATTTAAATGTAAATGCCATGAAATCATTAATAATTAGAATGTCAATTGCTAATGATAGATAAAGATTTTCTAAAATCAAGGAGACCCAAAAGTAGTTTAGGACAAAAACGTCAGATTTTACCCCCAGACAGTTTGCAAAAATATAAAATGGACCAATCATTGGCATGTGAACGCATTACCCACCGTGGAGAAATTATGGTAAGCATTTTCAAATGACTGATGATCATTATTGCATCATAGATATTATATTATACACAGATGAACAGTGCAATGAACTGAATAGGTTTGGCATTCACTCCAGCCATTCCATAAGAGAGCACGAATGGGGCATATTTGGGATGGAATTGTTAAAAGAGATAAGGGCCTGTCCCACTGTACGAGGTAATTCAAGAGCTCTCCCGAGTTTAAAAAAAAATCAAACTCGTGGTAAGCACGTGGAATGTACGTAGAGGCTACGTCGGAGCTCGGGACGTCTCTTAGCAGCTTGTAACGCTAACGGCAGGTACTCGGGAAATGCGGTAAGCTCGTGAAGACCCAAGTACCTATGATCGGCTATTACCGTAATTCTCCGATTTCAAATCAGGGGAAACTCGGGAGAACTCTTGAATTAGCACAGTAGGACAGGCCCTTTACATTGCAATTTAACTGGATGTGGAATCAAGATGCCATATGAAATTTAATATCAATGAGGATCAAATTTGCAGATAACCATATAACATATAACATATAACCATATAACAATTACAGCACGGAAACAGGCCCTCTCGGCCCTTCCAGTCCGTGCCGATGACACAAAGCTGGGTGGCAGTGTGAACTGTGAGGAGGATGCTATGAGAATGCAGGGTAACTTGGACAGGTTGGGGAGTAGGCAGATGCATGGCAGATGAAGTTTAATGCGGATAAATGTGAGGTTATCTACTGTGGTAGCAAAAACAGGAAGGCAGATTATTATCTAAATGGCGTCAAGTTGGGAAAAGGGCAAGTACAATGGGATCCGGGGGGTCCTTGTACATCAGTTTTTGAAAGTAAGCATGCAGGTACAGCAGGCAGTAAAGAAACCAAAATGGTATGTTGGCCTTTATAACAAGAGCAATCAAATATAGAAGCAAAGAGGTCCTTCTGCAGTTGTACAGAGCCCTAGTGAGACCACACCTGGAGTATTGTGTGCAGTTTTGGACCCCTAATTTGAGGAAGGACATTCTTGCTATTGAGGGAATGCAGCGTAGGTTTACAAGGTTAATTCTCGGGATGGCGGGACTGTCATATGCTGAGAGAATGGAGCAGCTGGGCTTGTACACTCTGGAGTTTAGAAGGTTGAGAGGGGATCTCATTGAAACATATAAGATTGTTAAGGGCTTGGACAGGCTAGAGGCAGGAAACATGTTCCCGATGTTGGGGGAGTCCAGAACCAGGGGCCACAGTTTAAGAATAAGGAGTAAGTCATTTAGAATGGAGACGAGGAAACACTTTTTCTCACGGAGAGTGGTGAGTCTGAGGAATTCTCTGCCTCAGAGGACGGTGGAGGCAGGTGCTCTGGATGCTTTCAAGAGAGAGCTGGATAGGGATATGGGAGAAGGCAGGAACAGGGTAGTGATTGGGAGGAACGGGGTAGTGATCAGCCATGATAACATTGAATGGCAGTGCTGGCTTGAAGGGCCAAATGGCCCACTCCTGCACCTATTGTCGATTGATCAGGAAAAAAAATCTCCGTACAGCACAATGCAAGTTAGTTATGACTTTTTGAAGGCCAGTTATTTCTGCCCAAGGATATCATTGTAGGAAACCAGTGCAAAATCCTGTGCCTAATTATTTTCTGCAGCTTCATCTACAAGAGACAGGACTCGGGCTGTTCACTGATGCTCCTTGTTCCTTGTTCTTTGCACAATGTTCCTTTGCATTCGCTTTCCTTCAAATCAAGTCTCCTATTGTTTCCTGTATTGTCCTTTAGGCAGATAACTGCAAGTAACATCCTTCCAGTAACATAATTCAGATTATTATCTGAATTGAGTGAGACTGCAAATAATTGAAGTTCTGAGGAATCTTGTCGTGCAATATGTTAGAAGACAGGTCCAACTATTAGGTAAGGAGGAAAATAACATGTTGGCTATTGTTACATTTAAGAATAGGGAAGTTTAAGAATATGGAGGTTTAGTTACAGCTGTACAAGATGTGGGTAACGCCACGCCTAGAATACTGAAAGCAGATTTCGTCCACTTGCCTAAAGATTTACATAGTCGCATTGGAGGCAGTCCAAAGGATTCACCTTGTCCCAACAACAAGTTGCCCCCCACCCTCTTTCTATTGCAAATTAAATGAATGTTGGTCTTGCTGAATGTACATAAGAAACTAGCAGCAGGAGTAGATTCTATGCTCCCCAAGACTGGGGAGCATAAAATCCTGCCATTAAAAGGTTGATTCAGTGTTCATATGCAGTCTTAGGGAGATTACTGATCATTTCACTTGAGCAAATGAGATGTTGTCTCCATCATCATGAGCACGTGGTGATGGGCCACTAGGTACAGATTCAGAGACCATACTAACTACAATTGGAACTGTAGGGCAGTAGGCGGGTGGCATAGGAAAAAAGGTTATTTTTGAAAATTGTGTGTTTTGTTTAGATTTCACCTAAGGTCTAATTAATGAGATTTATCAATTGAAAAATAATTAAAAAATAATTCAAAGGATGCAAGATTTTGTTTTTCAGGTTTTTAGCATGCAAGTATTATGGATCGATCCCCCTATAAAACGATGGAATTTTTACTAATGGAAATTTTAAATATGGTCATAAAATTCTCTTATACTTGCCATCTCAATTCATGGAGAAAATGATTAGTAATAGAAAATATCAAAATAGAGTGATTAACTTTGATTATGCCAGATGAAATGCATCAAATAATGCTTGATTAAAGGAAAGCAGTAGAAGGGTGAACTATTGCTAAAAATAAGCTACACTAATAAGGAAACCAACAGAAGATTAGAAAATAAGCATTCCAGTTAGATTAAAAATCCTATGCATTATTGAGCAAATGGAGCGGCAATAAAGTCAATCACAAAGGAAGCTGTTCAAGTGTATTTAACAAGAATAAATGAAATAAAACCAAGCCAACACAGGGATTATGGTAGGTAGGTCATGCCTAACAAATCTATTGCTGAGGTGTTCATTCTTCTGAAACATCGAGCCTAATACTGCAGTCCAAAGCTAAATTATCCATACAACTGTTAGTTTGATATTCTTAAGAAACACGATACAGGGAACAGTAGGTCCAAAGTGCGGAAATGTACTTTTAATATTCAAGATACTCTTTCTGTTACAAGCTTCGTGTTTCATAGGCCTCACTGTACCTATGTTCTGAAGGACTTGGGGGAATGTGAAATAGAGTAATCTGCATTGACATATCCATGATCTCCAATAATCCCTCCTTGTATTCTGTCTATCTCCTGAACATTCTTGGCATAATGGAAAGGAAAAGTGTAATGTAGTTATGAAGCTGAACATGTGGTATGTACATTAATTGTGGCATTGTGTTCATTGCAAACTGGACGCATGCTGGCATTTGCCAAAGCTATAACAGATCCATGACACATTATCATGTAATAATGGAAACATTAGTTATGCCAATTATTAGTTGATTAAAATAGTTTAATCAATTCACATATTTTCTTTCCATTAATATTAGTTAATAATGTGCAGATCTATCTTCTTTGCATTTATCGTTGGCTATGTCAATAACCATATTCATACCATAATCTACCATGATACTCAATTGCATATAGATCAACCATTCACTAGATATACATTTTTCATCATCAATCAAGAAGAGAATATACTGTACAGTTGTTGTGCCGCTAGACACAAAATGCTGGAGTAACTCAGCGGGACAGGCAGCACCTCTGGAGAGAAGGAATGGGTGACTTTTCGGATTGAGACCCATCTTCAGACTGATGTCAGGGGAGTGGGTGGTACAGAGATAGAATGTAGTCGGAGACAGTGAGACTGGTAGGAGAACTGGGAAGGGAGAGGGGATGGAGAGAGTGGGAAAGCAAGAGCTATTCGAAGTTTTACTGGAATCTACGAGGTAAAAGATGGAGGCGCAGGCAAGTCCCAAGAAAACAAAAGTGGCTGTGATAACAGGTCTGGGTTAAGATGTGGTCGTAGAGTCAGAGGGAAGGAGGAATCACAGAGGGGGAGTGTGCCCTTCACTTAATCAAAACCATCATTTTAAGACATCTCGCAAAATGTTCTTATTTAGATTCTCAGTTCCCATGGAATATATACCATGATTTCAAGGCTCTCTTCAGGACTGTAGTTTTTTACAGTTAATGTTGCAATTCTGGTCGCCCCAATACTAGAATAATGCAGAGGCTTTGAAAATGGTGCAGAGAGGTTTACCAGAATGTGACCTAATCAAAGTACTAATTAGTCCAAAGTCAATGTTTCTTTATTTGTCACATGTGCAAAGTACATAGTGAAATTCTTTTTGCATATTTATGCATGCAGGCGCCGCCATGTTTTGGTGCCTCATTTAGGGAATATTAGCTACAAGGAGAGGTTGGACAGACTTGGATTGTTTTCTCTGAGTTGAGAGGAGACAGTCAGAACCTTTTTCCGACGGTATAAATATCAATGTTTAGAGGGCCCAGCATTAAGGTAAGAGGAGATGTGTGGGAGAAGTTTTTTAGGACAGATTTTTTACACAGAGGGTGGTGTGTGCCTCGAACACACTGCTGAGGGTAATGGTGTAGGCATATACGATAGTGGCATTTAATGGGCTTTTAGCCAGGCACATGGGAATGGATATGAATAATGCGTGGGCAGATAACAGTTGAACTTGGCATCAGAGTTATGTTGGGCTGAAGGGCCTAAACTTGTACTGCACTGTTGTCCATTTTATGTTCTATGGGATTTGGGTTTTGTAGGAAAGTAGTGCTGAAGTAAAATATCATAATTTTATTTAATGTTGGGGCAGGCACAAGGGACTAAATGCCCTACACTTGTTTCTATTTCTTACATAAATTGAATACATGTTTGACATTATTAGAAGTATGAAGACAAGGCCAGACATTCCAAATCAAGTACTGGGGTTGATTTCCAGAGGAGCAGAATTTAAAGGCAGACAAGTAATGTATTCATTATTCTTTTGATTTTATGGAGGATTGTGTGCAGTTTTGGCTCCTACATTCTAGAAAGGATTAGAGGTGACACAAGAACTACAGATGCTAGAATCTTGCTTATAACACAATGTGCAGGAGTAACTCAGTGGGTCAGGCAGCATCTCTGACATGCTGAGTTATTTAATGATAGACGGGCATTTACAAGAGCCAGCCTGGCAGATTAAGAATGCCTAAAAAAAAAAATACCAGCTGGAACATGATGCCTAAAAGTGATCATATAGAGACATTTAGATTATCAAAGAATCAGATAGGGCAGATAAGATATTTCCATTTATGGGTGAATCCAAATCTCAGGATCAGAAAAGCAGATTGTTTTTACCAAAAGAATGAAAATGTGAAACTTGCTATGTGCAGTGATCAATACACACAGTAAAATACCCTTTTAGAAACATAGAAATAGGTGCAGGTGTAGTCCATTCGGCCCTTTGAGCCAGCACCGCCATTCAATGTGATCACCCAAAATCAGTACCCCGTTCCTGCTTTTTCCCCCATATCCCTTGATTCCATTAGCCCCAAGAGCCAAATCTACCTCTCCCTAGAAAATATCCAGAGAATTGGCCTCCACTGCCTTCTGTGGCAGAGAATTCCACAGATTCAATACTGAGTGAAGACGTTTTTCTTCATCTCAGTCCTAAATGGCCTACCCCTTATTCTTAAACTGTGACCCCTGGTTTTGGACTCCCCCAACATGGAGAACATTTTTTCTGCATCGAGCCTGTCCAATCCCTAAGAATTACATATGTTTCTACAAGGTCCTCTCGCATCCTTCTAAATTCCAGTGAATACAAGCCCAGTTGACCATTATTTCCTCATATACCAGTCTCACCATCCCGGGAATGAACCTGGTGAACCTACGCTGCACTCCATCAATAGCAATAATGTCCTTCCTCAAATTAGACCAAAACTGCACACAATACATCAGGTATGGTCTCACCAGGGCCCTGTACAACTGCAGTAGGAACATCTTGCTCCTAAACTCAAATCCTCTCACAACGAAGGCCAACATGAAGGCTATTAGCTTTCTTCACTGCCTGCTGTATCTGCATGCTTACTTTCAGTGACTGATGTACAAGGACACACAGGTCTCGTTGAACTTTCCCATTTCCTAATCTGACACCTTTCAGATAATAATCTGCCTTCCTGTTCTTGCCACCAAAGTGGATAACCTCACATTTATCCACATTGTCCTGCATCTGCCCACTCACCCAACCTATCCAAGACACCCTGCAGCCTCATAGCATCCTCCTCGCAGCTCACTCTGCCACCCAGCTTTGTGTCATCCACAAACTTGGAGATGTTACATTTAATTCCTTCATCTTAATCGTTAATATATATTGTAAACAAGTGCGGTCCCAGCACCGAGCCTTGCGGCACCCCACTAGTCACTTCCTGCCATTCTGAAAAAGATCCGTTAATTCCTACTCTTTGCTTCCTGTCTGCCAACCAGTTTTCTATCCCTGTCATTACCCTACCCCCAATACCACGTGCTCTACTTTTGCACGCTAATCTCTTGTATGGGATCTTGTCAAATGCTTTTTGAAAGTCCAGATGCTTTTTGAAACACCACATCCACTGGCTCGCCCTTATCCATTCTAATTGTTACATCCTCAAAAAATTCCAGAAGATTAGTCAAGCATGATTTTCCCTTCATAAATCCATCTTGACTTTGGCTGATCCTGTCACTGCTTTCCAAATGCGCTGCTATAACATCTTTAATAATTGACTCCAGCATCTTCCCCACCACCGATGTTAAGGGGGTGTCCCACTGCGGCGATCTAATTCGCGAGTTTAGAAAAGTTTAGGAGAGTTTGAAAAAATGTAATGTTGAAGACCTCCTTCGACTATGTATAAGACCCCCTTCGACCTCCTTTGACTATGTTTAAAACTACCTTCGACTACCCTCGATAACCTACGAATAACATACTGACCTACTACGACCTACTTCGACTAAACCTACGAGTAAAAAAAATATCGCTTTTTCCATGGCGACCTTTTTTTACTCGCAGGCATATTTTTCAACATGTTGAAAAATACGCCGCGACCTAGCTGAGGCTTCGAGTACGCGGGGACTACCCTCGAGCATGAAGGAGAGTTACAAAGACCTCCTAGGACCTTGCGTCGACCATGCTGCGAGTGTGAGTCGAGGGCAAACTCGCCAGAACTCGCGGATTAGGTCGCTGCAATGGGACAGCCCCTTAAGGCTAACAGGTCTATAATTCCCCGTTTTCTCTCTCCCTCCTTTCTTAAAAAGTGGGGTTACATTGGCTACCCTCCAGTCCACAGGAACTGATCCAGAGTCGAGAGAACATTGGAGAATTATCACCTTTTTTAATTAGTTGAGTATTTAAGGGGGAAAAGAATTTGGGGAAAAAGTGATGTGATCAGCTGAAAATAGGTTGGGGGATTTTCATGCAGAATATAAGCAACACCTGTGTCTGCCGAAACTCTGTTGGAAATGTTATGCTCTGTGTAAAATTATACTCCAATGATTTTGGGAATTATATGAGAACCAACCCCTCTGGCCAGTTGCCACCAAATGGAAATAAGACCTTGCATTTTCCACGGAATATTGGTAAACTGATATTGCAGGTGCAAGAAGTCCTACATACTTCCTGCACTTGCATGCGATTCCCTGCGTTTGGAGCGACCAAACGGAAGCGGAGTTCACGTGAAGTTCGCGCTAAGTATGCGCTAAGTATGCGCTAAGTTCGCGCATGACGTCATTTGCATCATACTTACCAATCAGCTGGGCAGGAGGCGGGCCGACTGAATTTGGGCGTCGCACGGCGTCGGGCGGTGACATCATCACACAACGCCATGCCGGGCAGTGACGTCATGCGCAACACCACCCGCTAGGCGTACGCCGTCAAGATGCTGTGTACACCGTCAAGACGCTGCGTACGACCGCAATGCGCCTGCGTGCCGACAGGCCATTGGCGAGCGAAGATTTCGGCCACTGCCAGTTTTTCGGAGCCCTGCGCGATGTCGGGACCAGCCTCGCACAACTCTGCGCTTCTAAGTGGGACCGGCCCCGCGCGGCCATACGGTGCCCGTATGACTCAAGCGACCACGTTTGGTCGCGCCAAACGCATGCATTCGCTTGCAAGTGGAATGCTTAAATGTGTTCCTACTGGATCCACAAACTCTCGGTTGTCAGCTGTCAAATTAGGTAACAACTGCCTTAGGTAACAAAAACAAGGATCAAGGCCCACAAAATCTGAGGCAAAAGTCACCATGCAAATAATAACGGTGCACCCCTGGCCCTCAAAATTCTCAGAATGCAATCACTTTTGCGTAAAATTGGTAGAGAAAAGGAAAGGATAATTTCCTGGAACGTCCTGGCTTCCTTACAACCTACTAGTGCCTCTCGTGAACCATCTGGTTGTGTGCCAGCTGCTGCACCAAGTGAGCGGACATATACCAACTTTAAAAAAAAGCTGTCAGCTCCAAACTGATTAGTACAGATGTGTTAAAGAAGGAACTGCAGATGCTGGAGAATCGAGGGTTACACAAAAAGCTGGAGAAACTCAGCGGGTGCAGCAGCATCTAAGGAGCGAAGGAGATAGGCGACGTTTCGGGTCGAGACCCTTCTTCAGACTATGGGGAGAAGGCACAATAATGATTTGAGAGGGAGAGATAGATCAGCCATGATTGAATGGCGGAGTAGACTTGATAGGCCGAATGGCCTAATTCTCCTCCTATCACTTATGATAGACCATAAGGCTATTCCAACGATTCCATGCTGCAAAGAGGAGAGTAAGTGAAGATAGACACAAAATGCTTGAGTAACTCAGCTGGACAGGCAGTATCTCAGGAGAGAAGGAATGGGTGATGCTTTGGGTCAAGACCCTTCTTCAGACTCGTGAATTAAGTGAAGCTCTGTTTCTGGAGGCATTATTGGGCACTATTATATTACATTTTCAGCCTGATTGTATTTCTGGTAAAGTTCTAAACTCCTTTAAAAATGTTTAACATGTTGCAATGTTAAAGACCACTGCCAATTTTTGTTGCGAGAACCTTCAAAATGATATGATTCAATCTAAGGATGTTCATTCTAGATCTATTGTTCTTTTGTTGCCTCTCCAACAGAATTTCTATCAAGTGAGACATTGCAGTGATTCATTCATGTGGCAAAATATTCCTGTTGCTTCAAATAATAATAAGGCAAACTTCAAAGGTGTCGTGGCATGCAAGGATTAAGCAAAGATGTGGAAAGGAAAATTAAAAGCTACAAACAGAAAATAAAATGAAAACAGATCATTTTGGTGAATGGATCTCTCACATATTGTTTCATTATATTAAATTCTACACTGTACAACTTATCTATAAATACATATCTAGTCAGCTATTGATTTCATTGATATTTTGATATCAAAATTAATCCTCCTGCATTGCTCATTAGCCTTTTGTCTTTTCAGTGGTATCAGGTACTCAAGCGGTGAAGTGGAACTTAAAAGAACAAAATTGAACAGTGTTCTTGGATCTATAACCATCCCGTGTTCTATTTGAGCCATTTTTAGCCTCATTCACAACCTGATACCTCAGGGTCTATTAATCTGAATGATACGTTTCATGGTTTAACCATACCAGCCTTAGCTTTGAGTCACAAGGCTGTGGATTTGAGTCCTGTCCAGAACCCTGAGTACAAGATCATGGTTACTATTTCAGTTGTACTGGTGGAATGTTGGAGGTTTCGAATTTCAAATTACATTTTCAACCAGTTATTTCTGGTGGATATGAAATATTACATTGTATTCCCAACAAGATCAATGAAATTTTCCCCAGAGGCAGTTGTTACCTAATTTGACAGCTGAAAAAGAAGTGAAGTTATTTTGGGTAAACAGAGGCTTGAAAAGATCACAGTCCTTCCTTGTAACTCCTGTTGGACAGACAGCAGCAATATGCCCCAAGGTGCTGACAATATCCAACCTTTTTGTGTTCCTATTGTTTAAATTCTAAATTCACATGTCTTGAAAAACATATATATTTCTTATCAATCAGTAATATCATAACAACATTATTTTAGTTTCTAAATAAAGAAGTTTGAATGTAGAATATGTGTATCAAATGTTCTAACTTTATAAATAAAGGATAGCTTCACGTACCAGATAACTGACATGACAAACACAGGCAGAAGCAGCCACCAATACCAATCTCCTTTATTAGAAAAAACAGCCAGCAGAAGGCCAACCAAGTTGCCATTGTAGCCATGAAGTCCTGTTGCAATTTGGGATCTGAAACACAACAATATAATTCATACTTCATAATCCCAAATCACCAAAGCAATTAATTTTTAGGAAAGTAATGCTTCTGAACAATTTAGATGAAAAGTTGACCTGAACTGAATGGCGGTACAGTGGTATAGTGGGTAGAGATTGTGTTCACAGCTTGGGTGCTATCTGCGTGGAGGTTTTACATCATGTGTGGGTTTGTTCCAGTTGCTCTGGTTTCTTCCCATATCTTAAAGATGTATGGTAGATTAATTGGATGCGGTAAATTGCCCCTAGAATGTCCCTGAGTGATAGAATTTGGGTGGAATTGATGAGAATGTGAGGAGAATTAAAAAATGAGATCAACGTGGGATTACTGTAAATTGATGTTTTATGCTTGGCACAGACATGATGGGGCAAAGGGCTTGTTTCTTTGCTGTTTCTTCTGCATTTACACTTTTCTTCTCCCCACTGTACTGCCTCATCGGTTGAGTGTTTCAGGCATTTTCTGTTTCTGTTTTGAAAAGGAATTCATTGACTGTTAAGTACTTTGGAGGCTCCGAGATTGTGAAAGGTAAATATAAATGCAAGCCTTTTTTGGTAGGTTTACTGGTATGCTTGTGCTTGAGTCCCAATGTCCTAAAGCAGCTTAGCAAAATGTTTGGTTTTACAAACAACCTTTATGAAGCACTAGCAATTCGAAGATTGCAGTGTTTGAAGATTTATTATAAAAGCAGAAAATGCTGGAAATGCTCAGCAGGTCAGTCTGCATTTGTGGAAAAGGAATCAATGTTTCAGGCCGTAAAACTTCACATCCCTCAGGAACTTTACCTTTCTCCCCTTTTCACGATTCACAGCAAAACTTGCAACTGAAGCCAGCGGAGAGCTCTGGTGGCCCAATGTTAAAAACCTAGATTGCTTCTCCACCACCATTCTACTTGCTGCCCACCTACAGCATGCTCAGGAATTCTTCCTTTCTTAGTTACTTGACTGGAGGACCACCATTGCCTCTTCAGCAGTATCACCCCATTGCCCAAAATAGTTCCTGTCAGGTGGCCAGAGATATCCTGTCCCATTTTTCAGAAATGCGAGCTAGTGTAAAATATAGCTGCCCTTCTCATAGAACAAAGAACAGTATAGCACAGAAACAGGCTCTTTATCCCACAATTTCTATCCTGAACAACATGATACCAAGTTAAACTAATCTCATCTGCCTGCATGTAATTCATAACCCTCCATTCCCTACATATACATGTATGTCTAAAGACGTAGTGTATATCTAAAACCTTCTTAACACCACCATCATAACTGCTTATAACACCACCCTTGGCCACACAATTCACATTTACACATCTCTTGTCATCATCAACTTGATTAATTGATTGAATGAATGGTACAGAATAGAAACAGGCCCTCTGGCCCTCCGAGTCCACACCGCCCTTCGATCATCTGTTCACATTAGTTCTATGGTATCCGACTTTCGCATATCTCCCTACACATTAGGAACAATTTACAGTGGCCAATTACCCCACAAACCTACAGGTATTTGGGATGTGGGAAGAACGGGAGCACCCGGAAGAAACTGGGGGTTACACAAAAAGCTGGAGAAACTCAGCGGGTGCAGCAGCATATAAGGAGCGAAGGAGATAGGCGACGGAAGGGTCTCGACCCGAAACGTCGCCTATCTCCTTCGCTCCTTAGATGCTGCTGCACCCGCTGAGTTTCTCCAGCTTTTTGTGTAACCCTTGATTCTCCAGCATCTGCAGTTCCTTCTTTAACACCCGGAAGAAACTTATGTGCTCACAGGGAGAATGTTATAAACTCAGCACAAACAGCATCCGAGGTCAGGATCAAATCCGGGTCTTTGCTGCTAATAGGTAACAGTTTTTTTTTATGGGCCCTTGGCATCAATGGCAAGACTAACATTTCTGGCACATTGATACTTGCCTTTCAACTGAGTGGATTGAGTGGGTCTGAAGCTACAGGCCACACCAAGGAAGGACAGCAGATTTTCTCCCCTGAAGGAAACTAGTAAACCTGATGAGGTTTTTGTAATAATCTGGTAATTTTATGCTCATCATTGCCAAGGCCCATATAAATTCAAGATCATTAAGTGCTGCAGTGGAATTTCAGTTTGGGCCTCAGGCGTTTTGTTTGAGCATTTTGAAATAAAGGTCAACTGATTTAACCACTCCTGCATCAACACCATACCCCATACATAGCTTGTTCAATCTCTTTTAACTTCCTCCAATATGTTATTTTCACTCTATCTCTGTAACCTTGGCTGAACCCATATCCATGCTTCGTTGACAGACTCGTGGACCTCTTGTGTGAACCATCCTCCCTTTGCCCAATGCCATGTGTTCAACTTCCTAGGTCACAATATGGAAGTTTCTTATACAACATGTCCCTCTTCTCAAACTCAATTCCTTACCAATGGTTGACAAGGGTCGTGCATTTGCTGCTGTGAATATGGACTATCAAAATCTGCCTGATAAAATACTTTATTACCAGCTTATAAGCAAAATCGAAGGCCATGGAATGAAAGAGGCTGCAGCAGTATGGTACTAAATTAGCAATTAAAAATTAAAATAGAGTGGTTATGAATGAATGTTTGTGCGGTAGAGGTAAACAAAGCAGTTCATCTGTATTCAGTTCTGGGCTTCTGCCATTTTTGATCCAAAATAATAAATTTTCAGCCCAATTAAAATATCTGTAAGCAAAACGTTGTAGGGTGGTAAAGTGAGCAAAAAATTGTGAAATTTCAGGACATCTATTGGTAAAATGTGTGGGCAAGTGTTAGATGGATTTAATTACAGGAAATTGTGGGATAATTGTGAAGTAATATAATAATTGCAATGATTAGTTGTCATCCAGGAAGTAGAACAGCACTGCTCTTTGACCTCTGTCGTCTGTGCCGACCATGATTCCAAATTAAACTGCAGATCTGCCTGCACATGATCTATCTGCCTTCATTCCGTCTTTCTTGAACCTCCTCAATAGAGCACAAAGGAATAAAATAAAAGATTTTATAAAAGCATTTTGGTCTGTGTGGTGAAATTTATTATTTTCCAAATCTACAATTTCAGAATCAAGCTGAATTTCCCCATGTTGTTGTTCACACAAATAACTCTCACAGCTTAAATCTCCCATGCATAAATATAGATCACAAAAATTAAAAGCACTTCAATGTTTTAAAATTGTTGAAGATCAATAACATATTACCATAGTATGTTTACCTGTTCTGACCGAGCAAAATTGCAGACAGCGTTGAGATCATAGTGCCAACTATGCCATTCAGTGCCCACCATGGATTCTGCATAATTAAACCAGCCAAGATAATAATACCACTGAATGAATTGTTTACGAACATCACCTGAGCAATTCCACGCAAGTTCCAGTCAATGAAACGAAAGAGAATGTTCTGTTCTGTAAAGTATTTTGAAAAATAAATAAGAGTCTACAATCAATGTACATGACATTCACATTATTCATCTTCATGACTTCCAATGTGATGTTAAATTGCAATTGGAAATTAACATGTTTATGAACATTTGAATCCAAAAATATTGGTTTCCTCAAATAATGGCCACATTGCCTTGGTTGAACCCTTTGGAAGTACTCAGCAGAGTGGTTGAAGGTGTGGTTAAAGAAACATCAATTAGTCACAGATATAATATGAGTCTACATTATATCTGTATAATGTAGAACAGATGATTTGTTTTACAGTATCCACTGATCTTTCATTTGATGTGCATTTGTACGGAGTATGCATTTCTTCCTCAAATACCGCAGCACAGCTTTCAGGTATGAAGGTCAACAGTGTATTTTAAAAAGAAGGGACACATAGTAGTGGCAGTGATGGTGATGCTGGCAGTGGTAGTGGTTGTTCCCTCCGTCCCCGCTTTATTAATAGTGCAAACTGTACCTGTGGTGCCCAGTAGTTGTATTTACTGGCCTTATAGCCAACTAAATCATGGCTGTAATTTAGCTAGCTATCTTTTTTGTTAGTGGGACTTGTTCTGGTTCATTATGAAAGGTTCCTCCCAGAAGTACCAGGAATTTCTAGCGGGGACGATCAGTCTTATGCAAGATTCAGTTTTAGCCAGAATCTGCTGTTCCTTCCTACGCATAATGCAAGATTAAGTTTAATTTAAGGTCAGTAGTGAGCTGACAGTGCATTTCAGCTCTGCACAAAGGAAGATTAATATAGGCTGGATGAGCACTTTGCACAAAAACTAAATTCAGACCGCAAGCATGACCCAGTGCCTCCAATGTCCAAACTAAATAATTCACCGACCCACACTCAATCAGCTCATTCTCTTCTTGGCTTCTTTTGTTCAATAGCCTGAGGAAAATGTCCTCATTTTTCAACTTCACATATGGCTGTCCAGGGTCAACTCAAAATTTGACAAACTCATATAATGATACAGCTAATTCCATTTATACTTTCTCTGAAATCACCTTTTGTTTCTATACTTGCACCATTCCACCCACTTTTGGCTTGCAACATCATCCTTATTGTCATCCAATCTGTCCTGCATTCCAGCATATTACAGCCCAACCTTTTGTTCCGGTTCCATCCAGTTTTTCTCACATTTTAAAACACTCATCTTATTTATTTACTTTTTACTTTTTATTTATTCAAGTACTGTTTGAAAGATTATTTAAGTGCTAATTCTGCTTGTGCCACAAATGCTGCTTGTCAGCTGAGTAATTTGAGGATTATCTGTTTTGTATCATATATTCAATGCCTGCAATATTTTTATTCTATCATATACGGTGTTCTTTCTTTGAAATCTGCATTCTGTTCAATATTTGAATTAACATCTGATAAGCCAGTTTTATTTTCCTTATCATAATAGACTGTTTTTCAGATAGTCTTCCTTGAAGGTAGGAAATTAATTATGGTGTAAGGAATGAAGGTTTACTGATGAGTAGTCATCGATCGGAAATACTAACTGTTTCTCTATTCATAAATGATGCCTGATTTGCTGATGGTTTTTGATATTGACAGTTTTTTATTTCTTTGGTATTTGCATGATTTGTTTATCCATGGTTTTTGCTTCTCACTATTGTTAAAGGAGCCCGAGCAGAAATATTATGTGGCCATTATAACAAAGAAGAAGGCCATTTGTCATATGCAGTTTATCTTGTTATTCTTTGAACAATTATGATCCCCACTTCCATGTGCCTTGAACATTCTAATAATCTTCCAAACCTATTCTTACAATGGTTATATAGATTCTGCATTGAGCACAATCCTCAGCATGTCATCATTCTGGAATAAATTATTCAGTAACATTGGAGTCCACAGTTAGAAATGAATGTGCAGAATGTTATGTAGAAACACGGAACTACAGCTGCTGGTTTACAAAAGAAGACAAAGTGCTGGAGTAAGACAGCGGATATGATAGGTGATGCTTCAGGTCTGGAGCGTTATACGCAGAAATATGAAGGTAGGCTAGCCAGAAATTCAAGAGAGTCTAGAGAGTGCAGCTGCCAGTACAGATGAAAAGGTGCTTGGGAAGCTGATAGGTCAAAAAGTGGAGAGGTCACCAGGACCTGATGGACTACGCCCCACGGTTCACAAAGACGTAGCTGTTGAGATTGTGGAGGTATTAGTAGTGATGTCTCAAGAATCATTAAAATCAGAAATGGTTCCAGAGGGCTGGAAAATCGCAAATTTGACTCCACTATTTAAGAAGGGATCGAGGCAAAAAAATAAAATAAAATTATAGGCCAGGACATTGGGTGTTTTTAAGGCATAGGACGTCTTGATTATGAAGATGTCAAAGATTACGAGGTAAAGGCAGGAGAATGGTGTTGAGAGGGAAAAATAGATCAGCCTGGATTGAATGATGGAGTCAACTCGATGGTATGAATGGCCTAATTCTGCTCCTATGTCTATAGTCTTCTGGTCTTATGATTTAAATCTAAGTTGCCCTGATGCTCCACAAACTTTATCTCACTGGTAGATTTGGCTTTGAATTCATATAAGAGCATCAACCGATAGACAATAGACAACAGACAATAGGTTCAGGAGTAGGCCATTTGGCCCTTCGAGCCAGCACTGCCATTCAATGTGATCATGGCTGATCATCCCCAATCAGTACCCGTTCCTGCCTTCTCCCCATATCCCCCGATTCCACTATTTTTAAGAGCCCTATCTAGCTCTCTCTTGAAAGCATCCAGAGAACCTGCCTCTGAGGCAGAGAATTCCACAGACTCACCATTCTCTGTGAGAAAAAGTGTTTCCTCGTCTCCGTTCTAAATGGCTTACTCCTTATTCTTAAGCTGTGGCCCCTGGTTCTGGACTCCCCCAACATCGGGAACATGTTTCCTGCCTCTAGCGTGTCCAAGCCCTTAACAATCTTATATGTTTCAATGTGATACCCTCTCATCCTTCTAAACTCCAGAGTGTACAAGCCCAGCTGCTACAGTCTTTTCGAGACACTCTTTTTTCTGTTCTTACCAGCGTGGCATTTCTCCATGTGATCTTTTCTTACTGGAGACAACCTTCACCTTAGTGGGTGCAATGGCATCAATAACATTTGTAATTTTGTAATTGAAATGATCTACAAGCTCATTGGCTGAGACCCAAGAGGTGGGGGGGGGGGGGGCGTGGAAGGGAAAAGCAGAATAAATGTTTCACTGGTGCTTTCAGTGATATACCTTTAGTGACTATCTTTTTTTGAACATTTGTGTGCACGGAGATACTGCTGTCAAAGAAAGCACAGGAATGATCGGAGAGAGCAACATCAGTCACCCCAATCTTGGAAATGTTCAGACCCTTGGAAATAATTAAGTCCAGAGCGTGCCCCTTGTTGTGTGTGGGCTCCGTCACGTGCTGAGTCTGCCCGTAGTTATCAAGAACACAGTTCTTTAGTCCCTCTGTCCTGGGAGTTGTCAACATGAATGTTAAAATTACCAACAATAACTACACAATCACAGTCGATACAGATTATAGACAGCAGTTGAGTAAACTCATCAAAGAAGCTTGCACAGTATTTAGGTGGCCTGGAGATATTTAGGAACATAGCTCCCTGAGAGGAATTCAGCTGAAGAGCCAGATGCTCAAAAGAGGTAAAATTTTGGTAAGATATCTGCTTGCATTGTAGTGAGTCATTAAATATTATGGCGACCCACCTCCTTTCTTATGCACTCTAGCCTTACTCATAAAACTGAAGTTGAGAGGGGTTGACTCAATAAGAACAGCTGCACTGTTATTTTGGTCCAACCAAGTTTCAGTTAAAAACATAAAATCAAGATTGTGCTTAATAATGAAACTGATGATTAAAAATGATTTTCCTGCCAAAGACCTGACATTTAATAAAGATAGTTTTAGTGTGTTAAAAGCATTATCTGTCCCATTTTTTGGGACAGGCTGTGGCTGACGAGGAATGGATGCTAAATTTGATAAATTTGCATTTGAGTGTTTCTTGTTTCATAGCAACACCATAATTAGTCTTGGCTAGCCACTGAAATGATGTCAGTGCGATCAGGTAAATCACATATTTGATGCCAGCACAAATGCTCAAATGCATCAATGTTCAAATGCATTATTAATTACTGTGATTTCCATAAATCAGATCTCTCTCTCCTATTTTGTTCTTGATCCGTTTACTTGTCATTTACTTGTTTGTCATACTGAGCAATTGTTTCACATGGGGAGTTCCATATAAATGGTACTTTATAAAACTATTAGTATTCAGTTTTTGGCAATATTGTTTTGTGTCCACCCATATTTTTGCAAAAATTCATAAAGACAGAACAAAAAATCAACTCTGCAGTTTCTTACCTTTAAGCCAATTGGCAAAATTGTAGATCTTATTAGGGTAATCAATGAACGTTTCACAATTACATTTGAAGGTCTCAGTTTCCTTGATGGCTGTATTCTGTTCTTTGGATACCAATGAAATTTGGTTTAGGAATGCATTTGACTCCAGCTAAAAATCATATTAATTGAAAGAATTTACATTAAAAAATCTCTTTATAATTAAGAATAGTAAACAAATTGCAATTACAAAATATAGTTTACTGCAAAGCTTCGATATAGGCTTACCTATGCCAGCATAGGATAACCCTCTTATTTTATCTTTGGGTGATTTTAAAGGACTCAGTCAAGAAAAATCAATCAGAAAACTGATATAGGAAAGATATTGCCAAGCTTGAAAGGGTTCAGAAAAGATTTACGAGGATGTTGCCAAGGCTAGCGGGTTTGAGCTATATGGAGAGGTTGAGTAGGCTGGGTCTATTCCTTGAAGCACAGGAGGATGAGGGGAGATCTCAGAGGTGTATAAAATCATGAGAGGAATAGATTGAGTAGATATACAGAATCTCTTGCCCAGAGTAGGTAAATCGAGGATCAGAGGACATATGTTCAAGGTGAAGGGAAAAAGATTGTATAGGAATCCGAGGGGTAACCTTTTCGCACAAAGGGTGGTGGGTGTATGGAACAAGCTGCCAGAGGAGGTAGTTGAGGCTGAGACTAACTTACCATTTAAGAAACAGTTAGACAGGTACATGGATAGGACAGGTTTGTAGGGATATGGACCAAGGGCAAGCAGGTGGGACTAGTGTAGCTGGGACATGTTGGCCAGTGTGGGCAACTTGGGCCGAAGGGCCTGTTTCCACACTGTATCACTCTATGACTCTAATTTAAGCCATATTTGATTGCCACATTATCTCCTTTGGCATCAGGATGATGCTCAGTTGGATAATTTCATTCACACACGAAAAGATCCAGCACCTGGTTCCAGTGTGGATCTTTCCGGGTGTAAGTGAAACCAGATCAGGATATTTGATAGTTGTAGCTGTCAAAATAATCCAAAATACATCTGACAGGTACTCACGGGAACATGGTATGATACAATTGCCCTAAAGAATATTTGCGTGAGGGAGACTACAGCTTTCCCATAGTTCCTCTATCTGTAACCCCATCTCTCTTAATGACTCCCCCCATACAGCGTCACGCAGCAAATAGATTACCCTGGTACAGAATGTTTACAGTACCATGGGATCTTGATCCACTTAGACTGCCCCAAAGCACTAAGCCTTGAATTCCATGAGCTCCATCCATGCAGCCTATACAAGGCAAGTGATGTCTCACCTAGCCCACAGCCAACAATGGACCATTGTGGGCTCCACCTTTCATTGATCATTGTTACTTTTTGCATATCTTTCATTCATTCGATCTCTTCATATCAATAGACAATAGACAATAGGTGCAGGCCATTTGGCCCTTTGAGCCAGCACCGCCTTTCAATGTGATCATGGCTGATCATCCCCAATCAGTACCCTGTTCCTGCCTTCTCCCCATATTCCCTAACTCCGCTATTTTTAAGAGCCCTATCTAGCTCTCTCTTGAAAGCATCCAGAGAACCTGCCTCCACCGCCCTCTGAGGCGGAGAATTCCACAGACTCACCACTCTCTGTGAGAAAAAGTGTTTCCTCGTCTCCGTTCTAAATGGTTTACTCCTTATTCTTAAACTGTGGCCGCTGGTTCTAGACTCCCCCAACATCGGGAACATGTTTCCTACCTCTAGCTTGTCCAAATCCATAACAATCTTATATGTTTCAATGAGAACCCTTCTTAATCCTTCTAAACTCCAGAGTGTACAAGCCCAGCTGCTCCATTCTCTCAGCATATGACAGTACCGCCATCCCGGGAATTAACTTTGTTAATATCACCGTCTAAATCTCATGTTTCCCTTACCCCTGACTTTCAGTCTGAAGAAGGGTTTCGACCTTCTTCTCTTTCACCTCTTCCCTTTCTCCTGAGGTGTTGCCTGACCTGCTGATTTACTCCAGCTTATTGTGTCTACATCCGAATAATTAATGCTTTATCCAATTGTCATCATAAGCAGCATCCCTTGTTGTTAGGAGACACAATGAACTGGATGCTGCAAAACACTAAGTAGGTATGTAACAAAACTTACCTTCAGCGGCGCTGCAGTTCTGCCACTGGCTGTGTGCGCGACTTTGTTGCCTTTGGGGGGGGAGGGGGGAGGGGGTAGGCGGGGTTAAAATGCGGTTTTCTACCGCCTGTCCTGGATATATTTTCTCGGGAAGCTAGCAAATGCTGAAGAATTGTTCCGACGGCCGTTCTGTGAATTTTATTATTATTTTTTTTAAATCGCTGGACAATTTCAGCGCTGGAGTAAAATAAAAAGCCGCTTCAAATGCCGTCAACGCCGATAACCGGGACAGATTTCAGGTATGGGACAGCTAAAGGAAAGTCGTTTATTTTACATATAAACGTGCTTCTTAGGATTACCTTAATCCACATTTTACGTTGCGAAAAGGTGATTTAGGCCCCATATGAACTGGCAGTATTTTTCCTGCCGATATGGAGTTTAAATTCACCGCAACTGCAATGTTCCAAACGATCGTGTTCCACAAAATCCCACTCGCAAGATGATTTAAATGGCCATTAATTTACAAAAATTAAAAACTAAATTCCTTCCATTTGGCCTTTAAATTCATGACAATGAGATTTAAAAATCATGTTATATTGTGAATTCTTGTGTGAATGTTATTTGGACGCAGGCTATTTAAAAATGTTAATCTTTTCTTAAGAAATAGATAGATGTTTGATCTAGTAATTGAATTTTGTAATTAGCTACAATTGGGTAACTAACTAATTATATGCTTTAATTTCAGGTCATCCAAGTAAGATTGTTTCATATTTGTTTCAGAATGCTTCAATCTATAATAACTGAAAATGTATTTCAGTTCTCTTAATTTTTAAGAAAGTTATGGGGTTTTGACTGTCCTCGATCACAGCTTTTGTGTTAAGTCAATGCCAAAGCAATAGGGAACAAGATGCTAATTTCCGAGTATGAAAATGGCCATAACTTTTTTAATACTTAAGATATGAAAGTGAATTAGGTGTCAAATTAAACTTCTTTTTATGCCTTATCTGAAGGGATAAATTGCAGACTTGATTTTTAAAATCTCAAAATTTTGTAACATTGCTACACTAAGTATTGGAGTAACTCAGCGTGTCGGGGAAGCATCTCTGACGAGAATGAATAGGTGATATTTTGGGTCGGAACACTTCGGGCTCGATTGCTTTATTGTGTGTGTTGAGGAGTTGCATGCTGGCACCTTCGCCTCCGCTGCCCATTTCCAGCCGGCGCCGTTACACACCAGCCTCTCGCTGCTAACGGGAGACAGCGCGGAATACAGCCCAACCCACACGTGGAGGTAAACGGGCAGCAGGAGCTGGGGCAACAGGACAGCGATCATACTTCTTCTTTAAAGAGGCACAACAAACGTAATCTAAATAAATACATTCACATATATCGACATAAAACACAAAGTACCTGGATCAGCCCGATGTCAATCATTTCCCATTTGATCATGCTGGAAGTGAGCAGAAGGAGTCGCTGCTCAGTGTGAAATCTGTCAGTTGCCGGAGTTTAACACAAGAGTATCTGGCGGGGCTGTTTCATACTTAACGTGGAACCGCGTCAACCCACATGACTCTGCATAAAGCCAATTGGCAAATAGCTGAAAGTCGTGTAGCGGGAAGGAACAAAAAAAGCCAATAATTGGCGGAAAATGAAGTCCATTGTTCAGTACGTGCAAGAGTGGGACACATGGATTGGGCAGGTCCCCTGCAGTTGAGACAGATTGGAATTCCACAGGAGTGGGTATGGAGAAATCGCGGGTGCGGAAGGGTTGTTTCTCCCACCCCAACGATTCGATGTAGCAATTGTTGTGAGAAAATAAAGCCTCTTTGAAAAGTAGGACAATGTATCATTGTCATCGGCGTGTTTGGCTTGTGCAGTTATTGTGGTTAACATTTAACCTCCAAATAATGAAAGCAACTCTTCCAACACAAAGCTAAATTTCCTGTCATTGTTGGTGCTTTGAAGTTAACAAGTTATTTAAAAAGTCGTTTAGTTCTATATTCAATAGGGCAAAACATTAATCTTTAGTGAGATTCGTATTTCAGTTTCGTGTCACCATTTTTGAGTCTCCCCAAACTTTATCTCGATCGTGCACATCGGTCTAAAGTTGTGTTTTGATGAATCAATTATTCTTTCTCTATTGTTTTGAATGTCTACGTTGCTTCCCCTCTCAAACAGAATCCAAACTCAATTGAATAATTTTTGGCCAACTTACCTAAAGTTCTGAATTAACCAAGTGTAGACCCTGATCCAGTGCAAACTGTTGTGCAGAACAGCGACAATGAAAAGCGTTGAACACAACACCAAGTGCTGGAGGAGCTCAACGGACCAGGCAGCACCTGCAGTGGGAAATGGATCTACAGAATTTCAGATTGGGAGCCTTCTTCAAACTGATGGGAGGGGAGATAGGCGGTGAAAAAGGTGAGAGGAAGGGGCGGCATAAGAGCTTGCAAGTGTTGGGTAGATCCAGGTAAGGAGTGGTTGATTGGCAAATGAATCAGTTGGAGGATAGAATGATGGAAATAATAACCAAGGCTGCTTAGGTGGCAATAGTAACCGAGCCAGACCCTGTTATCATCTCACATCAATTTATCACTTCCAGCCTTCTTCTTGCATATGGCGTGCACAGCCTAAAGTTGTAGGACAACTTGTTCTATTTGATCTTATTTGATTGTGCACGCTGGGTTGATTGCATTCACGAAACAGGGTGGACCACGTGAATGTTGCAATCTTCCACCCCACTTCCAGCCTCAGTTCCTATCGGCAAACTTTACTCCCCCACCTTACTCTTCTGCCAATCAACCCCTCCTTACATGACTTACTTAGACTTAGTTCCTCCCACACTGTTGAGTGCATTGGGCAGCAAGGTTTCGTCATTCTGTTTGGTTATGTGCGACCTCTTCCACCCTCGATAGGCTTGCATCCCGGGCTTCCAAATCCTTCTGGAATTTTTGCCTCCATGTGAGTTTTGGTCGGCCTCTTTTCCTTCTTCTGTCAGGTTGCCATGTCATTGCTCTCTTGGGTGCACGTTCTTTAGACCTTCTAAGTACATGTCCTGCAAATTTCATCCTGCGTACCTCTGTCCTGGTTGAGAGGCTTTGTTGCAGTTTCACGGTAGATCTCCTCGTTTGTGATGTGGCCTCTGTTGCTAATCTTCAGGATCTTCCTCAAGCAGCATTGTTGGAATGCATCCAATTTATTTTTCATCTTCACATTGATTTTCCATGTCTCACTGGTATAGAGGGCTGTAGGGAGGACTACGGACTGGAAGAACTTGACTTTTAGCATCGTGGATATCCCGCCACTAGACTATATTCATCTGAAGACTGATGCAGCTTTACCAATTCAGGAATTGATGTCGAACTCTACATCTCCATCTACTGAGAACATGCTGCCAAGATGGGTAAATCTTGTGGCGTTTTCCACAGGTTCCTCCATACATAATCTGACTATTAATCGCCAGCTCTTGCCCCGCCCCTTCTCCTCGCCTCTTTTTATCAGCACCTCACACTGGCTTGAATTAAATGCCATTGCCATTCCACCGTCATTTCTACTAGGTCCCCTTCCAATAAACTTTATCCAACTCCTCCATCATGCCTTTGTAGATACCTATATTCAGCGGTAATACCGACACATCCAATTTTAGCTTCTAACTCTCAAATTGCAGGTTGAATTCTATCATATTATGATCACTGTTTTCTCGAGGTTACTTCACCTTAGCTCCCAAATAAAATCTGGTTTGATACACAACATCAAATTCAGAATGACCTTTTCCCTAGTGAGGTCTATATGACCTACTCTAAAAAGCCATCTCATAGGGATTTAGTATCGTACCAATCTGATTTTCCTATTCAACCTTCATATTGAAATCCCCCATGACTACTGTAACATTGACTTTTTTTTACATGCCTTTTCTATCTCCTGATGTAATTTGCACCTTTCATCCAGATTGGTATTTAGATGGTGGTATATAACACCCATCATGGTTTTTTTACCCTTGCAGTTTCTTAACTCTCAAAACTCTAATGCTTTCCAATGCATCCACATCCTGCCTGCGATGAGGTGACCAGAATTGCAACGATATTCCAAATGAGCCCTAACCAAGTCTGATAAAGCTGCATCATGACTTCCCGACTCTTACGCTCAATGCCCTGACCATTGAAGGCAAGCATAGCATGTCGTCATGTGTTGCCACATTCAATTATGGATTTGAACCCAAAGATTGCTCTGTATGTCAATGCTGTTAAGTGTCATTAATTGCATATGTCCCCTTACATTCAACCTCCCAAAGTACAGCAAGTCACACTGCATTTACCATTTCTCCACCAATTTCTGTAGTTGATCTATACCCCGCTGCATACTTTGACAGCCTTCCTCATAGCCCGTTACCCCAATAATCTTGGTGACATCTGCAAACATATTAACCAACCCGTCTATGTTTACCATCCAAGTCGTTTATATATTTTGCAAACAGCAAAGGTCCCAACTCAGATTCCTGTGGAACTCCACTGGTCACAGAACCTCCAGCCTAAATATTGTCCTTACACCACAGCCCTCTGTCTTCTATCAGTAAGCCAGTTCTGAATCCACAGGATCAAGTTACTGTAAATCCTATGCATCTTAATCTTCTGGATCAACCTATCACGGGGACATTATCAAATGCCTTACTAAAATCAATGCAGACAATATCTACCTCCTGACCTTCACCAATCACCTTCATCACCTCCTCAAAAAACTTGATCAATTAGTCGATTTCATTAGACAGCATGCAAAACAAGGCTTTTCAGTGTACCTCAGAAGACTTGACAATAATAAACCCAAATCTATTGAACCAACGGGGATGGAATTGATGGGGGAGGGAAGAAACATACTTCAACATCCACATCATTTATATAAGACAGTGAGAATGAGAATGAGATAATCACAAGAAAGAGAGTTGGGCATAATTGTTCTACCCATTTTTTGTGGTTCAAGAAATATATCCTGTGTCCTTTTGTCCTTGCCACTGCTATGATTGAAGTCTGATCAAGAACAGTCAACATGGATTTGTGCCTGGAAGGTCATGTGTGTCAAACCTTCTTGAATTTTTTGAAGAGGTTACTAGGGAAATTGATGAGGGTAAAGCAGTGGATGTTGTCTATATGGATTTCAGTAAGGCCTATGACAAGGTTCCTCATGGAAAGTTGGTTAAGAAGGTTCAATCTTTGGGTATTAATGGCGGAGTAGCAAGATGGATTCAACAGTGGCTGAATGGGAGATGCCAGAGAGTAATGGTGGATGGCTGTTTGTGAGGTTGGAAGCCGGTGACCAGTGGGGTGCCTCAGGGATCTGTGTTGGGTCCACTGTTGTTTGTCATGTACATCAATGATCTAGATGATGGGGTGGAAAATTGGATAAGTAAGTATGCAGATGATACTAAGATAGGTGATGCTGTGGATAATGAAGTAGATTTTCAAAGTCTACAGAGAGATTTGGGCCATTTGGAAGAGTGGGCAAAAAGATGGCAGATGGAGTTTAATGCTGATAAGTGTGAGGTGCTACATCTTGGCAGGACAAATCAAAATAGGACGCACATGGTAAATGGTCGGGAATTGAGGAATGCTGTGGAACAGAGGGATCTAGGAATAACTGTGCATAGTTCCCTGAAGGTGGAATCGCATGTAGATAGGGTGGTAAAGAAAGCTTTTGGTGTGATTTCTCTTATAAATCAGAGCATTGAATATAGGAGTAGGGAAGTAATGTTAAAATTGTACAAGGCATTGGTGAGACCAATTCTGGAGTATAGTGTACAATTTTGGTCACCTAATTATAGGAAGGATGTCAACAAAATAGAGAGAGTACAGAGGAGGTTTACTAGAATGTTCCAGCAACTAAGTTACAGAGAAAGGTTGAACAAGTTGGGTCTTTATTCTTTGGAGCGCAGAAGGTTAAGGGGGGACTTGATTGAGGTCTTTAAAATGATGAAAGGGATAGACAGATTTGATGTGGATAAGCTTTTCCCATTGAGGGTAGGAAAGATTCAAACAAGAGGGCACGACAGGAGAATTAAGGGACAGAGGTTTAGGGGTAACATGAGGGGGAACTTCTTTACTCAGAGAGTGGTGGCTGTGTGGAATGATCTTCCAGCAGAAGTGGTGGAGGCAGGATCGATTTTAACATTTAAAAGTAAAGTGGATAGGTATATGGACGGGAAGGGAATTGAGGGGTATGGTTTGAGTGCAGGTAGATGGGACTAGGGGAAAATAAATGGTCGGCATGTACTGGAAGGGCGAGAAGGCCTGTTTCCGTGCTGTAATTGTTGTATGGTTATATGGTTATATATGATGAAGTGTACCCTCTTCTCCATGTTTTTGACTACTGAGGTCATGTACGTTTGCGATAGAGGGAATGCAGTGAAGGCTCACGAAAGTGATTCCTGGTGTGGTAAGTTTGTTTTATAAGGAGACATTAAACAGCCATACACTTTTAATTATGCAAACATGAACAGTGATCTAGAGTCAAGAGTCAAGAGTGTTTTATTGGCCAGATGGAACAATGAAATTCTTACTTGCTGCAGCACAACAGAATATGCAAACATAGTATGATATAACAAACGAGAGAGAAAGAAGAGAAGCTCAGTGTGTATATATACGCATGCTCACAACATACCTAGATATATATATATATATATATATATATATATATATATATATATATATATATATATATATATATACACACTAGTCTAAATGGGACACGTTGGGTTGCAGCTTCACATGGGAGGGCTGGTCCCCAACACAATATTCCACCTCAAGATTCAAGAGCGTTTATTGTCATGTGTCCCAGATAGGACAATGAAATTCTTGCTTTGCATCAGCACAACAGAATTATAGAAGGCATGAATTCAGAACAGATCAGTGTGTCCATATACCATTGTATAAATATATACACACACATGAATAAATAAAACAGATAAAGTGCAAATAAACAGATAATGGGTTATTAATGTTCAGAGTTTTGTTTGAGTTGAGTTCAATAGCTTGATGGCTGTGGGGAAGAAGCTGTTTCTGAACTTGGACGTTGCAATCTTCAGGCTCAATTCCAATATTGGTGGCTGGAGGAGGGGGGAGCGCTAGTATGGGTGTTGTGGGCTGAAGGGACTGGTTTCTAGAGGACCAGTATGGCCATTGAGGACCGAATGGATTCTTGGGCTGGCGGCTCAGTCACTCCAGCCTGGTGTGCTGGCAGCTCACTCACTCAAGGCTGGCGGGCGGGCCGTTGTCTCACGGCTATTCCTTGAAATGCCACTTCAAGAAGGGTGCAAGGCCACCAAATTTGAGTGCTGTTTCCAACCACTTCAAGCAGGGTACAAGGCCACCAAATTCAAGTGCAGTTTCCTACCATTTCTAGCAGGGTGCAAGGCCACTAAAGACAGAGAGTCGTGACTGAGCCACGCCCACACTTCCAGGTTTTATAGACCCTACAACCATAAGGGGCGTGGCCATCATGGCGTGATTGACAGGAGACAGAATCTCACCATTTTTAAACACTAATAACTCTTTTATTTTTATTTATTTTGTTTTTTTTGTTTTTTTTTGTTGAATATTTTTTATTAGAAGTATAAGTACAGGTGTAAGTACAAGTATAAGTACATATAAAAACAACGTTCTTGATAAAGAGATAGGTAATAATTACCATGTTTTCTTATATATACTTCTAAACATTTTATTGTAGTTTTTTTTATAGTGAAAAGTAGGAAAGTGTGAAAAATGATTAACATAAAAATAGTTATAAAATAACCAAAAGAAAAAAGTAAATAAAATAACAGTGGTATATTATACAAACAGTATTTATATAATAATATATCCGTAATCAATAATGTATTATTCTTCGCTCAATCCTTCGTTCAGGTCTCGATCAGGTCCACAAACCGAGTCATATTGATCCCTTAAGATATTCAAGGAATGGAGACCAAATCAGATTAAATTGGTCTCTTGCCTAAAAGTGCAAGTCTTATTCTTTCCAAGTGTAAAGTCTCTGCCATTCCTGAAATCCACAATTTGATTGTAGGGGGTATGGGGCCTTTCCAAAATTGTAAAATTAATTTTTTACCAATTATTAAACTATAATCTATGAAAGTTCTTTGTGCTGTCGTGAGTAATTGATCCCTTTCTAATATTCCCAATATTATTAATTTTGAGTCTGGAACTAGATTCTTATTTACAACATTCGAGATTACCTTAAATATTTCCAACCAAAAATTCGTAATTTTTAAACAAGTTGTAAAAGAATGTTAAATTAGCTTCTGGGTATTGGCATTTGTCACATATAGGAGATACATTAGAAAATATTCTATGTAATTTAGATTTTGAAAAATGCAATCTATGTAAAACTTTGAATTGTATCAGAGAGTGTCTAGAATTTTTTTTTAAATATTTTTATTAAAAGTAACCAATTATAATGCTTTTAACAACTTTCCAAACGTCAACTTAATTCCATTATTTTACAAACAATGCATTAATAATTCTTCTTATACTCTATTTTTTTTTTGATATATAGATAGAAAAAGAATAGAACAGATATAAATCATTAAAGATGTGATTAAATAATAATTTGATTATATATAAGAAAGAGAAAAAAAGAGAAAAAGAAAAAAGTTATCAAAAAAAAAAAAAAAACTGATAGAGTATTATATATATATATATATATGTAAACAAAACAGCAATATACATTATCGATAAAGCTATTACAGATAGTAATATCCATGAGAACATGCATGTCAATCCCAATGTGAAAATGAGTCATTCCCGCCGAATCCCGCAGGGTGCCCGTCGAGCCGTGTTGCCAAGAACAGCTACTTCTCTAAATACTGTATGTATGGAGACCACATCTGTTCGAAGGAATTATATTCGTCCAATAGGGCAAATCTAATTCCTTCCAGATGTAGCGTCTCCAACATTTCTGCTGCCCACATTTTAGTTGTGGGGATTGATATTCCCTTCCAAAATTTCAAAATAATTTTTTTCCCAATTATCAAACAGTAATCTAAGAAATTTCTTTGATTACCTGTAAGTGCCAAATTTAAGTCAGGGATTCCAATTATTATTAACTTTGGGTCAGGATCCAATTTAACTTTAAGGACTTCAGAAATAACTTCAAAAATTTCTGTCCAGTAATAATTCAATTTAGGACATGTAACAAAACTATGTATTAAGTTTGCTTCTGAATTTCTACATTTATCACAGATAGAAGAAATATTAGGAAAAATACTATTTAATTTAGTTTTGGAATAATGTAATCTATATAATACTTTATATTGAATCAATATGTGCCTGGCGTTTAATGAACACCGATGTATTCGTTGTAGACTTTCTTCCCAATTTTCTTTTGTTATAGCTAATCCAATTTCATTTTCCCATGCTTGACGATACATTTCAGTTGTTGGATTCTCTTTATCCAAAATGATATTGTATATGTAAGCTATTAATTTTTCTGTATTTGGGTGCAAATTAAACAAATCATCTAGTAATCCTGGTTCTTTATTTTTGTAATCTTGTGTATTAGTTTTAATGTAATCTCTGATTTGTAAGTACCTAAACAAATGTTGCGGAGACAGTCCATAAATATCTTGTAACTCCTGGAATGAAAGAAATTTTCCTTTTCTATAAAGATGTTCTAACCTTTTAATTCCTAAATCATTCCAGCGTCTAAACCCTCCATCTAATATTGAAGGTTTAAATAATGGATTATTCATAATTGGAAGTCTGAGTGAGAGATTATCTAAGTGTAGAGTCTTAACTATTTGTTTCCAAATACGTCTAATATTATAAATTATGGGATTGTCCCTGTAATTTTTTTTGTGTACCTCCTTTGGCGCAAATATAATCGAGCCTACGCTGAAAGGTAAACAGTCTTCCTTTTCTATACTTGACCATATTGGTACATTATCCATATGTACCCACCAAAAATTCATATTCTTAATCTGAACAGCCCAAAAATAATATAAAAAATTTGGGAGTGCTAGTCCTCCATTTATCTTAGATTTACATAGATGTTTTTTACTTATTCTATGATTTTTATAATCCCAAATAAAACTATTAACAATATTATCAATTTTTTTAAAAAAGGTTTTCGGGAGAAAAAAAGGAATAGCCTGAAACAAATATAAAAGTTGTGGTAAAAAAACCATCTTTATGGCGTTTATTCTGCCAATCATAGAAATAGGAAGCGTTTTCCAATATAAAATATTTTTTTTAAGTTTGTCTAATAATTGAGGATAATTAGATTTAATTAAAGAATTATATGATTTAGTTACATTAATCCCTAAGTATTTAAATTTATCTTTTACTACTTTTAATGGGTATTGTTGTAATATATTTAAATTTATTTCAGTTACTGGCATAATTTCGCTTTTGTTCCAATTAATCCTATATCCAGAAAATGTGCCAAACTTATTTATGACATTAAACAAATTTGGGATACTAATTTCCAGTTTTGTAATATAAATCAAAACATCATCTGCGTATAAAGATATTTTATTAGTTGTTGTATCGGTATTATGAGAGTGTCGAGAATTTAATGAACAATTATGCATATATCGTAAACTTTCATCCCAGATATCGGATTCAATTGTTTCACCTATTTCATTTTCCCATAGTTGTCTGTACTTTTCCGTATTGGGTATATCATTTTCTAATAAAATATTATAAATGTATGATATTAATTTTTCCGTGTTTGGGTGTTTATTTAAGCATTCATCTAGAATTCCCGTCTTTCTCTTTTTATATTCCTGTGCAGTTGTTTTAATGTAGTCAGTTATTTGTAGATATCTGAAGTAATGTTTAGAGTGTAGTCCATATATTTCCTGTATTTCTTTAAATGAAAGATACAGATTGTCCCTGTAAAGGTCACTGATCTTATTCATTCCTTGATTTTTCCATTGTAAGAATCCTAAATTTTCCAGGGATGGTTTAAAACTTACATTATTAACAATGGGAAGAACTAATGGGATACCTTCTAGTTTTAACGTTCTTTTTAACTGTCTCCAAATATTAATTCCACTATTAATTATTGGGTTTTCTCGATAAATTTTCTTAAATATTTTAATTTTAGAAAATAATATGGAACTGATTTCATACGGTAAGCAGTCTTCCTTTTCCATAAGTAACCAGTTTGGATTTTCATCAAGTTCAACTCACCAAAAGTTCATATTCTTAATATTAACTGACCAGTAATAATATATAAAATTAGGTAATGTTAAACCTCCATTAATTTTCGATTTACATAAATATTTTTTATTTATTCTATGGCTTTTATAGTCCAAAACAAAATTAGTGACTATAGAGTCAACCTTTTTAAAAAAATTCTTAGAAAGATATATCGGGATCATTTGAAATAAATATAATAATTGTGGAAGAAAAATCATTTTTATCGCATTAATTCTACCTATCATTGAGATAGGTAGAGTTCTCCAATATAGAATATTCTTAGATAATTTATTTAGTATAGGTAAAAAATTATATTTAAATAAAGAATCATATTTTTTTGTAACGTGAATTCCTAAATACTTAATCTGTTCATTAACAATCTTAAAAGGAAATTGTTTTAATGTAGTTAAATTATCTTGTGTTAATGGCATAAGTTCACTTTTATTCCAATTGATTCTATATCCAGAAAACGAGCCGAATTGAGTTATTAAATTCAATAAATTAGGTATGCTAATTTCAGGTTTTTTAATATATAATAATACGTCATCTGCATATAGAGAAATTTTATTTCTTGTTTCGTTAGTTTCATATCCAAAAATATCGGGGTGTAATCTTACCCGAATGGCTAATGGTTCTATAGCCAACGCAAATAATAATGGTGATAGGGGACAACGTTGTCTGCATCCTCAAAATAAATTAAATTTGGTGGATATCATTTGGTTAGTTACGATTTTAGCAGTTGGATTAGTATATAGTAATTTGATCCATTTTATAAACTTGTCCGCCAAATTTAACTTTTCCATAACCGCAAACAAATATGGCCATTCAACTTGGTCAAAGGCTTTCTCTGCATCTAACGATATTATTACTAAGTCTTTATTATAACTCCTTTTCGAGTATATAATATTAAACAATCGTCTCAAGTTGTATGATGAGTATCGTTTAGGTATAAATCCTGTTTGATCCGGGTGTATTATTTTATTAATCACTACACTTAATCTTTTAGCTAATATTTTAGTTAATATCTTTTGATCCGTATTTAAGAGAGCAATAGCTCTATATGATCCCGGATCATCTAGGTCTTTATCCATTTTTGGTATGAGTGTTATAATGGATTTGTTTAGTGTTTCTGGTAAACTCTGTTGCGCATATATATATTCGTAAAGTATCTTCAAATAAGGTGTTATCAGATCCTTGTATGATTTATAAAATTCCGAACCAATACCATCTGGCCCAGGGGTTTTCCCGTTTTTTAATGATATAATAGAATCCCCAATTTCTTTAACTGTTATTTCAGCATTTAATAGTTTTGTATCATCCACATCCAGTCCTATTAGATTACAGTCGTTTAAAAATGTATTAATTCCTATCTGATTTTCAGTCATTTTGGATGAGTATAAATCTTTATAATATTGTAAAAATCTCTCATTAATATCGTTATTTTGTGTTAAGAATTCACCATTTTCTGATTTAATCCGATGTATTATTTTTTCTCCCTGTATTTTTCGTAATTGGCGAGCCAGTAATTTTTGTGGTTTGTCCCCAAATTCAAATTGTATTTGTTTTGTGTATTGATATAATTTAACCACTTGGTCAGCATATATCTTATTTAATTTATATTTTAATGCAGTAATTTTATTATGTGTTATCATTGTAGGGTTGAGAGCATTTTCTATATCTAATTGTTTTATCTCCATTTCCAGAATATTTTGTTCCCTCCACTTTTCTTTGTTATAAAATGCTTGTGAAGATATCATAATTCCACGAGTAAAAGCCTTAAAAGTTTCCCATAGTAGGGATGGAGATATTTCTGGTTTATTGTTTATTTCAAAAAAAGGTCTTAATCTGCTTTATAATATATTCATTAGTTAATTTATCCTTCAAAATTTGTGGATTAAGTCTCCATTGTCCTCGCATTTTCATGTTATCATTAAATTTAATATTAAATGTTAATGGAGCGTGGTCTGAAATAATGATACTGTGGTATTTAGAGTTATAGATGTATGGAATTAGCTTTATATCTACAAGGAAATAGTGAATTCTAGAATATGTTTTATGTACCAAGGAGTAAAATGAATAATCTCGTCCTGTTGGGTGTTCCATTCTCCAAACATCTCTAACTTTACTAGTATCAATGTATGCATTTATTAAATCACTGGAGTGTGATTTAAATTTCCTCTGTCCTGACGATCTATCTAAATAAGGATTTAGTACAATTTAAATCTCCTCCAATTATTAAATTGTGTTGTGCATGATCAGGAATTGTATTAAATATTTTCTTTAAAAAAATTGGGCTGTCAAAATTTGGGCCATATATATTGGCTAATATTACTTTTTGAGCATATAATTCTCCCGTTACAATAATAAATCTTCCATCTTTATCAATTATAGTTGATGTATGCTTAAATAAAGTACCTTTACGTATCAGTATTGCTACACCTCTAGATTTATGAGTAAAAGAGGAATGATATATTTTGTCAATCCATTTAGCCTTTAATCTATGCTCGGCATCTTTTTTTAGATGTGTCTCTTGAAGAAACGCAACATCAATTTTAAGTGCTTGCAACTGTGCCAATACTTTGCCCCTTTTAATAGGTTCATTAAGACCTTTAACATTCCAACTGCCAAAGATTATTCCCTCATTCCCCCAATTCTTTTTTAAGTCCTGCATTTTATTTAAGGTGGTCTATAATGGTTCACATGTCTCAGCGCGACATACCCGACCTTACCCCCGAACTCCGGATGGACGAGTTTCAAGATTTTCAAATATCTCACACGGATATATCTTTTCTGATTACTAGTCCACTGTGATGTAAAAAAATAAAAACATGAGGTAATGTAAAAAAACAGAAGATAGAAAAAAGGGTTAGTAAATAGTGAAAAGTAAGGAAAAACTACAGCTATAGTAGGTGCAGTTAGTGAAAGCCATACTAGCATGGCTAGCCATCTACAGATTTCCAGTGTAGATGATGTTAACTCGCCAGCTCCATAAGTCCTTAAAGTTATTGTCTTACAAAAGATATTTTAACGGGAATATATAATTCTAAAATGTTTCATCAATCCTATAACATATTTAAATGCAAAGATCAAGGAAATCTTAACTATTATTGGTATAATCAAATCTATGATCTTACGGAATATATTTACTAATTACTATTTATTTTAATTTTATGTAGATTACCCTCAAGGTAGCAGGGTATCTCAGAGTATACCTTACATCCTTCAATTCTCTCAGAATTCTTTTAGTCTCCCTGAATGCGTTTCGTTTCTTGGCAACTTCAGCAGGATAATCTCGGTAAATACTGATTCGTGCTCCTTCAAAAGTAAGATTTTTACTTCTTACAATCTTACCCATCATTTCTTCCAGTTCGTAATCATTCTGGACTTTTAATATCATTTGTCTTGGCGGAGCACCAGGTCCTGTAAAACGCCTCTTTACTCTGTGTGCACGAGCCAGTAAGGGTTTCTGATCCAAGGCTAAAACTTGTTGCAGTAAATCTGCTGTAAATCCTCGTGGGTTGTTCCGTTCCATGCCTTCCGGAATACCCACAATTCTAAGATTCGACCTTCTTTGGTAGCCTTCCAACTCCTTATCCTTCTTGTCCAGAAGTTCAGATAAGCGTTGTATATCTCTGTCTGAGTTCCGAGCCGATGCTTCAGCTAAGTCTTTAATAATGCTTATATCTGTCGAATGTAAATTCAATGCTTCTTCAACTTCAGACAGTTTGTCTTTCACCAGGGTTTCGATTTTAATTTTCATCTGTTTGTTCTGCTCTTTTAATTTGTCCGTAATCTCTCTTTTCAGTGCTTGAGCAGATTCAGTGATTTCAGTCTTCAAGTCTTTTATTTCAGTTTTCAAATCTTTCACTTCTTCATTAATTTTTTCAACTTCCTCCTTAATATTCAACTTTTTCATATCTTTCTTTAAATTCAATAGTTCGGTTTTGATACCTGCCATCTCTTTTTCAATAAGAGTTTTCAGTCCTTCCATTTCCAGTTTCGTTTTAATTTCTTCAGCTGCAGAAGGTTTTTTTCCTGCAATGTCTTCCTGGGATCGGGTTCTACCCGAGATCGAGGCTTCAGAACGGCCTACCGGATCCCGAGTGGTCGGTAGCCGGGTTTTCAGTTTTTCTTCTGGGGTTCATTGCATGTTGTCGCAGGGCTGATAACGTCGCTCACCAATTCAGTACTAATCAGTACTGAGATTTCAGACGGCAAGTAAGTATTTTTTCAGCGTTTTTTACCCCGTTTTCTTCAACCTTCTTATGGAGCTGGCTGGCAGGGCGTCTTCACCTCATGATGGCGCCACCAGAAGTCTAACTCTTTTATTTTTCATCGATGGGAAAAATCCTCGGCACCTGATGAGCGGAGTAAGATGGCCAAAATTCACAACTGTACGTGGTAGCATTTTTCCTAAAATCAATATACATAGAAACATAGAAACATAGAAAAATAGGTGCAGGAGTAGGCCATTCGGCCCTTCGAGCCTGCACCGCCATTCATGACTGATCATCCAACTCAGTATCCTGTACCTGCCTTCTCTCCGTACCCCCTGATCCCTCTAGCCACAAGTGCCACATCTAACGCCCTCTTAAATATAGCCAATGAACTGGCCTCAACTACCTTCTGTGGCAGAGAATTCCAGAGACTCACCACTCTCTGTGTAAAGAATGTTTTCCTCATCTCGGTCCTAAAGGAATTCCCCCTTATCCTTAGACTGTGACCCCTTGTTCTGGACTCCCCCAACATCGGGAACGATCTCCCAGCATCTAGCTTGTCCAACCCCTTAAGAATTTTGTAATTTTCTATAAGATCCCCCCTCAATCTTCTAAATTCCAGCGAGTACAAGCCGAGTCTATCCAATCTTTCCTCATATGAAAGTCCTGACATCCCAGGAATGTCAGGACTCAAACAGCTTACAGCGTAAACAGGAAGTGGTCAAGATTAAACTTTTAATTATATTGACGGCAAGGCAACTTTTTCATTTTCAAACCAACTTTTCAATTAGGCAAGGCAACTTTTGCATTCTCAAACCAACTTTTCAATTAGGCAAGGCAACTTTAGCATTCTCAAACCAACTTTTCAATTAGGCAAGGCAACTTTAGCATTCTCAAACCAACTTTTCAATTAGGCGAGGTATTCTCAAACCAACATTTCAATTAGGCGAGGCATTCTCAAATCACCTTTTCAATTAGGCAAGGCAACTTTAGCATTCTCAAACCAACTTCTCAATTAGGCAAGGCACCTTTTTGCATTCTCAAACCAACATTTCAATTAGGCAAGGCAACTTTTGCATTCTCAAACCCACTTTTCAATTAGGCAAGGCAACTTTAGCATTCTCAAACCAACTTTTCAATTAGGCAAGGCAACTTTAGCATTCTTAAACCAACTTTTGGTTTGGAAGAGGCCCAGGAGCCGTTGGAGTGGGAGGAGCAGCGTCCGGGCGGTGATTTCAAAAACAGAGCACTGGGCTTTGTTTAACAGAGGTCTAGGAGCCGTTGTAGCGGGAGTAGCAGCGTCTGGGCGGTGAGTTCAAAAACGGAGTGCGGGGCTTTGTTTAACAGAGGCTCAGGAGCCGTTGGAGTGGTTGGAGTACCCACTCTGCAACGCTCCAGCACATTTCAAAATAAGTGGTCTGGAGGAAGCCGCTGATTGGTGGAAGTGGACTAGAGGAAGCAGCTGATTGGGAGCAACCCCAGGTTTGTATTTCTGCTTTCTGGTTAAGGGCAAAAATTGGTTAAGGGTACAGTGAGCTAAAGGTTCAGTGAGTTAAGGGAACAGTGAGTTAAGGGTTCAGTGAGTTAAGGGTACTGTGAGCTAAGGGTACAGTGCTTTTTAGTAAAGGTACAGTTTAAAGGATTAACATTTTTATAGTGTGAGTGAGTTGATTTGAGGTGAGTTGAGTGGCCCAGGAGCTGTTGGAGCGAGAGGAGGAGTTTCCGGGCGGTGAGTTATAAAATCGAATGTGGGGCTTTGCTTCACAGAGGCCCAGGAGCCATTGGAGCGAGAGGAGGAGTACCCAATCTGTAACAATCCACACTTCAAAGGAAGTGTTCTGGTGGAAGCCGCTGATTGGTGGAAGTGGACTGGAGGAAGCAGCTGATTGGGAGCAACCACAGGTTTGCATTTCTGCTTTCTGGTTAAGGGTTCAGAGATTAAGGGTACAGTGAGCTAAAGGTTCAGTGAGTTAAGGGTACAGTGCGCTAAGAGTACAGTGAGCTAAGGGTACAGTGAGTTAAGGGTACAGTGAGTTAAGGGTACAGCGAGCTAAGGTACAGTGCTTTTTAGTAAAGGTACAGTTTAAAGGATTAAGATTTTTATAGTGTGAGTGAGTTGATTTAATTTGGGGACAAGCCATGTCAGTTGAGATCGGCCCCATGGTTTGCTTATCCTGCAGCATGTGGGAGATCAGGGATATGGTCGGTGTCCCTGGTGACTATGTTTGCAGGACGTGTGTCCAGCTGCAGCTCCTGGCAGACCGTATTGAACGATTTGAGCTGCGGTTGGATTCACACTGGAGCATCCACGATGCTGAGAAAGTCGTGGATAGCACGTACAGTGAGTTGGTCACACCGCAGGTAAAAGTTAAGTGGACAGAAAGGGAACGGTTGGCCATTAACCAGCATAGCAGTAGGCAAGTAGTGCAGGAGTCCCCTGCGGTTATCTCCCTCCTAAACAGATATACCATTTTGGATACTGTCAGGGGAGATGTCTCATTTGGGGAAGGCAGCAGCAGCCAGGTTCATGGCACCATGGATGGTCAGAGTAGAAATAGGAGGATATTGCAGATGAATACGTGGCTTGAAAAATGGTGCAAGGGGGAGGGATTCAAATTTCTAGGGCATTGGAACCAGTTCTGGTGGAGGTGGGACCAGTACAAACAGGACGGTCTGCACCTGGGCTGAAATGGAACCAATGTCCCTGGGGGAGTGTTTGCTAGTGCTGTCGGGGTGGATTTAAACTAATGTGGCAGGGGGATGAGAGCATGGGCAGAGGGACAGAGGGGTGTAAAATGAGGGTAGAAGCAATAGGTAGCAAGGTAAAAAGTAAAAGTGGCAGGCAGACAAATCCAGGGCAAAATTCAAAAAGGGCTACTTTTCAACATCATTTTATAAGGGTGTTGTAAAAACAAGCCTGAAGGCTTTATGTCTCAATGCAAGGAGCATTTGTAAAAAGGTGGGTGAGTTGAATGTGCAGATAGTTATTAATGAATATTATATAGTTGGGATCACGGAGACATGGCTCCAGGGTGACCAAGGCTGGGAGCTGAACATCCAGGGATATTCAATATTCAGGAGGGGTAGACGGAAAGGAAAAGGAGGTGGCGTAGCGTTGCTGGTTAGAGAGGAGATTAATGCAATAGAAAGGAAGGACATTAGCTTGGAGGATGTGGAATCGATATGGGGCGAGCTGCGAAACACTAAGGGGCAGAAAATGCTAGTGGGAGTTGTGTACATGCCACCTACCAGTAGTAGTGGAGTTGGGGATGGCATCAAACAGGAAATTAGAAATGCGTGCAACAAAGGTAAAACATTTATAATGGGTGACTTCAATCTACATATAGATTGGGTGAATCAAATTGGCAGGGGTGCTGAGGAAGAGGATTTCTTGGAATGTATGCGGGATAGTTTTCTAAACCAACATGTAGAGGAACCAACAAGCGAGCAGGCTATTCTAGACTGGGTATTGAGTAATGAGGAAGAGTTAGTTAGCAGTCTTGTTGTGCGTGGCCCCTTGGGCAAGAGTGACCATAATATGGTTGAGTTTTTCATTAGGATGGAGAGTGACATTGTTAATTCAGAAACAAGGGTTCTGTACTTAAAGAAAGGTAACTTTGAGAGTATGGGACGTGAATTGGCCAAGATAGACAGGCAAGTGATTCTTAAAGGGTTGACAGTGGATATGCAATGGAAGGCATTTAAAGACTGCATGGATGAACGACAACAATTGTTCATCCGAGTTTGGCAAAAGAATAAATCAGGGAAGGTAGCGCATCCGGAAATCAGGGATAGTATCAAAACAAAAGATGAAGCATACAAATTAGCCAGAAAAAGCAGCCTACCAGAGGACTGGGAGAAATTCAGAGTCCAGCAGAGGAGGACAAAGGGCTTAATTAGGAAAGGGAAAATAGATAATGAAAGAAAACTGGCAGGGAACATAAAAACTGACTGAAAATGTTTTTATAGATATATGAAGAGAAAAAGATTAGTTAAAACAAATGTAGGTCCCTTGCAGTCAGAAACTGGTGAATTGATCATGGGGAACAAGGACATGGCAGACCAATTGAATAACTACTTTGGTTCTGTCTTCATTAAGGAAGACATAAATAATCTGCCGGAAATAGCAGGGGACCGGGGGTCAAATGAAATGGAGGAACTGAGTGAAATCCAGGTTAGCCGGGAAGTGGTGCCAGGTAAATTGAATGGATTAAAGGCTGGTAAATCCCCAGGGCCAGATAGGCTGCATCCCAGAATACTTAAGGAAGTAGCCTCAGAAATAGTGGATGCATTAGTGATAATTTTTCAAAACTCTTTGAAGTAGTAGTAGTTCTGGAGTAGTTCCTGAGGATTGGAGGGTAGCTAATGTAACCCCAATTTTTAAAAAGGGAGGGAGAGAGAAAACAGGGAATTACAGACCAGTTAGCCTAACATCGGTAGTGGGGAAAATGCTAGAGTCAGTTATTAAAGATGGGATAGCAGCACATTTGGAAAGTGGTGAAATTATTGGACAAAGTCAGCATGGATTTATGAAAGGTACATCATGTCTGACGAATCTTATAGACTTTTCGAGGATGTAACTAGTAGAGTAGATAAGGGAGATGCAGTGGATGTGTTATATCTGGACTTTCAGAAGGCTTTCGACAAGGCCCCACATAAGAGATTAGTATGCAAACTTAAAGCACACGGTATTGGGGGTTCAGTATTGATGTGGATAGAGAACTGGCTGGCAGACAGGAAGCAATGAGTAGCAGCAAATGGGTCCTTTTCAGAATGGCAGGCAGTGATTAGTGGGGTACCGCAATGCTCAGTGCTGGGACCCCAGCTATTTACAATATATATTAATGATCTGGATGAGGGAATTGAATGCAACATTACCAGGATTGCGGATGACACCAAGCTGGGGGGCAGTGTTAGCTGTGAGGAGGATGCTAGGAGGCTGCAAGGTGACTTGGATAGGTTGGGTGAGTGGACAAATGCATGACTGATGCAGTATAATGTGGATAAATGTGAGGTTATCCACTTTGGTGGCAAAACCAGGAAAGTAGACTATTATCTGAATGGTGGCCGATTAGGAAAAGGGGAGATGCAAAGAGACCTGGGTGTCATGATACACCAGTCATTGAAAGCAGGCATGCAGGTGCAGCAGGCAGTGAAGAAAGCGAATGGTATGTTAGCATTCATAGCAAAAGGATTTGAGTATGAGAGCAGGGAGGTTCTACTGCAGTTGTAGAGGGTCTTGGTGAGGCCACACCTGGAGTATTGCGTACAGTTTTGGATCTCCTAATCTGAGGAAAGACATTCTTGCCATAGAGAGAGTACAGAGAAGGTTCACCAGACTGATTCCTGGGATGGCAGGACTTTCATTTGAAGAAAGACTGGATAGACTCGGCTTGTCCTCGCTAGAATTTAGAAGATTGAGGGGGGATCTTATAGAAACATACAAAATTCTTAAGGGGTTTGACAGGCTAGATGCAGGAAGATTGTTCCCGATGTTGGGGAAGTCCAGAACAAGGGGTCACAGTTTAAGGATAAGGGGGAAGTCTTTTAGGACCGAGATGCGAAAATCATTTTTCACACAGAGTGTGGTGAATCTGTGGAATTCTCTGCCACAGAAGGTAGTTGAGGCCAGTTCATTGGCTATATTTAAAAGGGGGTTTGTGGCCCTTGTGGCTAAAGGATCAGGGGGTATGGAGAGAAGGCAGGTACAGGATACTGAGTTGGATGATCAACCATGATCATATTGAATGGCGGTGCAGGCTCGAAGGGCCGAATGGCCTCTCCTGCACCTATTTTCTATGTTTCTATGATTTAATTTGGGGGTAAGCCATGTCAGTTGAGATCGCCCCTGTGGTTTGTTCATCCTGCAACATGTGGGAGATCAGGGATATGGTCGGTGTCCCTGGTGACTACGTGTGCAGGAAGTGTGCCCAGTTGCAGCTCCTGGCAGATCGCATTGAATGATTGGAGCTGCGGTTGGATTTATAGTGGAGCATCCACGATGCTGAGAAAGTCGTGGATAGCACGTACAGTGAGTTGGCCACTCCACAGGTAAAAGTTAAGCGGACAGAAAGGGAACGGGTGGTGATGGTAGCAATGGATTACTACCATTAGCCAACGTAGCAGTAGGCAGGTAGTGCAGGAGTCTCCTGCGGTCATCTCCCTCCTAAACAGATATACCATTTTGGATACTGTTGGGGGAGATGGCTCATCAGGGGAATGCAGCAGCAGCCAGTTTCATGGCACCGTGGGCGACTCTGCGGCACAGGAGGGGAGGAAAAAGAATGGAAGGGCTATAGTAATAGGGGATTCAATTGTAACGGGAATAGATAGTCGTTTCTGTGCCCCCAAACAAGACTCCAGGATGGTATGTTGCCTCCCTGGTGCAAGGATTAGGGATGTCAATGAGCGGCTGCAGAACATTCTGGAGGGGGAGGGTGAACAGCCAGTTGTTGTGGTGCACATTGGCACCAATGATATAGGTAAAAAATGATGAGGTCCTACAAGGCGAATTTTGGGAGCTAGGAGATAAACTTAAAAGTAGGACCTCAAAGGTAATAATCTCTGGATTACTACCAGTGCCACGTGCTAGTCAGAGTAGAAATAGGAGGATATTGCAGATTAATACATGGCTTGAAAATGGTGCAAGGGGATTCAAATTTCTAGGGCTTTGGAACCAGTTCTGGGGGAGGTGGGACCAGTACAAACAGGATGGTCTGCACCTGGGCTGGAATGGAACCAATGTCCTTGGGGCTTTCACTTCAACGCAAACCCCCCACCCAACCATTTGCAGTGTTTTCGCTTCAACCCAAACCCCCCACCCAACCATTTGCAGTGCTTTCGCTTCAACCCAAAATCCCCACCCAACCATTTGCAGTGCTTTCACTTCAACCCAAACCCCCCACCCAACCATTTGCAGTGCTTTCACTTCAACCCAAAACCCCCACCCAACCATTTGCAGTGCTTTTGTTTCAACCCAAAATCCCCACCCAACCATTTGCAGTGCTTTCACTTCAACCCAAACCCCCCAACCAACTATTTGCAGTGCTTTCACTTCAACCCAAAATCCCCACCCAACAAATTGCAGTGCTTTAACTTCAACCCAAAACTCCCACCCAACCATTTGCAGTGCTTACACTTCAACCCCAAACCACCACCCAACCATTTGCAGTGCTTCCACTTCAATCCAAACCCCCCCACCCAACCATTTGCAGTGCTTTCACTTCAACCCAAAGCCCCCAACCAACTATTTGCACTGCTTTCACTTTAACCCAAAACCCCCACCCAACAAATTGCAGTGCTTTTACTTCATACCAACCACATTTTCATTTTCAAACCATATTAAGGGCACTCAAGGTCAGTAAAACCTCACTCACAGTTTAGTAGACATGTGTTCAGTGTTATTCACAGCAGACTGAGAGACATGACCCTCTCACTTCCCCCATCTTGCAGAGACTGACTGAGGCACAACACTTCTGGGTTTTATAGTCCCTCCCCCCTCCCACCAGCAGGGGCAGCAGTGAGAATGTCAACATTTTAAAAACATTAATAACTCTTTTATGTTTCATCGATGGGAAAAATCCTCTTGTCCTGCGCAGCGGAGAGGGACTTTGAGTAAATTGGCCAAAATCACAGCTGTAAGTGGCAATTTAAAAAAAAATCATGAAACAGACTGGGCAGTGTTCACAACTTTTCCACTCCCGGACGTTCAAGTTGCCAAACCAGACAATGATGCAACCAATCAATATGCTCTCTACTGTGCACCTGTAGAAGTTCTGGAGAATCCTCTTTCACACACTAAATCTCTGTAATCTTCTCAGGAAGTAGAGGAGCTGATGTGCTTTCCTTATAATTGCTGATGTAAATAGCTTGTTCTAACCTCCCCCTGGTCTAGTTTCAGTCAATAAAATACTGAATCAAGCACTTCAGCAACTAAACTTTATTTAGGAAAACACAACACAAATTCCCCTATACAATACCTAACCACCGCGGGTTCGATCCTTGTATCTGCTTGGCCAAGCCCTTCTAGCCTCGTGCAAGCAGAAACACTCCAAAGGGTCACCGCAGTCCCAAGCGTTCTTCTAGAAGATCGACATCGGTCCTCGTGGGGGCTACCTTTTCGTCCCCGAACCGTGAGGGGCCGACCACAAGGAGTACAATAACATGTATCGATTACGACAGCACATGATTGACAGTTCCCTAACCCAATAATATAGTAACTAATACATTGTATTTGAAAGGAGCTTCTAGAAGGAAGCCAACATAGATGAATAATGCAACGTGTGCCTTGGGATTCAGACAACCCAGACAAAGATTAACATTTCAACCAATCAACAACTAACCAAGTAAGGCTTTGCAACAATATTTACACTATGTATATCTGATTTGCATTGACCCAATCCATTCCATGCATTTTACACCTCTGCAGATGTCTCATTCTTTCTCTGCAGCTCTTATCTGGGCCACAGACAAACTGGCACCATTCAGCAGCTTGTCTCAGTTCTGCAAAGGCACATTTAACCTGACCAAAATGGCCTAGCAGTACACAAGCCCTTACTCAATTTTAATACCATGGCTGCTCCAATTTAGCCATGATTAACGCTGGGTCCAGGAAAGATCTTTGGAAATATGCACGCCCAGGAATTTGAAGTTCTTGACTGTCTCCACCATCGTCCCATTGATATAAACAGGATTGTGGGTCCTCCCAGAGAGTTGTGAATTTGTGGAATTCCCTGCCACAGAGGGCAGTGGAGGCCAAATCACTGGATGGATTTAAGAGAGAGTTAGATAGAGCACTAGGGGCTAGTGGAATCAAGGGATATGGGGAGAAGACAGGCACGGATTATTGATTGGGGACGATCAGCCATGATCACAATGAATGGCGGTGCTGGCTCGAAGGGCCGCATGACCTCCTGCTGCACCTATTTTCTATGATTCTATGTTTCTATGTTTCTCATCCTTCCTCTTCCAAAGTCCATAATCAGTTCCTTTGTTTCACTGATATTGAGAGCCAAGTTGTTGTGCTGGCACCATTTGGTCAATCGGCCAATCTCACTTCTATACTCTGATTCAATGTTATCTGTAATTCGTGCCACAACGGTGGTGTCATCGGCGAACTTGATGATGGAGTTCGCACTGTGTCCGGCTACACAGTTTTGAGTATAGAGTAGAGCAGGGTGCTGCGCACTCAGCCTTGAGATCTCCTGTACTGATTGTTAATGAAGGTGATGTATTTCTGCCAATTGAGCAGACTGTAGTCTGTTGAGGATCCAAGTGCAGAGGGATGCGCAGTGACCCAGTTCTGTGTGCTTGGTAACTAGCTTTTTTTTATATCAAAAAATGTATTCAATTATTAAAAATAATATTTACAATACAATAAAACAAACCCGAACCCACCACCATAATACAAAACAAACCAATATCCTAAACTACTATACAATTATGTTACAATCCTTATTGAGGATGCATTCAACCCCCTGCAGTGCACAGCGGTCCCGGAAATCATGGACGTAACCCCAGAAAAGGGGCAGGCAGCTGGCTCGGGCTGAGCCCTCTTCGCGGATGGCCAGCTTGGGCCCAGGAGCAACTCTACCAGGCCATCTTAAGCCCTACCCTCCCGTTACGCACAGGGTGTCCAAAGATGAGGATGATGGGTGAAAATGCAGCCAGAAGGCAAGGAGCAGCCCCTTTAGGTCTTGAAACAGTGGCTGCAGCCTCGCACACTCCATATACACGTGGTACGCAGACTCTTCCAGCCCGCAAAAGGGGCAGGTGGCTGGCGAGTCTGTGAACTGCGAGAGAAACAGGTTGCAGGGAACTCCTCGGTGCAATATCCTCCACCCCAGGTCCTCAATGTAGAGGGAGAGAATCCCTGCGTAGAGGAACCCCCACCGGAGGCCCCCCTCGCGACCGGAAGGCAACACCGACCGCCACTGCATATCAACTCCTACCTCAACAAGAACTTCGACCCACTGCACCGTTTTAGGGACGTCATCGCGGTGGACCGGGATTTGATTATACCCGCGGATAAGGTCGATCTTTGAGAAGATAGTCGCACCCTCCAGATGGGCCGAGAAATCCTGGATGTTTGGGATTGGATACCGATCAGTGGTGGTTACTGCGTTCAAACACCTGTAATCACTACAAGGTCCCCAACCCCCGGACACTTTGGGCACCATGTTTAACGGGAAAGCCCAGGGGCTCTCCAACTGCATGACGGAGCACGGCCCCGTCGAACCGGGGCATGTCGGTGAGCAGGGCTGCGAAAGGTTGCTGGATCTCAGCTACCTCGACAAATTGCTGTAGGGGCGTTGACGAGTTGCGCGGCTTGGCAGGGCATGGATCCGACACAGGGACCATGCGTCCACCTCGCACATCAACTAACAGGGAAAATGCGTGCAAGAAATCGGCCCCCAGGATCGGTTGGGCAACGTCATCAACACTTCGTACTTGCTGCTGGACGGAGGGTCTCTGATATAAGGCAACAGCCTCGAGGCACAGTCCTGTGGTAATGCTCCCACCACATGGAAATGCATGGTGTCGTCGGCATCGATGCGATGTAGGTGAAAATGTGCCTCAACATGGGCGGACCACACCTGAGGTTGATCAGGCTAAAAGGCTGGCAGTTTGAAGGCCGGTGCGCCCTGCCTTGTGCTGGCTGATTCTGTGGGAACACTCTCTTCCTGCATAATACGTCTTGTCTAACGATGGCTAGACAGGACGGGGTCACCAATTTAGTGGTCTGAGAAACGACTACTGGAGTTTTAAACAGATCTTTATTCAAAAGTTCGATATCCAGTATACAGGTTCTCCAGTCACGTCTGCTCACGACGGTGGTCAGCGCTGAACTAACGTGCTCAAGAAAACTACGCAAAACAAGCCGCCCCTCCCGAGTCACGTGACCGCGGCGTCCGAACGCCGGGCTTGATATACGCGTGCGCTAGCAGGCGCCGCTACACTATATCATTAAAATTGTTAAAGCAAATACAACATATTTTTCCTTGGCATTAGGTCAAGTGTGATGACCAGTTATTTCAAAACAATGGTAATTGCAAATAATGCGCTGAAACAGAATTACGTTTGCCACTTAGCAGTGAATGTCAGGAAATTTAATTAGACTGTGGTGCTATGTTGGTAGAAGATAAATAACCTAGGACAGAAGAGGTATGTTAAATCTATCAGGAACATGCTAATGAAGCAAAGGACTTGGAATGATACATTAGGGGGAGAATATCAATTGAAAGATACAACAGACAAGCAGCTGAAATATCAAAAAGCTGTGTGGATGAAACAAACAGTGTTTGTGACAGAATGCTCGACAACCACTGTGAGGGTCCCATGCAAGAAAACTCTTTCTGCAAGGAAGCAAATTAGGATAATAACGATTAGTCCCATTTGTAAAATAATTATTAGAGGTAATAACGAACAAGACATAAAACTGCAAGTGGGTCCTTGACTTCATTAGGTCATAAGTGATAGGAGCAGAATTAGGCCATTCGGCCCATCAAGTCTATTCCGCCATTCAAACACGGCTGATCCATCTCTCCCGCCTAACCCCATTCTCCTACCTTCTCCCCATAACCCTTGACACCCGTACTAATCAAGAATCTACCTATCTCTGCCTTAAAAATACCTATTGACCTGGCCTCCACAGCCTTCTGTGGCAAAGAGTTCCACAGATTCACCACCCTCTGACTAATGAAATTCCTTCTCATCTCCTTCTTAAGGGAACATCCTTTAATTCTGAGACTCTCCTACTAGTAGAAACATTCTCTCCACATCCACTCTATCCATGCCTTTCACTATTCGATATGTTTCAATGAGGTCCCGTTTCATCCTTCTAAACTCTTCTGACCCAAAGAACACAATTGGTGAGGATAGATGACTAATCATTCTCTATAATCTGCATTGTGCCCTGCAAGGCATCGTTCTCGGCCCCCTTCTATACTCCTTATACACGCATGACTGTGCAGCCACATACCAATCCAATCCAACTCACTTTACTGTGGTGGGCCGGATATCAAATAATGATGAGATGGAGTACAGGAAGGATGTTGAGAACCTTGTAACTTGGTGCCAAGACAGCAATCTCTCCCTCAATGTCAGCAAGACAAAGGAGACTGTGATCAACTTCAGGAAGCGAAGTGAAGTGAAACCTACACTCGGGTATACATTGATGACACTGAAATAGAGAAGGTTGAGAGCTTCAAGTTCTAAGGAATAAATATCACCAGCAATTTTTTCTAAGGCCAGCCACTTTGAACCAATGGCCAAGAAAGTAGGTCAATGCCTCTACTTCCTCAGAAGGCTTAGGAAGCTTGGCATGTCCCCACATTCCTCACCAACTACAACAGGTTTTTTTGTTTAGTTTAGAGATAACAGCGCGGAAACAGGTCCTTCGGCCCACCGAGTCCACGGCAACCAGCGATCTCAGTACACTAATGCTATCCTATACACACGAGGGATAATTTACAATTATACCAAGCCAATTAACCTACAAACCTGTATGTCTTTTGATGCACCGTGGAAAGCATTTTATCGGGATGCATCACAGCATGGTTTGGGAACAGCTCCATCCAGGACTACAAGAAATTGCAGAGAGCTGTGAACATAGCCTCCATTTCATTGTTCAAGAAGGAACTGCAGATGCTGGAAAATCGAAGGTAGACAAAAATGCTGGAGAAACTCAACGGGTGCGGCAGCATCTATGGACCGAAGGAAATAGGCAACGTTTCGGGCCGAAACTCCATTTAATTGACTCCATCTGCACTTCATGCTGCCTCGGTATGGCCACCAGAATAATAAAGGACCAGTCATTTCCTCTTCTCCTCCTCTCATCAGGCAAGAGGTACAGAAGTTTGAAAACGCACACCTTCAGATTCAAGGACAGATTCTTCCCAGCCGTTATCAGGCAACTGAACTATCCTCTCAGCAACTAGAGAGTAGTCCTGATGTCCTATCTACCTCATTGGAGATCTTTGAATGATCTTTAATCGGACTTTATCTTACATTATACTCTTATCCTGTATCAGTACATTGTGGTCGGCTTGATTGTAATCATTTATAGACTTTTTGCTGACTGGATAGCACACAACAAAAAGCTTTTTTGTACCTTTTCACACGTGACAATAATAAACTAAACTAAATAAAACAGATATTTAAAATACCTTGTGGTTTATAGTAGTATGCATAATTATTTTGATAGACAGAGCTAGATGTAGCAGCAGATTTTTATATTGTTCAAGCGATTACTCCCTCTAGCCGCTAAGTGGACTACATGGTTAAGGGGAATGTCGTTATATGCATGCGAGCTCTCCGTCAGAGACCTTCAGAGATTCTTCACAGATAAATTTTCATAATACAGTCTTTTGATTAATAGATTCTTTATTGTTGATGAAAAACAATAAGGTACATCCAAACTTCTTCCGACCGGAGAGAAAGAGGCATTTACATGCCAGCCCCACAGACTGTAACTTGAATACTTCCATTTCCCATGGTTCATCTTTACCCAGGACTATGTGCGATAATTCTATTTAATTATAATCTTGTTTAGTGCATCATGTGTTCAGTTAGCTGGGTTATAATGAATTAGTATTGCAATCTTCTGATCCAGAGCGGAAGTTCCATATTAAACTTTATGTTGCAACATATCTTTTGGAGAAGTTAGACATAGACAATAGACAATAGGAGTAGGAGAAGGCCATTCAGCCCTTCGAGCCAGCACCGCCATTCAGTGACTGGTGTACAAGGACATCCAGGTCTTGCTGCACCTCACCCTTACCTAACCTAACCCCATTGAGATAATAATCTGCCCCCTTGTTTTTGCCGCCAAAGTGGATAAACTCACATTTATCTATATTACTAGGCTAAGTGGGACCCTTTGGGTCCCATGTTCACACGGGAGGGCTGGTCCCCCCCGGCTTTCTGGACCGCTGGTATGGGTGTTGTTGGCTGCAGGGACTACTGGTCTCCAGAGGGCTAGTATGGACATTGTGGGCCAAATGGATTCTTGGGGTGGCAGCTCAGTCCCTCAAGCCTGATGTACTGGCCGTGTGAATGTAAATCTTGAATAAACGCTGTAAGATTGTGAAGGTAAAATGGTTTGGCCAGGTGGACTGGATTAAAACATAAAATGCCTGCTGACCGAAGTTGCTGACTATATGGCTGCAGGTTTCAGGAAGTTGTGGTTATGAGAAATACACATTGTCCTGCTATTGCTGCATATTCGCGACTTTGGTATTCCCCGCACCCGTCTGACTGAGATGGCTGGCTACCAGAAGGCTGAGGAATATACCTTTCTTATACAAACCGCCGTGCCAGAAAGTCTGAGGAATGTACCTGTCTTAGCCCTAGTATTGTTCCACTAAATAACATCTCCCCATGTGTATGTGCCTGTTATCTTGACCATTGTGTACGTGTCTGTTGCTTAATTGGTTAATGTGTGAGACAGACAGATGTGTATAGGAAAGACATTCTTGCCATAGAGGGGGTTCAGAGAAGGTTCACCAGACTGATTTCTGGGATGTCCGGACTTTCATATGAAGAAAGACTGGATAGACTCGACTTGTACTCACTGGAATTTAGAAGATTGAGGGGGGATCTTATAGAAACTTACAAAATTCTTAAGGGGTTGGACCAGCTAGATGCAGGAAGATTGTTCCCGATGTTGGGGGAGTCCAAAACAAGGGGTCACAGTCTAAGGATAAGGGGGAATTCCTTTAGGACCGAGATGAGGAAAACATTCTTTACACAGAGAGTGGTGAGTCTCTGGAATTCTCTGCCACAGAAGGTCGTTGAGGTCAGTTCATTGACTATATTCAAGAGGGAGTTGGATGTGGCTCTTGTGGCTAAAGGGATCAGGGGGTATGGAGAGAAGGCAGGTACGGGTTACTGAGGTGGATGATCAGCCATGATCATATTGAATGGCGGTGCAGGCTCGAAGGGCCGAATGGCCTACTCCTGCACCTATTTTACTATGTTTCTATGTTTCTACATAAACGGTAGCATTAAAAGTATATAAGGCATTATGACTAAAGGCATTGAGCTTGACTCTTTGCTAGGTTGCTGACCTGTGTAAAGACTCCTGCCGAATAAACGTACGTTTAAACCAACCCGGGTGTCCGGTTGATTATTGTCGAAACAACCGATGTAAGCAAAAACCGAGATTCACATTTGGTGTCAGGAGTGGGATGTCAACTGAGGACTGAGCCTGCCGGTTGAGAAACGTCGACGAGCGGGGAGATCGGAGGAGGAGTGCGCACCCAAGTGAGTACATTTAGTTAATTTTGCCACTTGGTCCTATCTCAGATCTCGTCGCTCTAAGGTACTTCACCGGCACGAGTCAGTTGAAGGGATGGCATCCGAACGTTCCGGTTGTGGGCACTGGGATAGGGCCATCTCGAGGATTGTCCTAGTCTGATCGAGCGGATAAACACCCCATAGAGGGGGACCATCGACGGTATATAAAAGGAGTGCACTGGGGGGTAGGATGGAAATGTAATGGTTATTGAATCGTCGTGAAGAAGGCGACGATTAATAGTATTGAGACGTTAACCGAGACCAAGGTACCCACGTATCTCACAGAAAGTCCGCCTTGGACTGGTTGTTAAGAGAGGAAATCCTCCACGCGAAGGTCAGGAATTGAAGTGACAGAGTGAGATATGGCGGAACCAAGGACTCACGGTTGACCCTGAAATATTGGTGTGTAATAGTATAAGTATAAAAATGGGTAACGGTACAGACACCAGTTGTCACCCGGACCGGCCATTACATCAGCTTTGTTTCTTGCATCCGGAAATGGAGGAGACCTTCAGGCGTATGTCGAGAGGACTCATCCATAAACTGGGGAAGGATGAATGGCCTGCAGGGGGTTCCAGGGATATGAGTGTGGTGTCAAGGGCCCAGAGTGTAATATGGAAAAAGGATTAAAAAAAATTACAAGAAGGCCATTCAGTTGTGGATTGATCATTGTAACGTGGAAAAGGCACGGTCTTTAATGACCAGTTGGCAGAGTAATCCCTTGAAACTAGGAATACCCCTGACCAGGAATGTAGGCATGCTAAGGAGAATAAGGATCATCAGGAGCGCGAGAGACAAAATAAGGCCGAGGTAGATGAAGACTTACGTAAGTCGGTGGCTGGCATAGATTTGGGATGTGACGACGAGGAGGAGGTAGAGGATTGCCATTGGGGAGTCTGTGGAGCACCTCCGCTGAACCAGCCTGCCCCCGTTGCCAGTCCCGTGTGGTCTCTGACCTATTGAAAGCTATCCTTCTGCCCTCTGGGGTAGCCGTATTCAAATGTGCGGCCCACATGACAGGAGATAGCCCGGTCCAAATTGGTAGCAGGTTGGCTGACGAAGCGGCTAAGTGTGCTTCACGTGGTATATCTAAAGTGGGGGGCAGTATGATGAGACAGGTGAAAAGCCTTTATATGGGCTCGTCTGAATCTGAGAAACCTATGCCGACCATGAATGATGTACTACTCTTACAGGAGGACGCCTCTCTTGATGTTATAATGGAATGGGAGCAGCTGGGCCGTCGGAAGTCTGACTCTGGACTGTGGCTCACGCCGGCCGGACAGACCTGTATGACAGACCAGTTAGTGACCTGGGTCGTTGATTGCCTACATCTAGCCACTCACTGTGGGGCCACCCTTCTAGTAGACGCTCTCTTACAGGCATGGTGGCATCCTCGACTTAAGGTTTTGGCAGCCCAAACTAGCGTACGGTGCCTCACCTGTGTTGCACACAACCCTGGTAAGGGAGTTGTCTGCCAGACGGGTCATACTCCATTACCTACAGCTCCGCTTGAAACCTTGCAGATGGATTTTATTGATTTGCCTAAGTGTCAGTCTTATAAACATGTGCTTGTTATTGTTGGTGTGTTTTCTAGGTGGATTGAAGCCTTTCCAACCACTGATTGCACTGCTTCTACGGTGGTGACTATTTTGTTACGGCAGTTTGTTCCTCGCTTTGGGGTTCCAAATACCATTAGTTCGGATAACGGCCCTCACTTTATTGCCGCTATTAACAAAGAATTGTACCGACTGCTGGGCATAACCCAGCGGCTGCATTGTGCTTATCGCCCACAGGCTGCAGGAATGGTGGAACGCTTGAACCAGACCCTGAAGACCAAGCTTGCCAAGCTGGTGGACCAATCGGGCTCCACCTGGGTTAAATTGTTGCCTGTTGCCTTGTTTCAGATCAGAGTCATTCCAGCAGGGAAGACAAGGTGGTCTCCTGCAGAGATCATCTATGGCCTTGACACCCCCTGGACGGACATTATCCCGGCTCAATGACATTGCATCATATGACGGAGGAGACTTGTTACTGTTTTTATTTTTATTTTTTAATTTTATGGAGAGAACAATCTGCGCATGCGCTGTTTTTAATTTTTATCCGACTGAGTGCCTATCCTGAGTAATTACTCACGGCACGTGCCTGGTGCAAGGCCACCAAATTCAGTTTCCTACCACTACAAGTAGGGTGCAAGGCCACCAAATTCAAGTGCAGTTTCCAACCACTGCAAGCAGGGTGCAAGGCCACCAAATTCAAGTACAGTTTCATACCACTTCAGGCAGGGTGCAAGGCCACCAAATTCAAGTGCAGTTTCATACCATTTCATGCAGGGTGCAACGACACCACATTCAAATGCAGTTTCATACCATTTCAAGCAGGGTGAAACCACCATAAAAACCACCATAAATCCACACAAAACACCACAGTCACAGTTCGGTAGACATTCAGTGTGTTCAGTTGATTCACAGCTCAGACAGAGTTTTGACCTCTCCCTCCCCCACCATGCAGAGGCTGAGCCACACCCACACTTCCGGGTTTTATAATCCCTCCCCCTCCCACCGGAAAAGGTGCGTCCTTCATGACGTGATTGACAGGAGAGAGATTCTCAACATTTTTTAAACACTAATAACACTTTCGTTTTTCTTGATGGGAAGACTCCTCTGCACCTGATGAGCGGAGGGGGACTGAGTAAGATGGCCAAAAATCACAGCCGTAAGTGGTAGTGTTTTATCTAAAATCAATATAGTGCAGACAGGAAGTTGTCAAGTTTAGACAAACAACCCTTTGCATGCAGTGCCTTTTTATTTCAACCCAAAACCCCCAAACAACCCTCGCATGCAGTGCCTTTTTACTTCAACCCAAACCCCCCAAAGAATCATTTGCATGCAGTGCCTTTTTACATCAACCCAAACCCCCCAAACAACCATTTGCATGCAGTGCCCTTTTACTTCAACCCAAACCCCCCAAACAACCATTTGCATGCAGTGCCTTTTTACATCAACCCAAACCACCATTTGCATGCAGTGCCTTTTTACTTCAACCCCAAACCCCAAACAATCATTTGCATGAAGTGCCCTTTTACTTCAACCCAAACTCCCCAAACCAACCATATTTTAATTTTCAAACCACATTAGGGGCACTTACAGTTGAGTAGACATGTGTTCAGTGTAATTCAGAGCTCATAGAGACGTGACCCTCTCGCTTCCTCCATCTTGCAGAGCCTGAGTTGGCACACCACTTCCGGATTTTGTAGTCTCTCCCCCCTCCCACCAGCAGGGGCAGCAGAGAGAATGGCAATCTTTTTAAAAACATTAATATCTCTCTGATTTGTCATCGCTGGGAAAAATCCTCTGGTCCAGTCCGAGGAGGGGGGCTCTGAGCGAGATGGCCAAAGATGACGGCCATAAGTGGCGGCGTTCTCTTGGAAATCAAATCGCAGCGAGACAAAAGTGGTCAAGATCTTTCTTTTAGTAATATAGATACTGCATCTGCCATGCATCTGCCCACTCACTCAACCTGTCCAGGTCACCTTGCAACCTCCTAACATCCTCTTCACAGTTCACACAGCCACCCTGCTTTGTGTCATCTGCAAACTTGCTAGTGTTGCTCCTAATTCCCTCTTCCAAATCATTAACATATATGGTGAACAGTTGCGGCCCCAACCCCGAGCCTTGCGGCAATCCACTCACCACTGCCTGTCATTCTGAAAAGGACCCATTCACTCCTACTCTTTGCTTCCCGTCTGCCAACCAATTTTCTATCCATGTCAACACCCTAGCCCCAATACCATGTGCTCTAATTTTAGTCACCAGTCTCCCATGCGGGATCTTATCAAATGCTTTCTGAAAGTCTAGATACACTACATCCACTGGCACCCCTTCATCCATTTTACTTGTCACATCCTCAAAAAATTCCAGAATATTAGTCAAGCATGATTTCCCTTTCATAAATTCATGTTGACTTGGCCTGATCCTTTTACTGCTATCCAAATGACCCATTATTACCTCTTTAATAATTGACTCCAGCATCTTTCCCACCACCGAAGTCAGGCTAACTGGTCTGTAATTCGCTGTTTTCTCTCTCGCTCCTTTCTTGAAAAGTGGGATAACATTAGCTATCCTCCAAGCGGTTCCTTTACCTCCAGTTCTCTTATCATATCTGGTTCATTGGACAACACTAAATCCAGAATTGCCTTTTCTCTGGTCGACTTCATTACAAGCTGCTCTAAGAATCCATCTTGGAGGCATTCTACAAACTCTCTTTCTTGGGGTCCTGAACCAACCTGATTTTCCCAGTCAACCTGCATATTGAAATCCCCCATTACCACAGTGGCATTACCTTTGTTACTTGCCAGTTTTAACTGCTGCTGCAACTTACACCCTACATCCGGGCTACTATTTGGGGGTCTGTAAATAACACCAATTAGTGTCTTCTTGCCTTTACAAATCAACAACTCAATCCATAGTGACTCTACTTCCTCAGTCTCTATGTCTTCCCTCGCAAGGGACTGAATTCCATCCCTCACCAGCAGAGCTACCCCCCCTCCTCTGCCCACCTGCCTGTTCTTTCTATAGGATGTATAACCCTGAATATTAAGTTCCCAGGCACGAACCTCCTGCAGCCATGTCTCAATAATCCCCACAATGTCATATCTACCAACCTCTAACTGAGCCTCAAGCTCATCTACTTTACTTCTTGCTTCTTATACTCCTTATGCTTCTTATACTTCGCGCATTCATATACAATACTTTAATCCCTTATGCATCTCACCTTTCACATCGATCCCTATTACACTTGGCCATACTCTCCTATCCCCTTGTGAGCTTCCTTTCCCATTAATTCTGGGGTAATTTACCATCCCTTTACTCTCTTTCCCTTTATCTCCATCCTCGACTATCCAATTTGACACCCCAGAAAGGTTAGAAAACTCCTCGTGTCTCCGTTACACTTCGCATGGTCAAAGGGTAAACCTTCCCCATGCTGGTCCAAAACTAAACTAAAAATTAAGCTTCTGCGCAAGAAATGTAGCTCCAAACACGCCCTAAAATACGTCATAAATCCCACTCACAATTTAAAGACACATGCCATTATTAATGCAACACAAAACATGCCAAATGGCCACTATACTAGACAGGGCTCTTAAAGATAGCGGAGTCAGGAATGGGGCACTAATTGGGGATGATCAGCCATGATCACATTGAATGGCGGTGCTGGCTCAAAGGACTGAATGGCCTACTCCAGCACTTATTGTCTATTGTCTATTGTCTATTGTCTATTGTCTATTGTCTAGACAATAGAGGGGGTACAGAGAAGATTCACCAGACTGATTCCTGGGATGTCAGGACTTTCATATGAGGAAAGATTGGATAGACTCGGTTTGTACTCGATGGAATTTAGAAGATTGAGGGGGGATCTTATAGAAACCTACAAAATTCTTAAGGGGTTGGACAAGCTAGATGCTGGGAGATTGTTCCCGATGTTGGGGGAGTCCAGAACAAGGGGTCACAGTCTAAGGATAAGGGGGAATTCCTTTAGGACCGAAATGAGGAAAACATTCTTTACACAGAGAGTGGTGAGTCTCTGGAATTCTCTGCCACAGAAGGTAGTTGAGGCCAGTTCATTGGCTATATTTAAGAGGGCGTTAGATGTGGCACTTGTGGCTAAAGGGATCAGGGGGTATGGAGAGAAGGCAGGTACGGGATACTGAGTTGGATGATCAGCCATGATCACATTGAATGGCGGTGCAGGCTCGAAGGGCCGAATGGCCTACTCCTGCACCTATTTTCTATGTTTCTATGTTTCTATGTCTATTTTTTCACATCAAGTCTTTAGGTAAAAAAAAACTATTAATTGGAAAATATGCCTATACGCATATTTAAATTTCTTGTCCTCTGGTTTTATCACCGCTCCAAAGAAAAATATCCCAACCTATCCAACCTCTCCCTATAATTCAAGTCTGCAAGCCCAGGTAACGTCCTGGTGAATCTCTTTTGCACCCTTTCCAACCGAATGACATTATTCCTGTAGTTGGGTGAACCATACGAGTGCGGACGGGGTGTCAAAGGACGAGAAGCTGAAGCGAAGAATTGGAAGCCAATAAACCGAACGGAAATGACGCTGAAAAGCCAAATAACCGAACGGAGAGAGAGGGGAGAGAGAGAGAGCAAGAAAGAATGAGAGAGAGAGAGAGATAGAGCGAGATAGAGAGATTCCTCTTAACCCCAAGCACTGTGGTAGATCAACACTTACAAAAAAATGCACACGCGGAGCTCGTTTTTGTCTTTCTTATGAGTGGCAGCCACGGTAGAGACCCAGTCTGTGGGTTCGCTGATTTCGGCTGGTACACCCTTGGAGACCATGTTTTATAGTTCAGTCTCAATTCTGTCTCGCTTGGCATGTGGCACACGGTGGGGGGCACGGATGGTTGGGTCGATGGTGGGGTCAATGGTGATCTTATAAGTCACAGGCAGCTGCCTAGCTTGCCATCGAATAGGTCAGGGTATCTTTTTATCGGGTCCTCAGATATTAGTAACTTGTGAATGGGGCGGTCGAAGGAGACTAGCCCTAGGTCTTGGCACACATGGATGCCCAGTAGAGTCAGATTTTAAGATATAGAAAGTCAGATTTCTTGTGATGTTTTTCAGCACACATTTAAAGGTAGTTCTTCCAAGAGGATATAAGACCTCCCCCCATAAACATGTAAGGTCGAGCTGTCTCTAGTCAAGGTCTCATTATTTTTTATCTTGTTGTAGACATTCACAGACATTACATTCACACGGGCACCAGTATCCAGTTTGGCCTTCACAGGCTTGTTGTTAATTGACATTGATACAGAGGGATCCAAAATCTTACCAGCTTTGTGAAGGAGTGTATGCACAGTGGACTCCTCATATGTGCTGATTGGATCGTCCTCGTGGGCAGATTCGAGGACCTGCAGACAACGGCGAAGTGATTCATCTTTTTGCAATAGTTACAAGGTTTGCCGTTCGCTGGACAAAACGCTCATCCCTTGTTGTGGAAATAGTTGCAATTCGGGCATCTTTGCGGGGGCTCATTGGTAAATCCTCGGGTAGCCCTATGCGGTGGTTCATTCATAAATCTTCGGTTAGCTGTCGGTGTGGCAAGTTTGTTGAAACCCGTCAGGTTTATGGTCTTCTTCTGAGTGTCAAACTGGTCACCAAGTGGAGTCACAATCTCAGACGTTCAGCAGGCATGCACAGTTTGTTCAAGGGTTAAGTCAGCATTCCGCAGCAACTCAGTCTTTAGCTTTTGATCAGTCATGCCACTGACAAGCTTGTTGCTGATTAATTAGTTTGACATGACCCTGAAGCGGCATCGCTGAGCCATATATTTCAAGTCACAAATAAATCTTTCCACAGGCTCATCGGGAAGCTGGAGTCTCGCGAAGAATTTTGCTCTTTCTAAGATACGGTTTGAGGGTAGATTGCATAGTTCACGGTATTTACGCAGTAAAATACTGGGGTCACGCACAGTCTCAGCAGGTACAACTACCTGTTCGTTGGCGTTGAGAACGGTTGGCACGTAGTCAAAGGTCTGCGCTCTCATCAGAGCCTCCGGTCCCACCAGGTTTAGTAGAAGAGAACCTTGACAGCATCTGGTTTTTACGATGGACGATGTTGATATAGTGTTCGTAGTCGATTTCAAAGAGCCTCCATCGTTCCCCGATGTCAGAATCGAAGATGAGCTGCGCTGGCTTTCGGCACAAGTGAGCTATGGTGATGCAAATGAAACTGATAAACACAAATAAAACCCGATATACGGACGCAGTGGGTGAGTGGTACAGAGATAAAATATAATCGGAGACTAAGACTGGTCAGAGAACTGGGAAGGGGAGGGGTGGAGAGAGAGGGAAAGCAAGGGCTACTTGAAGTTAGTGCAGTCAATGTTCATACTGCTGGGGTGTTATGTTACAGTTGTTCAAGATGTTGATGAGGATTATTGTGTTCAGTTTTGGTCTGATGATCAAACTTATGATCTTATGACCTAAGTAACTGGAAAATAAAGTGATCCGCAAGTTTGCCTCAGTCATAGTGAAATGAACAAAACAGGACCTTGTTCTCGAAAAACGACCTGCAGGGAGCAAGACTTACCCGGAGATGATTGGTGGGGAGGACATCAATCTGTGCACCATCCGTGTCAAGCTGATTTGCCACTGCAGTTCTGAGGGAGATTGAACATCACCAGAATGTTATCCAGACTCTCCTCACCATATGCTCCTTCTCACCATACGCTCCTTCCAGCACCTGGTGCAGGAGATCACACTGTATAGCAAGACAGATCAGTACCTTCCAGTTCAGCCGTCATTGACCTGCAGGAAGGGAGACCTACCTGGTGGCACTTCATGGTAAAACCAGCCTGTGTACAAATCGTGCCAAGTAGGTTATCATTTCAAAGACATCTAGCAGCCACACTGCCTAAACAAAGATGCGCAAAACTCCTTCCTAATTTTTGGCGCAACAAAAACTCTTTTAAGAGCCAATGAAAAGAACTGTATCCAACTTCCATCTATTCCTTTGTATTATGTACAATCTTTGCTTCTTTGTATCTCTATTTGTTTCTACGGAAAGAACAAGGCAGCCCATAAAGGCTCTTTTAAGAGCCACTGAAAAGAGCTACAACCAGTTTTCTTTTGTCCAGTGTTTTGTCCAGTTTTTTAAAATGCAAAATTGCACTCAATTGAATGTGAGATGTGTGCATCAGATCTACCTCGGCGCTATTTCATTGCACTATCACCAAACACACTGATGCTATTAAAACCCACAATACTACAGGTATACATGCTCACACAGTCTGGGGAATGCTGAGGGTTGGAAAATCTCCCTGCAAGCAAAAGGTGACACAAGAAAAGCGCAAGGGTGCATGAGCCATAGACTGCAAGAAGATGCCTCACAAATGATGATTTGGCACCGTAGAAATCAGAGAGGACTGCTGTGCTGATTAATCCACTGAAGTACTCCTCCACAAATTGTCCTTCCAGGGGCTGATACAGACGATTGTTCCAGACATCAATATGGATGTATATTCCCAGTTTGGGGTACTGATTGTGGATGATCAGCCATGATCACATTGAATGGTGGTGCTGGCTCGATGGGCCGAATGGCCTACTCCTGCACCAATTGTCTATTATCTATTGTCTAACTTAGCAAAGATCCAGACGGAGCAAGATTTGTATCTCCAGAAAAACAGAAGATGATGGGTGCCTGCCGAATGAACAGACGATTGGGACACAAATGATCACAGGACACCCCAGAGGACGAAAGGAAGATCAACAATTTCTTAATAACCTGTTATTCACACTGGAGGAATTGGAGGAGCAATGTATGTGACCAAGCAGATCATAAGCATCTTGGCAGGATGGAAGTAACCCGACAGGTAACTGAAAAGTAAAGTGAACTGCAAGTGCACATCACTCATAGCGGAGTGAACAAGCCAAACCTGTCCTCTAAAGGGCCTGTCCCACTGTATGAGGTAATTCAAGAGCTCTCCTGAGATTTAAAAAAAATCAAACTCGTGGTAAGCACGTAGAATGTACGTAGCGGTAACATCGGAGCTCGGGACATCTCTTAGCGGCTCGTAACGCTAACGGCATGTACTCGGGAAATGCGGTAAGCTCGTGAAGACTCGTGAAGATTTTTCAACATGTTGAAAAATGTCCACGAGAGCCCCGTGAACCTATGAGCGGCTATTACCGTAATTCTCCGAGTTCGAATCAGGGGAAACTCGCATCAATCTGTGCACCATCTGTGTCAAGCTGCTCTGCCACTGCAGTTCTGAGATCGAACATTACCAGAATTTTATCCAGACTCTCCTCTTCATACTCTCCTTCCAGCACCTGGTGCAGGAGGTCACACTGTACTGTAAGGCAAACCTGCAACCCCGAGCTCAGCCGACATTGGCCTGCAGTCCAGCGAGCCTTACTTGGTGACACTCTGTGAAGACCACAACCGGTGTATGAACGATGCCAAACAGGTCAACATTCCCAAATATACCTAGCAGCCTCACCGCGTATGCTGCTTGATCTGCTTGAACACCTCCTCATTCTCAGCCCAACAAACAATGGCGACTTTAAGAGCCACTGAAAAGAATTATAACCAGGACTCTGCTCCACAAACGCTCCCTCCAGTACTTTGTGCAGGATATCACACTGTACTGTAAGACAGAACTGTGACCCAGCGCTCAGCCATCATTAGCCTGCAGTCCAGCTATATATATCTGGTGATGCTTTGTGAGGACACTATTCTCTACACCAACTTCACCAAGCGGGTCACCCGTGCGGACCAACAGGCTGGAATTTTTACGGACATTTTCAACCTGTCACTCCTGAGGTCTGAGGTTCCCACCTGCTTCAAAAGGGCATCAATAATACCGGTGCCCAAGAAGAGCAAGATGACATGCCTCAATGATTATCGACCAGTGGCACTAATGCCTGTGGTGATGAAGTGCTTTGAGACGTTGTTCATGGAGCAAATCAACTCCTACCTCGACAAAAACCTGGACCCACTGCAGTTCGCTTACAGCCACAACAGATCAACAGTGGATGCGATCTTGCTGGCTCTCCACTCCGCTCTGGACCACTTGGACAACAAAAACTCATATGTCAGGCTGTTATTCATCGATTACAGCTCGGCATTTAACACAATCATCCCTTCCAAGCTGGTTTCCAAACTTGCAGAACTGGGTCTTTGCGCATCCTTCTGCAATTGGATCCTCGACTTCCTCATTCACAGACCACAGTCTGTTCGTATTGGTGGTAATGTGTCAGATTCGATAACAATTGGCACGGAAGCACCTCAAGGCTGTGTGCTCAGCCCCCTGCTGTACTCACTCTATACTCATGACTGCATAGCCGGTCATAGTGTGAACTCCATCATCAAGTTTGCTGACGACACCACTGTTGTGGGATGTATCACTGATGGGGATGAGTCAGAGTATAGAAGAGAGATCGAGCGTCTGTCCATATGGTGCCAGCATAATAACCTGACCCTCAACACCAGCAAAACCAAGAAACGATCTGATTTTCCTGCCAGGCGGAGTCTCATATCTTCCAGATGTAATGTTTCAAACATAGTTGAAATCCACATATTTATTGTTGGTATAGGGGCATTTTTCCAGAATTTTAAGATTAGCTTTTTTTCCTATTATTAAGCCGTATTCAAATAGATTCTTTTGAAACACATTTAATTCAGGGCTACCTTCCGTTATTCCAAAAATAATCCAATCTGCCTTTGGTGTCAGTTTTAGTTTTATATTTTTTTGTAAAGATTTCAAAGATTTCAATCCAAAATTTTTGAATTCAAAAGACAAATTAGTGCACTATAGTAGCTTCTTGAAACTGGCCTTTACTGCAAATAGGTGAGACGTTGGGAAAAAGTTTACTTAATTTAGTTTTTGAATAGTATAATCTATGTAAGATTTTAAATTGTATTAAAGTGTGTCTTACGTTAATTGAACATTTATGCACATTTAATAAGTGTTCTTCCCACCTTTCTTCGGAAATTTTTATACTTAATTATTTTTTCCAATCTCTTCTGATGCCTTCAGTTGTTGGTATTTCTGCATTTAGAATAACATTATATATATATGATTCAGCCTTTGTATTCATTACTTCATCCAGTAAATCTGATGGCATATTGTGATATTCTTGTGCATATATTTTCAGATAGTCACATATTTCGAAATATTTAAAATGCTGATTGTTTCCTAAATTTCATTTTAGTTGTAATTGTTTAAATGGTAATAATTTTCCTGTATCATACAAATCTCCCAAGGTGTTAATTCCTGCTCTTTCCCATTGTATAAATGCTTTATCTATAATTGAGGGTTTAAACAAAGGGTTTTTAACAATAGGAGATAGGAGAGATACATTTCTTAATTTTAAGTTGTATTTTATTTGTTTCCAAATTCTAATTGTACTATGTATAATTGGATTTTTGTTGTAATTTGTATTATTCAACGCCATTGGTGAAAGAAGGATCACTCCCATATTACAAGGGGAGCAGTCCTCTTTCTCCATAATAATCCAATCCGGTTGCTGGGGAGAATTATCCAGCAATTGAATCACATTTCTAATATTTACAGACCAATAGTAATACATAAAATTAGGGAGTGCTAATCCCCCTACTGCTTTGGGTTTATTCAAGTGTGATCTTTGTATTCTATGGGATTTATAATCCCAAATAAAATTTGTAATATGTGAGTCCAGTTTTAAAAAAACCTTTTTGGGTAGGTATATTGGGATTGATTGGAACAGGTATAGAATTTGTGGTAGAAAAATCATTTTTATGGCATTTATTCAGCCTATTAAGGACATCGGAAGCGTTTTCCAAAATTCAACTAAATTATATAGTTTCTTAAGTAAAGAGTTATAATTTGCATTAAACATGTCTTGCTATCTTCTAGTGATTTCAATACCTAAGTATTCAAATTTTTCCATAGCTATTTTAAAAGGAAACTGTAAGAGATGTGTAGAATCTTTCGGTTTTATTGACATTATTTCACTTTTATTCCAATATATTCTATATCCTGAAAATGATCCGAAATCCTCGATTAAGTTAAAAATATTTGGTATAGTGATATGAGGTTTTGTGATGTACAATAGTACATCATCAGCGTATAATGATATTTTATTGCTTGAATTTTTTGTATTATAGCCATGGATATTTGGATGAGTTCTAATTCTTTCCGCTAGGGGTTCGATTATAAGGGTAAATAACAGCGGTGATAATGAATATCCTTGTCTATTACCCCTTGACAATTGAAATTTTGTAGATAAAATATTATTAGTTAATATTCTGGCCGTTGGCTTATTATATAATAATTTAATCAATAGAATGAAATTCTCTCGCAGTTGAAATATTTGCAGTACCCTAACCATATATTTCCATTCAACCTGATCGAATGCTTTCTCTGCGTCCAACAAAATAATTGATAGTTTTTGATCTTCAATTTGGTGTGAATGCATTACAGTGGCTTGCAAAAGTTTTCATACCCCTTGAACTTTTCCACATTTTGTCACGTAAACGTAAATGTATTTTATTGGGATTTTACGTGATAGACCAACACAAAGTGGTGCATAATTGTGAAGTGGAAGGAAAATGATACATGGTTTCCAAATTTTATTACAAATAAAAAACTGAAAAGTGTGGCATGCAAAAGTATTCAGCCCCCCTGAGTCAATACTTTGTAGAACCACCTTTCGCTGCAATTACAGCTGCAAGTCTTTTGGGGTATGTCTCTACCAGCTTTGCACATCTATAGACTGGCATTACAGTGGCTTGCAAAAGTTTTCATACCCCTTGAACTTTTCCACATTTTGTCACGTAAACGTAAATGTATTTTATTGGGATTTTATGTGATAGACCAACACAAAGTGGTGCATAATTGTGAAGTGGAAGGAAAATGATACATGGTTTCCAAATTTTATTACAAATAAAAAACTGAAAAGTGTGGCATGCAAAAGTATTCAGCCCCCCTGAGTCAATACTTTGTAGAACCACCTTTCGCTGCAATTACAGCTGCAAGTCTTTTGGGGTATGTCTCTACCAGCTTTGCACATCTATAGACTGACATTTTTGTCCATTCTTCTTTGCAAAATAGCTCAAGCTCAGTCAGATTGAATGGAGATAGTCTGTGAACAGCAATTTTCAAGTCTTGCCAGAGATTCTCAATTGGATTTAGGTCTGGACTTTGACTGGGCCATTATAACACATGAATATGGTTTGATCTAAACCATTCCATTGTAGCTCTGGCTGCATGTTTAGGGGTGTTGTCCTGCTGGAAGGTGAACCTCCGCCCCAGTCTCAAGTCTTTTGCAGACTCTAACAGGTTTTCTTCCAAGATTGCCCTGTATTTGGCGCCATCCATCTTCCCATCAACTCTGACCAGCTTCCCTGTCCCTGCTGAAGAAAAGCATCCCCACAGCATGATGCTGCCACCACCATGTTTCACAGTGGGGATGGTGTGTTCAGGGTGATTTGCAGTGTTAGTTTTTGCCACACATAGCGTTTTGCATTTAGGCCAAAAACTTCAATTTTGGTCTCATCAGACCTTCCTCCACATGTTTGCTGTGTCCCCCACATGGCTTGTGGCAAACTGCAAATGGAAACTTATGGCTGTGTTTTAACAATGGCTTTCTTCTTGCCACTCTTCCATAAAGGCCCGATTTGTGGAGTGCACAACTAATAATTGTCCTGTGGACAGATTCTCCCAGCTGAGCTGTGGATCCCTGCAGCTCCTCCAGAGTTACCATGGGTCTCTTGGCTGCTTCTCTGATCAATGCTCTCCTTGCCCGACCTGTCAGTTTAGGTGGACGGCCATGTCTTGGTAGGTTTGCAGTTGTGCCATAGTCTTTCCATTTTTGGATGATGGAATGAACTGTGCTCCGTGAGATGTTCAAAGCTTGGGATATGTTTTTATAACCTAACCCTAACTTCTCCACAACTTTATCCCTGACCTGTCTGGTGTGTTCCTTGGGCTTCATGATGCTGTTTGTTCACTAATGTTGTCTAACAAACCTCTGAGGCCTTCACAGAACAGCTGTATTTATACTGAGATTAGATTACACACAAATGGACTCTATTTACTAATTAAGTGACTTCTGAAGGCAATTGGTTGCACTGGATTTTATTTAGAGATATCAGAGTAAAGGGGGCTGAATACTTTTGCGCGTCACACTTTTCAGTTTTTTATTTGTAAAAAAATTTGAAAACCATGTATCATTTTCCTTCCACTTCACAATTACGCGCCACTTTGTGTTGGTCTATCATATAAAATCCCAATAAAATGCATTTACATTTGTGGTTGTAATGTGACAAAATGTGGAAAAATTCAAGAGGTATGAAAACTTTTGCAAGCCACTGTATGTTGAGCAGACGTCTCAAATTATTAAATGATTGTCTCTTAGGGACAATAAACTCTGTTGACTTTGACTTTGACTTTGATCCTGTATCAAGACGTTGACAAATGTACCTGCAGCTTTCATCACACAGCCCAACAAAGGCTCCGAGCAACTGAAAATAATTGATTTGTTTTATCCTGCCTATTCTGCACTGCTTAATTTATCAATAAATGTGAGATACCTGTATATGATTAAAAAATAATTTTTCATATTTATTAATCCTTACATTATTCTAACAAAACCGAGTGAAGGTTTGAGAAATTGCATTTTCTCTTCCATCCAGAAATGTTGCAGTCCCCAGGTCTGAGATCCTGAAAATCTAGGAAATAGGAAGGTTTTGGTTGGAAGATGTGGAGTAAGACCCCCTAACCTACTTCCTATATGATGAGGTTGTCCTATCCATTTAACTGTCTAAATCTTTCTTAAATGTTGCAATAGTCCCTGCCTCATCTGGTAGCTTGTTCTATACACCCACAACCCTTTGTGTGAAAAAGTGACCCCTCAGGTACCTACTAAATCTTTCCCCCCTCACCACCTAAATCTTTCCCCCCTCACCAACTACAAAAATTGTTCATCCCAGTTTGGCAAAAGAATAAATCAGGGAAGGTAGTGCATCCATGGATAACAAGGGAAATCAGGGATAGTATCAAAGCAAAGGATGATGCGTACAAAGTATCCAGAAAAAGCAGTATACCAGAGGACTGGGAGAAATTCAGAGACCAGCAGAGGAGGACAAAGGGCTTAATTAGGAAAGGAAAAATAGATTATGAAAGAAAACTGGCAGGGAACATAAAAACTGACTGCAAACGTTTTTATAGATATGTGAAGAGAAAGAGATTAGTTAAAACAAATGTAGGTTCCTTGCAGTCAGAAACAGGTGAGTTCATCATGGGGAATAAGGATATGGCGGACCAATTGAATAACTACTTTGGTTCCGTCTTCACTAAGGAAGACATAAATAATCTGCCGGAAATAGCAGGGGACCGCGGGTCAAAGGAGGAATTGAGTGAAATCAAGGTTAGTCGGGAAGTGGTGTTGGGTAAATTGAATGGATTAAAGGCCGATAAATCCCCAGGGCCAGATAGGCTGCATCCCAGAGTACTTAAGGAAGTAGCTCCGGAAATAGTGGATGCATTAGTGATAATCTGTCAAAACTCTTTAGATCCTGGAGTAGTTCCTGAGGATTGGTAGGTAGCAAACGTAACCCCTCTTTTTAAGAAGGGAAGGAGAGAGAAAACGGGGAATTACAGACCCGTTAGTCTAACATCGGTAGTGGGGAAACTGCTAGAGTCAGTTATTAAAGATGGGATAGCAGCACATTTGGAAAGTGTTGAAATCATTGGACAAAGTCAACATGGACTTACGAAAGGTAAATCATGTCTGACGAATCTTGTGGAATTTTTCGAGGATGTAACTAGTATTTCTACAGGGTTCTACAGCTAGGGTTTCTACACCTATATTAATAGCAAAAGGATAACAAGGGATAAAATTGGTCCATTGGAGAGACCGAGTGGACAGCTATCTGCAGAGCCAAAAGAGATGGGGGAGATATTGAACAATTTCTTTTCTTCGGTATTCACCAAGGAGAAGGATATTGAATTATGTGAGGTAAGGGAAACTAGTAGAGTAGCTATGGACACTATGAGTTTCAAAGTAAAAGAAGTACTGACACTTTTGAAAAATATAAAAGTGGATAAGTCTCCAGGTCCTGACAGGATATTCCCTAGGACATTGAGGAAAGTTAGTGTAGAAATAGCAGGGGCTATGACAGAAATATTTCAAATGTCATTAGAAACGGGAATAGTACCCGAGGATTGGCGTACTGCGCATGTTGTTCCATTGTTTAAAAAAGGTTCTAAAAGTAAACCTAGCAATTATAGACCAGTTAGTTTGACTTCAGTGGTGGGCAAATTAATGGAAAAGATACTTAGAGATAATATATATAAGTATCTGGATAAAGAGGGTCTAATTGGGAACAGTCAACATGGATTTATGCCTGGAAGGTCATGTTTGACTAATCTTCTTGAATTTTTTGAAGAGGTTACTAGGGAAATTGACGAGGGTAAAGCAGTGGATGTTGTCTATATGGACTTCAGTAAGACCTTTGACAAGGTTCCTCATGGAAGGTTGGTTAAGAAGGTTCAACTGTTGGGTATAAATGTAGGAATAGCAAGATGGATTCAACAGTGGCTGAATGGGAGAAGCCAGAGGGTAATGGTGGATGGCTGTTTGTCGGGTTGGAGGCAGGTGACTAGTGGGGTGCCTCAGGGATCTGTGTTGGGTCCTTTGTTGTTTGTCATGTACATCAATGATCTGGATGAAGGGGTGGTAAATTGGATTAGTAAGTATGCAGATGATACCAAGATAGGGGGTGTTGTGGATAATGAAGAGGATTTCCAAAGTCTACAGAGTTATTTAGGCCAGTTGGAAAAATGGGCTGAAAGATGGCAGATGGAGTTTAATGCTGATAAATGTGAGGTGCTACACCTTGGCAGGACAAATCAAAATAGAACGTACATGGTAAACGGTAGGGAATTGAAGAATACAGTTGAACAGAGGGATCTGGGAATAACCGTGCATAGTTCCTTGAAGGTGGAATCTCATATAGATAGGCTGGTAAAGAAAGATTTTGGTATGCTAGCCTTTATAAATCAGAGCATTGAGTATAGAAGCTGGGATGTAAAGTTAAAATTGTACAAGGCATTGGTGAGACCAAATCTGGAGTATGGTGTACAATTTTGGTCGCCCAATTATAGGAAGGATGTCAACAAAATAGAGAGGGTACAGAGGAGATTTACTAGAATGTTGCCTGGGTTTCAACAGCTAAGTTACAGAGATAGGTTGAATAAGTTAGGTCTTTATTCTCTGGAGCGCAGAAGGTTAAGGGGGGACTTGATAGAGGTCTTTAAAATGATGAGAGGGATAGACAGAGTTGATGTGGACAAGCTTTTCCCTTTGAGAATAGGGAAGATTCAAACAAGAGGACATGACTTTAGAATTAAGGGACAGAGGTTTAGGGGTAACATGAGGGGGAACTTCTTTACTCAGAGAGTGGTAGCGGTGTGGAATGAGCTTCCAGTGGAAGTGGTGGTGGCAGGTTCGTTGGTATCATTTAAAAATAAATTGGATAGGCATATGGATGAGAAGGGTATGGAGGGTTATGGTATGAGTGCAGGCAGGTGGGACTAAGGGAAAAAAGTTGTTCGGCACGGACTTGAAGGGCCAAGATGGCCTGTTTCCGTGCTGTAATTGTTATATGGTTATATGGTTATAGTAGCGTGGATAAGGGAGAACCAGTGGATGTGGTGTATCTGGACTTCCAGAAGGCTTTTGACAAGGTCCCACATAAGAGATTAGTATGCAAACTTAAAGCATACGGCATTGGGGGTTCAGTATTGATGTGGATAGAGAACTGGCTGGCAAACAGGAAGCAAAGAGTTGGAGTAAACGGGTCCTTTTCACAATGGCAGGCAGTGACTAGTGGGGTACCGCAAGGGTCAGTGCTGGGACCCCAGCTATTTACAATGTATATTAATGATCTGGATGAGGGAATTGAAGGCAATATCTCCAAGTCTGCGGATGACACTAAGCTGGGGGGCAGTGTTAGCTGTGAGGAGGATGCTAGGAGACTGCAAGGTGACTTGGATAGGCTGGGTGAGTGGGCAAATGTTTGGCAGATGCAGTATAATGTGGATAAATGTGAGGTTATCCACTTTGGTGGCAAAAACAGGAACGCAGACTATTATCTGAATGGTGGCCGATTAGGAAAAGGGGAGATGCAGCGAGACCTGGGTGTCATGGTACACCAGTCATTGAAAGTAGGCATGCAGGTGCAGCAGGCAGTGAAGAAAGTGAATGGTATGTTAGCTTTCATAGCAAAAAGATTTGAGTATAGGAGCAGGGAGGTTCTACTTCAGTTGTACAGGGTCTTGGTGAGACCACACCTTGAGTATTGCATACAGTTTTGTTCTCCAAATCTGAGGAAGGACATTATTGCCATAGAGGGAGTGCAGAGAAGGTTCACCAGACTGATTCCTGGGATGTCAGGACTGTCTTATGAAGAAAGACTGGATAGACTCGGTTTATATTCTCTAGAATTTAGGAGATTGAGAGGGGATCTTATAGAAACTTACAAAATTCTTAAGGGGTTGGACAGGCTAGATGCAGGAAAATTGTTCCCGATGTTGGGGAAGTCCAGGACAAGGGGTCACAGCTTAAGGATAAGGGGGAAATCCTTTAAGACCGAGATGAGAAGAACTTTTTTCACACAGAGTGGTGAGTCTCTGGAACTCTCTGCCACAGAGGGTAGTTGAGGCCAGTTCATTGGATATATTTAAGAGGGAGTTAGATGTGGCCCTTGTGGCTAAGGGGATCAGAGGGTATGGAGAGAAGGCAGGTACGGGATACTGAGTTGGATGATCAGCCATGGTCATAATGAATGGCGGTGCAGGCTCGAAGGGCCGAATGGCCTACTCCTGCACCTAATTTCTATGTTTCTATGTTTCTATGTTTCTATAAACCTGTCCTCTGGTTCTGGATTCACCTACTCTGGGCAAGAGACTCTGTGCGTCTATCCGATCTATTCCTCTCATGATTTTGTACACCTCTATAAGATCACCTCTCAACCTCCTGCACTCCAAGGGGCAGTCCTAGTCTGCTCAACCTCTCTCTATAGCTCAGGTCGTCGAGTCCTGGCAACATCCTCATAAATCTTCTCAGCAGCCCTTCAAGCTTGACAACATCTTTCTTATAACAATATGATCAAAACTGGACAGAATACTCTCACCAACATCTTATACAACTGCAGCATGATATCCAAACTTCTATACTCAATGCTCTGGGTTAGGATTTGGCTGTATCTGGGTAATATGGATTCATGTTGGAAACTCAACTCCCCATTTGCCATAGTAATTCTCTATTATCACCCAGGCTGCCACACCTTCCCTTCTCTAGAACCCTGTCAATGCGTCTGCTATAATGTACCTTGATAGGAACGTTCTGTGATGTGCCTGAACCCTTCGTACACATACTCTTCCCTTTGGCAGCCTGCAATATGAATGTTAGCAGGGGTGCCAATGTTAGTGCCTTTCCATCTGTTGATATGAATTGTCTGTGCCACCGTGCCACCCCTTTTTATGACATTTTCCTCTGATAATCCTATAGCTTGTTCTTAACCCATTCTTTAGTTTAGAGGCAGGTGTACATCCAGTCCCAGCGTATGTGTGCTGGTTGGGTAAACCTGGCCAGATGGCTCTCTCTCTAAATTATCGCTGCTTGTTCAGCAGCCTGGGCACTCAATCCATTGGGCATTTTTAAAGCCAATTCCTCTCAAGGCTCGCATTGATGGTCCTCCATTGATTCCACACCCTGTTTTATTCTTCCCATCTTCCAGCGTTGATGACCCATCTACAACGGTTTTCAGGGGTTGTTCCGTCTTTCCCTTGGATTTTTGCTGATTAATTTTTAGAGGGATGGCACAGGGCTCAGTGGAGTGCAGCACAGTGGTGCAGCAGTAGAGTAGCTGCCATAAAGCATCAGATTCATCGGGTTCGATCCTGACTATAGATCCTGGAACTCAGGTGAGGCGAAGGCTCTGGCCTGCTGGTGGGCGGTGGAGAAACGAGGGTCGGCGAAGTCACTGGTGGGGGACTGGACTGAAGGTAAGGGTTGGCAGCAGCAGCATCCGTGAAGCGGTGAGGGTTGTCGCGGCTGAAGCGTCGGTAGTCCCGGGGAGGCGGTGAATGTCAGTGGCGGCAGCAGCGTCAGTATCCACAGCCTGGGTGGTAGCGATGGCAACCTGCGTTTCGGCCTCGTGGTGGTTGGGCAGGTGGCACGGTCCAGCGGAGGAGACCCGGGCTGCGGGCGGTCGTGTCGAGGAGGGTCGGTGGTGGGTTCATCCTGGAGACGGACATTGTGATTCACGCTCATGATTCTTAGTAGAGTGGAGGTAGGCGAGGAACTGTTTATTGAATGTGTGGATCTGCTGTAGAATGATGTAAAGTTGGGGTCCATTGCAGGTTTGGGTGAGTGAGGCCCAGAGCTGCGGGATAGTCAGAGTGGATGCCAGCCGGTGCAGACAACTATTTATTTTCTCCAGAGATGCCGTCTGACCCGCTGAGTTACTCCAGCATTTTGTGTTTCGGTATAAACCAGCATCTGCTGTTCCTTTCCACACATTTTGTTCCACTGCAGTCTGCATATTGTCCAAATAGGTCCTCAGCAGAGGGCTTGTTCATCTCCCTGGCTCTAAAGTCATCTCTGTAACACCTAGACAAGGTTGACTCTGATGTTAGATTCCTATTTATCAACCATATCACTGCCTTCAGCACCATAATCCCATCCAAACTCATCTCCAAACTTTTAGACCTAGGAATCAGCGCCCTCCTCTGCCACTTTGCATCTCCTCTACAATAATTTTCAACACTGGTGCCCTGCAAAGTTATGTTCTAGTCCCCTGCTATACACTCGTGAATATGTGGCCAAACTCAGCTCTAACTCCATGGACAAGTGTGCAGATGATAAAGCTGTGGTGGACTAGATTGTGAACAATGGTGAGTCTGAGAACAGGAAGGACAGAGAACATAGTAACATGGTGTCAGGGCAATAACCTCTCCCTCAATCTGAGCAAGACAAAGGAGATTGTTATCGACTTCAGGAAGCATGGTGGAGCATGGCTCTAAACAGCATCAAAGGTGCCGAGGTGGAAACGTTTTAGAGCTTCAATTTTAGCGTCAATATTACCAATGATCTGCCATGGACCAAACATAGTGAAGTGACAACCAAGAAGGCACACCAATGCCTCTATTTCCTGAGGACACTGAGGAAATTTGGCATATTTCCAATGACACATACAAGCATAGATGCCCCATAAAAAGCAAACCGGCGGGTTGTATTTCAGCTTGGTTTGGGAACGGCTCTGCCCAAGACCACAATAAATAGCAGAGTTGTAGATGTAGTACAGTCCATCACACGACCAGAGTCCACACAAATGACTCAATTTACACCATGCTGTCTTGGGAAATTAGTCCACATAATCAAAGACTTGTCCCACTCTGGTCGTTACTTCTCCCTGCTCCTGTCAGGCAAAAGGTACAAAAATATGAAAGCACTCACCACCAGACTCAGGATCAGATTCTTCCCCTCTGTTATCAGGCTTCTGAACGGCCCTTCCAAAAGCTAGGGTACTGTCCGATTCACCTCTATCCTATTGCGGACATTGGACTTTGACTATGGAACTATATTATGCACTCTGTATCTTCTCCTTTGCTTTACCTGTCGTACTAGAGTTTGACTTAGTTGTATTTATCTATAATATTATTTGATATGATTCAATAGCATGCAAAACAAAGCTCTTCGCTGTACCTCGGTACACATGGCAATAATAATCCTGAACCTAAACCAAAGACTAGAGCTTTAAGGTGAGAGGGGCAAAGTTTAAAGGAGTTGTGAGAGTCAAATCTTTTTACACAGAGGGTGATGTCTGCCTGGACCAGCTGCCAGGGGTGGTAGTTTTAGTTTAGTTTAGTTTGGAGATACAGTGCAGAAACAGGCCCTTCGGCCCACCGAGTCCGCATCGACCAGCCATCCACATTCATTCTTTAATGAACGTGGTTTCCCCACAGATATCATAGGTGGATCCCTCACCCGCATCTCCTCTTTGTCCTGTAGTTCTCTGTTCCCCTCACCCAAGATACAATAAGGGTAGAGTCCTCTGGTCCTCACCTTTCACCCCACCAACCTCCTTTTATTTAAATGCCATGCCCTCTGGTTCTAGCCTCTCCCACATCTATTCTAGGTCTTTCATTACGCAACAGATATTAATTAGAACACCCCCGCCCCCCCCCCCCCCCATCCTTCTGAACTCCAGAAAGTACAAACCCAACATTCCTCGCCCCAATGTATTATGAAATTCTCCCAGAATCTTTCTGCCCTTATATTCTGTCTGTGCTGCCACCTTCAGGGAATCTAGGTTCCTTGAGACTTTGCAAGACCGAACAAGTCTGAACCACACAGTATATGCTACCTGATGCCGTTGAAATGCAACAGACCAGGCACTCTAGAAATCCAGCTATATTTTGCAGCTCTGATGTATTTTCCGGCAGCAGGAGGCAGCGCGGTGCATCTCGACAGTGGAATGTGTCGCTGGAGGCCCTGCAGCAGCCTGGAGCCAACTGGATAAGGCACCGCATCGAGAAGCCGAGCACACGGATCAAACATGACCTGCGGCTGCAGGGAGTGGTGGAGCAGCGGTGGAGGACACTAATGGCTATGCTTGGCCAGGCCAACCATGCAACGTTGCTAGGGCAACAGGCCTTTATGGCTAGGTTAAGAACTCTGCACTTTAAGCAACTTGGACTTGAAAATGGGGCCAAAACCTGGTGACTCTTGAATACTCTCTCAATGTACTGTTCCTGTACACTTGCACTGAATGTAATATGTGATTATGTAGAGTAATACAGCAAACCCTCATAATAAAGGACCTCGTTATAACGGATTTCGGTTATAGCAAATAGAATTGCACAGCACATGAACAGGCTCATCGGCCCACAATGTCTGTGTCCAGCATGATGCCAAGATAAACTAATCTCATCTGCCTGCATTTAATCCATATCCGCCCATTCCCTGCTCTCTGTGTACCCATTCAAAAGCCTCTTAAATACGGTTAATGTAAGTGCCTCCACAACATGTGGCACGGTGGTGTAGTGGTAGAACTACTGCCTTACAGTGCCAGAGGCACGGTTTCAATCCTGACTATGGGTGCTTGCCTGTACGGAGTTTGTGCATTCTTCCTATGATCTGCATGGGTTTTCGCCAACATCTTCGGTTTCCTCCCACACTCCAAAGATGTACAGGTGTTTTGGTTAATTGGCTTGGTATAAATGTAAAATTGTCCCTGAAGCATGTTGGATAGTGTTAATGTGCAGGGATTGCTGGTTGGCACGGACTCAGAGGGCCGAAGGAGCTGTCGGACGACAAAAGTAGGGCCTTTGTTGAGGACTGACCATTCCATATCAGAAAGAGGGAGGTCAGAGTGGATGGTGGAAACATGACAGGGGTGAGAGCTGAGATCAGAAGTGGGCACGGTTGCGGTAGGCTTGGGCAAGGTAATGTGGGAGGATGATGTGGGTTCAGAGAGGAGGGGTAGTGTATGCGTGGGGGTGAGGGGTAGGGGAACTAGCATGTATTAAAGAGGGGGAAGGGCAGCAGGATCCAGAAATTCCATTGTAGAGGTCTCCTGTTGAAAGGGGGGGGGGGATCCAGGAGAGTCAGACCCAGGACCAAGAGAGTGGGCAAGAGTGTCAGCGCATGTGGTGTTGTTGGAGCTGGCAGTGTGGCGGCTCCCATCCTGGAGCTGGACCTGGAATCTGGGTGAGCTGGAGGCCACAGCCTGCTGGCGGATTGACTGAGTGAGTGACTCTGGCCTGAGGGAGGCCAGAGTGCAGGTGAGGTTTGGTGGTGACGTCAGTGCCAGTGCGCCTGGCCTGCGAGTAGCCGGGGAGTTGGTGAAGGTCAGAGAGGCAGTGACCCTATCACGCTGCTCCTTGCAACAGCGACGGTGCTGTGCCTCGGCCTTGTGGGGGCCGGGCACATGGCACCATCTGTTGGTGAAGCCTCCGGCCTGTGGGCAGTCAGGAATGCAGCTAAGCCAAGGAGAGTCAGCGGAGGGATCAATCTGGAGGGGCACAAGCTTGTAATCCTTTGTGAAGTCCAGGTAAGGCAGGAAGCACTTATTGAAGGTAGACATAAAATGCTTGAGTAACTCAGCGGGATAGGCGACAACTGTAGAGGGAAGGAATGGGTGATGTTTTAGGTCAAGGCTCTTCTTCAGACTGAAGAAGGGCCTCGACCTGATGCATCACCTATTCATACTCTCCTGAGATGCTGCCTGTCCCGTTGAGTTACTTCAGCATTTTGTGTCTATCTTTGGTGTAAACTAATATTTGAAATTCCTTTCTACACATTCTAAGCATTTATTGAAGGTGTGGATTTGACAGAGATTTGCTAAAGGAATCAAGGGATATGGGGAAAAAGCAGTAAGGGGGGGGGGGGGGGGGGGGGGGTAAATGAGCAAATTACACAGTCTGGAGTTCAAAGTCATCTTTAATCTACACACATAGTATAGCGGTTTAGGAGATTTTAAGAGTTTAGGAGAGTTTAAAAAATGTCATGGTCGTGTTGTATCATCGAAGTAGAACACCTCCTACGACCTCCTTCAACTATGCAGCTTACCTCCTACGAATATGTAGAAGATCTCCTTCGACTATGTAGAAGACCTCCTTCAATCTCTTTCGACTATGTTGAAGACTAGCTTCGACTAGCTTCGACCTGCTTTGGGAAAATTGGACACTGAACAGTGCAGAGTGAAGACGACTACCTTCGACTACCTTTGACTATACTAACACTACCTTCGACTTCCTTCGATTAACTTCGACTACCCTCGATTACCCGCAATTGCCTTAGATTGCCTAAGAATAACATGCCGACCTGCTACGACCTATTTCGACTAAACCTACGAGTAAAAAACTTTTTTTTTTTCTATGCCAACCTTTTTTTACTCGCGGACAATTTTCAGCTTGCTAAAAAAAAAACGCCTCGACCAAACTGAGGCCACGATAATGCGGGGACTACACGCGAGCATGAAGGAGCGTTACATAGACCTCCTAGGACATGCTGCACGTATGAGTCGAGGGCAAACTCTTCTAAACTCGCAAATTAGGTCCCCGCAGTGGGACAGACCCTTAACTCTCCTTCATGCTCGAGGTAAGTTCCCGCACACTCACAGTCTCATTTTGGATGAGGAACATTTTTCAGCTTGCCGAAAATTTTTCCGTGAGTAAACACTGGTTGGCATGGTTCTTTTGAGCTTGTCGTGTAGTGGAGTGGGGCCGCTATATAGTTATAGGCAGTTGAAGACGCCGTAGGCAATTTCCTTTGCTGACTGGGCATTTTAATTGGCTCATTGGAATTTTCAGAACCAAGTAAAACTGACCAGTATTGTTAAATGCCCACTAAACTTTATTAAAAGCTGGCTGGCTTCTTAAAGTCACTCCACTCTCTCCCCCCCCCCCCCTTCTCCCTCCCCTTCTCTCCCCCTTCTCCCCCCCTTCCTCCCCCCTTCTCTACCCCCTTCTCTCTCTCCCCCTCTTCTCTCCCCAACCCCTTCTACCCCCCTTCTCTCCCCCCTTCTCTCCCCCCCTACTCTCCCCCCCTTCCCTCCCCCCTTCTTCCCCTCCCCCTTCTGCCCCTCCTTCTCCCCCCTCTCCCCCCTCTCCGCCCCTTCTCCCCCTTCTCTCCCCCCCTTCCCTCCCCCCTTCCCTCCCCCCTTCCCTCCAACCCCTTCTCTCCCCCCCTTCTCTCCCCAACCCCTTCTCTCCCCCCCTTCTCCTCCCCCCTTCTCCTCCCCCCTTCTCCTCCCCCCCCTCTCCATCCCCCTTCTCCCCCCTCCTTTCCCCTGAAATAACCTGCTCCAGTCAACTTGGGCAAGGTCTTCTCTCATACCCTCAAAGTTGGCTTTACCCCAGTTGAGCATTTTAACACGAGGACCCTCTCCGTCCCGATCCATAACTATCTTAAACCTAATCGAACTGTGGTAACTGGTCCCAAAATCCTCCTCCACAAACACTTCATTAACTTCCCTTCCCAATTTCCAAATACTAGATCCAGCATTGCCCTCTCACATATGGGGCCCCTGTTTAAGAAAACTCTCCTGAACACTTTTGAGGAATTGCACCCAATCTAAACCCGTCACGCTATGATTTTCCCAGTCCATATTGAGAAAATTGAAATCCCCTACGACATCAACATTATTCAACCTGCAGCTGTCTGCAGTCTCCCGGCACATTTATAATACCCGTTGACTATTTGGGGGTCTGTAGTACGCTCTCAACATGGTGATCATCCCTTTCTTGTTCCTCAGTTCCACCTATATAGCCTCACTAGACGAACAGTCTGTAATGTCACCTCTGAACACAGCCGTAACATCCTCCTTAACCAGCAATGCAACACCCTCTACTCTTTTTCCCTCACCCGTGACTCTCGTAAACCTCATGTACCACGGAATATTGAGCTTCTAGTCCTGCCCCTCCCTTAACCAGGTTTCAGTCGTGGCTACAACGTCCCTGACACTCGTACCTATCCATGCCCTAAGCTCATATGCCTTGCCCGTCAAACTCCTTGCATTAAAATACGTGCAGTTTAAGCCAACCCTCCTTCCTCGCTCTCAGTCTTTTTGCCTATTCTGTCCATTAATCGTACCCTCCATCCCAACTTCTAGCCTCTCCCGTGCCTCTGTCCTGAACGAGATCCCGCCTCTCTGCCAATTTAATTTAAACCCTCCCGTGGAGCATTTGCAAACCTTCTCGCTAGGATGTTGGTGCAATCCAGTTTAGGTGCAACCCATCCCTATTATACGTCACCCCAGCCCAGAAGAGATCCCAATGATCCAGAAATCTGAATGACTGCCTCGTGCACCAACTCCTCAGCTGCACATTTATATCTTCTATCTTCCTATTCTTACCTTCACAAGCACGAGGTACTGGAAGCAATCTTGAGATCATTACCCTGCAGGTCCTGCTTTTCAGTCTTCTGCCAAATTCCATAAATTGTTGAAGAACCTCCTTCCTCTTCCGACCTATATAATTCATGCCAACATGCACAACAACTTCCGGTTGCTCCCCCTCACTCTTGAGGATGTTGTGCAGCTGCTCCATGACATCCTGGGCCCTGGCACCAGGGAGGCAACACACCATCCTGGAGTCTCGCCTGTTGCCGCAGATTATCCTGTCCATGCTTCTGACGATGGAGTCTCCCACCACTGCGGCTCTGCCTGATGTCACTGTTCCCCATTGAGCCTCAGCACCAGGTTTGGTATCAGTCCTGTCTACCATTCAATCTTGTCGTGTCATTCGCTTCCAAGAGGGTGTACCTGTTCTGAGTAGGTACAGCCACCGGGGCCTCCTGCACTCCACGTTTATTCCTCCTCTCACAGGTGTCCACCTTCGCTCTTCCAGTATCCTTGGTGTGACAACCTCACTGTAGGTTCTGTCCAGGAAACTCTCGTTTTTCCAGATGGCCCTGAGGTCATCCAGCTGCTTCTCCAGTTCCCCAACACATTTGTTGAGGAGCTGCACCTGGACACAATTTCTGCAGGTATAGTTTCCAAAAGCACCAGCTGTGTCCCTGACTTCCTGCATCCTGCAGGAAACACACTGCACCAACGTCCCTGCCATTTCTTCAACAGACAAAAGATCACAGCTTACGAATCAAGTGTAGCCCTCTTGCTTCAGCCTCCTCGCCGAAGACTCTTGAGCCACCGACTCAATTGAGCGCAATTATGCATTGAAAAATAAAGAAATACATAGAGGCAAAAAACGCTGGGCAACTAAAAACTGGTCGTAGCTTTTTTCAGTGGCTCTTAAAAGAGCCTTGTATGGGATGTCTTGTTCTTTATGAGGAACAAATAGAGATACACAGAAGCAAAATAAAACAAAACAAAGCAATAGAGGGAAGCTGGTTGGAGCTCTTTCCATTGGCTCTTAAAAGAGCCTTTCTTGCGCCAAAAGGTAGGAAGGAGTTTTGCGCATCCCAGCTAATCGTAATTTATTGTTTGCTTTCTGTCATGGGATTCAGTAGATCCTACAAGCTGAACGGCTGCTAGATGTCTTTGGAAATGATAACCTACTTGGCATGGTTTGTACACAGGCTGGTGTTTTCACAGAGCCTCAAAAGATAAGTCTCCCTGGCCGGCAGGTCAATGATGGCCTCACAGCACCTGGCCTCACAGCACCTCACCTCACCTCCACCTCACCGTTCCTCACCGCACCTCAGCTCACCTCACCCTACCCCACCTCACGTCACCTCACCTCCACCTCACCTCGCCTCACCTCACCTCACCTGATGACACATCAGGCCTTTTGTACTGCAGCAAATCCCTGCCATCGTGCTGGTTGGGTCGCGGGCTCCTGTCAACCAGGGTGAAGCCAAATCTGATATTAGAATTGAAACATTGCCAACAGGTTGCCCCCCCTTCCCACTTCTTCTTCTTGCGTATGGCGTGCACAGCCTAAAGTTGTCGGACTACTTGTTCGATTTGATCTTATTTGATTGTGCACGGCGGGTTGATTGAATTCGTCGATACATTGAAGGTTGCAATCTTCCAACCCCCCTCCCTTCCCACCATTGGAATTGGAACTCAATAAGGTGTTGCTTGTCATATATTAAACTATATGTTGCTGGAACCAGTCTATGTTTTTTTCTCCAGGGCAGACAGGAGCTGGTCACAGGATGTGAGGTGGTATTGTTGTTGCGTGACACGGTGTGGCATATTGCCCACTTTCACAGCACAGCCGTGGCCTCAATCATCTTCCCTTTCATCTGGACATTCAAAATATGGGTGTGTGTGTCTGCCAGTCCTTGGTGGAAATATCCCCTGAGAAGGGACACAAACATTCCGATACTGTGGCTGCATCAAGTTGTGCCTGGAGAGAGTAAGAAAATTATGGTGTGTTGTGTTTCCACCTGTTATTGGCGCTGGGGTGTTAAGAATGTGTCTGGTATCACTGGTGCATCCATTCCCCTCAGTCCAACCTTGTGATACCTGTTGTCCTTCCCAGAAATGTTTCTGCAGGAACTCAGCTTAGACTATGTCCACCAGCCAGTCATTCACACAGAATGTGATGGAACTCCTGTGAGAGGAAGCAATCAATTATGAGATGGTTCCCCAAGCAGACTGTCAACGCCATTTAACAGAAAGCCTCATTTCTATAACTCTTAAATAAGCACAAAGACCTTGCTTGCTCATGGGCTTGAGAAGGGACCTCCAAATTTAGAAACCTTGGTTAGTCTTCAGCCAGAGTACTGCATACTGTTCTGGTCACCACGCTGATGTAAAGATTGGATAGTGAAGGAGAGGATGCAGAGGAGATTCACCAAAATGATGCTCAAGATGAGTTATAAAGGGGAACGGGAGAGGCTGGGTCTGTTCTCTCTGGAGTGGAGGAGGCTACAAAGGGACATGCTTGGGCAACTCAAAGTATGCCGGACATGATAGGGTAGATTGCAAGAAACTTTTCCCCATTGCCGAAGTAGATAAAATAAGAGGACAAGAAATTTGTAGATATAGGTATAAGATTTTCCAATTCATAGTTTTGTTTTATTCGAAAGATTTTAATTTTTTTAATTCAATATACTTGTTATTCGGTAGTCAGGACTCGACTACCACAAACCACGATGGTCATTTTAAAAAGCTGTGTTCTGTTTTGCTCATTACTAGGTCAAATTGTTATTTTACAAATTGAACTACTTCTCAGCATCCTAATTGACTTCCTTGCAGATAGAGTTTCTTTGCATGGGACCCTCACTGTGGTTGTCCAGCATTCTGTCACAACAAGCTTTTGAGATATTTCAGCTGCTTGGTTGTTCTACCTCTTAATTGATATTCTGCCCCTAGTGTACTAGTTTCAAGTCCCATGCTTCATTAGCATGTTCCTGATAGATTTAGCACACTTCTGCTCGAGGTTGTTTTACTGCTTCCAACATAGCACCACAGTCTAATTTAGTTTCCAGAGATTCACTGTTCAGTGTTAAACATAAATCTGTTTCAGCCCATTATTTGCAGTTATCATCATTTTTAAATAATTGACAATCATGCTTGACTTTATACTAGGGAAATAAACATGTATTTGCTTTAACAATTTTTATACAGTTTCTTTACAGCAATTAATTTAAACATCTTGACATATGGGAAATGTTTTTAAATAGGTTTTTATTCATTTAAAACATGTCATTGTTTGTTTAACTTGTTTCTCATAAATCTTGAGGAAGAGGCATTTTCATGCAGCCCCACAGACTGCAACTTGAATACTTCCACTTCCCACGGTTCATCTTTGCCAGACCTCTGAGCTGTAATTCTATTTAATTGTGATCTTGTTGGTGCATCGTGCACCTTAATCAGCTGGGTTACAATGAATTAGTGTTACATTTAATTTCATTTAGTTTAGAGATACAGCGTGGAAGCAGGTCATTTGGCCCACTGAACAGCGATCCTCGCATATTAACACTACACTGGGAACAATTTTTACATTGATACGAAGCCAACTAACCTACAAATCTGTACATCTTTGGAGTGTGGGAGGAAACTGAAGTTCTCAGAGGACATCCATGCAGACCACGGGGAGAATGTACAAACTCCGTACAGACAAGCACCTGTAGCCAGGATCAAACACGGGTCCCTGGCACTGTAAGCGCTGTAAGGCAGTAACATTACCGACTCTACTGCTGCGCCACCGTGCCGCCCTAATTCAGTGAGGACGTTCCACATTAATCCTGACGTTGAAGGTTAAGCATAACTCTGGAGAAGTTAGTAAAATGTCTTCACTCAGAACACTTTAAGATATGTCTCATGCGGAGAAGTAAAATCATCATTAGTGATTGTGATTATCTGATTTAAATTATTATTTCATCTTATCTAGTGGCTCTGTAAAAACTGTACTGTCCACCACAATATTTCCATTAAAATATTTGTATATCAATTTGAAAAAATCCTAGACATATTCCAATACTTCCCAACATACTAACACATTTGTCCATTTTTCTAAATCAATAAAGTACCCTTGCAATGTGGTCTGCTTGGTTGTATCTTTTCTCTGACTGGATAGCACACAAACAAAAGCTTTTCATTGTACCCCGGTACACATGACAATAACAAACTAAACTAATCTGTACTATCATAAGATAGTCACAAAAAGCTGGAGTAACTCAGCATCAGACAGCATCTCTGGAGAAAAGGAAAGTATCATAAATATTATCAGCTATGGCGCCACCTAGTGTTAAGATTGTTGTAAGGAAACAGTTCATTGAGTTGAATATTTTCAAACAAATTTAAACTAACTGCATCAAATTTAAATCTCAGAATATTAAGTACAAAGAAGTTTTTATTAATTGGTGTGTGTCATTAATATGCAGGGTTTATTTTATATATTAATTTGATAAGGATTATAACCTTTATTGGTTACGAGTCTGAAGAAGGGTCTCGACCTGAAACAACGCTCATTCCTTCTCTCCAGAGATGCTGCCTATCCCGCTGAGTTACTCCAGCTTTTTGTGTCTATCTTTGGTTATTATCTTTAATGGCTGGAGGTGGAGGTTGATGTAACTGTTCATCAACTGGCATGTTATGAATATGCATTGATTCCACATAAGGGAAGCAGCATATGGCAGAGCCTGCAGATGATTGCACAGCATCATGTCAAGCTTCAGGGCTTAAAGCAAACCTTTTCATCATGGATCAGTACTACAGTGGTTACCCAATTACCAGAGAGACAGGTATGGGAGGAGAGATAGCTGGACCTCAAAATCCTTGCAGTTGAGTTTCCTCACATGCTCTGTGTCAAGTTTGCTGACTGCTGAACCTATTACAATATTGGACAATGTTGCAAGGTAATGCCATGACCTGATAATAGTCATAAATTCATGTCATAGGAGCAGAATTAGTCCATTCAGCCCATCGAGGCTACTCATGGGTGATTTATATTTTCCTCACAACCCCATTCTTCTGCCTTCTCCCCATAGTCAAAGTAAGAGCTCTAGGCAACAAAACATCTTTCATGATAATTCTCAACTACCAGTGCTCCATAAGGCTGCTTTCTCTGCCCTTTTCTATCCACCCTTTGCAATCACAATTGTGCAATCAAATTCCTTTCTAACTCCATTTACGAGGTTGCAGATGACACCACTGTAATGAGCTAGATATTGAGCAATGATGAGACAGAGTGCAGAGTCAAGTCAAGTCAAAGTCAAACAAGTCAAACAAACTTTATTGTCATTTAGAAATACATTGATATATGCAGTTCCAAACGAAATTACATTGCATTTGGCTCCGTGCAACACGATAAATGAACAGAAGGGTAGGCATGGATAAAAAGGATAAAAGGATAAATAGACAATGGTGGCAGCCCATTACATGGCATTCTGGAATCTGATGGCTCGTGGGAAGAAGCTGTTGCAGAACCTTGATGTTCTGCTCCTTATGCTGCGATATCTTTTTCCCGAGGGCAGCAGAGTGAATAGTCCGTGATGGAGATGTGCGGGGTCTTTTATAATACTGCTGGCCTTAGACACGCAACGTTTGGTTGCAATATCCCCGATTGAGGGGAGAGAGGTCCCGTTGATTTTTTCCGCTGTCCTCACCACTCTCTGCACAGACTTCCAATGACTTCCAGACTTCCCAAAGATGGGATAGGTTGCTAAGTAGAATGCTGTCAAGACCATAACCTCTCCCCTCAATGTTTGCAAAATGAAGGAGCTGGTCATTGACTTTCTCAGAAGGCTAAGGATAGTGAGCTTCCCCAATTACTCTTACCAATCTATAAAGATGCTCTGTAGAAAGCATCGTATCAGGATGCAAAGCAATTTGACATGGCAACCGCTCAGCCAAAGACTGCAAGAAAGTGCAGGAGATCATGGATGCAACCTAGTTCATCATGCAAACCAGCCTCCCCTCCATCAACTCCATCTATACTTCACATTGCCTTGGATATGCAATCAAGAATATCAAGGACCACTTGCATACATGTATTAGCAGGTTCTCACCAGACTTATCAGACTAAAGAACAGAGCTCTAATATGTTATGGATGCATCCCAATCTCCCAATCTATCTTGCTTTGACCCTTGCAATTTGTTCTTATCTGCACTTTCCCTATGGCTTATTTTCTCTTTTGCCTGCCTGCACCTGTTGCAATCATGTATGGTATGATCTGCCTGAATAGCCGAAGGTCTCTGAGAAAACCCACGCAGTTATGGGGAGAACGTACAAACTCCGTACAAACAGCATCTGTAGTGGGGATCGAACCCGGGTCTCCCTCGCTGCAAGCACTGTAAAGCAGTAATTCTACCGCTGCACCCTGGTGGACCTTTACTGTGGCAGGTCTAATGGAGTGACCCGCATAATCTCCCCACTACAACTTGTGCAAAGGGAGGTTACAGGAGGGTGTATTGGAAGAATAATTATAGGAGGAAGAGTGTAATATGCTGTGTCTGACACTGCTGAGCATCAGCTTAGAAACTGATGCCACATAAGGTAGAAGAGGGTTGGTTTTATATGCACATTTCACAGCAAGGGAAATCTAGCATTACCTGTCTGAAGTTAGTTGAGACATAAAACACAGTCAAGATGGCTTTCTGAATTAGTATGTAAAGATCCTTGCTAGGAATGGAAATGTGCTGGACCTTATCATAAAGAATGAGATTGGGAAAGTGTCTGTGAATGAATCCTCTGGGAACCATAGTTGTGTAGGAAGGAAGTGCAGATGCTAGTTTAAACGGAAGATAGACACAAAATGTTAGAGTAACTCTGCAGGACAGGCAGCATCTCTGGAGAGAAGGAATGGGTGACGTTTCGGATTGGGACTGAAGAAGGGTCTCAACTGGAAACATAACTTATTCCTTCTCTCCAGAGATGCTGCCTGTCCTGCTGAGTTACTCCAGCATTTTGTGACCATGGATAATAATGCAGGGCTGCCAACATTGGGCGAGAGTTTTGATTTGACTTGTTTTTTACAATAACTTTGTTCCAAAAACAAAATCAACATACAAGGTAGTATAGCATTCATATCAAAAGCTACCTCTAATGGCAGTTTACAAACAAGATAAAAATTCAAATTAAAATCCTGCCATCCTTGTCTATTATACAATCGACCTCCCGCAGCGACCAGCATTCACGGAGGCCCTCCAGCGTCCCCGTGGATACCGCGTGTTCCCTCTCCAGGGAGGGATAAGAGTTGGGAATCAGAAATTGTGAGAGACCAAGGCCCAAGGGAGCGTAGCGACCGATGAGGGGGGGGGGGGGGGGGGGGGTTGGGAGCGTGTGGGAGGCGGGTGACTTTTCTGAAATGCAAAGTCCAATAGCTATATATTTAAGCAATAATATTCTAATTAATATGATGTTGAGAGTACATAGTACTTTCTGTGGTATTCATAACACAACAATGATAAAAAGATCGTTGTTTTGATTACACCTTGCAACATGCATACATTATTATATTGCAGTTAATATGTACCGCGGGCAATTTTTTGTTCCAATGCTCCCAATTCCCAATTACTTTTACATTGAAGTGATTGAAATCCAAGAGAAGTTTAAATGGCATCAGAAAAATAAAACCTCCGGAATGGATATTCATTCGTGGTTGGTTGGAGTCAGTATCAGTACAATTAATATATTAAACTTTGAATCTTCAGATGTCCAGGTTTAAGCTAAAACTAAAGACAAATAATAACCTCCTCACATATTCCCCTGCAAGTATCTATCTCACTCCTTTAAAATATGCCCCTTCTTAGAACAAGCTGTTAAACGTTGCATCTGAATCAGTTTCCATCTGATTACACTCCTTGAGGATGTTCATCCACGTGTTCAATTAATAAAACAATGAGATTGGGGACATTTCTATTCAACCTGTCAAAGGAATTTTTGGGAGGGGGAGTGGGGTGTTCAGAAATAGTCAGTGAGGTAAACAAACATAATAGTTGAGTGGCAAATGACAATAGTGCTACCTTCCCAATATTTGACTGAAGGAAATAATGGGTTATCGGTGCTGTGTGTTGTGACAGATAGCCTGACACCTTGCATGTCATTTTTAATATTACACTTATCCCATTCCCCTGGATATTCCGGATTAATAAATTAAGGTTTTGTCAACTAATTCCAAATCAGGCTAATTACAAATCAATAACATTAGCCAACTCCAAAACACAAAACACTGAGCATTGGGATCCAGACATCATGGACAACTTGCCTCAGTTCCCCGGTCACATCTGGCAGTGCTCTCAATCTGAACCAGGGGCTGTGGAGTGTTTTTGAAAGTGGGGGGCTGAGCGATCACTGATCACTGGCCTTGGGGATACCCGGCGAGGGAGTGGAGCAATCATGTGAGGGGAGGGTGTGGGAGATGGGTGCCCCCTCCCATGGTAGGCCTTTTTGAAATTTGATGTGTTAAAATCATGTTTTCGTGCATTGTTGAAGCATGATTTCAATGTTTTTTGTTAGAAATATTTTTAAGAGCAAACTTTTAAAGGGGTAACTTTTTCCACACAAAGGGTGGTGGTGTATGGAACAAGCTGTCAGAGGAGGAGGTCGCTAGGTAGCAGGGACCATCCCAACATTTGAGAAACAGTTCGACTGATACATGGATAGGAATGGTTTGGAGGGATATGGATCAAAAGTGTAGCTGGGACACGTTGGTAGGTGTGGGCAAGTTGGGCTGAAGGGCCTGTTTTCACACTGTATCACTCTATGACTACATTATACCTCCACCATGCATGAATGCTTCAAAATCAAGTCGTCGAATTTTATTGCCATATTCTCAAGCATAGAAACATAGAAAATGGGTGCAGGAATACGCCATTCGGCCCTTCGAGCCAGCACTGCCATTCAATATGATCATGGCTGTTCATCTAAAATCAATACCTCTTTCCTGTTTTTTCCCCATATCCTTTGATTTCGCTAAAGAGCTAAATGTAATTCTCTCTTGAAAACATCCAGTGAGTTGGCCTCCACTGCCTTCAGTGGCAGGGAATTCCACAGATTCACAACTTTCTGGGTGAAGAAAGTTTGTCCTCATCCGAGTCCTAAATAGCCTACCCCTTATTCTGAAGAAGGGTCTCGACCCGAAACGTCGCCTATCTCCTTCGCTCCTTAGATACTAGCGCACCCGCTGAGTTTCTCCAGATTTTTGTGTAACCCCCCCCCCCCTTATTCTTAAACTGTGTGGCCCCTGGTTCTGAACTTCCCCAACATCGGGAACATTTTTCCTGCAGTTACAGTAAGTGAAAATCTAGCAGGCAAGCAGGATGCTTTCTCCAACCTCCCCCATTTGAAGGCCACTATCTTCCACCGCTTCTACCCAGAGCTTGGTACCTACTTTCAGCAGCCATTGCTTTACTCACTCTATACCCGTGACTGCGCAACTGGTCGCAGTGCGAACTCGATGATGACACCACTGTGGTTGTACAAATCATAGATGGGGACGAGTCAGAGTATAGAAGTGAGATCGACCGACTGACCAAATGGTGCCAGCACAACAACCTGGCTCTCTACATCAGTAAGACCAAGGAACTGATTGTGGACTTTAGTAGGGGAAGGATGAGGACCCAGAATCCTGTTTATATCAAAGGGACGATGGTGGAGAGGGTCAATAACTTTAAATTCCTGGGTGTGCATATATCAGAAGATCTTTCCTGGACCCAGCACACCGATGCAATTGTAAAGAAGGCACATCAGTGATTCTACTTCTTGAGAAGATTACTCAATCTCAGGGTTATTGAGAAGTCAGTTCGTCAAAACGGTCAGTTTGTGTCAAGTAATTTTCCTAGGTCTAAAAATACTGGGGGATGTAGAATCATTCTGGACCTGGCAAGCTTGAACTCTTTTGTTTGCTATAGGCATTTCAAAATGGAAACTTTTTCTACGGCTAAACATCTGGTTTCCAAAGGGTGTTATATGGCCAGCATTGATTTAAAGGATGCATATTACTCAGTGTCTATTCATTGTGATGATAGGAGGTATTTAAAATTTACCTAGATGAGTCAGTTGTGGCATTTCAAAGCATTGCCTAATGGGTTAACTTCAGCTCCTAGATTATTTACTAAATTGTTAAAACCTGTTCTAGGATTACCCCGAGCTCAGGGGCATGTTGTAATAGCCTATTTAGATGATATTTTAATTGTCGGGAAGACTCGGGCCACAGCTGAATCATCTGTTTCAATTGTTAAACTCACTTTTGAACAATTAGGGTTCGTCATTCATCCAGATAAATCCAAATTATCACCAGTTCAAATCATTGATTATTTGGGCATTACCATTAATTCGAATCACATGTTAGTGACTTTGCCCAGGGACAAATGGCAGCAGTTAATTGAGGATTGTGTTAATCTCCTTAGTGAGCAATGACCTTCAATTAGTCAAGTAGCCAGTTTAATTGGTAACTTGGTAGCTGTTTTTCCAGCTGTGCAGTTTGGACCTCTGCATTATCAACAATTACAACGAGCAAAAGAACAGGCACTAAGGACACATGCGGGTCATTTTGCTAGGCCAATGCAATTGTCAGCTGGGGGCAATTTCAGACATTCAATGGTGGATCATAACGGTCTCAAAAAACTCCAGGGAGGTTTTGGTTGAACCACCTTCCCTAATATTACAGACGGATGTCAGTGCACTGGGATGTAGTGCTACAGATATGTCTTCCAGTTGTGGAGGCAGATGGAATACTGATGAGACATTCCTTTTTCAATTAAGAGGGATCAATTATTTAGAGCTTTTGGGAACCTGGCATGGGGTTAAAGCTTATTGCTCTGCCAGGAGTGACTTGCATGTGCAGATTCCGATTGACAACACTACAGCAGTGGCATATGTAAACCACATGGGTGGAGTCAAGTCATAGTCTTGTGATAGACTGGCTAATCAGATCTAGAGCTGGTGCATTGACCAAAATATCTGGCTTTCAGCAATATATTTACCAGGTAGATTCAACACAGTAGCTGACATTAGGTCACGCCAATTCAATGATAACATAGAATGGATGTTAAATCAGGACATATTTAATCAAGTGGTTGCTCAGTATGGAATGCCAGATATTGACTTGTTTGCATCTAGACTAAACCATCAGTTGCCCAGATATGTTTCATGGGAACCAGATCCTGGTGCAGCAGCGGTGGATTCCTCATATTCCGGTATTTGGAATGTGAGCAAAGTTCTTATGCTTCTTTGCCAGTGGACTCCTGTTGCAAGCCTATCTCTAGCCAAACTAACCATGAAGGTGGTCATGCTTATGGCGTTGGTATCAGCCCAACATGTGCAAACATTGCAAAAGCTATGGCTAGACAGAATGCAGGTATCGGCAGATGCCATTACTTTTTATGTCCAAGATCTGCTCAAACATAGTAGAATAGGCATGACAGGATGTAAGATTGTTTTTTTCAGCATACCCCACAGATGCTTGCCTGTGTGTGGTATCATATTTGTCTCATTACATTGAGGCTACCAGAGTCCTATGAGGAACAGAGTCTGCATTATTTATTAGCCACAAGAAAACACACAGTAAGGTGTCGGTGCAAACAATTTCAAAGGTGGCTAAAGCAGGTTCTGGGAAGTGCTGGGATTGATACTGATAAATTCAAATCTCATTCCACCAGGGATTCCATCAAATCTCATTCCACCAGCATCAACTTCCGCGGCAAGGGCGATGGACGTGCCTATAGACCATATCCTCGCGGCCGCAGGATGGTCCAGTGAGCTGACCTTCCAAAATTTTTATCATAAGCCGATTACAAGGCTGGGGGTGTTTGCTGATTGTGTTTTGAGTTCTGTTATAGTTTCCCCCTGAGTTAGAGGGGTTGTTATTGTTTCGTTTGTAAATAAACTGTTAATTCATTTGACAATGTTATGATTGATGCATTATTGATTATTTAACGACTTGAGTCAATCAATGCAGTGTGAACGCCGGATTTGGGTCTGTGGCATGAAATCACAGAGCTTTGAAATCTTCACGTAATCACTCACGTGACTCCGAAGTAAAATAGTAAGGTTAAATGAGCTTACCAGTTAGAAGTTTAATCTTTATTTTATGAGGAATTACAATGAGGGATTACGTGCCCTCCGCTCCCAACCCTCATGAATATCATCTGGTAGTTCTAGTCTCTGTTATCTTACTATTATACTTCAGTCATTATTACCTGTGATTTCACTCCGCTGCTTTGAAGATTGACGCATCAACGGCTGGACGGTGTTCTTCACGTAATCCCTCATCGTAACTCCTGATAAAATAAAGATCAGACTTCAAACTGGTACGTTCTCATTTAATCTTACTATTATACAGAGCTTGATTAGATCACACCTGGAGTGTTGTGTAAAGATTTGGTCTACTTACCTGAGACTGATGTATACACCATTGTTTCATGATGGAATTTCTCTCTTTATACCTGTTGTATAACATGATTGTACTCGTACATAACATGATTTAACTGGTTAGCACACAAACTATGTTTTCCACTGTGTCTTGGTATATCTGAGTACCAGGAGGAGGCCTGTTACGGCCGCCAAAATCAAATACCTCAGAGGCCAATAACATAACACAACACCAGGGTCAAATGGAAAATGTATTTATTTTTCACTAACAAAGGAACTAAACCTGGATCAAACAAAGAGGGGTCGGAGGGAAGCTAGCAAACAAAAGATAAGGGGTGCTCTGGCCGACCACTCAATGGGCCGTCGGACCAGAGACTCTAAACCTGCCTGTGTGTGCAAATAAACCTGAAAACAAAACCACGTAAACAATAAAGCTAGTCCCATTCCTTCCCAAGCAAAATAAGTTAATACAGAATGAAGAGTTACGTAAAGAACACTATGCAAGCAAAACAAACTGAACCAAACACCAGAATGCTGCCAGCAGTCTGAGGGAGTCGAGAGAGGCTGCCAGTCACATGGTCTTTTAAATTGAGGCTCTGTCATCAGGGTCACGTGATGCAGCTTGGGCCAGGAGACCAATCAGGTACAGCCGCAGCCAAGCAGGAGGGGGTACTGATGGGAATGAGAGAAACAGGTTAGTACACAATTAACACCAGCAGAGGGAGCGCATAACACCCCCACCCTAAGTTACTAAATATGTTTCTGAAAACAAAATAAAGACCACCACCAAATTTCAGAAACTATTTTTGTAACTGAGACATCACTGGCGCGACAATGCGTCAGCCAAGACATTATCCCTGCCACGGATATGCCTGACTTCCAGATTGTAGCCCTGCAACTGTAAACTGCAGCTCATTAACTGTCGGTTTTTATTTCTCATCCTATCCAAGAACACCAGCGGATTGTGATCTGTGCATATGACGAGGGGAACATTCGAGGAACCAACATAGACCTCAAAATGATCTAGAGCCATTAACATGGCCAGAGTCTCTTTTTCGATGGTAGAGTACCATTTCTGATGGTGATTAAACTTTTTAGAAAAGTATGAAACTGGGTGTTCCACCCCATCCGAACCATCTTGGAGATGAACTCCACCAACTCCACTGTCACTAGCATCAATCGCCAATTTAAACGGGCGCTCAAAATCGGGTGCTACAAGCACGGGTGCGCACCCAAGAAGGCTCTTTGTCTGTTTGACAACAGTTTGACACACATCGCACCACTCAAAAATGACTTTCGGACTTAACAGATTCATTAAAGGAGCAGCCACCACAGAGAAGTTTGGACAGAAACCTCTATAGTACCCCACCATTGCCAGATAACGACGGAGCTCAATCCTAGAGGTAGGAGCTGGAAACGCGACAATATGCTCTATCTTTGCCTGGAGAGTGCGAACCTGACCCCGGCCCACCACTTTACCAAGATACGTTACCGTGGCCTGGCCAAATTCACATTTTCCAAGATTGATGGTCAAGTTTGCCTGAGCGAGTCGTTTGAATACCGCTGTTAAAAAACCCATAATTATGTTACGGCCACCTAAATCAAATACCTCTGTCAAGTAGTCAATCCACGACCTGGAGCACACAACCAAATCATCAAGGTATGCCTGACAATAAGACAGACCAGACAACACTACGTTTACCAACCGTTGAAAAGTTGCCGGCGCATTACGCATACCAAAAGCCATGACAGTATACTGAAGGAAATTATCAGGTGTAACAAATGCAGAGATTTCTTTCGCACGCTCAGTTAGAGGGACTTGCCAATATCCCTTCAATAAGTCCAATTTTGTGACAAGAGGCACGATCCACGCAATCCTCCATACGTGGGAGAGGAAAACAATCGGTTTTGGTTACGCTATTAACCTTACGAAAGTCAGTACAGGACCGGTCGTCACCATTAGCCTTAGCAGCCAACAGAGAAGGAGAGCTCCATGAACTACAGCTAGGCTCGGCAATGCCATGCTGCAGCATATAGTCAACCTGACTCTTTATACGGCGGCGCTTGTCTGGATTGATACGATATGAGTGTTGATTAATTGGCTTAGTATCAGCCACGTCAATGTCATGTTGTAGAATGGAAGTTTTAGATGGCACATCAGAAAGCAGCGACTTATTTGACTCAACCAAAGCAATAAGATCTCTCCGATGACTCTCAGTCAAGTGAGACAAATGCAATGGAAGTGTTTTTAACTCCTCAGAATTGGACAGTTTACCATGCGTCACATCCACAGACAAACATGCCTCACCCACGTCAGTATCAGTGTCAGGGGACAGCCATCGCAGTCAAAACAGGCTTGGATGATAGTGTGGGACACAACGTCTCTGATTCAAAACCCACATGATATTTCTCGTGATATTGGTTCAGCATGTTTACATGGCAAAGCTTATTTTTATGCCTCTTATCAGGAGTTTCAATTAGGTAATCTCTTTCTCCCATTTTCTTTTCTACCAGATAAGGGCCGCTATAATGAGCCTGCAGTCTAGACCCAGGAATTGGCAACAAGACTGAAACTTTGTCACCTGGCAAAAAGTCCCTGCTCTTAGCGTTCTTATCGAACCATTCTTTCATTTTTGTCTGGGCAGTGTCAAGATTTTCCATAGCCAATTCACATGCCCGCCACAGTCTAAATCTAAAGTTACTGACGTGTTCTAAAACATTTTGTTTAGTTTCTTCCTGTAACCACTTTTATTTTAGGACTCTTAAAGGACCACGTACTGTATGGGCAAAAATTAAGTCAGCAGGACTAAAACCCAAAGATTCCTGCACAACCCCTCGTACTGCAAACATCACCAGATGAATGCCATCATCCCAGTCCTTCTCAAATTCCAGACAGTACGTACGCAACATAGACTTTAATGTCTGATGGAAATGCTCAAGAGCGCCCTGGCTCTCAGGATGATAAGCGCTTGAATGACAATGTTTGATGTCTAGTTGTTTCAGCACATGAGCAAAAACTTTAGACATAAAGTTTGATCCCTGGTCACTTTGTATCACCTTAGGTAGACCAAACAAGGAAAAAAACTTAGTAAGAGCTTTCACTATAGAGGGAACAGTTATCTACCGTAATGGAATCACCTCTGGAAAATGGGTAGATGCACACATTATGGTTAACGAAAACGAAATCGAGGCAGGGAACCCACACAGTCTATCATAATACGTTCAAACGGTTCACCAACTACAGGTATCGAATACAAGGGTGCATGAACGATAGTTTGGTTTGGTTTACCTGCTACTTGGCATACATGACAACACTTGCAATGCTGCACTACATCCCTCTTTAACCCAGGCCAAAAGAAATGTCATAATATACGTCATATGTTATATTAACTCCTAAATGGCCAGCAAGAGGATTATCATGAGACAAAGTAAGTATTTCATTCCGATACCTATGTGGTACTACAATCTGCTTAACAACGCTCCAGTCATCCTGACCAGATGCATTCAAAGGAGACCATTTACGCATTAGCAAGTCATCCCTTAGAAAATATCCCTTTGACAGGGAGTCCACTTGCACCTCTGACACTGCGCTGTCAATCAAGGCAGACAAATCGGCATCACATTTCTGCTCAGCAAACAACTGGTCACGTGACAACGACACCAGTTTAGTCTCAGACATTTCACCAACTTGTGATACAGACACTCCCTGCGCAACACAGGATCCAACATCCTGCTCCACAAGGAAACTCTCACTCAAGGCAATTTCATCATCAAACGTAGCTTGGTTTCTAGCCATAGCGTGAGTGACAGCACACGATGCAACAACTTTTGGATACTGCTCAGCATGTTTATCTGGACACTGCAACATAGGAACAGGCATCACTTCAGGAGTGACCAAAACTTTCCCCCCAGCCAAATCGTTACCTAGAATCAACGACACTCCCTTTATGGGAAAACGTGGCCGTACCCCCACAGCCACTCGACCCAAAACCAGCTCAGACTCAAGGTTAACAGTATGCAATGGCACCCCCATACCAAACCCTACAACTGGGACACTAGAACCAACAGATGATTCAACTGAAAATGGTAGCTCATCTTCCAAAATGAAGGACTGAGGGGCCGCAGTATCACGCAAGATTGTCACCGGTACTTTACTGTCCCCATCCTCCATAGACACAAAACCTCTCATGACAAAAGGAGAAAAATCCACCAAATCTTCAGTCTCAGGTGCCACAGGGATTTCATGTGCCTTCTGTGTTTTGACCAAAGCCACCGGCTTCGCTTTTTTCTTTTTAAGAATGGGACACGTTTTCAAAATGTGCCCTCTCTCCTTACAGTAGAAACACATTGGACTGTCCTTATCCCCTAATTCACTGTCAGTTTTATCAGTCAAAAGTCAAAAAGTCAAAAGAGTTTATTGTCATGTGTCCCTGACAGGACAATGAAAATCTTTCTTTGCATAGCACAACGGAACATAGAAGGCATTGACTACAATTCTATACATAAATACACCCATGACTTAATAAATTAATAAAGTGCAAATAACAGATGGAGGGATATTAATGTTCAGAGTTCCGAGCCAGGTTTAATAGCCTGATGGCTGTGGGGAAGTAGCTATTCTTGAACCGGGTTGTTGCAGTCTTCAGGCTCCTGTACCTTCTACCCGAAGGTAGCAGGGAGATGAGTGCGTGGCCAGGGTGGTGTGGGTCCTTGATGATGCTGCCAGCCTTTTTGAGGCAGCGACTGTGATAAATCCCCTCGATGCAAGGAAGGTCAGAGCCGATGATGGACTGGGCAGTGTTTACTACTTTTTGGAGTTTTTTCCTCTCCAGGGCGCTCAAGTTGCCGAACCAAGCCACGATGCAACCAGTCAGCAAGCTCTCTACTGTACACCTGTAGAAGTTAGAGAGAGTCCTCCTTGACAGACCAACTCTCCGTAATCTTCTCAGGAAGTAGAGGCGCTGATGAGCTTTCTTAATAATTGCATCTGTGTTCTTGGACCAGGAAAGATCTTCATAGATGTGCACGCCCAGGAATTTGAAGCTCTTGGCCCTTTCAACCATCAGGTTTGACTTCCCACTTCTTTGAAGTGCTGCTATCAACTGGCACAGAAAAATCTGTTATACCGTTACCAGCAACACCACCACGATCAACTGGTCTCCCACTGAAACCAGAGGATCGTTCCCCAAAAATTGCCTTAAGGGCCTGTCCCACCAGCATGCAACTCTATGCGATTAGCGCCACCTAACGTGGTCGCTTGAGCCGTCCGGCGTCGCGGGTCCGGTCCCACTTCGATCGCGGAGCTCGTCCCGACACCGCGCGGGGTTCCGAAAAACTGACAATGTCTGAAAATCCCGCGCGGCAACGGCTTGTCGGCTGGCAGTCGCCTCGACGTTTACGCACCGCCCCAACATCATGCTTCCATGAACCTATTTGTAAGTGCCTCCGTGACCCTCTATGTGTGTGGCTCCGCGGCCCTGTGTGTGTGTGTGCCTCGGTGCCCATCTCTGTGTGCCCCCCTCTGTCCTGGTGAACTTACCTTAGACTTCGCTCCAAGTTCGCCTCACTTTGCGCCGCGTTGCACCACTCACCCGACCTCCGCGCTGCCCCGACTGCCGGTTTGGTTGCGCTTGCCGCATGCAGGCGCATGCTGGTGGGAACGGCCCTGTACAGGTGATCACCCGACCTCCGCGCGGCCCCCGCTTCCAGTTTGATCGCGTTCATCGCATAGAGTTGCATGCTGGTGGGACAGGCCCTTTATGAGTGAGCACATATTCATCCACCAATACAGCAGCCTTAGACACGTCTGAGACTTTCTGCTCATTAAGATATGTTGTCACTCTTTCAGGAAGACAGTTTTTAAAATCCTCCATTATCATCAAGGACTTTAACTGGTCAAAATCTGTTACCCCCTGAGAAGCACACCAGCGTTCAAACAGAGCCTCGTTTTCGCGAGCAAATTCCACATATGTTTGGTTATCATATTTTCTGAAACGCCAGAATTTTTGATGGTACGCTTCGGAAACCAACTCGTACGCTCTGAGGACGGCAGTTTTTACAATTTCATAGTCAAGGCTATTGTCTACAGACAATGACGAATATACCTCACGTGCTTTACCAACAAGGACGCATTGCAACAGCAATGTCCACACGCCCTTAGGCCATTTCAGTGATATTGCCACATGCTCAAACACAGTGAAATATTTATCAACATCTTTTTCACTGAACGTTGGAACCAAACGAATATTTATGCTCACATCAAACTCCTGCTCTCTAAAAGAGAACCGGGGATTATCTATTTCTTTCTCCCGCAGCTCAAGCCGTTTCATTTCAAGAGCCTGAGCATCCTTTTTTAAGGAGGTTTCCTCCTCAAGCCGTTTCATTTCAAGAGCATGCATGAGCTCATCCTTTCTTAAGGCCATTTTCTGTGACTCAAGCTCCATCTCCTTTAGTTTAATGACGTCCTCCATGTTCTGACCTAGCTGTATAGGAGATGTATGACTATCAGGATTACTAGGCAACACCCCTTTGTCAACCAAAGCAGTCCTTAACAACATCTTAATGAACTGTTTTTTTGCTTGTCTATTAATAAAAACGCCATAGCTTTCTGCAAGCAACACTAAATTTTCCTTAGTACATTGATCAAACATCTCTAGGCTATGAGCATCAACAAACTCTTCCACTTTAAATTCCACTTTTCCTTATCACAAATGCTACCACAATAGCCAAAACAACAGGTTACTAGAACCACAAAGCAGAAAAAATGATTGCACAAACTGACTACCCCTGCCACAAGAAGTCTATCAAAGTACTCAAAACGTCTAGGACGTTTGGACGAGCCCCCATAATTATGTTACGGCAGCCAAAATCAAATACCTCAGAGGCCAATAACATAACACAACACTAGGGTCAAATGGAAAAATTATTTATTTTTCACTAACAAAGGAACTAAACCTGGATCAAACAAACAAAGAGGGGTCAGAGGGAAGCTAGCAAACAAAAGATAAGGGGTGCTCTGGCCGACCACTCAATGGGCCATTGCACCAGAGACTCTAAACCTGCCTGTGTGTGCAAATAAACCTGAAAACAAAACCACGTAAACAATAAAGCTAGTCCCATTCCTTCCCAAGCAAAATAAGTTAATACAGAATGAAGAGTTACATAAAGAACACTATGCTAGCAAAACAAACTGAACCAAACACCAGAATGCTGCCAGCAGTCTGAGGGAGTAGAGAGAGACAGAGAGAGGCTGCCAGTCACATGGTCTTTTAAACTGAGGTTCTGTCATCAGGCTCACGTGATGCAGCTTGGGCCAGGAGACCAATCAGGTACAGGCGCAGCCAAGCAGGAGGAGGTACTGATGGAAATCAGAGAAACAGGTTAGTACACAATTAACACCAGCAGAGGGAGCGCATAACAAAGCCTCTATTGTCCAATAAAGGACAATAAAAGCCTCCTTTTGCTCTGGTATTTTATTTCATTCACATGTTTCAACTATAATGTTTTATTATTAATGTTTAATGTTTTATGTGTCATTCTTAATTGTTACTGTATGTTGTTTTGTTACTTGCGAGCGGAGCACCAAGGCAAATTCCTTGGCGAATAAACTTAGACTTAAACTTATTCATTCATTCATTCATTCATAGTAATCCAATAGCAATAATATCTGAACAAATACTCTCCTTTTTTCAAGGTTTCAAGGTTCTCTGGAGCGCAGAAGGTTAAGGGGTGATTTGATAGAGGTCTTTAAAATGATGAGAGGGATAGACAGAGTTAATGTGGACAAGCTTTTCCCTTTGAGAATAGGGAAGATTCAAACAAGAGGACATGACTTTAGAATTAAGGGACAGAGGTTTAGGGGTAACATGAGGGGGAACTTCTTTACTCAGAGAGTGGTAGCGGTGTGGAATGAGCTTCCAGTGGAAGTGGTGGCGGCAGGTTCGTTGGTATCATTTAAAAATAAATTGGATAGGCATATGGATGAGAAGGGTATGGAGGGTTATGGTATGAGTGCAGGCAGGTGGGACTAAGGGAAAAAAGTTGTTCGGCACGGACTTGAAGGGCGGAGATGGCCTGTTTCCGTGCTGTAACTGTTATATGGTTATATGGTTATATGGTTAGTTTATTGTCACATGTACCAATTAAGGTACACCAAAATTCAGATTGCCATACAGTCATACCAATAAAGAGCAACAAGACACCTACACAACAAGACGCATTTTTAACATGAACATCCACCACAGTGACTCCCCCACATTCCTCACTGTAATGGAAGGCAAAAAAAGTTCAATCTTCTTCCCTTCTTGTTCTCCTGTGGTCGGGGCACTCGACCTTCCGTTGTCGGGGTGATCTTGGCTCCCGCAAACGGCGGTCGAGCCCTCCGCATCGGGACGATCAAGCTCCCGCATCAGGGGGATCTCAGCTCCCAGTGCCGGGCGATCAGACTCCCGAGTCGCGGCTGGTCGAACATCCTGCGGCTTGGAGCTTTCTGACATCAGTGTCTACCCGAGACTGCGAGCTCCTCGATGGTGAAATCTGCAGCCCGCGGTTGGAGCGTCGATCCCAGGCAAGGGATCGCAGGCACCGATGGTAAGCCCACGGCCCCATGGTTGGGCTCAAAGTCAGTCTCGAGCAAGGCTGCTAGCTCCATGATGTTTGGCTGCAGAGAGACTGGAGATACGATCCAGAAAAAAATCGTATCACCGGCAAGGTAAGAGTTTACCAAAATTGATTATCTCAAATTTTTCCTGTTATATTCCATCTGCAATGCTCTAGCCCACTCATTCCATATCCTCTGAAGTCTGTCCACATTCTCCTCTTTACTCACATGTAATCCCATGAGTGAGAACGTTGAATTTATTGCTGTCAGCAAACTAAGTAATGTGACCTTTGGTCCCAACAGCCAATTTTGTTGATGTAGGTTGCAAAAAGCACTGCTCCCTGCATTGCACGTCTAGTTACAGCGTATCAACCTGAGAACAATTTGCTTAGTCCCAATCAATGCTTTCGGTCTGATAACCAATTCCCAATCCTTGTCAGCATGTTACCCTTCATTCCATGTGTTCTAACCTTGTTGACCAACCTTGTTGCATATTCCACTTTACTTATATTAAGTTCATAGTTTTGCATTGAATCACATCACTTTCAAATTCAATGAAAAGTGTTTATAATATTTTCATTTTGCTTCCACAAAGGCTCATTGACTATTTTCCTTAGTTATTCTTCCACATATTGATCCAGAAAATGAATAAATCTTCTCATTACAACAAATTTGATACATTCAGCCTACTTGTGGGGCTCCCATGACTACTGCACGTGTTGGAATCATTTTCACGAGATGTGAGTGACTATCAAACTGAGGCTACTTTATTAGCAATAACTTGTCAGACAAGAAGAACAGTCAAGCAAGAGACTGTCCTCACGACTCTAAGCATGCAGCATTTTATATAATTTTTGATAGCATAATAGCAAGGTTAATCACGTACACTTGTTTACAGGGTTAACTATTGTGATCCAGCATTCAGTACCTTTCCACTGAGAAACAGGCTTTTGTATCTATGTAGGAAGATTAGGGAGTCTCGGTATAGCCTTGAGGTCACAAGCTCTTCTTTGTCTTTTGCGAACTTGTTTTCTTAACTCTATGGGCCACCTGCACCAGATTTGTTTAGCCATTCATGGGAGTAAAGTTCGATTCCCACAAGTGCTGCCCATGTTGAAATACAAAATGGAAGAACAGCTCAGTTCTTTCCACAATTCCCACACATGACAAGCACAAATAATTTCCTGATTTATGACACACCCAATTTTGCAACTACCATTTGCCAGTCTATAAATAACTCCTACCATATTCCTGTTCCTTGACTCAAACCAAGCTGATGTTAATTCTCCTTTCATTCTTTATAAAGTCAAGATCATTTTTCACCATTGCACTGATCGCACCATTCTCACCGTTGCATTGATTGATAGACATATGTCAGGATGTTGTTAACACCACCATCCCCTCCAAACATATCATCAATCGCAGAGAACTAGAATCTCTGCTCATCTCTAAGGCAGGGAATATAAAAACTGACTGTAAAAGCTTCTATAGATACTTTATGTGAAGAGGAAAAGATTAGTGAAGACAAATGTAGGTCCCTTACAGTCAGAAACAGGTGAATTTATAAAGGGAAACATGGAAATGGCAGACCAGTTAAACATGTGCATTGGTTCTGTCTTCACTAAGGAGGACACAAACAATCTCCCAGAAATATTTGGGGATCGAGGTTCTAGCAGGAGCGTGGAACTGAAGGAAATCCACATTAGTCAGAATGGTGTTACGTTTTAGACGAGGGAATTTAATGTAACATCTCCAAGTTTGCAGATGACACAAAACTGGGTGGCAGTGTGAGCTGCGAGGAGGATGCTATGAGGTTGCAGGGTAGGTTGGGTGAGTGGGCAGATGCATGGCAGATGCAATATAATGTGGATAAATGTGAGGTTATCAACTTTGGTGGCAAGAACAGAAAGGCAGCTTATTATCTGAAGGGAGTCAGGTTAGGAAAAGGGGAGGTGCAACAAGACCTGCGTGTCCTTGTACATCAGTCACTGACAGTAAGCAGGCAGGTACAACAGGCAGTGAAGAAAGCAAATGGCATGTTGGCCTTCATTGCGAGAGGATTTGAGAATTGGACCAAGGATACTGCAGTTGTACAGGGCCCTGGTGAAACCACACCTGGAGTATTGTGTGCAGTTTTGGTCTCCTAATTTGAGGAAGGACATTCTTGCTATTGATGGAGTGCAGTGTAGGTTCACCAGGTTAATTCCCGGGATGGCGGGACTGACATATGATGAAAAAATAGATAGACTGGGCTTATATTCACTGGAATTTAGGATGAGAGTGGATCTTATAGAAACATATAAAATTCTTAAGGAATTGGACAGGCTAGATGCAGAACCAGGGGTCCCTGTTTAAGAATAAGGGGTAGGCCATTTAGGACTGAGATGAGGAAACATTTTTTCACCCAGAGAGTTGTGAATCTCTATAATTCTCTGCCACAGAAGGCAGTGGAGGCCAATTCACTGTATGTATTCAAGAGGAAGTTAGATATAGCTCTTAGGGCTATATCTAACAGAATCAAGGGATATGGAGAGAAGGCAGGAACGGGGTACTGATTTTGGATGATCAGCCATGATCATATTGGCTCGAAGGGCCAAATGGCCTACTCCTGCACCTATTTTCTATATTTCTAATTAGATCCTTGACTTCCTTATTGGCAGTCCTCAATCAGTACATTTTGGCAACACTTTTCCCTCGAGCTCCTCAAGGCTGTGAGCTCAGTCCCCTGTAAATCTAGAGTAAATCTACTCTATAACAATGACCTAGTAGCCAAACACAGCATTAACACATTTTTAAAATTAGCCGATTATACCACTGTTTGACAAATAAAAGGTAACAATGTGTCAATGTACAAGAGGTAGTTTGAAAATGTGATTGAATGACGTCAGAATAACAATCTTGCTCTGACCATTGGCGAAACCAAGGAGCATTTGTTGATTTCAGGAAGGGAAAATTTAACCTGTTTTCATTGATGTGTCAGCCATGGAGAGATGACACAGTTTCCTGGACATGAATATCTCTAAAGATCTATCCTGGGCTCAGCACATTGATAAAATCACATTAGTGCTTCTAAAAAGATTAAGTAAATTCGCTACGTTGCCGAATACTCATGATTGATATTCTACAGATGTACAGTACAGCATATTAACTGGTTGCATCATAGCCTGGTTGGGCAACTTGAATGCTGGGAATACAGAAAATGATATGCACTGCCCAATCCATCACAGGTGCTGACCTCTACACCATCGAAGGGATCTATGTGAGAAACTGCCGCAAAAACACACCCAATGTCACCAAATCCCTTACAAGAGGGTGCAGAAGCCTGAAAACCGTCACCACCAAGTTCAAGAATAAGTTCTTCCCAGCGGCCATCAGGCTATGGAACACTACACAATGCTAACCGTTACCTTAGCAACTATGATCTTCTATGGACTCTGTGTTTTGGTTACACTATGAACTTTGAATTTTCACTATAATGGTTACCAAGTATCAAATTTATCAATTTACTGTATTACTGAAGATTATGTATATATTTGTGTACTGTTACATTGATGGGGCTGTTAAGCTGCAGCAAATAAGAATATAATTGTTCCATTGACAAAACGTTTCAACTAAACACTCTTAACTCCTCCCTAATTAATGGTGATACATCACCCCTTTTCCATCAACAAAACACAAAGTAGCGGAGTAGCTCAATAGTTCAGGCAGCATCTGTGGAGAGAATACATAGACTATGCTTCGGATTGAAGCCCTTCTTCCGACTCATTCTCCCAATCGGAACTGTTGCCTATCCATTCCCTCCAGTACACTATGTTTTGTTCAGGATTCCAACATCTGCAGTTCATTGTATACCCATGAACCCCTTTTCCTTGTTACCTGACCTTCTGAAATGTGATGTTCCCGATGTTGGGGAAGTCCAGAAAAAGGGGTTACAGTTTAAGTATAAGGGGGAAGTCTTTTAGGACTGAGATGAGAAAAACATTTTTCACACAGAGAGTGGTGAATCTGTGGAATTCTCTGCCACAGAAGGTAGTTGAGGCCAGTTCATTGGCTATATTTAAGAGGGAGTTAGATGTGGCCCTTGTGGCTAAGGGGATCAGGGGGTATGGAGAGAAGGCAGGTACGGGGTACTGAGTTGGATGATCAGCCATGATCATATTGAATGGCGGTGCAGGCTCGAAGGGCCGAATGGCCTACTCCTGCACCTATTTGCTATGTTTCTGTGTGAAACACTCAGGGATATTTGGTTCCCAGCTTTGGTTACTCTGTAGCTAGTTTTGGTTATAGCAATAAGATCATATCCATTCACTTTATTTGTACTCTTTAACCATATACATTGTTGCCAATGTTGAAAGCATTTAGCCTTGTGCCTTTAATTCTGACCATGTTAACATGCTTTCTGTACTTTTAACATTTTTTTCTGTTCCTTGTCCAATGCTCTGCCTTAATTTATTTTTGCCATCAACTTGCTATTTAATTCACTTGCTATTATAAATCTCCTCTTACTGTTTTGTTTTCCCTGTTACCTGAATTTTCTTTGAGGTTCACAACACTTTGCTATGCTAGTTCAATTCCCCCCTCCACTGACCCCCTTCCCCACCAGAACCAGAACCTCATTTTGCAACGATATTTGGCCTGGCTCTACTGATGTTCATTGAATTCTCCAATTTTAGGTAACTAATCCACAAACAACCCCCTTTTTTCCTTCCCATTCCTCTGTCTTCCCTGGGCCACACATGGACTCCCTCCTATTTCTTCCCTTTCCCCTCCCCTTCCACCTATATTCCTTTCCAGGGCTTCACACTTTGTACCTCTTCTATCCTTATCTGGCATCTTTTATCTTTTCATCTGTGGCCTTTGTTGAACCATCCATCTATGAAAACAAACCCTGATCTGTATCCACCTATCACTTGCCAGATTCAGCCTCTCCTTTCTACAGTAACGTCACCTAGCCATGTTCTCCAGAGATGCTGCTGCCTGATGCTGCTGAGTTTCCTCAGCATTTTGTGTCTTCTTTGAAATAGTTCTCTGTGACCAGAAGATGGCAGTGTTGCAAGAAAATACTGGAAACTTTTGATAATGATACAAAGTAAATAACTGCACAATAAATGCATTGATTTACCATCTCTGTCTACACTTAATAGAGGCACAATCTGTTTTTCAGAAAGCTAATTTTCTTGGAAAAAGAAATTGTTATCTTGTCTTAAAGCATAAATCGACACGGAAACATTAATGTAATCGTACTATTGAACAGTAAAGCATGATGTATTTATGTCAAGGCAGCACTTCTAGATACTAATTAATTCTACGATATTCCAGATGAACAACTCTGATATTTATTCTTGCTGATTCTGGTTTTGTATGCATTCACAGAACAAAAAGCAAAAGCTCTTTGTACATTTAGATAATAAACTATATCTTTATTGACTGCAAGAAAAATACATAAAACGAAAATTCGGTATAACAGAGAAATGAACATCAGGCAAACTTTAAGAAGAGCATGAAAGTGGAAGAACAACTTTTGTGCAATAACCTTTGCTATCATTTGTTTCTATTATTTATATAATTATAATCCCTTACTCGGTTATAGTGGATAACGGACACCAGGCCCCCCCCCCCCCCCCCCCCCCCCCGAGGATCCGTTATAACAAGAGTTTACTGTGATTATATTTTGAATTACACGTTGGGAATTAAAAAAAAATCTTGGTGTTTTGCTGATGTTCATTAATTTCTCACATTCTTGTATTTTATGAAGCCATTAGAGTTCCCACTTGAATGGGAAATTTATAAGTTATTGCCGAGAGCAATTTAGTATTTATTTGGGAAGAACTCAAGAAATTGAATGGCGAGACAGACCTTGAGGCCTTTCCTCAACGTGGTTTACTTTAGAACACATGCAGAATTCTGTGATGATGTATTACAGTTGTTTCATTTATAAGCACATTAAAATTGTGCTATTGGTCGTGTTTGAAAGACTACTGAATAGAAAAACTGCAGAATTATATAATAGTTAATTGTACAGTTCAGTAGAAATTCTGAAAAAACATACAATTGATGCAAACTCCTGTTTGATTGAATTTGGAGCTTAGGACATGCAGAATTATATGTTTCAAACATTTACACATCAAGGCAACATCTGTATATTAAAACAAAAGAGCTATCCAATAACTTTATCCAGTCTTCCATATCTTGAAGCACTTCAAATGCCATCAAGTTCTACCATAATGCACTTTATCATCCTCACTAATCAGGAATTCCAAGCACTTTGGACACACATATGGAGCATCAAATGTTATCTTTATGATACTCCATTTGTTTATGGATATCTATCTAGTAGTCAGCTATGGTTTATTCTTGTGTCAAAATTCTTGGACCACTCAGTGTTATCCGCAGTTTTCAGTGATCATGAGACTCTGAGGATTAACTTTGGTTGAAATGCAACAGAAATGTAAAAATAACCCAGAGTTCAAGTGAAATACAAAGATGAAATTCTTGAGTATAAGCTCGGTGACGGGATTTGTGCAGGTGCAGACGGGGCTAAAAGAGAGAATGATTTAGGAGAGGCAGCTGGTAGAGCTGTTGCTTCACAGCGGTAGAGACGTGGGTTCGATCCTAACTGCAGGTGCTGTTTGTACGGAGTTTGTACGTTCCCCCTGTGACTGTGGGTTTTCTTTGGGTGCTCCGGTTTCCTCCCACATCCTAAAGATGTGTGTTTGTAGGTTAATTGGCTGCTGTAAATTGCCCCTTTGTAGGGAATGGATGTGAAAGTGGGATAACACAGAACTAGTGGGTTAAAGGGCCCGACTCCATGCTATCTTTCAATCGATCAATTGATCAATCAATATGCATAATTGGTGAGATTCAAAGTTTTTGCAAAACTATCTCTCCCTCCTAACCCCATACTCCTGCCTTTTTCCCATAACCACTGACACCAGTACTAATCAAGAAGCTAAAGTATCTATCTCTGCCTTAAAACTATCCATTATGGACCTGTCTTAGGCAACGTTTTAGGTGACTGCAGGAGGCAATGCAGTCGCCACATGGTCGGCACAGGTTCGCCGGCAGTTGCCAGGGAGTCGCCTTCATGGTCGTGCGCAGATCCCGCATTTTAGGAACTAGTCGTGGCCTCATTATTGTGGTTGCAAATTTTTCAACATTGAAAAATTAGTGGCGACCAGAATTAAGCCGCCATGGAGGGACGCCAGGAGGTCATAGTGGTTTGCCAGGAGATCGAAGGTTCTCCTAATTTCTCATAAGTTGTAGCCGGTGCTGACTGGTGTGTTTCATTGGCTCATTGGGAAGAAAACGTAAGCAGTTGTTTTCAGAACCAAGGATAACTGACCGGTAATGTTAAATGTCCGCCGAGCTTCACAGCCGTGTATCTCTGGCTTCTTAAAAGTTGTCTCCACTCCTTCTTCCCCCCCTCCCCCCCCCCCCTCTCCCTCCCTCTTTTAAAGAACTTACCGTACACTGTGCTTTGACCATCTTAATTACAGCGCCAACCTTCCTGTTCATCGTAGTGTGTGTCTGTATCACCTTGGCTTTGCACCGTGTGAATTTCACTCAGACAATGCTCCCCCCGCTTGCCCTGTCCCCCGCCTGCATAATGGGCTGGTGAAGGAAGTGATGTGTGTGTGTGTGTGCCACTCTGATAGTCGCCATTCCAGTTGCCAGTTTTTCAGGCGACTGCCGGCAACTTGACAGTCGCCGACAGTCATCTGAAAAATCGCCTAAGTTGTACAGGCCCATTGGCCTCCTCAGCCTTCTGTGGCAAAGAATTCCACAAATTCACCACCTTCTGACTAAATAAATTCCTCCTCATCTCCTTTCTAAAGGAACATCGTATAATTCTGAGGCTATGACCTCTCATCCTAGATTCTCCCACTGGTGGAAACTTCCTCTTCATATCCACTCGATCCAAGTCTTTAACTATTCAGTAAGTTTCAATGAGGTCAATCAATTCACAACTATTCTCGTCACAACAGTTGATGTGGATGAAAAGAATAATGCAGTGGATAATATACGTAGTTTGGAGTAAAGACTGAACTGATTTTACCACCACAACTACAAAGTAAAATTATTTAAGTGCACCCTTGCACAGCCAGAGGTGGCACGTCTTGGTCTTGACGACAGACACTAATGGCCTATTAAAACATGTTTGATACTCTCCTGAAAGTCAAACATCTTGACAAAGCTCCTTTTTGTGAATGATTCAGTACTATGCCAGATTCTTGCCTGGAGATGGGGCTAACACCACACACCAACCTCATAACAAGGAGAAATAGAATTGAACATCGAGCATTTGATCAATATCAATGTAATTTGAGTATCAGATCTTCATTGGTTCACATTGCTACTATGAGAAGTCTATAGACAGTATGAATTTTTTTTTTGGAGTGAATATGGAAACCAAAGAAATGAGCATCCGTAAAAAAGTAGTTTATGTTTAGGTTTATTATTGTTACGTACTGAGGAATGATGAAAAAGTTTGTTTTGCATGCTATCCAAACAGATCAGATATACCACACATAGTATAGATACAATCAGTTCAAACTGACGGAAGGACCATTACAACAGATGCTATCCAACTACAAGGACTTGTTTGACGACAAACTCGGCAAGCTACCAACAACATACAAAATCTCTGTCGACCACACAGTCACACCAATTATTCGTGCACTTCACCGCATCCTCCACGGCATGTGAGGCAAAATAGATGACAAACTAAAATGTATGGTTTCTATCGGAGTAATTGCAGAGGTCAGTGAACCCTCCATTTGGGTCTCCGCCATGGTCGTCACCACCAAGAATGACAAGAAGGAATTATGCATCTGCATCAATCCTAAAGATTTGAACACGGCAATTAAACGGCAACTCTACCCGATGAGAACCACTGAAGATGTAGCAGCACAGATCGGTAATGCAGCTATCTTCACAGTTTTAGATGCTGCAAACTCCTTTTGGCAAATCGTGCATCATCTGCACTAACAACTTTCGCTACGCCATTCGGCTGCTGCTGATTTCTAAGAATGCCTTTTGGTATCAACTCTGCCAGCTAAGTCTTCCAGCGTGCAATGGAACAGCTGTTCACCGAATTTCCTTGTGCCATCATTGTTAACGACATCCTCGTATACGGCCTAGACGAAACCGAACATGATGCCAACCCACGAAGGGTGTTGAACCGTGCCAGAGACATTAATTTAAAACTCAAACCTCTGACATGCAAGTTCAGAGTTCCAGAAGTCACCTACGTTGGTCACGTATTCACCAGCAACGGGTTCAAACCTGACCCATTGAAGACTGCAGCAATTAACGAGCTGCCAGTACCAACCGACGTCACCAGCTTTCAACGATTTTTGTTGAGTTGAAAAGCCACCTTGGACAGTTGTGAGCCACAGCGGGGCGCGGACTTACCATCGGAGGGAATCCCTTGCCTGGTATCGCTCACCCCGCCACCTGCGGACTTATCATCAAGGGCTCACAGTCTCGGGAGAGACTAGTCGGGAGCTCCAACGCCGCAGAAGGTTCGTCCAGCCGTGACATGAGGTTTGATCGCCTGGCACGGGGGAGCTGACAACCCCCCATTGCGGGAGCTGAACGCCTCAACGCGGAGGGCCCGAATGCCGCCGGCTACAGGAGTCAAGACCATCCCGTCAATGGGGGGCTTGAGGCCCCTGACCAAGGAAGAACAACAAGGGAAGGACTTGGAACTTTATTTTCGCCTTCCATCCCAGTGAGGAATGTGTTGGAGTCACTGTGATGGATGTTTATGTTAAAATGTGTTTTTTGAGTCTGTTAGAAACATAGAAAACATAGAAAAATAGGTGCAGGAGTAGGCTGTTCGGCCCTTCGAGCCTGCACCGCCATTCAATGTGATCATGGCTGATCATCCAACTCAGTATCCCGTACCTGCCTTCTCTCCATACCCCCTGATCCCTTTAGCCACAAGTGCCACATCTAACGCCCTCTTAAATATAGCCAATGAACTGGCCTCAACTACCTTCTGTGGCAGAGAATTCCAGAGACTCACCACTCTCTATGTGAAGAATGTTTTCCTCATCTCGGTCCTAAAGAAATTCCTCCTTATCCTTAGACTGTGACCCCTTGTTCTGGACTCCCCCAACATCGGGAACAATCTTCCAGCATCTAGCTTGTCCAACCCCTTAAGAATTTTGTAAGTTTCTATAAGATCCCCCCTCAATCTTCTAAATTCCAGCGAGTACAAGCCGAGTCTATCCAATCTTTCCTCATATGAAAGTCCTGACATCCCAGGAATCAGTCTGTTGCTTTTTTAAATTGTATGACTGACCTGGCCTGTGAATTTCACTGCACCAATTGGTGTATGTGACAATAAATGAACTTATGAACTTACTTAACTTAAATGGAGTGGAGGCCAAACCAGCATTTCGCGGGGCTAATGACCAGGTTGTGCTCACTGAGGCGCTGAAACAAAGCACGGAGGTGGGTGGCGTGCTCCGCTTGCGAGGCGCTGGCGACGAGAATGTCATCCAAATAAAGGCAGACCCCGTCTGACCTGGTCCATCAGCCACTGGAATTCTTTAATCCCAAAGGCATTCCCAGCCATTCGAACAGGCCGATCGGGGTGATTGTGGCGGTTTTACGAACATCGTCGGGGTGCACGGGGATTTGATTGTAACCCCGGACGAGGTCAACCTTGGAAAAGAACTCTAAGCCTTCCAGGTGCGCGGAGAAGTCCTGAATATGAGGCACCAGGTAGCAGTCCGCTGTGGTTATTGCGTTTAGGTGCCGGCAATCGCCACATTGTCTCCACCCCCCAGATACTTTGGGGACCATGTGCAGTGGAGAGGCCCATGAGCTGTCGGACTGCCGGATAATCCCCATGTTCTCTATCAGTCGAAATTCATCCTGGGCGATGCACAGCTTGGCCGGCGGGAGGCAGCGCGCCCGGGCATGCACCGGAGGACCCTTGGTGGGGATGTGGTGTACAACCCCATGTTTAGGAGCCGCCCCATTGAAACGGGGTGTAAGGAGTCCAGGGAAATCTGCAAGCAGGGCAGCGTAAGGACCAGCGGCTTTGGCGACAGCGTTGAGTTGCTGGTCGGGTGGGTGAGGGGCCCGCAGCACAGATGAACCGATGGCCGATCGCTCAGTCATGCACCCGCCCATAAATCCACCATGAGGGAGAAGGCGCGGAGTAAGTCGGCTCCCAAAAGTGGCTGAGCGACGTCCACCACGAAGAATGTCCACTCGTACGGGCGGGAGTTGAAGGTAAGTGCAAGGGTCCGCGTACCGTACGTTCGAATGGTGCTCCCGTTAACGACAGTGAGCACGGGGCCCCTCTTACCAGCATGAGCGTCATGCTCGGTTGGTGGGAGGATGTTGACAATGGCATCGGAGTCCACTAGGAAGCGGCGGCTAGATTGGCGGCCGCGGACATAGAAGTGGTTGTTTGGGCTGATCGTGATCGCCTCTACAGACAATCAGCCGAGGCATTTCACTGAAACATACAGGGTGGGCGGCCGCATCGAGCCTCCATGCCGTAGCAGAGGTGATAGTAACACCAACGTTGTCTACTGCGAGTCCCGGGTCGCTGCTGTAGCTCCATGCTGGGGTTCGTGGGCAGGGCTTTGCTGATTTCCCGCTGAGGCAAAGGGCACACTGGTGCAGCCACGCGGTTAATGGCGCCGCCATCTTGCTGTTTCCTCAGCCAGAGTTCGTCAGCCAGTTCGGCAAGCTGCAGCAAGTCGGCGAAATCCGCACCCGCAAGCATGAGGCGAACATCATCCGGCATCTGCACGAGGAATGCCTGTTCGAATAGTGGGCACGGGCTGTGGCCATCCATCAATGCAAGCATCTCAGCCATGAGGACCGACGGCTTGCGGTCTCCCAAACCGTTCATACGTACAATGCGTGCGGCACGGTCCCGGCAGCTGAGTCCGAAAGTATGTAGTAGGAGGGCCTTGAGGCCGTTATACTTGGTGGTCACGGGTGGGTTCTGCAGAAGCGGCAGCAGACAGGAGGCCGACTCCTGCGTCAGGGCTCCCACCACATGAAAATACTTTGTCTCGTCCGCAAAGATGCGGTGCAGGTGGAACTGCGCTTCCACATGTGCAAACCACACCTGACGGTGCTCTGATGGCTGTTGAGAATGGCGACGGGAGCTAAACTGTCCTGCATCTCGGCATCCAACTTTCAATTGGGCGCATCGGGGTCACCATTTAGCGAGTCGAGATGGCAGTCGTTTTCACAAACGAGCTTTATTATCAAAGCAGTGAAAATACCAAGGACCAAACGACAGCTAATACAAAACGATGTTATCACAACGGTGGTCGAAGTAATGAATGGGGCTAGCCCAGAAAAAGCGGGAAAACAAAACCCCTCCCAAAGTCACATGACCAAGGTAACCAACCGCAGGGTTCGACTACCTACTGCACCAGCAGGTGCCGCTACAGCATACAATAAAATGGCATCTTCCAAAATGTTATGGAGTTATAAATGTTATCAATGTTTAGAACATTCTAAAATGTTCCAAGGTTTGCGAACTAATTTATTCAGACAATAGCTCCCTGGCTTACAGGTCTCTGCAAACACGTCTGACTACAACGGTGGTCAGCAACACAACTGTGGCGCCAAAGCGAAACCGCGCGAAAACAGCAGCCCCTCCCGAGTCACGTGACCATGGTTCCGAACGCCGGGTTCGATACCTGCGTGTGCCAGCAGGCATCGCTACATGGATCCCCCACAGAATCCGCGGTATGGAAACACACGGGTAACCGGACGGTTCGACCTGAAGGCGTAGGGGGAGCGTAACTTTAGGGACCGGCAATACAGAACCAGAGGAACACGAACGAGGGACCGGCGTAACAGAGGGGACCGGTGAAACATAACTGGGGGTAACAGGTGCAGAGGGCAGCAAAGCGGCCGGTGGTCACCCTCTACGCCGCGGAGTGGCCACAGCCACTCCGCGGCATTCCTCGTCAACGTGAGCTGGCTTAAGGCAGCTGACGGAGATGAAATCCCTGCCCCCCATGCCCAACGTGAAAGTCGAGGTACCAGCCTCTAGCATCCTGTATGGACCTTCGTACACCCGCTGTAATGGTGAGCGGTGAGCATCCCTACGAAGGAAAACATAAGCACAATCCTGTAACATAGTAGGCACATGCAACGCGGACGACCCTTGTCGGGAAGTGGGAACCGGGACCAACCGCCGAAACCGAGACCTCCTGATCGCGGCCGAGGAGGCCGAGGAGGTGTCGAGGTCTTCCTTAGGAGTAGTTCTGATGCCCAGGAGAACCTAGGGCAACTGGTCAACCCAATCGGGGCCGGTGAGCCGGGCCTTCAATGACGACTTAAGGTGTCTGTGAAAACCACTCGTCTAAACCGTTCGACTCCGGATGATACGCGGTGGTCTGGTGCAGCTTCGCGCCGTACAGCTGTGCCATACCACACCACAGGGGGATGTGAACTGGGCCCCAAGATTGGTAGTAATATCTGAAGGGACCTCAAAACGAGTGATCGAATTGGAGACAATAGCTCGTACACAAGCCTCACCTGAGGTATTAGTTAACGGTATTGCCTCCGCCCACCTGGTGAACCTATCTACGATAGTTAGCAAGTGAGTGGCCCCACGCAAACACGGCAAGGGACCCACCAGGTCAACATGGATGTGCAGGAACCTGCCGTCTGGAACAGCAAAATCCAGCACGGGCGGGCGTACATGCCTCTGCACCTTGGAAGACTGGCAGGGGATACAAGCGCGGGCCCACGCTGCGACCTGCTTTCGCAACCCGTGCCAGACGAACTCGGAAGCAACCAGGGCAGAGGTGGCGCAGATGGACGGGTGAGCTAGGATGTGGATAGTGTCGAAAATCCGACGCCTCCAGGCAATCAGGACGTTCAGGCGGACCTTACCCGTTGTGATCGCAAATGACTCGCACGCCAGTGGTGTTGCAAGGCTCCTCAGGCTGCTTGAGATCCAATTCAGCATTGCGGTAATGTTCCATGCCGGCATTGGCCTGTTGGGCTGCTGCCAACTCTGCATAATCCATTCCTGCTTCTTTGGCGCTGGGCGGATCCTGACCTTCCTCCCGATGTTGTCTCGGTTGCACGCGTGCCGTGGCAGTGGGGCAGGTGAAAGAACAAACGTCCTGCCGTCTGTGGGTCCACAATTCGTTGGCTCGCTCCGTGAGGTGCTGGGGATCGCTGAATTCTGCTCGGCGAGCATTAAACGGACCTCGTCTGGCATCAGCTCCAAGAACGCGTGTTTGAAAAGCAAACATGGGCGGTGCCCGTCCATCGGGGCCTGCATCTTTGCCATGATGGTGGATGGCTGCCGGTCGCTGACACTGTCCATGTACAGGATTTTCGCCGCCCTGTCTCTACGGCTGAGACCGAAGGTATATAACAGCAGGGCCTTCAAACCTTCATATTTTGCGATCGTCGGTGGGTCTCTAATATACGACAACAGCCTCGAGGCACAGTCCTGTGGCAGAGCTCCTACCACATGGAAGTACATCGTGTCATCTGCACTTATTCGATGCAGATGGAACTGTGCCTCAACGTGGGCGAACCACACCTGAGGTTGGTTTGGCCAAAAGTAAGATAGCTTGAAACCCAATGAGCCCTGCCTCGTGCCTGCTGATTCTGCGGGGATGTATTCCTCCTGCATGATCTTCTTGTCTAACGACGGCTAGACAGGTCGGGGTCACCAATTTGACGGATGCAAAGACGACGACCAAGTTTTGCGAACTTATTTATTCAGACAATAGCACCCTGGCTTACAGGTCTGTGCAAACACGTCTGACTACAACGGTGGTCAGCAACACAACTGTGGCGCGAAAGCGAACTCGCGTGAAAACAGCAGCCCCTCCCTAGTCACGTGACTGCGGCTTCCAAATGCCGGGTTTGATACCTGCGTGCGCCAGCAGGCGCCGCTACAGTAAACTCTGGAATTTAGAAGGATGAGAGGGAATCTTATTGAAACATATAAGATTATTAAGGGTTTGGACACGCTAGAGGCAGGAAACATGTTCCCGATGTTGGGGGAGTCCAGAACCAGAGGACACAGTTTAAGAATAAGCAGTAAGTCATTTAGAATGGAGATGAGGAAATACTTTTTCACACAGAGAGTTGTGAGTCTGGAATTCTCTGCTTCAGATGGCCGGTGGAGGAACGGGGTACTGATTGTGGATGATCAGCCATGATCACATTCAATGGTGGTGCTGGCTCAAAGGGCCGAATGGCCTACTCCTGCACCTATTGTCTATTGTCTATTCAAAAATGGTTCCCGTAAAAGATAATAAGACCTATCTTTTGGCGCAGCTGGTAGAGCTGCTGCTTAACAGCACAAGAAACTTGGGTTCAATCCTTACTTCAGCGGCTGTCCATATGGAGTTTGCACGTTCTTATAAGTTCATGTTATAGAAGAGGAATTAGGCCATTCGGCTCATCTAATCTACTCCACTCAATCATGGCTGATCTATCTTTCCCTCTCAACCCCTTTCTACTGTCTTTTCCCCACAACCCCTGACACCTGAACTAATCACAGGTTCCCCCTGTTAACCCGTGGGTTTACACCGTGAACTCCGGTTTCCTCCCACATGTGTTGTGTAAGTTAATCGGTCTCTGTAAACTGCACATGGTGTGTAAACGGTGGATGCAAAAGTGAGATAACATTGAAAAAGTGTGAATGGGTATTCAATGGCCGGTGTGGACTAGGTGGGCTGAAGAGCCTGGTATCATGCTGCATCTTTTATTAAAAGATCATTGATCATTGATCTTTTAATGATCAATTCATCTTTTGAGCTTCGATGGATTGAAACATTGAAACAGACAAAATTCTTGTGTAGTTTCATAGGGTAAATTCGGGATTGACCATTCAGTTCAGAGGTGAGAAATAATTCCTCAGTTAGCAAATTTTCTACCCAAGATTCAGCACAGTATTTTGAAGGTAGAGTTCAATAGATTTCTAGATATTACTGTTATACAGAATGATGTCGGAAGTGGGGCTAGGTTATGCAAATAATAATGAACGTGTTAAATGTTAGGGCAGGATGAGGGGCTGAAGCACCTCCCACGTTTCAATTTTATTAAGTTATTTTGCTTCAAGTTATAGTTAAGTTGCTGTCTGCTGCTATGGATGATGAGTAAGAAAAGTCTATAGCTTTAGTTTTTGCAATCTCTGAATAAATCTGAAGAGATAAATTTAGAACAAAGCACTAGCAATTATTATTGGTGTGAAGAAATTCCATTAGGTCCTGCTGGGGAGACCCTTTGTTCAGATTATGGATCCCTAACCGCTATTTATAATCCTGGATGCAAAAACATTAATTCCAATAATGGCAACTCCTAAGATGCACAGGTGGGTAATTTATCTGTCAAGGTTTGATGAATATCATTCATTGAGGAGAAAAGTAACTGCCTTCGTGGTGGCCAGTTCACAGTATGAATCACATGAGTAAAAATGCGATATTCAAACGGTGACTTGTTGATGAGTATTTCCCAGCCATGTCTACAGAGAATTCACAGATGCCTGCGCAAGATGTACTCTGGAAGCAAGTCTATGAATATGTTCTGAGAGGGCCATTGAGAATAAGTGTCCACTGAAGACTTGAGCCTGATTTAGAGGAGAAGGCAGAGAGGTGGGAATTGAAGCATATGTTAGAAAATGGAATGACTCCAGCATCTGTTTTTATGACATAAACATTCAATGTGAATGTGCCTTGCATTTAACATCCCTTTGTACTTCAATCCTCCTAAGGATCCAACCATTTTTTTGTGCATACTTTCCTCCTGCATTTGACTTTCCAAAATGCAGCAGCTCCCACTTGACATCCACACTTCATCTGCCTTTTTCTGTCCACATTTTCATATCCTACTGTGTTCTTTGACAATCTTCTTCACTATCCACAGACTATAGGGGTAGAACTTCGAAATAGCAAGGGAATTATTATTTTAATGGGACTGTATTATAGGACCCTCCAATAGTTAGCTTGAATTAGTTGAGCAGGTGTAGGGAGATTGCAGATAGCTGCAAAAATAATAGGATAGTATTAGTGGGAGATTTTAACTTTCTGTATATTGACTGAATCTCCCATTGTGTAAAAGACTTGGTTTGGGTGACATTTGTTAAATTTGTTAAATTTGTCCAAGAAAACCTCCTTAATTAAAGGACCCTATCTGACATGACGCAATACAGCACCTTCTCTAGGGAACAATGCCATGATTCAATTTAGTTTATTGTCACATGTACTGAGATACAATGAAAAGCTTTTGTTGCATGCTATCCACTCATAGAAAAGACTATACATGAATACAATCGAACCATTTACAGTGTATGGATACATGATAAGGGATTAACATTTAGTGCAAGGTAAAGCCAGCAAAGTCCGATCAAGGATAGTCCGAGGGTCACCTAAGAGTTAGATAATAGTTCAGCACTGCTCTCAGAAGCTTTTCACTGTACCTCAGTACTTGTCACAATAATAAGCTAAACTAATCTAAACAAACCTCTACTTCCTCAGAAGACTAGGAAAGTTCAGAATGTCTCAAAACACTCTTCTCAACTTCCACAGATGCATCCCATCAGAATGTACTAGCTTGGTTTGGCAACAGCTTTGCCCATGACCACAACAAACATAGAAACATAGAAGGTTACACAAAAAGCTGGAGAAACTCAGCGGGTGCAGCAGCATCTAAGGAGCGAAGGAGATAGGCGACGTTTCGGGTCGAGACCCTTCTTCAGACCCCTAGAAACATAGAAATTAGGTGCAGGAGTAGGCCATTCGGCCCTTCGAGCCTGCACCGCCATTCAATATAATCATGGCTGATCATCCAACTCAGTATCCCGTACCTGCCTTCTCTCCATACCCTCTGATCCCCTTAGCCACAAGGGCCACATCTAACTCCCTCTTAAATATAGCCAATGAACTGGCCTCAACTACCCTCTGTGGCAGAGAGTTCCAGAGACTCACCACTCTCTGTGTGAAAAAAGTCTTTCTCATCTCGGTCTTAAAGGATTTCCCCCTCATCCTTAAGCTGTGACCCCTTGTCCTGGACTTCCCAACATCGGGAACAATCTTCCTGCATCTAGCCTGTCCAACGCCTTAAGAATTTTGCAAGTTTCTATAAGATCCCCTCTCAATCTCCTAAATTCTAGAGAGTATAAACCGAGTCTATCCAGTCTTTCTTCATAAGACAGTCCTGACATCCCAGGAATCAGTCTGGTTCCTGCAGAGAGTTATGGATGTAGCCCAGTCAATCACACAGACCAGTCTCCTCACTAACGGTGTCTTCTTTGATGCTTTGGACGTGGGAGAACTGGGAATGGGAGGGGAAAGAGGGAGAAAGCAAGGACTACCTGAAATTGGAGAATATAAACATAATCAAGGAATTTTATCATCCTTGTCGTGCCTTCTTCTCTCCTCTCCAGATGGGTAGACGATATAAAAGCTTGAAAGCTTGTACGAACAGATTCAGGAACACTTCTTCCCCGCTGTTATCAGACTCCTAAATGTTCCTCCTCTCATATATTGGGAAATAATCCCAATGTTCCAACCAACCTCCTTGCGACCTTTGACATTTTCTATAATGCTGTAACACTATAGTCTTTACTCTTGTACATTTTACTTTTTGCGTTTTCTGTTGTACTTATGTCTGACTTGATTGTATTCATGTACAATAGGGTTTAGAGACACAAGGAACTGCAGATGTTGGAATCTTGCGTAGAACATCAAGTGCTGGAGCAACTCAGCTGGAGAGGTGGCATCTCTGGAGGACATGGATAGGCATCGTTTTGGGTCTGGACTTTTCCTCCGATTGCTTGTAGTAGGGGGGAGAAAGCTGGAAAACAGTAATTGGCAAGACAAATCCTGGCAAGTGAAAGTGAGGAGTGAAGCCAAGTGATGTTTAAATGCAGAGGAAGCGATATACAGTAGGTAGAAGAAAACGGCAGGAGGGACGTGAAAATGGGGTGGGGTAGTGGGAGAAATCAGTGCCTACTGGAGTGGAGGGGGGCAGAGGGAAGGGAGGGAGAGGAAAAAATGGGGGGTACCTAAAATTGAAGAATTCGATGTTCATTCCGTTAGGTTGTAAGCCACCCAAGAAGAATAGGAGGTATTCTTCCAGATTGTTTGTGGCCTCAGTCTGGCAAAGAAGGAGGCCCAGGGCAGAAAGGTCAGTATGGGAAAGGAAAGGGGAGTTAAAGTGGTTAATATCCAAGAGATCCAGCAGGCCTAAGTGGACTGAGCGCAAATGTTCAGTGAAAATCTATGCTTGATCTCACCAATGTAGAGGACGCCAAATCAGGAGCACTGAATGATTTAGATAAGATGAGTGGGCAGATGCATGGCAGATGCAGTTTAATGGGGATAAATGTGAGGTTATCCACTTTGGTATCAAAAACAGGAAGGCAGATTAGTATCTAAATGGTGTCATTGGGAAAGGGGGAAGTACAATAGGATCTGGAGGTCCTTGTTCATCAGTCAATGAAAGTAAGCATGCAGGTACAGTAGGCAGTGAAGAAAGCAAATGGCATGTTGGCCTTTATAACAAGAGGAGGTGAGTGTAGGAGCAAAGAGGTCCTTCAGCAGTTGCACAGGGCCATAGTGAGACCACACCTGGAGTATTGTGTGCCGTCTTGGTCCCCTAATTTGAGGAAGGACATTCTTGCTATTGAGGGAGTGCAGCGGAGGTTTACAAGGTTAATTCCCGGGATGGCGGGACTCTGGATACTTTCAAGAGAGAGCTAGATAGGGCTCTTAAAGATAGCGGTGTCAGGGGATATGGAGAAAAGGCAGGAACTGATTGGGGATCAGCCATGATCACATTCAATGGCGGTGCTGGCCCGAAGAGCCGATTGGCCCACTCCTGCACCTAATGTCTATTGCCTATTGTCTATTGTCTATTATAGGTGGTGCATGTGAACCATGCCAAAGGTTTTTAAATTCTAAATATGTCATAGGAGCAGAATTAATCTACTCTGCCCATTGAGTCTACTCCATCATTCAATCATGGCTGATCTATCTTTCCCTCTCAATCCCATTCTCCTTCCTTTTCATTGAAACATAGAAACATAGAAAATAGGTGCAGGAGGAGGCCATTCGGCCCCTCGAGCCAGCACCGCCATTCATTGTGATCATGGCTGAACGTCCGCTATCAATAACCCGTGCCTGCCTTCTCCCCATATCCCTTGACTCCACTAGCCCCCAGAGCTCTATCCAAGTCTCTCTTTAATCCATCCAGTAATTTGGCCTCCACTGCCCTCTATGGCAGGGAATTCCATAAATTCACAACTCTCTGGGTAAAAAAGTTTTTTTCTCACCTCAGTCTTAAATGACCTCCCCTTTATTCTAAGACTGTGGCCCCTGGTTCTGGACTCACCCAACATTGGGAACATTTTTCCTGCTTGTTCAGTCTTTTTATAATTTTATATGTTTCTATAAGCTCCAGTGAATACAAGCCTATTCTTGTCCCCATACTTACTAATCTCCGCTTGACCTCCATAACCATCTGTGCCAATGCATTCCACACATTAATCACCTTCTGACTAAGAAACTTCCTCCTAGACTCCTATCAAAGGCCGAAAGGTGACAAATCTGATCCCAGCTATAACCCCCGTCAGGTTTTCACCATCCCCCTGACCTCCCCACCCTTTTCAATGCAGAATGGTCGGGTTTTTGCAGGTCCTCGTACCTCAATGAGTTCTGACCCCATCATAATGTCGAGTTCTTCTTCTGTTGCCTCCATTCCAGGACTCTTTTTCCAGCAATATGTCCTCATCACCCACTGATGACCCCTCCCCCCATCTCCAGCATTTCTCCTCCTCATGGATTCTCTCTGCTGGCCGTCTACAATCTCTGGAGCTTTTTATTTCCTGCTGCCTGTGGGACATCAACTGTCTTAATTTCTCCACTCCCCTTACCCACGCCAATCTCACACCATATGAAAGCATCGACCTCTGCTTACTTGGTAATAATTCCAATAAAGTTATCAAACCTGCTGACTATAGTGTTGCAGTTGTAGTTGAGCAGGCAGACCTCTACTGAACTGACCTCTTTCCACCTTGACTCTTGCAAGGATGCCATCCTCTACTCACAGTTTCTCCATCTCTACGGCATGTGTTCGCAAAGGTGAGGCTTTCCCTTTTAGGAGATCCAAAATGGCCTCTTCCTTTGGTAAACGTGGTTTTCTCCTCTGCTGTTGTGGTTGGATCCCTCTCTGTATCCAGCAGTTCTGCTCTTGCTCACAGGAAGGTTGGGGTTGTAATCCAGAGGAGATAGTTGAGGCTGGGACGATCCCAACGTTTAAAAAACAGTTAGACAGGCACATGGATAGGACAGGTTTGGAGGGTAATGGGCGAAGCGTAGGCAGTGTGGGTCTAGCGTAGCTGAGACATGTTGGGCAAATTGGGCGATGGGCCTGTTTCCAAACTGTATCACTATATCTCTATATCTGTTTTTTGTAAAATCTTTTTTTAAGTCATACACAGTCCATTTTTCACATTATCAACATCATTTTGTAATGTACATTCACACTCTTATTCTAATTGCATATGCTACCTGAAATATTGTGCAATTTTGAAAGTCACTTTTAATTCCAGTCTTGCCACAGTCTATGTGCATAAACATGGTATGATTTTGCCAAATGTTTGTATTGACTACACAAATATTTGAGAAACCTCAAGTGCCGTTAAACAAAAACTTTAACATGTAAAATTATTCATTGTTTTGGAAAAAATTAAACCTAAAAGACTTTGTACACAATTAAAGACAGGTAAATACATTACAATCAACTGATTTAAATCAAATGATAAGGAAATTAACCTGCACCTTACCATTTCTTTGCTTTGATTTCAATTGGGTTATTGGACATACGCCAATTTAAACTGGTGACTAAGTGCTGCTTGATAACTCTCTTGACAACACCTTGCCATCACTTGGCATATGATTGAGAGTAAATTGATGGGACAACCATTGCTACTGTGTACATGCGGGATTGGATTGATCTGACTTTTTATGGACAGAGTCAAGAGTGTTTTATTGTCATCCTACACTAAGTGGGACACATTTGGTTCCTGTCACACGCAATATTCCACCACTCACCCACAGCCCCCAACTGCACAGGCAGAGCTCATTTCCCCTCATACTTGGCAAACTCTCCCCCTCCTCTTCACCCTCCCTCTTCTTTCCCTTCTCCTCCTCCCCTCCCCATTCCCTCCCTCACCTCTCTCCCTCTCCCCTACCCACAGTCACTCCCTCCCTCCCTCCACAACTCCTCTCCCCTCCCTGCCCTCCCCATATCCCTCTAACCCCACATCACCCACTGCCCTCACTCCTCACCTCCCCTATCCCCCCTACTATCCCTCCTCACCTCCCCCACTGCCCTCCACTCCCTCTAATCCCCACTCCCTACCTCCCCCCCTCCTATACACCCCCCTCCTCTCCCTCTATCCCCTCTCCTCCCTCACTCTCCCTCCCTAGGATCTCAAGGTCACTCCTCCCCTTTTTTGCATGCCCCAGAGGAGCATTGGCCGTTGGCGTGGATCCTCAGCTTGGCCCGGAAGCACCAGCAGCTACGGCCGTGCCATCGTGTGGCCGAGGGGGGGGGGGGGGGAGAGCTTGGAGAAAAGACGGGGGAAGAGCCATGGGGGAGAGGGGGGTATCATGGGGGAGCGGGCAGGAGCCAGCAAGGGGGACCAGAGGGGAAGGGACTGAAGCTGTGGGGCGATGTGATGGCGGTGCATTTGGGATCACGGCAGCTCTCCTCTGCCGGGTTCAGATTCTCCGCTTTCCGTTTGGCGACATCTGCCAGGCCACTTCCGGTCCCTCCGAAAATTTTGTCCGGTTGGAGATCTCCGCTGACCATTCTCAGCTCCAGTAAAGACGCGATGGTGCAGGAAGGGGCAGATCATCCCGGGGAGTGACAGGAGAAGAGACCAATCCGCGTGGCGCTGACTGGCAGGAGAGGAGATCGGCCAGTGCACATGTGGTTTTTATGATTTTTAAACGGTGAGTGAGCTGGCGAAAAATCGTAGCGCTATATCTCGTACCGTTTTTGCGCAAATAGAAAAACCACCCGAACCGGAAGAGCACAAGATCAGAGTTAGAGGGAGGGAAGGAGGGATGGAGGGATGGAGGGCTGGAGGGATGGAGGGATGGGGGATGGATGGATGGATGGATGGATGGATGGATGGACGGATGGATGGATGGATGGATGGATGGATGGATGGATGGATGGTCCCAGGTAGAACAATGAAGTTTACCTTAACTAAATTTCCATTTTATTGGCAAAACCTCATGTAGTAGCTGTACTGGAATGTACAGCTACTGCATTCCTGGAAGCTTAACTAAAGGTGCATTAGTTTTCAAATACAGATTTTAAGCATAAGAGTTGAGTTGTTCTTGAGTTCTTGATTTCCTTTGACACTCACAGCTTTTTTTTGACCAAGTGAATGGATTCAACATTGGCTGGTGTATTGTTGGAGGTCTCAAGAAGATGCAATTATGGTTGGGAAAGAAGCATGAGAGCACAGATGCAGGTATGTGGTGTCTGGACATGATAGGTAATATTTTGGGTCAGTTCTTCTTCACCCCCTTCGAATAAGGGTCCCTGACCCAAAACATCACCTGTCCACATCTTCTATAGATGCTGCATAACCCACTGAATTACCCTAGCACTTGGCGTTCTACAGAAGGTTCTAGCATCTGCAGTTCCTTGTGTCTGCTGAGGGAATTCACTGGGTCAAGTGGCAACTGCGGGGGAAAGCAATTGTGGACTATTGGGGTCAAAGACATGCATTAGGATTTGATGAGTTTGACATGATATCATTGACAGGTTGGGCACTTGCCATTCCAAGTAGGTCATGGATCTCATCATTAAACAATTATAAGAGTCTTTCTTCTGGTGTTTTTTTACATGGGAATTTTGTTTAATTTTCAGCCTTATGGACCCCATCCATGATGGATGGTGGGGAAGCAAACCTGTTCTAATCATTTTTGGCAATATCATGCTGGGTCTTTATGATTTGTTCATTGGAACTCCTGATTTTGGGAACCTTATTTCCTTGATTTCAGTGGTCTTGTTGCGGTAGTTAGAGATTCCATCCGCCACAAAATCAATTTAAAACTATGACATATGTCTGAAATTTGACTTTTTGGCACCCAGGCCATTCTTTGGTTATTCCAGTGTACTGTGAGTTGAATACTGGCAATACACATTTGAAATTATTACAAGATATCAGCCCCATACAAATGCAATAGGAATGAGTTAATGCTATGTATAGATTTTGAAACTTTGTGCATTAATATTGGTCCATTCCCATTACCTAAAGTTTGTTGGGCAAAGCACTGTGATCTCAACGTTAAGTTCCTGTAAGCTGGGTGGCAGAATACTATTATGTGGACATTCCCAATTTATAACCATTAAATTGTCACTATTTTCTTGTATTTGCAGATTTATAACAGGGTATGTTAGAAATCTGGCATTATTGATAAAATACACATCTGTTTGCATTCATTACCACAATAGACTATTTAACTGATTTGCAAACATGAAATCCCAGGCTACCAATCCGTTGTATGATGTGGTGTTTAATAAAAAATGGTGCTTTATACTAGTGAAGAGTGACTTATTCTCTGATTATACTTTTTTGTTTTTTTAGTCTTTTAAAATTCCATAACTGAAGTCATGAACTTCCCTTTGCTATAGTACTTTGCCAAACGTGCATGCTACAGCTCAGTATCCAAGATTCATGGTGGATTAATGCTTCAGCACTTGGTTCTTTAAAGGAGTTTATTTTATAGTGTGGACAAATTTCACTCTACATCCGCATTGTAGTCTTATTGAAGTACCAGTATACATATGAATGCCACCTTTTCACAATTAATCATTCACCCTCTTACTTAACATTCCCACTATGAACAAATATGAAAATAAAATTGTCTGCATTCATTCCTTTTAAATGTACAGATAATTGCGATAGGGGGCAATCCACATCATTTGTTAAAAAATAGCAAGAGTGTGAGAAAAGTCAAACCGACGACCATGCAAAATGTATAAAGGCTGAAGACTTAAAGCAAGCTAAATTATTCTTTCATAGGCACATTAATAGGAATTCAATACAAGAATACAGTATATCATGTTTCAAGAATTTAATAGGCTTCCCAATTATTACAAAGACTTTTTGCCAGACGCACAGCTGGAGGCCAAACAGTGGGAGAGTATAAAACATCTGCGTATTTAAACTGTCGCCAAAACCTACTGAATTTGATCTTGAATGACTACAAATCTTTGGAATGTAAGTGTACTTTCTTTGGACCCACCCAACAATCTATTGAGAATTCCATATGGAACCACTAAACAGTATTATACAGGATTTCCTATAAACAAAATTGCAGTCAAAGACATTTTTGGATGTTAACCAATCTTTACAAAGAATAACCTTTTTGTTCTAAACACTTTCTGGCTTCATTTGTAGCATCAATAAACGTAAAACTCTTAACAAGACCAACCTTAATCATTCTATGCAGTCAACCCATAGCATATAAATATTTCTAGTACTTCAAAAGTATTAATTAGAAACATATGGCCTTGTACAATTTCTTGGCCCCAACTTATGGTTGTAATTTAATGTTATCCCCATACTATAAACATTGTCAATAATGAGTGGGTACAACTTTACAGCAACATACATCAAAAAGGTAACAGGGCCTTGCTTTTGTCTGGTCACGTTGAAGCTGAATCATATACTACTAAAAACATACAACAAATTTTCTGCCATAATGTTATTGTTCATTTTTAAATGAAATGCTGCAGACATATTTTTCAATTTGATTTCGTAAATGTCAAAAGTAATTTTAAACCTGTTTAATTTGGGTAAGTTATTATTTTACTCTTAAAGTGTCAGGAAAAGTATTAAAGAATAAAGGATAGAAAGGGATAGTTTGTTCAAAGAAAAAAAAACCTGTATATTACTTCACGGTGGACACAGGCTTTCTGAATTATTAATAGTATCCCACATAAAATATTAATTTTTTGACAACCATGTATTTATTTTGCCTAAGTGTTTCTCGTAAAATCACTGTTACAGAAGATCCACATTTAATTAATTCCTGAATGTGACAATGCCAATAGTGTGTTATTTCTAATTCATTTGATGAACTTAAATGTCCATAGCATCCTCAATATAGAAAATGTTCCAATGCCATACAAGGATATAATCAGGATAAGACGATCTTAAGCTAATGAAGGAATGTTTAGAAGAGGTGACTAAAGTGGGACGTATAGTGCTGAAGTGCTGGAGTAACTCAGCAGGCCAGGCGGCATCTCTGGAGAACATGGATAAGCAGCATTTAATCTGTGTGTCTTTTTTCTATGTAAACCAGCTTGGGCAGTTCCTTGTGTCTAAAGAGGTCAGTTTTAGGGAGCATAATAAAGGAGAAGAAAGCAATGGACAGAATGAGCAGCTTAGAGGGAAAATTCCAAAACGGAAAATCTGGATTCCTGAAGGAACACCACCATTAGTGGATGGGAGGACAAGGGAAAATAGCTATGACTTATCAACAAAAAAAGGATATTGATGAAGTTTTCAAAATAAAGAAATGGTAATATGGATGATAACTTCCAAAGTTGCTTTTTGTATCTTCAATCACACTGTCACCAGAGTTCAATACCAAGCCACCCTTTGTATTTCAGACCACCTGACACATACCAGATTTATTGCCAACATGCAAACATTTTGCTAAATATTTTATTTTTGCAGCGAGTTAACAATTTGAACAGACAACCTCATAAAGTCTTTAAAATAGTGGCATCATTTTGGATTGTGAGCACTTATGTTTATTGAAAATATTAGACAGAAAACAGGGATCTTTCAAAAACTGGTTTTAATATTGCAGTCACGTGACCATTCTTTGCCTGAGGCTAAATCTGCTGTTAATTTATCACCACATATGCAATGCCACTGATGTGTTTTAAACCAACTTAAATTTATGGAATGACTAACTCCTTAAAAAATATATTTTATTACAAAGGGTTTACCTAAAGGAGACTTTGTGGCAAATTTAAATTATATTGTTGAGTAACAGCAAAAATAGAATCAATGAATCAATGTTCAGGTTGAATTATTAATGCAATGACAATATGAAGAAATAAACTATATATTTTAATGTTTGATTATCTAATATAATAGTCTTAAATTAATTTGAACCATGTTCTTTGAATCTTGCATAGAACACATAGTGCTGGAGTAACTCAACTGGTCAAGCAGCATCTCTGGAGGGCATTTGGGATCAGGAACCTTTTTTCAGAAGGCTCTGAAAAAGATCTTCCAAATGAGCTTTGCTGATGAATACTCAGCGCCAAGAGAAATCCAAAAGTTGGAGGTGCAAGGGGAGTTGGGAGTGCTGGTGCAGGATTCCCAAAAAGTTTGCAAGTTGAATCGGTAGTAAAGTAAGCAAATGCAATGCTATCAATTATATCAAGAGGGCGAGCATACAAACACAGGGATGTCATGCTAAGGCTCTATAAGGCGCTGGTCGGGCCGCATTTGGAGTATTGTGAGAAATTTTGGGCACCATATTTGAGAAAGGATGTGCTGGCTCTGGAGAGGGTCCAGGGGGCTTACAAGAATGATCCCAGGAACGGGTGGGTCAACATACGATGAGCACTTGACGGCACTGGGCTTGCACTCTTGGAATTTAGAAGAATGAGGGGGAACCTCATTGAAAATTACAAAATAGTGAAAGGCTTGGAGAGAATGGATGTGGAAAGGATTTTCCACTAGTGGGAGAGTCTAGGACTAGACTAGGACATAACCTCAGAATTAATGGATGTTCCTTTAGGAAGATGAGGAGCAATTTATTTAGTCAGAGGGTAGTGAATATGTGGAATTCTTCGCCACAGAAGCCTGTGGAGGCTGTCAATGGATATTTTTAAGGCAGAGATAAATAAATTATTGATTAATATGGGTGATAGGGGTTTTGGGGAGAAGGCAGGAAAATTGGGTTAGGAGGGAGAGATAGATCAGCCATGATTGAATGGCAGAGTAGACTTGTTGGAGCAAATGGCCTGATTCTGCTCCTATCATTTATGACCTTATGACCAAAGTTATGACCAAAGGATATGACCAAAGTTGCCCTAATATCCCTACGCATAGTGGGATATCCATGAATCTATACTGTGCAGAGATCATAACTTCAGTGAAACAGAACCCTGCATGGGGCTAAAGTGATTAATTTAAACATGTTTAAGTATTTTAAGCTTTTATTTTTAATTTATTTTAATACTTACAAGTTATGAATATTTATAACTGTTTTGAATATCAGAAATATATTTAAGTATTTGCTGTGTTTTTCTCTTGAAAACTAGCTAAACCAAGAGGTTCTTCTTGGTCAGCTGTCAAAATCTATTCTAACATCTCTATGGGTAGTGCTTGCTTTGCTCCCTCCATATGATCGCAATGTGCCAACATGCAAGGCTTCACTTTGAGCGATTGAGCTGGCTCTGAACTGTAAGTTCCCGCTGAGAAAACCACACTGAATACGTCTGAACTTTGCTCAGTGCTCAACAGCAAGGGGAAGTTTCTCACAGATGATTGTAAATCCTGGGCAATTGTGCATAATCTGTGGCAAATCAATTGTTCAATGATAAAATAAAAACATTATTTAGACTTGTCACATTTTGTTGCAAGGATGATGCAGGCATGTTGACATTGGCTATCCATTTTTAGTTACCCTGACAACTGAGTGGATTTTAGATCATTACATGTCAATCATATTTAATTATGTACATGCATACGTGCTCGATCAGATATAGTTTTTGTTATGATGATCCAACGATAATCATGTTTGTCCTGCAGCTTAATTTTCAGCTTTACCACCAGCCTGGTAAAATAACAAAATGGATGGCATGCCTCAAAACACACCATGTTTTATTTGGAAGTAGACACAAAATGCTGGACAACTCCACGGGACAGGCAGCATCTCTGGAGATAAGGAATGGGTGACGTTTTGGGTCGAGACCCTTCTTCAGACAGATTAAATAAATTTCCCCTAAAACTATGATTTAAACCAAAACCACACAAATAATTCAAACAATCAGATGATTTAAAACAAATATTAATTAGGATATATTCCAGGATTACAGCTCAGGCTGTGAAGTAAAAAAAAACTCTCTCCTGGTGTTAGTCCACAAAACGATAGGTTTCATTAAATTTAATTTCATGGGGTGCAATACTGAGATTTGCCACTGGGTCATTGGGCCAAAAGTATAAACAGAACAATCCAATTTTCAGGCAACAGTATTTTCTATGTAGATAAAATGTGGCTTGTCGGTAGCCATTCTCTCTGAGCGCATAATTGAAAACGTAAGAACAAGACTATATTCAATTGCTTTCTATGAGATGTTTATGCTTTCTAACATGTCCCTAAATTGGCAAGGTTGAGGCACATAAGCTTAAGTAGAATCTGTGGTGACAAGGTTTCCATTCAATTTAATTATGCAATTCAATTATTGCCTGAAATCCCAATTAGTCAATATAGCTGTATCTTCCATCTGGAACCATAGAATAATATTCAATATTGCTGGATATCTGATAGAACTGGATTTATCTGGAGGACTTCCTCTTACTTCTTCCTGAGATTTGTAAACAAATATAGAGGCAAAAAACTCTTCAATTCTTTTGTGCTTTATTAATGCTTCCAAAGATTTTGATCATGTTAATCATAGAAATCTGTTTGTTAAAATGAATCAAAGAGGGGTGCCTATATACATTGTGAGAATTTTGGCTTACTTGTATGCCCACTATGCAAATAAAATGGGGCAATATGGTCTCAGTCCCATTTGGGGTCAGCAATGGTGTTAGACAAAGGGGAATTTTGTCCCCAGTCCTTTTTAATCTTTATATTGATGATCTGTCCAAGCAATTGAAAACCTGCAATACTGGGCGCATGATTGGTAATATTTTAGTGAACCATATTATGTATGCAGATGATCTTGTGGCCTTTAGTCCATTTAGCGCTGGTCTCCAGCAGCTCCTTACTATATGTTCTGTGTAGGATGTGGAACATGATATTAAATATAATGCTTGTAAGAGTGCTGTTATGATCTGTAGAACCAAAGAGGATAAATGTCTAAAATTTCCTGATTTTAAATTGTCTGATAATAATCTTAGTGCCTGTAATAAGTATAATATCTTGGGCATTTTATTACAGAACACATAACAGATGATGAGGATATTTATATACAATGACGTATGCTGTATGTACAGGTGAATATTATTTTACTTAAGTTTGGTGCATGTACAGATATGGTGAAGATGTCGCTGTTTAGAGCTTACTGCACACCACTCTATACTGTGTACCTGTGTTCGAAATATGGAAAGACAAGTTTGTAGAGACTAAAGGTGACCTATAATGATGCAATGAGAACACTGCTAAGTAAACCTAGATGGTGTAGTGCTAATAACATGTTTGGGGCTGCAGGAGTCAGTACTTTAGAAGCTATCCTAAGAAATATGTATAAATATGTATAAATTCATTTGCAGGATAAATTATTCTAAAAATGTAATTATTGTGGCTTTGTCAAACATAAGGTTTAGTACTACACACTACGAATCCCAGTTGTGGAGACACTGGTATTGCTGTCTCATTGTAGGACACTGATCTTTCTTTTTTATTCAGGATTTTAAATCATGTATTGTGTTTTTTTATATATATAATTTATGATGCTTTTATAAGTGATATACTAAGATTTTATATGTGATTTATCGTGTTTTTATAAGCAATGTATTTTTATGTAATGTTGTGTCTTTTCTGGACCTTGAGTCCAAAATAAAGATTATTATTATTATTATTATAATCTTTATCACCAAGGCGCATCCTCCATCCCCACTGGCACTGTCCCTTACATCTCGGTGGCAGAAGGCAAATCTGTTTTCACAAGGGAAAACATTTGAAAAGTGTCACATCTGGATGGAGTTTCTTGACCAATTAATTGGCCAAATTTTTCACAAACATATTCAATCTCTCCCTTCATCAGTCCACTGTTTTGAGATGCTTCATAGAAACCTTCATCATTCCAGTACCCAAGAAAATTTAAAATGACTTCTTCTCAATAACTATCGCCTAATAGCTTCAACATTGACCATAATGAAATGCTTTGAAAAATTGGTAAATGCCCACATATGCAGCAGTCTAAGGGACAATCTATAACTCTTGCAATTTGCATACAGGAAAAATAGGTATGGAGGATGCTATCTCCCTTGCACTACATTAATCGCTGGATCACTTTGATAATAAGAACACCTTATTGTAGCTTAGCCTTCAACACTGTAATGGACTTTCCACCTCATGTTGCATGTCCTTGATTTTATTTAATGACATTTTAAATAAGTGTTATCACCTTCACGCATCGTGCTTAACAATGTAATTTCTAGGCCTGAATAATACCGAACAAAAACTAATTGAAATCATTGCAATGCGTTTCTGCCCACTGACTTCAGCAATGAAGCCCAATTTTCTACCACCAGTGAACCTCTAGCAACAAACGTAATATTTATGCATTCATATCTGCATATACACACATGGAAATCCAAAAGTTGCACTCAGTTCTATGGATAAATGTAAATCCAAGAAAAACTATCACTGAAAATTTGAAACAAAAGCAGAATGAGCAGAAAACTGAGGCTACATCTATGGAAAGAAACATAGAAACATAGAAAATAGGTGCAGGAGGAGGCCATTCGCCCCTTCGAACCAGCACCACCATTCAATATGATCATGGCTGATCGTCTGTTATCAATAACCCATGCCTGCCTTCTCACCATATCCCTTGACTCCACTAGCCCCTAGAGCTCTATCCAACACTCTCTTAAATCCATCCTATGATTTGGCCTCCACTGCCCCTGTGGCAGGGAATTCCATAAATTCACAACTCTCTGGGTATAAAAGTTTTTTCTCAGCTCAGTCTTAAATGACCTCCCCTTTATTTTAAGACTGTGGCCCCTGGTTCCGGACTCACCCAACATTGGGAACGTTTTTCCCGCAGAGGAAAGAGAAATAGTCTCTTTCAGATATGAAAGAGTGTAATTGACCTGAAACTTTCACCTTCCGCAAATACTACCTGACCTGCTGAGTGTTTCCAAAATTTATGTTTTTTATATATGTGGCACTATGCCAGTAGAAGCCGACAATTCACTGATATTGTATCACAAACTCCTGGCTCCTCATTGCATACACAAATGGTGCCAGGAGGAGTTCATGGCAGTAAAGTCTGAAACTATCAACCTTGCGGTTAAGAAATATAAATCCATGTATCGGATTGACTAAAAGCTCACAGATAGCAATTGAAAATGAATGAATCATTAGCTTCATTTCAAGGAGGCTGAAATTTAAATATAATCAGCAAGTGAATAATTCCCCGATGGGAAGATGATGGTTAGATTTTAATACATTTGAGCTCTTGCCTGTCTTTGGATTATCATGGCATCCACAAACTTATGGAATCCTGAGGGCTGGCTCCTCATCGATCTATTCATTGGAATCAAGTTATCAATCCATTAAAATGTAGAAACAAGGAACGGCAGATCTTGGTTTATCAAAAAAGACACAACATGCTGGAGTAACACAGGGTGTCGGGTAGCATCTCAGCGGAACATGGATAGGTGACGGTTCATGTTGGGATCCTTCTTCAAACTAATTGGGGTGGGGGCAGAAAGCTGGAGGAGAGGTGGGGCAGGACAAAGCCTGGCAGGTCATAGATTGATACAGGTGTGGGGGGTAATTGGTAGGCAAATGGTATACAAAAGTGAAAGATGAAACAATAGAAGGTTTGAGACAAAAGAATTGAAGAGTTACGAATTGTGAACATAAAGGAACGATTGTAGAAGGAGAGGGGGGAAGAGATAAATCCAGGTGGGGCACTGGGAAAGGGAAGGGGGGGGCGTGGAAAGGGGGGAAGGGTGTTTTGGGAAACGAAAGACGAGGAAGAGGGTTTTGTAAAATTACCTAAAATAAAGTTACCTAAAATTGGAAAAACATACTGTTCGGTTGCACAGCTACCCAAGTGGAATATGAGGTGTTGTTCTGCCATTTTGTACGTAGCATCACTCTGGCAACGGAGGAGGTTCAGGATGGAAAGGTCAGTGTGGGAAAGGCAAGAGGAGATAAATTGGTAGCAACAAGGAAATACACTAGGCCTTAGCAGACCAAGCGCAAGTGTTCAATGAAACAGTCGTTATGTCCTGTCGATGTACAGGAGGCCACATCAGGAACACCACATCTCCTCTGGTCCCATAGTTCTGCTCTCCACATCCATCCAAACAGAAGAGGGATAAAGCTCCCCTGGTTCTCACCTTTCGCCGTACCAGCCTCCGCATCCAACACATCATCCGCTGACATTTCCGTCACCTTCAATGTGATCCCACTGCCAGTCACATCTACCCATCTCCACCCCTTTCCACATTCCACAGAGACTGCTCTCTCTGCAACTCTTTGACTCATTTATCCCTTCCCATCCAACCCCCCCCCCCCCAGGTACTTATCCTTGCAATCGCAGAAGATGTAACACCAGTCCCAATAAATTCTCACTTGCCGCCATCCAGTGACCCCAGCAGTCCTTCTAGGCGAGACAGAGATGCATGTGCTTCTCCCCTAACCTCACCTATTGCATCAGCTGTTCCCGATGTGGCCTTCTGTACATTGGTGAGACCTAGTGTAGATCATGCAACCGTTTCATTGAGCGATTGACCTGTTTCCACCAAGGACTGCTGGATCACCTAGTTGCTAACCATTTTAATTCCTCTTCCTATACTGCCTTTTCTGTCCTGGCCTTCCCCATTGGTAACGTGAGGCCACACACAAATGGGTGGAATAGCACCTCAATTGCCGATGGTTAGCTTACAACCCAACAGTATGAGCATTGAATTCACCTATTTTAGGTAACTGCAAACTACCGTCCCTCTCTTCTTCCCCACAATCCCACTGCTATTCCTGTACCCTAACTGGAGTTACACATATTTCGCTCTTTCCCACCCCTCACACCTATATTAGTAAGATTAAACGAGAACTTACCAGTTCGAAGGTTGATCTTTATTTTATGAGGAGTTGCGATGAGGGATTTCGTGAAGACCCCGCCAACACGCATGCGCGGCATCCTTCAAAGCAGCGGTGTGGAATCACAGACTCGACGAAAAGTAAGGATATTAAGATTAAACTGCGAACTAACCAGCTGAACATAATGATCGAGGGTTGGGAGCGGAGGGCACGAAATCCCTCATCGCAACTCCTCATAAAATAAAGATCAACCTTCGAACTGGTAAGTTCTCGTTTAATCTTACTATTTTACTTCGGAGTCACGTGAGTGACTTCGTGAAGACTTCAAAGCTCTGTAATTACACGCCCTGGACAACGCCCATGCTACCACACTGCCGCAATCCTGATGGAGGAAGTTTGTTAAAGCAATCCAGACTGGACGATCTGAAAATAATTAACATTTATTAAACACAAATCATAAACAAACCCCCTGACTGGGGACAAATGATATTAGGGAGCAGCCCTGAGTACTGCATCCGCATATGTTGCAGGTCCGGCCAATGGCTTATGGTAGAACCGTTGAAAGGTTGACTCACTGGCCCATCCTGCCGTAGCGAGGACGTGATCCATGGGCACCTCCATGGCCCTCGCTGTTGATGTGGATGCAGCCCTGGTGGAATGAGATTTAAACAAGTTAGTGTCAATACCCGCTGCATCCAACACTTCCCTGAGCCACCTGGAGATCGTCTGCACTGTCACCCGGCGATGTGGTTTTTTGTGGCTTATAAGCAGTCCTTGTTCCGAATTCCTGATCGACCGGGTCAACTCAATGTAGCAACGGAGATGGGTGACTGTGCAGAGTGTGGCATCAGAGGGGTACGCCTGGAATTCCAACTGCAGCCCCAAAGATCCGGGTCGATGCTGCTTCAGCAGGTCTGCAACGTAAAACGTTATTTTCCCAGGGGTAGAGAGCATATTGTCAATGCGCAACTTTTGAAGCGCCTGTACCCGCTGAGCAGACGTGAGCGCCATCAACATGACCACCTTCAGGGTGAGCTGGTGAAGAGGTAACCCCGCCATGGGGGACCATGATCTTAACAGGGACAGGACCACTCCTGCATCCCAGACAACGTTATATCTGGGCCGTGGAGGGTTTGTGTTAAATACACCCCTCATAAACTTCGACACCAGATTGTTGGTCCCCACTCCTACCGGAAGGTACGAGGACAGCGCACTCCTGGCGCTATTGATGGTACTATAGCTGAGCCCTTCATCATAGTGGAGGCCCGCCAGGAATTCCAGGACGTCAGGTATTGTGGCAGAATCATAGGTAACACTCTTCCTTAAACAGAATAGTTCCCATTTCCTGATCTGGGTCAGGTACTGCCGCCTTGTAGATGCTCTGCATGATGCAGCGATTAAATCCATGGCCCTCGGTGAGATCCCCGTGTTCAGCAAAGGCCTTTTCAGAACCTGCAGACCAACAGGTTTAAATAGGCGTGGCACGGATGCGGCTCGCCAGTGACGGGATTAGTAACCAATTGTGGGTTGTTTCCTATTCGCACCCACGGGCGCTTCAGCATCTGAGAGACCACCGGGTACCACGGTTGTGTCGGCCAGTCGGGTATTACCAGAATGCCTGATGCAGAGTCTAATTTAATCTTCTGTAATACCCGACTGATGAGGCAGAATGGGGGAAAAGCGTAGCAACACCATTTCCCCCAGTGGAGCGAAAAAGCATCCAAAGCCACTGCCCCAGGATCTGGTTCCCACGATACATATGTTGGTATCTGATGGTTCAGTCTAGACGCAAATAGGTCAATATCTGGCATACCAAATTCTGTCACAATTTCAGCAAACACAAGGGGATTCAGCATCCACTCAATGTTATCATTAAAAACTCGTGACCTGGTGTCCGCCACCGTATTGAGTATCCCCGGAAGGTACGTTGCTGATATCCAAATACCCCTTTTGATGCACCAGAGCCAAATTGTATTTGCCAAATCATTACAAGATACTGACCTGATACCACCCATATGATTTATATAGGCTACCACCGTGGTGTTATCAATTTGAAGGCGGACATGTGCATGACGCAAATTACTGCAATATGCCCGCAGTCCATGAAAGACCCCCAGCATTTCCAAATAATTAATGCCTTGCACTTGGAGAAGCGTGAACTCATGAGCGTCCCATCTGCCACCACAGCTGGTTACAGTGTCAGTTGCCCCCCAGCCTTGTGCACTCGCATCAGTTTGCAACAGAACCGTGGGATTCGGGAGAATGATGGGTTTGGAACTTACTCCAATATTATGAACCCACCATTCCAGCTCAGTTTGCTCCCCTATGCCTAAGCGCATAGGTCTGTCAAAATGTCCGGTATTCAATTTTAACGCCAGAATTTTACTTTTTTGTAAGTTTTGGTAATGCAACGGACCATAATTTACGGCCGGGAATGTGGCAACCAGCTTGCCAATTACCTTAGCAACCTGCCGAATGGTTGGCCTGTTGTTGTCAAGTAAACTGATGCATGCTTGTTGAACGTCCACCACTTTGTCAACTGGGACCGTGATTTCCATCTGGTTAGTGTCTATAGTGAACCCCAAATAGTCCATGACCTGCGAAGGGTTGAGCTTGGATTTGTCTGGATGGATTACAAACCCCATTCTTTGAAACAAAGATATAGCGGCCGAGACTGCCAACTGGGCGTGCTCTAGGGTTTTCCCTGCTATGAAAATGTCATCTAAATATGCCATTATAATATGGTTTTGTTTCCTGAGATGTGCCAATAAAGGTTTGACAATTTTAGTAAATAGTCTCGGCGCTGTTGTAATCCCATTAGGCAAAGCCATATATTGCCATAATTGATCTTCCCAGACAAATTTCAAGAACCTTCGATGTTGTTTAGCAATAGGAACTGTATAGTACGCATCCTTCAGGTCAATGCAAGCCATAAAGTACCCATGACTAACCAACTGCTTGGCCGTCTCAAACGTCTCCATCTTAAAATGGGTATATTGTACGAAAGCATTCAACTGGGTTAAGTCGATGATAATCCGACAGCCTCCATCCTTCTTAACCCTAGTAAAGATGTTGGAAACAAACTCCAATGGCTCGTGCATCGTTTTTTGTATCACCCCTTTCTTTTCTAATCGTAGTATTTCAACATGAGCCCGCTCCTTCTCTGACTGAGAGAGTGCAAATCTGCGACTAGGCTCATGTTGCGAAGGGGGATCTCTGCCATTAATAAACTCTATCTCATAACCCTGAATGCTTTGTAAAATAAAAGGATCCGTAGTTAGGGTATCCCAAGCAGACCGGAAACCCCGAAGCCGTCCCCCCACCGGTGAGGTTACTAAAGCTACGTTGTGGACGGACCCAAGCCCCCTTACCTCCAAGGTTAGCGCCGGGGTCTGGACTGTGGTGTCTTCGCTCCTCGTGTGGCGCGGCCCTGTTGCCGCATCTTCCAAGCTGGCTTGGGCTGGCCTTGGAATAAAAAAGGCCTCTGCTGTTGGGCCCCCGCCGAGGAATATGTTTGTGAATGTGTTCTGGGGCCTTGGTCCACCGATGTGTGGGGCCTGAACGAGGAACGTGGCTGCTGCCTGGTGTAACCGGGAGTTTTGGATGAATAAGACTGTCTCATCATCCCCACAGTCTTGGCTTCCTCGTCCAGTTCCTTTACACGTTTAGGCAGGTCTTCCCCAAACAACTGCCTTGGTGGTGGTGGTGCGGTGGAGGTGCTGCATAATCCCGCAAATTTGGGATTCAAATTTGGCCGGATGGAGCTCTTCCTGAAACAGTTTATCTCAAACTGTGTGGTGCACAGAAGTGCTAGCGCATCCTGCTGCTCCTCGGACACATTCGTGGCATCCAGCGACCGAGCAAAAGCCGTGATACCTGCTGTCAGCAGCTTTAAGATTTTCTGGAGCTTGCCCTCCTTGACCCTTGTGTTCGCCGACATGTTCCCCCATATTGCTGCATTCACTTTCGGTACGTTGAGGGAGTTACAGTTTGCTGGTGCCTTATACTTCCCCACTGTTTCCGAGAGCACGGTATCCTGGAGCTGGTGCGTAGTCAGGAAATCGATTGACGCCGCTATTTTGGGATGTAGTGGTCCTCCTGCCGCCGCAGGTGACCCAAATTTCGATACCGCCTCCAACATTTCCTGTGGGTTCTGGACCTCTTCTCCCTCCTCAGGCTCACCCATACTTCCTTGCTGGCTCTCAAGCGACGGGGAGATAGAAGGTGGCGGCTGCATGTAGCTCCCAGACCTCTGGGATTCCCGTTCCTGACGCTCCAGGTCCCGTTGATATAGCACCTCCACCATATGCTCCAACCGGCCGATACGACCGTCACCGCTGTACGCGGGCCACTGGTCGTCTTCCCCAGCCTCTCCAGAGGAACCGGGGCTTCCAGCAGTTGTCAACACCCCCACGGAATGTACTGCCGGGAAGTCGCCAGCTCCCACTCCAGCGGGGCTGTGCGACTCCCACACGGACACACCGCTGGTCCGCCGTCGTTTGGACAGCAGCGGCCCCTCTGTCTGATGGGAGGGAAGAGGGCTAGAGTCAGTACTTGCACCAGAAACTGGACTCTCTGATGTCCGTGCGGGCTTACCACCACAGCGTTCCACATATAAACGGGACTGTGGCGGCGCATGGTCTGCTTTACCCGCCTCAGCAGGGGCGCTGGACCGTACTTTGCTGCCACCGGCCCGCACTACGGCAGCCTGTTCCGGTGGTGTGCCGGTACATCCTGCCCCCACAGGGATCCTCGGCACGCCAGCATTGCCACTGGTCTGCTTCCTTGCAGGTTTCCCCAGTGGCTTGTCCCTGCCTGCCGTACCGACAAGGCTGGACTTTAGCGAGGCTTCCCCCCTGTTCTGCCCGCGAGGGACCTTTAAAGGGGGGGATGCACTCGCGGACACGCTTGCTCCAAGAGCCCCACGTGCCTTACCTCCAGCCCTGGTCTTGGGCACTGGAGTTCTAGAGTCAGGGTCTCCCAGCCCCTGCTCCTGCGCGGACACCCTCTTCTTGGCCAGAGGGGTTGTGCCGGGTCTGGTCAGCTGCTCAGAGCTCCCCGACTGCCGCGACTTTTTCCTCGGTGGTGTCTCAGCTGCTCCCGATGTAGCGGGCAGCTCCGAGGACTTCACTCGCTGAACGCGACTCCCACTCCTTCCTCCTTCCATGGTTCTGAAAAAAAACACACAGACCACACAAAACGGTAAACCAGCTCAAGGTTAACTTACCTGCAGCTGCTTACCTTTTTGAAGGAGCCGGTTGAGGGAGCGCACTCCCCCCCCCAGCTGCCGTGAGCAAATGCGCGCGACGATATGCCGCGCATGCGTGTTGGCGGGGTCTTCACGAAGTCACTCACGTGACTCCGAAGTAAAATCCTTCATCTAGCTTTACAATTTGCAACTCTTCAATTCTTTTGTCTCACATCTTTTGTCTTTTCATCTCTGGTCCCTGTCCACCATCTGCCTATCAAAACCCTTCCTCAACTGTATCAGCACATTTTGCAGTCTGAGGTAGGGACCCAAAACATTGCCCCTACCTTCTCTCCAGAGATGCTGCCCATTCCCCTGAGTTACTCCAGCATTTTATGTCTACCTTCAGCATATCACTTGACAGGCTTCATCCTGCATCTTCATTCTTTCAACCTTCTTCCAATCCCCTACAATCAGTCTGAAGGAGGGTCCACATCTGAAATGTCACCTATCCGTGTTCTCCAGAGATGCTTCCTGACCCGCTGAGTTACTGGAGTACTTTGAGTCAATTTTTAATTCATCTTCATTAACCAGATAAGTGAAGGACACCTGCTGAGTTACTCCAGCATGTTGTGTCTTTCCAAGTGAAGGGAAGTGTACTTTTAGTTATTAATTAAAGGTAACAGATGTAAATTAATGCATATTACTTAAATGTCTTTTTTAATGAATTCAATAATTATTTATTAATAATATTTTGAACTGTTGTAAATAGGGGAGGATGTTTAATGGAGATGTGTGAGGTGAGCTTTTTAACATTGTGAATAATAGGTGTCTGAAACATACTGTTGGGGTGGTGGTGGAAGCAGATAGACAGCAACGTTCAAAAGGCATTTAGACAGACACATGAGCAGGCAGGGAATAAATGGATACAGAATGTGTGCAGGCAGATTGGATTAGTTTAGATTGGCATCCTAGTCGGCGAAAGGGCCTGTTTCTGTGTTGTACTGTTCCAAGTAATCGCATTGATGTTTAGGAACATTTTGAAGCAGTCGACACGGCTGTTCTGAAGACTACCTGGGTGGTCTCCGATTTGGGACCTTAGTTTGTGCTGTCTATGGCTTAGTTGCAACTAACTAACTGGTCTGGCTTGCGCAACAGCAATCTTGTAAAGCGCTGGGAGCTGGAAGGCTGTAAAATGTAAGTATGATTATAGTGCAAGTGAAGCCAGGATGACTGAGTGGCAAAAGCCAGGCGGAGAATGATGTGGCTTGTCCTCCTGGAGAAAGGCGCACAAATTAATCAAGAGCATACTGAAGTTAATTTATGAAGAAACCTACATGGATTAGTCTTGAATATTAAATATTAATATGATTCATTGAGGTGTTTAAAATGGCTAAGGGTTGGTTAGAATCAAAAATGTTAAATCATTTATAATCTGTGGAAAGACGTACAGAGATAATGTTTCAGATCTGGGGCCCTTCATCAGGAGGGATTGGATGAATGTGATGGAGAAGCTGATAGGGACAGGTGTTATATCTCCTGTGGTTGCAGAGGATAGTTTCTGGGGAGGTGATGGTTAGGATGGGATGGGATGATCCATGGGACCCCAGCAGCCCTACCATGTGAGACAGAGGTTCACCTGCAGCTCCTATTACCTCATTTACTGCATCCAGTGTCTCCAGACAGCCTCATGTACATTGACAAGACCAAGACTGAGTAACCATTTTGCCAAACACTTGCACTCGGTTCACCAAGGCCTACTGGATATCCCGGTAGCTAAACTTTTCCCATATTGACCTTCTGTCCTGGGCCTAAAGGATTACTTTACTTTAGAGATGCCGCACAGAAAGAAGCCCTGCAGCCCACCGTGTCCAAGCTGAACAATGATCTATCCATCGAATAGCACTATCCTACATGCTATGGACGCTTTACAATTTTACCAAAACCAATTCACCTACAAACCTGTTGGTCTTTGAAATGTGGGAGGAAACTGGAGCACCAGGAGAAAACCCACAGGGAGAATGTACAAATTCCGTACAGACAGCACCCATAGTCAGGATTGAACCCGGTGCTGTAAGGCAGCAACTCTACCGCTGCGCTACTGTGCTGCCGAGAATTTACGGAGGGTGTGATCACTGTGGAAGACAGATAGCGATGGGGATGGGAAGATGTGATTGGTGGTGGGATCACGTTGGAGATGACAGAAATGTTGGACAACGATGTATTGGATGCGAAAGCTGTTGGGGTGAAAAGTAAGGACCCCGGGGAACTCTATCCTTGTTTCATCCGGGGGGGTGTGGGAGCAAGAACAGAACTATGGGACACATTGGAGATGCAGGTGATAGGAATGTTACAAAATGTTTAGATTTAAAAAATCAAGCGTGTAATTTACCCGTCAGATTAAGCATAAAAAGAACTTTAATTTGATACCTAATTCACTTTCATATCTTCAGTATTAAAAATGTTATGGCTATTTTCCTACTCGGAAATTAGCATCTTGTTCCCTATTACTTTTCCATTGACAACACAAAAGCTGTGATCGAGAACAGCCAAAAGCCCATAACTTTCTTAAAAATTAAGAGAACAATGACATTTTCAGTTATTATAGATTGAAGCATTCTGAAACAAATATGAAACATCTTACTTGGATGACCTGAAATTAAAGCATATAATTAGTTAGTTACCTAATTGTAGCTAAATACAAAATTGACCGTTGTGACGGAAATAGTAATAAACACACAGACTACCTTGAAAATTCAAAAATGTGATATTCAGGTCAGAACTTTAATATTATTGTATTATATGCTGTAAGTCTGTAACAGATAGGTAAATAAATTACAATTTCTAGCAATAGACCAAGTCTTTATGGAGAAGATCAGTTGCTAGCTGGTGCATCGGCATATGATATTCAGTAGGATCATCATACTCCTCAGATTGTAACCAATAAGCAACTCTGTACACCTTGTTTTTCCTCAACTTTTCAATTTTGGCATTGTAAACTACAGGTTTTTGCTCTTCAAACTATGCATAACATGCCTTTCTGCCCACTACTTTCCCCTTACGAATGTCCTGTAAATCATCATATTTGGAGTAGTCCAAATTTGGATAATCTCTGCGAATGCTGTCTAAATCAGTCTCTTTTGCTGGGCATTTGGATTGACAATTTTGCATTTCTTCTTCAGAGACATCTGTTTAAAATGTAAAGGAAAAATATTTAGTATGAAAATATTAATCATGGATAGACAATAACACAAAATATAGACGATTCAGATGTTCTTATGACATGATTGTGCAAAAAAATAATGAATTTATTTATCTTAAGAGTGGGTGCTTCTGGATTGTGATCGATTGGAACATTGCCGTTGCCGTAAATTTTAAGCCCATATCGGCAGACAAGACATGGCCGATTCGTATGCGGGCCTAAATAACATTTTCGCATCATAAGATTAGACTAAAGCCACCCCAAGAAGCAAGATTAGATGTGAAATAAATTACATACCTTTTGTTTTGTCCTGGTATTGCGATCCGTGACATTGTAGGCGTTGAGGGCGTTAGAAGTCGCCTTTTACTTTAATCCAGTGATTAAATTGTCCAAATAAACCGGGAACGTTAGTCCGATCGATTTTTCTTCATCGGCTAGCAGCCCACGGAAATCAATCCTGCATTTTAATCCCGCCCCCACCCCCCCCACAAAGGCTCCAGAGTCGCACACACAGCCAGTGTAAGATCTGGAGCGCCGCTGGTGGTAAGTTTTGTAACATCGCTACAGGTGAGAGATCCTTCTATGACAGGCATGAGGAAACCGTTTATTAAGAAAAGAGGACATCTCAGATATCCTAAAAAGGAAAACCACATCTTAGGGGCAGATGTGGTTGGGATGGAGATATTGATAGTACAGGAGAGTGTCTTTGCAAGAAGCAAGGTGGGAAGACATAACAGTGGGAGTTGGTGGGCTTGTAATAGATGTCAGTAAATACTTTGTCCCCTGTGATGGAGACAGAGACATCAAGAAAGAGGAGAGGGGTATCAGAGATAGTCCAAGTGAATTTGAGGACAGAGTGGAAATAGTGGTAAAGTTAATGAAATCAACAAGTTCTGCATCCTTGCAGGAGATAGTCCTGTTACAGTTGCCGATGAAACAGAGAAAGGGTTCTCCTTGACCTTCTCCCCCCCTTCACTTTTCCTCCTCTGTCTCCCCTGTGCCCTCCTAGTGTTGCACGTGTTTCTCCCCTCCCCCTCTCCCCCTCTCTTCCCCTCTCCCCTCCACTTACACTTCATTCCTCGAACTTTACAATGCGCAACTTTTCCATCCTTTTATCTCCCACCTTCTGTTTTTTTACATCTGGTCCTTGTCCAACCATCTGCCTATCAAAATCCCCCTCGCCTATATCCACCTATTACTTGCCAGGCTTTGTCCTGTCTTCTAGCTTTCGCCCCTCCACCACCACAAAGGCATTACCTATCCATGTTCTCCAGAGAAGCTGCCTGACCTGCAGAGTTACCCCAGCACTTTGTGTCTTTTATTGTAAATGATCACCTGCAGTTATTTTTTTCTACATTTTGTCAGTAAAAAAACGTATTACTTGATTATATTAAGTGTTACAGAACTAAGTCAAGTGGAAGAATTAAGATAGCCATAAGAATGCCCCATGTGAATAGAGGAATAATTCCATAAATGATTGGCCTACAACTGTTCCTACGCTCTGATGGCATTGTCTTGATAACACATAGGATCAAATTTCATGTCTCTGCTACTCTTGCACATCTTGCTTGCACCTCCCTTAATGATCTGCTGCTTTGCAGCCACGCAATTAAACTGGCAGTCTAATATAAAGACCACGTAAATCTTACATTATTTAGTACTCTGTAAATTGTTGCAAATTTTGGTAAATTATGCCACCATTTGTGAAGCTTCTTAACCAATTAGATTAAAAAAAAGATGGAACCAGAAATACAAGAAGGTTAAATTGCAGTGGATGAATTTAATCTTAGATGCAGCAAGAGGGAACTTCACAATTAAATTAAGAGAGTGATATGAGTTTGAAAGGAAAAGAACAATTAAATGCTGTATTTTTTAGAATCTCCTTCAACTACTGTATTAATACTAGACAATGTTATTATGTACCAGAATGTTTGAATGGCAGTAATGGATACATCATATCTGTTCAATTGTCCTTATGCCTGAAACAACAAAACAACTTATGACACTGTGACACTTAGTTTACTGTGTGATATATTGACATTAACCTTGAAAATATTGTTAAATTTAATGAGAGATTATAACTTGAAATGCTGAAAATAAACAGGTCTGTTGGCACCATGACAATATAGTAAATTTCTAGAAATTCTTTAAAACGGAGACAATTTGATTTGAATAAGCCTTGATGCCTGGTTGCAGTGTCGCACATACTTAACACTAAATAATATGAGGATGGGGATAATCACATGCAAGTTTTTTTCTCATTGCTAGATTATTCTTATAAGGAGTTTAAAATATTTCCTGGAAATTGTGCATCAAACAATATCTCCTTCAAAGACCAGTAGAAAGTCCAATGTGGAAGAGGTAAAGGGGTCGCACAGTGGTGCAGCGGTAGAGTTACTGCCTTACAGCACAAGACACCTGGGTTTGACCCTAACTATGGGTGCTGTTGGTCCAGAGTGTGCATGCTCTCCCTATGACTGCTTGGGTTTTCTCCAGGTGCTCTGGTTTCGTCCCACACTCCAAAGACATACAGGTTTGTAGGTTAATTGGCTTTGGTAAAATTGTACATTTTCTCCAGTGTGTAGCATAGTGCTGATGTACGTGGTGATTGCTGATCGGTTTGGACTTAGTGGGCTGAAGGGCCTGTTTCTGCGCTGTATCTGTAAAATCTAAAGTAAAGTAAAGACATGATAGTATTCTACCATTTTCCATTTTTGGTGTGTAATCTATCTAAAAAAGCTTCATCCAGCATACATAAACCAACTAGATTCACTGAGACAGATTGTTTGTATAACCATGTCACAGTTGGAACATGTGCCCAATGTAGAAGAGATAAATGTTTGAAGAGTTATAGCATGGTTTAAGTGGTGTAAATGCACTAAATGACTTGATATTAATATGAGTTAGTGGTCTTGGCTCCCACTCTATTCTCATATTCATAGTTCTCAGATAAATGCTCTTATGTCAAATACTTTGCCACCAAAACCCCATTCTGATTTAAATGGGCTCCGGGGATCTGCAGCAGTGCTAAATTTATCAGCACTAAACAGGAACACTATTCGATTGCACCTGGGGGATGACTGTGATTATCTTTTGAGGGTGAGGTCAAGATTCATTTGGCTTCTCCATGTGAGACCAAAGCGGCACAGAAATTACCACAACATGCTATAAGCTTTACACTCAGATTCGATACCTTATACTAAAATCTTTAACAGCATGTCTTTGGCTTGTTTCAGACACTTTAAGGCCAATTAACATTTGCTGTTGCAGATTTGGTTGCACTCACATTTCTCTTTATTGATTTATGTTTACAGACTTCAGTTGTTGTTTGTCTTTATCCTGAACTTAATAAACGACAATTGGACTGCTGCAGTGATTTGTACACTGAGTAGATTTACCAATTTTGTACAGCATATAATTAGAGATGTTGGAGGTTGAAGGAAAATAATGAATGCATATAAACCACATGGCCAAGACAACAGACACTCATTGAATGCAACAAATGACCAAGAAAGCACACCAATGCCTCTAGTTCCTAAGAAGGTGCAGAAAGTTCAGTATCTCCTCAACAACCCTCACTAATGTCTGCAGATGTTCCATAGAAAGTATTTAATCAGGATGCATCATCATTTGGTTTGTGAACAGCTCCATCCAACACCGTAAGAAATTGCAGCGTATAGTCGACGCAGCCCAGAACATCACACAAACCAACCTCCCTTCCATTGACTGCATTTATACCTCGCTGCCTTGGCAAGGCCAGCAGCATAATTGTGTTATTGTGTTTTGTTCTTTTTTTAATCTTTTTATCCTGTGTCTTTTATTGTTTACCATTGAAGGGGATGCACATGAAATTTTGTTTTACAGTTGATGTGCAATGACAAATAAACGTATTTGATTTGATTTGATTTGATAATCAAGGTTGAGTCGCACCATGGCTATTCCCTCTTCTCCCCTCTCCCATCGGGTAAAAGGTATAAAATGTGAAATCACACTCCTCTAGATTCAAGGGCAGTTTCTTCCTAACTGTTTTCAGGCAACTGAACCATCCTACCGTAACTAGAGGGCAGTCTTGAACTACTATCTACCTCATTGGGGACCCTCCGACTATCTTTGTTCAGACATTACTGGCTTTACCTTGCACCAAACGTATTGCCTTATCATGTACACCACGAGTGGCTCAAATGTAATCATGTATTGTCTTTTCGCTGGTTGCTTAGCACACAACACAAGCTTTTCACTGTACCTCGTTAAACATGTGACAATAAACTAAACTGAAATGTCTGAGTAGGACCGCAGATCAGTATGTGCAATGCTTGTGACCTTGTAGACTTGTTTCCATCTGCATGGATCTCTGGCTGAATGGGCACTTTACAGGGATCAAGTGTTTTGATGCTCGTCCTACGTGCAGAAACAGTAGACTTCACACAAATAATGTGCTGCCAGATGCACCAGTGTATATCAGGCACGTGCCGTGAGTAATTACTCAGGGTAGGCACTCAGTCCGCTTAAAAAAGAAATTAAACAGTGCATGCGCAGATTGTTCTCCCCGTTAAATAAATAAATAAAAACAGTGATATTTCAATTTGCCCAAGGCTTCCTAGTCCTAGACCAATTGGGGGGACAGTTCCTTTCACAGCGTGTGGAGAGTCTGTGCCAGGGGTAAAGTTGTGGGGAGGGCACGAGTGTTGAGAAGGAGGGTGTCGGGGATACTGCCAGCACTGGAAAGGACACAGCACATTTACGAGGAAGGTGCCAGGACTAGAGGGTCTGAGCGATATATAGAGGTTGTAGGCTGGACATGTGAGGAGCAATGGTGAAAATCGCAAGAAAGTATTTATCACAAAGTACTGGAATCTTCACTCACTCACCGCTGCCGCTGCTCTCCGGGCGCGAAGCCACGCACTGTAGCTGGGGATAGAAGCAGCTCGGGGAGCGGCCACAGGGACCCGACAGCTGAACTGGCCGCCACTTCAGCGCTTTCTGCCGGCCCGCTCACCTTTGGCAGTGCTCGTCGTCGGAACACCTGTCACCTACCGTTCGCCGACTTCGCTCATGTCAGCGACTTCCTGCAAATCCTTAAATTCCCACAGCCGAGTAACCTCAATCGCGCTGTCGAAATTTAAGGACATGAGTGAGGCCAGCGAGCGGCAGGAGAGAGGTTTTTAGATGGAGAGCCGCCAGAGGTGAGCGGGGACCGGCAGAAGGAGCTAAGGTGGCGGCTGGTTCCGCTGTCCGGCCCGGTGGCCGCTCAGCCACCCGAGCTACTTCTCTCTCTCCCCCCCCCCTCCGGCCTCAGAGCAGTGTCATTCCACGCCCCCTTGAAAGGAGCGTCGCAAGTGGATGCTCCCGACCCCTCATTCCTAATATTCGTGCCCTCCCCGCAACTTTACCCCGGGCCAGACTCCCCAAACGCAGTGAAAGGAGCTCTCTCTCATCCCCCCCCCCCCCCCCCCCACCACCCCACCCCCACACCCCGGGAAATACGGTATTTAAAAAAAATCACAAAATATACTTACCACATCATTGATACACGACAAACCATGGTTGAAAACCCCGCCAAGAAACTTGCGCTGCGCATGCGCAGTAGACTGATGCGCATGCGCAGGGCTGCAAAGGCAGAATTTCTGCTGCCTTCAGCCCTAATTGAAAGTGACGGCTTCAGGCAGCACTGACAGCACGTGGGCTGCTCAGAGCTTCCCGTGTTACAAGCGCTGCGGATGAAAGGCATGGAGAATTATGCCTACCTAGGAGATCAATCTCTTAGATAGGCATAATTCTCCCATGTCTTTACTATTTATATTTAATAATTGCCATTTCATAATTTTAGTCAGGGTCGGCAGTGCCTACCTTGCCTACCCTGACGGCACGTGCCTGGTGTATATCAATAGCCCTGGAATCTCAGATAAGTTACAGATCCCAGCAATTTGCACTTTACTGAGTCACAGGTACAGGTTTCTTTAAAACTGATATTCACAAGAGAACAACATTTCAATATTTGTATAATATGTTTAGGCTTATGTTTATCATTGCCAAGTGTCATGTTTTGCATGCTATTCAAACAGATTGGATATTCTATGTATAAATACAATCAGGTTAATCTCAAGTACAATATTTAGAAAAAATGGAAATTACAGTGCAGAAAATAATTTACAGTGTTGTACCAGTTCCATAGACAATGTTCAATATTCACATGGCTGTAGAAGTGAATCAGAAAGTAGCTCACTTATGGAAGGACTGTTCTTAAGCCTGATAACTGTGGGGAAGAAGCTGTTCCTGAGTGTGTTGTGTGTCCTTTCAATCTTCTGTTTCTTCCACCAGAAGAAGGAATGATTGGGTGGGCCAAGTCTTTGATAATGTTGGCTGCTTTTCTGAGGCAGTGGTCATTCTACAATTCTCTGCAAATTCACGTGGTCATGGACAAAGCTGTTCCCAAACCAAGCTGTGATGGAACTCAACAGTAAGTATATGGTGCAACAGTAGAAGTTTGAAAGAGTCACTGGAGATATGCCGTATTTCCTCAGCCAGATTTCCCCATTCAGCCAGAGATCCATGCGGATGGAAATAAATCTACAAGGACACAAGCATTACACATACTGATCTGTGGTGCTACACAGACATTTCAGTTTAGTTTATAGTCACGTGTACCGAGGTACTGTGAAAAGTTTTTGTTGCGTGCTAAAGACAATACAATATTACAAGGAAGCAGAGTTGTTGGAGTGTCTTCTTGGCTGTCTCGATCATAATGATCTTTTCTGCTTGCTCATGAACCAGGTATGGAATTAAGAATATCAGAGCAAAAGAGACAGAAGCACCTTGGTCCATTGTGGCTGCTCTATCCTTCAATAAAATCATGGTTGATTCAATCTTGACCAAACACTCTTACTCTCCACTTCTAGTTTACATGTCTATCATCCTTGCCCTGGATATATTTAAGTATTCTACCTCCACAGCTCTGTAGTTGAAAATGTCCAAAAATTCATTACCCCGAGAGAGATGAAATTTACCTTGTCTCTGTCCGAAGTGAGTAGACTCTTGTGCGCTCTTATTCCAAATCAGGAAGGTCTTGAGGACCTCTGGTTCTTCGCTGAAAAGAGACTCAATTTCCCCTCTACCAACACTCTCCTCCACCTGGAAAAACTTGCCTCACCTTCAACAACTTCTCTTTTGACTCCTCTCACTTTCTTTAAGGTAAAAATTTAGTCATGGGCATTCCCTTGTGGTCCAGCTATTTAAAAAAAAATTGTTTACTTTGAACAATCTTGTTCCAAATGTACACTGGCACCATCCCACAACTCTTTCTCCACTATGGCGGCTGCTTCAGGGCTGCCTCCTGCACTCATAAAGTCATAGTCATAGAGTGATACAGTGTGGAAACAGACCCTTCGGCCCAACTTGCCGTCTCCTGCCAACACATCCCAGCTACATTAGTCCCACTAGCCTGCACTTGGTCCATATCCCTCCAAACCTGTCATATCCAACATTTCTTAAACATTGGGATATTCCTAGCCTCAACTACCTCCTCTGGCAGCTTGTTCCATACACCCACCACCCTTTGTGTGTAAAAGTTACACCTCAGATTCTTATTAAATCTTTTCCCCCTTGCCTTGAACCCATCTCCTCTGATCCTCGATTCCTCTACACTGGGCAAGAGATTATTTACATCTACCCGATCTATTCCTCTAATGATTTTATACACTTCAATAAGATCACCACTCATCCTCCTGCACTCCAAGGAACAGCAACCAAGCCTACTCAACCTCTCCCTATAGCTCAGACCCTCTACTCCTGGTAACATCCTCTTCTCTGAATATTCTCTGAAACCTTTCAAGCTTGGCAATATCTTTTCTATAACATGGTGCCCAGAACTCATTGATTTCATTAACTTTTCCTGTACCTTCCACCCTCAAATTTGCTCAGGTGACTCATAATCTGTGGATAGAGAAGTGAAGTTAACGCTTCAGGTTCAAATCACATGCCAAAACTGGGAGACAAAACAAGTTAGTTTTAAATCTCCGCACCCCCCATCCCTCCCTCCCCGCACATACTTCTACTGCAACTTAAAACCAACTTGTCTTTCTCTCATTCCAGTGTGACAAAGGAACTGAAACATTAACTCTGTTCCTCTTCTGACAGACTGAACATAGAATATAAAATAGTCCAGCAGAGGAAACATAGAAACATAGAAAATAGGTGCAGGAGTAGGCCATTCGGCCCTTCGAGCCTGCACCGCCATTCAATGTGATCATGGCTGATCATCCAACTCAGTATCCCGTACCTGCCTTCTCTCCATACCCCCTGATCCCTTTAGCCACAAGTGCCACATCTAACGCCCTCTTAAATATAGCCAATGAACTGGCCTCAACTACCTTCTGTGGCAGAGAATTCCAGAGACTCACCACTCTCTGTGTAAAGAATGTTTTCCTCATTTCGGTCCTAAAGGAATTCCCCCTTATCCTTAGACTGTGACCCCTTGTTCTGGACTCCCCCAACATCGGGAACAATCTTCCAGCATCTAGCTTGTCCAACCCCTTAAGAATTTTGTAAGTTTCTATAAGATCCCCCCTCAATCTTCTAAATTCCAGCGAGTACAAGCCGAGTCTATCCAATCTTTCCTCATATGAAAGTCCTGACATCCCAGGAATCAGTCTGGTGAATCTTCTCTGTACCCCCTCTATGGCAAGGATGTCTTTCCTCAGATTTGGAGACCAAAACTGTACGCAATACTCCAGGTGTGGCCTCACCAAAACCCTGTACAACTGCAGTAGAACCTCCCTGCTCCTATACTCAAATCCTTTCGCTATGAATGCTAACATACCATTTGCTTTCTTCACTGCCTGCTGCACCTGCATGCCTACTTTCAATGACTGGTGTACCATGACACCCAGGTCTCGTTGCATCTCCCCCTTTCCTAATCTGCCACCATTCAGATAATAGTCTACCCTCATGTTTTTGCCACCAAAGTGGATAACCTCACATTTATCCACATTATACTGCACCCTTGGAAAGGACCCTTGGCTCACAATGCCTTTGTCGAACATGACACAAAGACCAACTCTTATCTGCCTGCATCTGATCCATAGCCCTCCGCTATCTGCATGGTCAAGTGCCTATGCTAAAGCGTCTTTAATGCCACCATCGTATCTATCTCTAACACCATCCCTGGCACTGCATTCCAGGCACTGACCACCTTTTGTGCAAAAACTTGCGCTACACAGAAACCATTTTTTTCTTGTGATTCTGCAGTTTAATATACACCTGAACATTCTCAAGTTCGAGTTCATGTTTGCTTTTATTGTCACTTAACCAACTAAGGTACAGAGAAATTTGAGTTACCATACAGCCATACTAAGTGAAAAGTAACAATACACACAGCCTCATAAAATAACATTTACCATAAACATCCACCACAGTGGAATCCACTTTCCTCACTGTGATGGAAGGCAATAAAGTTCAGTCAACTTCCTCCTTTGTTCACCCACGGTCGGGGTCTTTGAACCCTCCACATTTGCCAGTGCCGAAGATCCGATGGTCAAGCCCTCTCATCGGGATGATCAAAACTCCGGCGTCAGCATGGATTAGAACACTCCGCGGCATGGAGCTCCCGAGTCAGCTTCTTCATACTGCAGACAACGGCTTCATGGTGTTAAAGTCCACAGGCCCCAGGGTTGGAGCTCCGCTGGCAACCCTCTGCAAAGAATCGCAGCTCCAGATGTTAAAGTCCGTGCCAAGCCTGCATCTTGAAGCTCTGGGCCGCACCACTCCACGTTGTAGGCCACAGAGGAGGACGGAGATGCGACACGGAGAAAAATCGGATCTCCGTCGAGGTAAGTGACTGAAAAAGGTTTCCCCCGATTTCCCCCCCTCCAACCCCCACATAAAGCAAACCGAGAAACACTAAATCATACTTTAAAACATACTTAAAATGAAAAAAAACAGAGAGGGGATTGACAGACTGTAGGCGAGGCAGCCACCACGGTGGCGCCATCCGATGGAATGTTTAATCTATGTCTCTGTTAATTCTATGTTTAATTGTATTTAATCTTGCAGCAATTAGATTGCTGAGACAATCTCACTGTGCTGGAGCGTTTATTAGGAAGGTATAATTGGCAATATTGGTGCAGAATCTCCAGTACATGATACCTTACAATGTACTGTATAGCAGGTAGACAAAAATGCTGGAGAAATTCAGCGGGTGAGGCAGCATCTATGGAGCGAAGGAATAGGTGACGTTTCGGGTCGAGATGTCCTGTATAGCAATCACCTTATTGCTAAATATTTGTAAAATTTATTGGAAAATAATTTGCAGTGCTTTATAATCGCACAATGTGGAAACTGGGATCTCAGAAATATTGCAATTAATGGCAGGCACCAAAACAATGTCACGATCACGCACAGCATTGCATGATAATGCAGATCTTGCTTGCCCAATACAATACGTTAAGCCTTGAGAATAGCTGGGGTCTTAAAATTATTGCCTTCAGAATTTAAATGGATTCTTAATGGCAGAACTGGCTAAAGGGTCTTGACCCGAAACGTCATGCATTCCTTCTCTCCAGAGATGCTGCCTGTCCCACTGAGTTACTCTAGCTTTTTGTGTCTATCTCTGGTAAACTTGAATCTTGTTTAAAACAAGTAAGAAAATAGAGATGAAAGTCCAAATTGCCATCACACATGAACCTAAAAGTAATTTGTGCAGCTTTTTGTCAGACTGCTACTGTAGATTTTGTAGATTCTTCTCTGCATGGCAGTTTCACAAGGTAAGTAAATAGGTTTCTAGTCAAATCTCAAAATAGGGAGAGAAAATTAGTATAAGGTTACAAAGTTACTGAAAAAAGGTGATGGACACATGACGTTCTTTTCCATTTGGACTTCAAGCCATTCACACAGAACTGGACAGGACCCTAAAAAGATTCTCAACTAATTTTTAACCTCATGATTATATTCCTTAGTGAGAAAGATGGGGTGAATTTCCATAGCTTAGGCAAAACCAAAGAATCTATGGAAAGGTAGAAACACTAATGTTGCTTCTCCTGTCTTTCACAGCTTTTATGCTTAAGTCATAGTGATTGACCAGGAGATTCTTTAAGGAAATTAACCTCAGAATATTCATAACATGAGGAATGTTATTCCTAAACGATATGTTCTAGCGAGAAGTTATTACAGAGTATAAGATGATGGATAGTTGGAATTATTTATCAAAAAAGGACAACTCTGCCAGGCTTAATGGTCTTTTCCTCTTTCTAGCGTTTTAATGCTCTCTTTTAGCTCCTTATTATTTAATGTGACAGCTCCCTTAGTTATAATGGCCTTCTTTGTGAGAAAAAGTGCAACTTGACCTTTTTAGTGACTATCTGTAAAATTTATATGATCTCAATTTCTTTCAAGTATGCAGTAGAAATATTACCTTAGTAGAATATCACAGAACAAAATAAAATCATTTCACAGGACATGAAGCATTATAATAATCAGTGCATGGTGCATTAGTAATGCCTGCTCGCTCTCAATTATAGTTTCAATATGTTGGTTGCCAACCAATATGTAAGTTATTTGAATGCTGAGTTATAATGTGTATAAACCCATTATATCCACCGCCTATTTTATGGTCAGGTTTAATACTGGGAGGAAATTAACTCACGTTTATAATGGTTCTAAAAATAAACAACTGAATATTTACCATAATCTTATTGAAAATGCAGAAAAAAAAATCAAACATATTAGGAACATTTTCTTATAAATTATCAGTCATTAGTCTACAAAGGATTCAGTATGATCATCAATATGGAATGCAATTAAAGTGTGGAATTTGCATGTGTATCTCTTTCTCTCTTTCTGTCTGTCTATTATGTGACAGATTTGATCCATTTAGTTGAAATTTCCATTTAAATTCCTGCATTACCTACAAGTCCTGCAGGTGGCATTACTTTATCGTTGATGGTTATCATCTTTATCAACCAGGTTCCTATAGTTTATATCCTCATTTTTCTCTGAAAATGTTCAATGTTTTTTCAGGAAAGCGTAAAAGTAAAATAACTTATTTTGCAATAATCAATTGAGTAAGAATATGCTTAATGCCTCCAATATATTTTAATGCATACATTTAATTTAATTCTTATGAATCTTCCTTCAAATCCTACTGTACATGCAGATTGATTTTAGTGCCATTAAAGAATTATATAATGAAATTGGCCATGAACTTCAGTTTCGGTGCGTTCTTGGCCATATTATAATGATATTGGCCATGAACTTCAGTTTGTTCATTCTTTGGATGCTACATGCAAACTCGGTTGGAGGCTTATACATCTAGGCATATTTGTGGAAACAAGGAACTGCAGACACAAAGTGCTAGAGTAACTCAGTGGATCAGGCAACATCTTTGTGTCTTAGACAAATTTGCATCTCGGTTCACTCCAGAAGGTTTGTGTAATGCATCTGTGGATCACAAGTATGGTATCAATCACTGTCTTGACACAAGTACTGTCTAAATGGACCTCAATCATACAACTCATATGATTTATCATTTAGCACCAGGAAGAGCCAACACCTTTTCCACCCGTACTCTTGAAAGGGATTATCAATGAATTGCAGGTTTGTTGGTTGTTGAACCATAGAAACAAAGAAAATAGGTGCAGGAGTAGGCCATTCGGCCCTTTACACCAGCACTGCCATTCAATATGATCATGGCTAATCATCCAAAATCAGTATCCCGTTCTGGCTTTTTCCCCAGATCCCTTGATTCCCTTAGCCCTAAGAGCTAAATCTAACTCTCTTTTGAAATCATCCAATGAATTGGCCTCCACTGCCTCAGATTCACAACTCTCTGGGTGAAAAAGTTTTTCTCATCTCAGTACCAAATGGCCTACCCCTTATTCTTAAACTGTAACCCCTGGTTCTGGACTCCCCCAACATTGGGGACATTTTTCCTGCATCTATCCTGTCCAATCCTCTAAGAAGAAGAATTGATCACAGATAAGCACTTCTGTTTGATATTTTCAGGAAATAATAGATTCAGCAATACCCATGGTTGAAGCCTGAGATTTAAATTTTAAACTAATGCCACTGTCTCTCTACCATGACAATCATTCATCAATCAATCGATTAATTGACAATCAGTCCAGCTGATCAGCTGTTGTCTAATGAGGAATGCTGAGAAACACACTGAATACAGTGGAAGATGAACCAAGAAGAGATACCAAGCTACATATTTGCAAACAGCAGAAACAATATTTAACAGACAGTGCAAAGCAATCTCACAACCAGTGGACCAAAGCAAAGCTCAGCAGAACTGTCACATCTAGTTGTGAGTGATAGTAGATAATTATTCAGCCAACAGGAGATTCCAAGAACACCCTATTATCAACCATGGTGGGCCTAACATGTAAATGTTAAATTGCTGCAGTGTTCACAATTACATTTGTCCAGAAGTGTCAGAAAATAAATCATGTCTTCCTTCCTCCTGAGAGATCAGTTTGCATCAGTTTTCAGCCAATTCAGTTCACCCCATATGATGTCAAGAAATGGCTTAGCGCAGCAAAAGCGATACACCAGACAACATCTCAGTGTCGTACCGATGATTTGTGTTTCAGACTAGTTATGCCTCCAGCCAAGTTGTTCCAGAAGAGTTACGACATTGACATCTTCCCAACAATGTGGAAAATTACCCCATGTGTGCAACCTAACACTTCTCCACAACAAACTCCATTTTCCAAGGTTTTGACTACTCATTCAACCTATCTACATTTTCCTGCGCAGTCCAAATAAGCTCATCACAGCAGGCCTGGCCTCATTTCAATGTAATTGACAAGCTCGGATGCTGTGCCCCTCCTCTCGGTTATTAATATAGATGGATGCATAATGTAATTCTAATTATAGAATCATATGGCCATACTGCACAGGACCTTCGACCCATTGTGGCCTTGCTGGGCACTGTGTATCTATCTATACTAATCCTATTTTCCAGCACTCATTCTGCAATCTTCTACATCCCTGTATTTCAAGCACTTCTTAAAGGCTACAGGAGTACCTGCCTTCACCACCATTTCTGCCAGTGAATTCCAGGTCTCAGATCCTCTGCATGATAAAAAATCTTCCTTGACTCCCCTCTATGTCTCCTAATTTCTTGGTTTGCAATCTCTGGCTCTACAATCCTCAGAAAGCAATGCATTTCTTCATTTTTTCCCTGAATGTTATTGCATCACTTAATTCTCAACTGGCCATCAGCAGAAGGCTTTCTAAAACACAATCTGCAACTCACAGCCATCAAATTAGACTCTCCTCATAAATCAAGCTTTTTTCCTTGGCAACTAATTATTACAAGATATATTACTGGCTCCCTCTGCAATGATATCTGGTACCTTAGTCCCACAGCTGCTGCTTCCTCCAGAGAGCTACAGGAGGGACATGGCCACTGGTGCTTAGGGGAAGAGGAAAAAACAGCAGGAAAGTTTGGGCTTGAAAATGTTGTCATCAGACCGCTGATGTCATGGAGAACCATATTGTCCACTACCAATTTGGTGTAAAGCACTAGGCCACTCTATTATGCACCATAATGCTAATGTGTCCAGCTGTAGCTCCTCATAGACTGAGTTAGGGGACTGGAGCTTTTACATTTATCCCGAGGGGCAATTGTCCAAGATGACAGGTGACAACAGTGAGGGCATAAGTGGAGTGGCAATGGTGTGTGGATGGAGCAGTCACCCTGAGAGTAGATAGCAGATTTACCCTGACAGTCACCTGCGAGTAGATATCAGCATCCAAGCTCATACCAATCCCTTCTCCCACCAACCCTGTGGTTTGAATAATTTGCTGGTGGTCACATAGACTGCTGTGATACACTCAGGCTCCCTTTGGACACTGATATTTAGTGCTCACTGAAATACTGTCCCATGGGCACATTGAAGGCAGCCCCCTGGGTACTAGCCTTGGAATCCTACTCCTCCTCCTGCTGCCTTTAGGATCCCACACTCCTCATTCCCCACACCAGTCTTCACGACCTTCACCCCTTTGCTCTTACTTCTGGATGCCATTCCCCTGACTGTTGACTGTGGGACCTTGCACGCACTACTCTTCTCTTGTCTCTGCAGCTCCTGCAAGATACACCTGCATCTTGCTCTGGCTACTGCATGGGTGCTGCACTTTTGCTTTCATTCTGTGACAATAGACAGTTATATCTCTGAACAAATAAAATTAGTGGGAATTATTCATCTTTAACTACCTTAACCAAAAGATCTGTAAAGGTCTTTCCCATCTATTCATGGAATAGATATGGTGAATGCACAGGTGTTTTACCCAGAAGAGGTCAAATCAAGAACCAGAGGACATAGGCTTAAAGTGAGGAAGATTTATTAGCAACTTGAGTGGCTACTTTTTTTTACACAGTGGGTGGGGTGGGAAATTGCAACCTTCACGTGGTCTACGCTGTTTCGACGAATGCAACCAACCTGGCGTGCACAAACAGAAGATTAAACAGAACAAGTTGTCTTACAACTTTTGGCTGTGCACGCCATACGCAAGAAGAAGTACACAGAGTGTGATGGATTAATGGAACAAGCTGCCAGAGGTGTTGATTGAGGCAGATATGAAGGAGACTCGACGACTACCAACCATCGGCAGTCTCCACTGCCCACGTTGCACCAAGGTGTGTGGATCGCTGATCGGCCTCTACATACATGTGTAGACCCACAAAAAGATGACCCTATGGAGAGGAGAGGACAGTCATACTTGTTTCGAGTGACCGCCTATGATGATGATGATAACAGCATTTAAAAGACATTGGACAGTACTTGATAGGAAAGGTTTAGAGGGTTATGGGCCAAATACTGGCAGGTGGGACTGACGGGGCATCTAGGTCAGCATGGACAACTTGGTCCAAAGGGCCTGTTTTGTGTCGTATGACTATGACTCCATTTGGGTCATTAAAGCTGAATCTGTATTTTTTTTTAATGAAGTTTATCAGAATACAATCGACCAATGAATAATTACTTCACATGATAGAATGGAAGACATTTTCACAGAGATTTTCAATAAGTTACAGAATCTGGTGCAAAAAACAAATTACTGGAAGAATTTAGTGGGAGGGGCTGCATCTAGGGAAGCAGAGGATAGTCAACATTTTGGGTTGAGATCCTGCATCAGGACTGAGAGTTTAGTTTTGTTTTGTTTAGAGATACAGCGTGGAAACAGGTCCTTCGGTTCGCCGACCAGCGATCCCCGCACACTAACGCTGTCCTATACACTATCCTATAGGGAGAACTTACCATTTTAATGAAGCTAATTAACCTGCAAACTTGTACATCTTTGGAGTGTGGGCATAAACCGGAGCACCCGGAGAAAACCCACGCATGTCACTCGGTGAACGTACAAACTCCATATAGATAGCACCCTTAGTCAAGACTGAACCCGAATCTCTGGCGCTGTGATGCAGCAACTCTACCGCTGCGCCATTGTGCCACTTGTGTAGTTTGTTCGGGAGAAATAACCAGTATTAAAAAGTGCGGGTAAGGGGTGGGGCAGGATACAGAGTTTTGTTCCATACAATATCCTATTCTTGTTATAACCCTTCTGAATGTATATTAAACCATTTTCAGCACCTTTCCCTCTGCAAAGAGTGGAGCAAATGCAATTGTTATTGGTGTAATCACATGCAGGAAGGAAGTTATCAGCATATTCAAATCCTACCTATGAATCAAGGTTCCTCTTGGCAACTAAATAATACAGGAAACATTACTGCCCTCCAAACCTCCACTGCTGCAACCTCTGGGACCTCCATTCTGCAGCTGATGTTTCCTGCATACAGCCACATGATGGAAGTGCCTGTTGGGACAGAGGCAATCAAGGGTTAAATACTGTCTTGCATTAGGGTAGGATTATCCTGACCATATCAGCACCAGGAGTCTGAAGAAGGGTCTCGACACGAACTGTCACCCATTCCTTCTATCCAGAGATGCTGCCTGTCCTGCTGAGTTACTCCAGCATTTTGTGTCCATCTTCGGTTTAAACCAGCATCTGCAGTTCCTTTCCACATATATCAGCACAGTTAGTCAGCCAAATTACAAACAGACTTTCTGGCAGATCAGATGATGTTATGTGTAATTTATTGAGCAAACCCATTGGCCTCCTTGCACTTTGTCACTTTGTAGCGGAACTCATGTGATCCTTAAGCACAAGGGATCTGGGACATTTTATCATTTCCCACAGCTCTGGCTGCAGACAATGTAATGTTCCCCTAATAAATTCAAATCTAAACTACTTCTTATCTCATTCTCTGAGCTGGTCGTCTGGGTGAGGAATTGGGCTTCGTAAGACCAACCATCTAGAGTTGCTTCATGAATCACTTTTCATCCACCATAAGGTCAGGAAATCAAATATTCACTGATGATTTCACTACGTTCAGCTCAATTACAACTCATCAAAACATGAAGCCATCTGTTCCTACATGGAACAAGATTTAGGCACGGAATGCGAATAGGGAATAAATATTTACACCACAAATATGAATGGCAAGAGAATTAAAATATCTCCATTCAACAGTCAATGATTTTCACGTTCGGTTTTGCATCTGAAAGCAGTAAGCAGCCTGAGTGACTGATCCTAGTAGATGTATAAAAAGGAAGGAACACATAAGTGGAATGGCGGTAGGGAGCGGCTGTGTTGAGAAGAAGTGCCTTTGTGTAGGATAAGTGCAAGGCTTTAGCTCGAGAGGCCTCTGAGTAGAGGATGACAGTGAGATAAGGTACCTTTGTTTCGTAAATCTCCTGTTTTCTAGTACAGTAAAGATAGAAGTTAGGACAATGGTAAGCTATTTCTTCAGGATGTGGGAAGTCAGGTAGACTTCCATTGTCCCTGTCGGAGGTGTGTCCAGCTGCAGCTCCACGTAGACTGCGTTAGGGAACTGGAGCAGCAGCTGGATGACCTCAGGATCTTCCAGAAGATTGATTATGGTTATGAGTTACAGTAAGGCAATCATGTCAGGGATGGAGGCAGAAGTAGATGGGTGACTACCAGCCAAGCGAGTAGGCAGAGAGTACAGCAATCTCCTGTGTCTCCTTGACAACAACTGTGGATACTGTTGGGGGCGATGCCTGGTCAGGGGAGAGCATCTGGCCTGTTTCTGGGTCGCAGCAAGTAAGGGGGAAATCAGGCAGATCCACAATGATAGGACACTCGCTAGTTAGGTGGGCTGAATGGAGATCCTGTTGCAGCAATAGAGACTCCAGGATAGTGTGCGGCCTCCCTGGAACTTGGGTACAGAATGTCTTAGAGCAGCTGTAGAACATTCTCAAGGGGGAGAACAAGTAGGGAAAAGTTGTTGTGCACGTTGGCACAAAATGACATCGACAGGAAAACGCATGAAAACTCTGCCAACTTTAAGAGCTCTATCTAGTTCTCTCTTGAAAGTCATCAACATTGTCCACACATTTCACTGTACCAATTGGTCCATGTGACAAATAAATGTATCTTGTATCTTGTCCAGATAAAGGATAAAGCGTACAACATTTAGTGCGTGATAAAGTCCAAATTCCAATGAGATAGATGATAGGTCAGAACGGCACTCTACTGGTGAGAGGTGGTTCAGTTACCTGATAACAGCTGATAAGAAACTATCCTTGAATCTGTAGGTATGTGCTTTCAAACTACTGTACTTCGTGCCTGATGGGAGAGGGGAGAAGAGAGAGTGCCCGGGGTGAGATTGGCCCTTGATTATCCTGGTGACTTCACCAAGACAGCGTGAAGTGTAGACTTTGACCATCAACCATATTTATGCCCCTTGTAATTTTACAAACCTCTATAGGTCACCTCTATGTTCCTGTAAGAGTAAACCTAGCCTATTCAATCTCACCTTATAAGCCCTCCATGCCAGACAACATCCTAGTGAGTTGAACTCTTTCTCATTAATGAACAACCTGATTCTGGATTATTAAAGTCTTATTGTATTTATCACGTATTGCTTTCCAGGTTCATCTGCACTGCCTATAACGAACCAAGGAACAAATGCCTTCATCACTTCAATGCTTTACCCCAACAATTTCTTGATGGATGGCTTATTGCTGAAACTAGTTTGAACTCTGCACACCATCTTCTTTTCTCAGAACAGTTCCATTCTGCTGGTGTTAACAGTAGTCAAAATGTTGACGTTTTAATTGGAACAATCCATGACAAAATGCTTGTTAGGAGTCTATTTTATGCAATAGATCTTGGCACTTGGCATGGAACAGCATCCAAAACATGTTTGGTGGGAGAATAATCAACATCTCTTTCAATCTTCTAATGAGGTTTTACAGGCCTGCAGACCGCTTCCAACATAGCCCCAAAAGTGTTTTCTGCAAAATGTTTTTATTTATATAACTTCTGGAGCTCTTTGGGACTTTACAGTTAACTAAACCTTGGTAAAACTTGTCCTGTATTGTATTTGGGTACATTATATTACAGACACATTGAGCAGAAAACAACTTTATAGACACCAAACATTTTTTTAAGCATTATTGCTCATTCAAATGTTGTCTTATAAAATACAGCACTGTGCACTGTTTCTGTATCTTTGCAATTTTTTCCAGTCATCTATCAAGATTAATTTGGAACAAATAATAAAAAACAAGAAACCCAAAACCTTTAAGTGCTTTGGTGAAATATTTTCTCCAAGGGGAGCCTTTAACTGTAGTTGCCATACAACACATTGTTTGTATAACGTTGAAGCACTCATATTGAGTTACAATTATACCCCACAGAAAAGTGGTTTCCAGATGTTGGAAAAACAGATTGTGATTGCGCACGGAGGCCGCTTCCAGCTAATTTTGGAAATATGCCATCGCCAGCTCAGTATGCAAACGTGCAATGATTCAAGTGTAAGCAGAAAAACAATCTGCACTAATAGGGCTGTAAGATGCACTCAATGCAATAAAACGTCAAACATAAATGTTAAGTAATAGTTTTAATAATTGCCTTATACTTTTTATTGTCCCAGGCTGAATAAATATACCCCAGTGAACTAATAAAATCTTATCATATTAATTTTAGTGAATATTGTTTTCATTTACCAAGTAATCACTTTGTTACACTGGAATTATGATTGAATTTCCTCAAATTGACTAAGATTGACCATTAATGAAAAACTTCTTGTTTAATATAATATTCATTGGTTGTTGTATTACTCTATAGTTCAACATATATTCTGTAGGGTATGTCACACGTCTAAAACCATTGGTATGAGGCGTTGTACGGCGCTTTGGAATAAAATGTACACACTTTGTTTGAGCTTTCTTTGTCTTACATATATCAGTAGAACACTCTGTAGTGGAACAAAACTAAAGTGCTGGAGGAACTCAACCGGTCAAGCACCATCTGTGAAGTCTACTGGCAGATGATGCTTCGGGTTGGAACCCTTCGACATGGTGGCACAACGTTAAAGATGCTGCCTTACAGCGCTGTTTCCGCGCTGTATCTCCAAACTAAACTAAACTAAACCTTCCTTTAGTCTGAAAAAGGGACCTATCAAATGTAATCTGTTCACTGCCTCCATAGATGCTGCCTAATCTGCTGAGTTCTACCAGCAGTTTGTTTTTTAGTTAAGATTCCAGCATCTGCAATCTCTTGTGCCTCTATTCTGTCATGGACTTTGTTAGAGGTTATGAATTCACACATTTTACATGTACCTCATCCAGATGTATTGCAGGGTGAAATCCTTTATTGTCATTATTGATCGTTGCCTGTCTCTGAGGAAAATAAGTATGATTTAAATGGTATTTCTCCATAGGACCATAATTCTTTTTTGATAAGGCCAGAGGGTGATACATTTTTTTACAAGTACAGTGAGTAAACTGCACCGTAATCACTTAATATTTATTAATGTTTTGGGATCTGGGTCCTGCTGTCTGTTGGTAAGGGAGTTTTAAGATTTAGACCAGTTATAGTGAAGGACTAGTGATAGGTTTCCAAGTCAATGTGTTGTGCAACTTAGAGGGGAATATGACATGAACATTAATGTCCACCTACAGCTGTTGCCCTTGTCTATCTTGGTGATGGGCGTTTTGTCAAAGTGGCCTAGGCCAGTACCAGCACTACATCTTGAGATGTGGTGGAAGGAGCTGCAGATGCTGATTTAAACCAAAGATAGATACAAAAAGTTGGAGTAACTCAATGGGGCAGGCAGCATCTCTGGAGAGAGGGAATGGGTGATGCTTCGGGACGAGACTGGTTAGGGATAAGGGAAATGAGAGATCATCCCTCTCCCACCCAAGTTGCACTAGCTTCTCATTTTCACCCAACAAACAGCATCACTTATTTAGTTTGGGCAGCTGACAACCCAGTGGTATGAATAATGATTTCTCTAACTTCAAGTAACCCCAGCATTCCCTCTCTCTCTATCCGTCCCCCACTCAAGTCTCAATAGCTTCTTGTTTTCACCCAACAGACAGCTAACAATGGCCTGTTTCATTAATCATTGTTACTTATTTGCATATCATTTATTCATTATTCTTTATTTCTCTACATCACTGTCCATATCTCTCATTTTCCTTATCCCTAACCAGTCCGAAGAAGGGTCTTGACCGGAAACGTCATCCATTCCTTCTCTTCAGAGATGCTGCCTGTCTCACTGAGTTACTCCAGCTTTTTGTGTCTGTCTACATCTTGAGTTAGTACACCTTGTAGGCTCATGGTGATAGTATGTCATAGAGTCATAGTCATAGAGTGATGTAGTATGGAAACAGGCCATTCGGCCCAACTTGTCCACACTGGCCAACATGTCCCATCTACACTAGTCCCACCTGCCTGCGCTTGTTACATATCCCTCCAAACTTGTCCTATCTGTTCTGTTTCTTAAACATTGGGATAGTTTCAGCCTCAACTACCTCCTCTGGCAGCTCATTTCTGGTCCTCCCACCCTTTGTGTGAAAAAGTTACCTCTCAGATTCTTATTAAACGTTCACGGTTCACCTACTCTCGGCAAGAATTTCTGTGCATCTACTCGATCTATTCCTCTCATAATTTTATACACCTCTATGAGATCACCCATCATCCTCCTGCGTTCCAAGGAATAGAGACAAACCTCTCCCTATAGCTCAAACCCTCTAGTCTTGGCAACATCCTCGTAACTCTTCTCTGAACCTTTTCAAGCTTGACAATATCTTTCCTATTACATGATGCCCAGAACTGAACACGCTACTCTAAATGCGGTCTCACCAACATCTTATACAACTTCTTGCGCATGGCATGCACAGCCTAAAGTTGTCGATCAAGGGTATACATCCAGGCCAGGGCAGCATCAGTTACTGGATGAATGGCTTTGATGACTGCAACATGACCTCCCAATGTTTATACTTAATACTCTGACTGATGAAGGCCAATTTGCCAAAAACCTTTTTGACCACCTTCTCTACCTGCGACTTGACCTTCAAGGAACCATGCACCTGCACTCTTAGATCCTTCTGCTCTACACCACTCCCCAGATGCTTACCAGTCACTGGGTAGGTCCTGCCCTGGTTGGATATCCCAAAATGCAACACCTCACTATGGGAGGGAATGAATATTTAACTTAGTGGATTGGGTGACATTACATTTGACTGGTTTGTCCTGGATGATGCTGGGTTTTTTTACAGCTATTGGCATTAAATTCATCTAGGCAAACGGAGAATATTCCATCACTCTCCTGACATATCTTGCTACGTGATTAGGAAGAGCATTATGGCGTCAGCAAATGACTCACAGTGGGATCTAGTGGGAGAGTCGAGGACCAGAGGCCAAAGTCTCAGAATCAAAGCATGTTCCCTTAGGAAGGCGATGAGGAGGTATTTCTTTAGTCAGAGGACGGTGAATATGTGGAATTCATTTCCACAGAAGGCTGTGGGGGGGTCAAGTCAATGGATATTTTTAAGGCAGAGATAGATAGATTCTTGATTAGTACAGGTGTCGGGGATATGTGGAGAATGGGTTTGAGAGGGCAAGATAGATCAGCCATGATTGAATGGTGGAGTAGACTTGATGGGCCAAATGGCCTAATTCTACTGTTATCACTTATGAACTTATGATCCCTAGCGTGTGCAAGGGTCTAGCCAGGATCTCTAGACTTGCTTTTGAAACCAAATGTTTGTAAATGATCCACTGCAACATACATGGTAAAACATAGGTCTTTATTCCATTCGGAAATACAGAGCATTTAAGTTGCACAGGTTATAGTATATCGTTTCTTTATTGTCATTGTAACATGAACCATTTACAACGAAATTTAAAAATGTCAGCCTGCCAGTGCACCATTCAAACCATAAAAGCTAACGATACATACAAGGTAAAATATTAAAAAGATTAACAACTAAAATAAATATGAAATATGAAAATAGCACGCATAAACGCCCAACCCTACATCCTTCTGTCGATATCACAGTGTACCAACCACAGTCCCTCAGCCGTGCTCATGAAGCTCAGCATATGTTCTGCCAGCTGTCAGCGTTAGTGTAGTACTGTAACACCATGTAATGGGTGGCATGCATTATATGTGTAGTGGAGATTATAAAGGTTAATCTACATCCTTCCTATAAAAGAAGTAATGCATATAAAGAGTGGTTAGTGAAGTATATTGTAAAACACCAGTATAGGGTGTGTGCATTTTTACTTGTACATTATGTGAACACATAAAACAAAGCGGGTCAAGTATAGCCGGTGAACTTTCCAATCAGTGGGTTTGGCTTGCAGGCACGACCTACTCGTGTACGGTAGTACCCCTCGTGCTCCTCATCTTTCTCTGAGGAAGCGGGCCGCTCATCGGGTGGATGTGAAGGAGTAGACACAGGTGGAGATGGGGGCACGGGGAAGGCAGGGATGGTGCTGGCACCGGTACAGGAGTCGCTGGAGTGACGTCGTGGAATGTGGAGGGAAGCCGACCGGCTGGTCAGGGTAAGGACGTGAAGGTGCTGGTTCATTAATCGGGAGGAGGTGTTGGCGGGTGCGTCGGTAGATGCCATCGTCAACACTGACCAGGTATGAGAGTGGCTCCGCGGTTGCCCCGAGAGTGACACCGAGGCGGTCATAGCCTGTGAGCAACTGTAAGCGGACAACCTGTCCCTTGTTGAGTGGTTGAAGTGGAGAGCTGGTTTTGTCATAGTATTTTCTTTGTATGTCTCGGCAATGTTGGAGCTGGGATGGGATCGCCGACGGTGCACGAACTTGTGGTTCTTATAGCTGCTTGGCCATAGGCAGGGTCGTGCGAGTTCACCATGACTTGAGTCGTTCGGCCGAAGATCCCAGGAGAGGGTTGTGGACGATGTTTCGTCGGTTGACTAAGTTGAGATAGACGTTGGAGTCGGCCTGTGTGAGTGTTCTATTAGTTGTTTTGCGCTTCTTACCAGGCCATTGGACCGCGGGTACTCGGGGCTGCTGGTGGTATGGTGAAAGTCCCAGCGTGTCACAAAATCCTTGAAGAGCTGACTGGAGAATTGAGTTCCATTGTCTGAGAGCAGCATAAGGGATGTTCCGTGGACAGAGAAGTGGCGAGGGTGTTTTTAAAGGACCGTGGCTGAGGTCAGGCTACTGAGCAGGTCGATATCAAACCATCCTGAGTAGGAATAGACTAGAACCAGGTATTGTTTGCCGTGCCACTCAAAGATGTTGGCTGCCACTGTGGACCAGGGTATGTCCGGCGTGGGGTGCGGGAGAAGTGGTTGTTGGTGCGGGGTCAGGCTGTTACAAATCGGTCAGGCAATGACATTCTCGTGAATGCAGTCAGACATGTCCGGCCAGCAGAACATAGCTTTTACATGTTGGAGGGTTGTTTCTGCAGCGGAATGGCCCCCATGGACAATATCAAAGTACTTGTTGCGAAGGGACGTCGGGATAACTGCCTTATATCCTTTCATTATAATGCCATTTTGAATGACCAGTTCGTCGCGGACAGGGCAGAACGGGCGGATAGGGGGCGGCAGTTTGTGCTGTTTATCTGTCCAGCGGATGACAGTGGCAAGCAATTGTAGCGTTTTGTCTACAGCTGTTTGTGCCATTAGGATGTCTAAGCCTGCGGATGGAAGGCAGGAGACCATCACAACCGTATACCCCTCGTCATCTGACAGGTGTTTAGCGCAAAGTGGGGCGAGAAACCTGTGAGAGGGTGTCAGCAAAGTACATGTCCTTACCGTGTTTGTAGGTTAGTTTGATGTCATATCTCTGTACTTCCATCATCATGCATTGTGAACGTGCTGGTGCCGTGTGGATAGGTTTGTTGAGGATACTGACCAGGGGCTGGTGGTCAGTTTCAATCTTGATTGTAAGTCCTTGAATTTCTTGCAGGCAAACGTTACCACAAGTAGCTCCTTCTCGATTTGAGCATAGCGCTGTTCAGTGTCGGTCATGGTACGGGAGGCATAGGCGACCGGTCTGGGACCCTTCCTGACGTCTTGTAGGCAGGCGGCACCCAGTCCATACTCGGAGGCATCACAGGTTAGGGTGACGGGTAGCCCGACATCGAAGTATGTGATGGTTGGGGCGCAAGACATTAGTTGTTTGAGGGTTTCAAATGCCTTCTGTTGGTGCTGGTGCCAGGACCAGTGCGTATCCTTGTGGGTCAGTGTCGCAGCGGGGCTGATAGCTTGCCGAAGTTTGGGATAAATTTTCCCAGGTAGGTTACCATGCCTAGAAATCGCTGTAGCACTGCCACATCCATGGGTGCTGCCATTTTATTGATGCCAATGGTTTTAGAAGGGTCTGGCCTGAGGCCGTGTTGGTGAATACGTGGCCAATGTAACTCACTTTGTCGACTCGAAACCTGCACTTGAGGGGGTTGAGTTTGAGGTTTGAGTCATGTTCTTGGATGTTACGCCCAGCAATCAGGATGTCATTCATGATTATGGTGCATGGGTAGCCAGTAAAGAGTTGTTCCATAGTATGTTGGAAGACCTCACTGGCCGAATTGATGCCAAATGGCATTCGTAAGAATAGGTAGCATCCGAAGGGTGTCGCAAATGTGGTTAGCATGGAGGATGCATGGCCTAGCGGTATTTGGCAAAATGAATTCTTTGCATTTAGGACAGAGAAGACTGTGGCTTTACCCAGGTTGGCTGTGACCTCTTCCACCGTCCACATCGGGTGGTGTGGACGTTTGGTGGCAGTGTTTAAGTCTTCAGGGTTGATGCAAATCCCTATGTCGTCTTTGTTTTTCTTGGTTGCTGCGACCATGGTGGAGGCCCAAGTGGAGGGGTCATTGACAGGGGCTATCACTCCGAGTGTTTCCATTCTGTCTAGTTCAGTTTTCACGCGGTCTTTCATTGCGTGCGGGATTCGGTGTGGAGAGCGAACTACAGGTGTGACCTCCTGGTCGATTACAATGCTGTATTCTGTGAGAAGCATGCCCAGCTGGTTGTCAAAAAGGTCTTTGTATTGTACGAGTAGTTGTTGGGTTGGACTTTGAGAGGTGGATAGTTAGTACACAGTTTTGCCAAAGGTGACTAGGCCCATATCATGGCATACATCGATGCCCAGGAAAAGGGGCACTTCCCCTTTAACAATTAAAAAATTCAGATTGTTAACTTGGGATGCTAGGTTGCATTGTAGTGTGACTTTACCAACTGGTTGCACCGCCCCCCCACCAAATGGGTGTAACTTGGAGTATATTTTCATGATGATTTCATTGTTGTGAATTCTTTGGAAGTCCGATAAGGATAGTATGGTGCACTGTGCGCCAGTATCTATTTTTGCAGCTACTTTGGTATTTTTAATACTGAGTATTGTCATGGAATCATTGTGTTTGCACAGTGAGTCATGTAAAGAATGTAGTTATGGCTGTTTTCTTGCAGATTTTGCGGTTTTGTCTCTGCTGGTGCCAATAATTCAGTCAGTGCCTCATGGGAAAGTCTGGTCTCAAGTGTGTAAAGAGATTTTTGTGCCTGGGCCCTGTTACCACGAGCACGGCAATAACGAATGAAGTGTTTTTTCTTCTTGCAGTAGTAGCAGGTTTGCCGTAAGCGAGGCATTGCTCACGAACCTTTGTGTGTGTGCCAACGTAATTACTACAGTTATGGACAAATGGATTGATTACCCTTCCTGGGGCTGTTGGTGGTTGTCACGGGGACCTATAGAAAGCATGGACATTGTAAGCAGAGATGGTCCCGGTTCCACTCTGCCTAAAGCACCGGAGCAGCACCAGTTGGGCAGCACCAATGAAAATTCTGAATTCCACCTCGAAGATGCGCCAACGTTCGGCAAATTCACTGTCGAATATCAGAGGATTGGGTTTGCGAAATGACCCGGCCATAGTAACAGAGCGATAGTCCATTGTAAAAAAAGTAACTAAAATAAATTTAGGCAAAAGATTTGGAGAAGTGGTTCAAAGAATCAGATACCATGTTTGTAAATGATCCACTATAACATACATGGTAAAACATAGGTCTTTATTCCATTCTGAAATACAGAGCATTTGAGTAGCACAGCCATGCTCATGAAGCTCAGCATACGTTCTGCTAGCTGGCTGTCAGTGTTAATGTAGTACCGTAATACCATGTGGCATGCATTATATGTGTAGTGGAGATTATAAATGGCATGGATTAATAAAGGTGAATCTACACCAAGGTATTCATATATTTCATCCTGTTGAGTTTCTAGTCAATGGTGATCATCCAGTTTGTTGATGGTGCAGGTCTGAGTCACAGTAATGCCATTGAATGTCACAGTAATGAATATCAACAGTGTTCAATCAATAATGGAAGAAAGGTCATTGATGAAGATTGTTGGGTCTAGGGCACTGCCATGAGGAACTCTGATATCCTGGGGCCAGGATGATTACTATTTAGGAGGTATGACAACAACCATCTGAACACTTTTCATTTAATTCCCATTGACATCAGTTGTATCTGGATGCCTTAAAGCCATAATCAGTCAATATCACTCTCGGTTCACTTTTGGAATTCAGTTGTTTCATTTATGTTTGCCGTGGTTCTGACAAACACTAAAATGGGCACTAATAAGCAGATTATTCGAATGTAAGTGACTTTTGACGACTCCTTCCATAACTTTGCTGATGATTGAGAGTACACGTATTGGGTGGTAATTATCTAGATTGGATATGTCCAGTTATTTTGTGAATAGGAGATATTTATTGTGTAACAGACAATTTTCTCATTGCACTCGAACTGTTCAGTTAGAGACATAGCCAGTTCATTACATCACCAGTATATCTTTCCTGATGGACTGTGTCCCAATTTGTCCACTTTTCTCCACAAATGCTGCCTGATCCTCCAGCATTTTGAGTTTTGCTCAAGATTTCAGCATCTGCAAACCATTATTCCAACAATTTAATGAAGTTAGGTCTAGAAGACAGGAGATGAATTTGTTACATAGAATGTGTATGAATGGAGCATGAAATGGGAATAAAACTGTGTGGTAGACGTGGGTTCAGGAAATGGGAGAGCTTGATGGGGAGCTTGGTTTATGAAAGAGGGGAGAAAGCAGCAAATGCTGCTGGAGGAATACATTTAATGAGATTTTAGACTTTAAACTTTAGAGATATAGTGTGGAAACGAGACTTTCAGCCCACCGAGTCCACGCCGACCAGTGGTCACCCAAACACTAGCACTCTCCTACACACCAGAGACAATTTACAATTCACATAAGCCACAAACCTGTACGTCATTGGAGTGTGGGTGGAAAACGGCGCACCGTTCACAGGGAGCACGTACAAACTATGTACAGACAGCACCCGTAGTCAGAATTGAACCCAGGTCTCTGGCGCTGTAAGGCAGCAACTATACCACTCTATCACTGTGCAGCCCTGAGACATTTATAAAGAGAGACCAGATTGGCCTGTCTTCTCTGTGATGATCAGTTTATTTTAATTTAGTTTAGTTTATTATTTGAACGGTGCTTCCTTTTAAAAAAAAGGAGGGAGAGAGAAAACGGGGAATTACAGACCAGTTAGTCTAACATCGGTAGTGGGGAAACTGCTAGTCAGTTATTAAAGATGGGATAGCAGTACATTTGGAAAGTGGCTAAATCATTAGACAAAGTCAGCATGGATTTACGAAAGGTAAATCATGTCTGACAAATCTTATAGAATTTTTCGAGGATGTAACTAGCAGAGTTGATAAGGGAGAACCAGTGATGGTGTTATATCTAGACTTTCAGAAGGCTATCGACAAGGTCCCACACAAGAGATTAGTATACAAAGCATATGATATTGGGGGTTCAGTATTGATGTGGATAGAGAACTGGCTGGCAAACAGGAAGCAAAGGGTAGGAGTAAATGGGTCCTTTTCAGAATGGCAGGCAGTGACTAGTGGGGTACAGCAAGGCTCAGTGCTGGGACCCAAGCTATTTACAATATATATTAATGATTTGGATGAGGGAATTGAATGCAACATCTCCAAGTTTGTGGACGACACAAAGCTGGGGGGCAGTGTTAGGTGCGAGGAGGATTCTAGGAGGCTGCAAGGTGACTTGGATAGGCTGGGTGAGTGGGCAAATGCATGGCAGATGCAGTATAATGTGGATAAATGTGAGGTTATCCACTTTGGTGGCAAAAACAGGAGGGTAGACTATTATCTTAATGGTGGCAAATTAGGAAAAGGGGAGATGCAACAAGACCTGGGTGTCATGGTACACCAATCTTTGAAAGTAGGCATGCAGGTGCAGCAGGCAGTGAAGAAGTAAATGGTGTGTTAGCATTCATAGTGAAAGAATTTGAGTATAGGAGCAGGGAGGTTCTACTGCAGTTGTACATGGTTTTGGTGAGACCACACCTGGAGTATTGCGTACAGTTTTGGTCTCCAAATCTGAGAAAAGACATTCTTGCCATAGAGGGGGTACAGAGAAGGTTCACCAGACTGATTCCTGGGATGTCAGGTCTCTCATATGAGGAAAGACTGGATAGACTTGTCTTGTACTCACTAGAATTTAGAAGACTGAGGTGGGATCTTATAGAAACTTACAAAATTCTTATGGGGTTGGCTAGGCTAAATGCAGGAAGATTGTTCCCAATGTTGGGGAGGTCCAGAACAAGGGGTCACAGTCTAAGGATAAGGGGGAATTCCTTTAGGACCGAGATGAGGAAAACATTTTTCACACAGGGAGTGGTGAGTCTCTGGAATTATCTGCCACAGAAGGTAGTTGAGGCCAGTTCATTGGCTATATTTAAGAGGGAGTTAGATGTGACCCTTGTGGCTAAAGGGATCAGGGGGTATTGAGAGAAGGCAAGTACACGATACTGAGTTGGATGATCAGCCATGATCATATTGAATGGCGGTGCAGGCTCGAAGGGCCGAATGGCCTACTCCTGCACCTATTTTCTATGTTTCTATGTTTCTATTGACCGAGGTGAACTAAAATGCTTTTTGTTGCCAGTCAACGAAAAGACTAAATATGATTACAATTAACCTGTTTATAATGTACAGACAAGGTTAAAATTACAATGTTTAGTGCAAGATACAGTCTGATAAAGTCTAATTAAAGATAGTTCAAAGGTCTCTAATGAGGTAGATGGATGGTCAGGACTACACTCGAGCTGGTGAGTTCAGTGGCCTGATAGCAGCTGGGGTGAAACTGTTCCTGAATCTGGAGGTACATGTTTTCAAACTTCTGCACCTCTTGCTTGATGGACGAGGGTAGAAGAAGTAATGAGCGAGGTGCAACTGGTTCTTGATTATGCTAGTGGCCTTGCTGAGGCAACGTGAAGTGTAGATGGAGTCAATGGAAGTTTTGGATGGAGCTGTTACCAAACCATCCTGTGACATATCCTGATAAAATTTCCTCCAAATACAAGGCATAGCTATGGGCAAGCGCATGGGCCCTAGCTATGCCTGCTTCGTTGTAGGGTACATTGAACAATCCTTGTTCGAGACGTGCCAGGGCCTCATCCCCAATCTCTACCTCCGCTACATCAATGACTGCATTGGTGCTACCTCCTGCACCCACACACAACTGACTGACTTCATCTATTTCACCACTAACTTCCATCCGGCACACAAATACACCTGGACCATTTCCGACACTTCCCTACCATTTCTTGACCTCACTATCTCCATCACAGGTGATAGACTTCTGACCGACATCCACTATAAACCCACTGACTCCCATGGCTATCTAGACTACATTTCTTCCCATCCTGCTTCCTGTAAGGACTCCATCCCCTACTCCCAATTCTTCTGTCTATGCCGCATCTTCCCGAGTCTTCCCGTGGATTTTGAAGCAACAGCAACAAAGAGAAGCAGGAGAAAGCACTGATTGGCTCTAGCCCAAGTGGGAGGAGAGTTCTCAGTGAGTCAGAGGGGGAAAGCAGTTGAAAAGGAGAGACAAAGCACAGGCAGACTTTACTCAGTCTTCCCGTGGATTTTGAAGCAACAGCAACAAAGAGAAGCAGGAGAAAGCACTGATTGGCTCTAGCCCAAGTGGGAGGAGAGTTCTCAGTGAGTCAGAGGGGGAAAACAGTTGAAAACTGAGGAATTTGGTTTGTAAATTAGGCAATTGAACAGTCAATATAAGCAAGGCAGCTCTTGGGGAGCGGCAGTGAGGGAAGTGCCCTGTGAGTAAAGTGTGAGTCTTTGGCTCGAGAGTCTTTGGAGAGGAGGCTGCGCAAAACACTGGATAGGAAGAGACTGAGGCAAAAGAAGGAGATGTCAAGCAAGCTGATGCAGTGTGATGCTTGCAGTATGTGGGAGGTCAAGGACACTGCTGGTGCCTCTGGATGCTACAAATGTGAGAAGTGCATCCAGGTACAGCTCCTGAAGGACCGTGTTGGGGAACTGGAGAAACAAGTGGATGACCTCAGGTTCATCCGAGAAACTGAGTTGTTCCTCGACAAGTCCTTCAGTAAGATTGTTACACCCAAGGCACTAGAAGAGAGAAGGTGGGTGACGGTGAGAAAGGGAGGAAAACATGGAATGCAAAGGTCCCCGGGTGTTGTACCTCTTGTGAACAGGTTCACCCACGTGGAAGCTGCCGTGACAGAAGACGGTATCTCACTGAGCGGCGGACTGGCTTGCAAAACAAAAAGGGCTGATGAGCCAAAACCAAAGAGGCCAAAGTCGGGCAACGCCATTGTAGTTGGAGACTCCATTGTGAGAGGTACGGACAGGGGTTTTTGCGGCAACAGACGGGATTCCAGGATGGTGTGCTGCCTTCCTGGTGCCAGGATCCAGGATGTTACGGACAGAGTGCAGACAATCCTCAAGGGCGAAGGTGAACAGCCGGAAGTGGTCGTGCATATTGGCACAAATGATGTTGGAAAGAAGGGGATGAATATTTTGCAGCGGGACTTCAGAGAGCTTGGAAAAATGCTGAAAAGCAGGACTTCCAGGGTTGTTATCTCCGGTTTGCTTCCAGTTCCTCGTGCTGGCGAGAGCAGGAACAGGGAGATACGGGACCTGAATGTGTGGCTGAGGAACTGGTGCAGGGGGCAGGGATTTAGATTCTTAGATCACTGGGATCTGTTTTGGAGTAAGGGGGAACTGTACAAAAGGGACGGATTGCATCTTAACAGGTGGGGGACCAGCATTCTGGCCGGCAGGTTTGCCACTGCTACACGGATGGTTTTAAACTGAATAAGGGGGGTGGGGTGTCAAATGGGATAATCGAGAACGGAGTTAAAGGGAAAGAGAGTAAAGGGATGGTTAATGACCCCCGAATTAACGGGAAAGAAAGCTCACAAAGGGATAGGAGAGTATGGCCAAGTGTAATAGGGATCGATGTGAAAGGGGCCACTTGTCAACATAATTGTATTAGGAGTAAGAGTGTTGTAAAAACAAGTCTGAAGGCTTTGTGTCTCAATGCGAGGAGCATTCGTAATAAGGTGGATGAGTTGAAGGTGCAGATAGCGATTAATGACTATGCTATAGTTGGGATCACGGAGACATGGCTCCAGGATGACCAAGGCTGGGAGCTGAACATCCAGGGATATTCAATATTCAGGAGGGATAGACGAAAAGGAAAAGGAGGTGGGGTAGCGTTGCTGGTGAGAGAGGAGATTAATGCAATAGAAAGGAAGGACATTAGCGCGGAGGATGTGGAATCGATATGGGTAGAGCTGTGAAACTCTAAGGGGCAGAAAACGCTAGTGGGAGCTGTGTACAGGCCACCTAACAGTAGTATTGGAGTTGGGGATGGCATCAAACAGGAAATTAGAAATGCGTGCAACAAGGGTAACACGGTTATAATGGGTGACTTCAATCTGCATGTAGATTGGGTGAATCAAATTGGCAGGGGTGCTGAGGAAGAGGATTTCCTGGAATGTATGTGGGATAGTTTTCTCAACCAACATGTGGAGGAACCAACGAGAGAGCAGGCTATTCTAGACTGGGTATTGAGTAATGAGTAAGGGTTAGTTAGCAGTCTTGTTGTGCGTGGCCCCTTGGGCAAGAGTGACCATAATATGGTTGAGTTCTTCATTAGGATGGAGAGTGACAAAATTAAGTCAGAAACAAGGGTTCTGAACTTGAACAAAGGTAACTTTGAAGGTATGAGATGTGAATTGGCCAAGATAGACTGGCAGGTGATTCTTAAAGGGTTGACAGTGGATGTGCAATGGAAGGTATTTAAGGACTGCATGGATGAAGTACAAAAGTTGTTCATACCAGTTTGGCAAAAGAATAAATCGGGGAAGGTGGTGCATCCATGGATAACAAGGGAAATCAGGGATAGTATAAAAACAAAAGATGAGGCATACAAATTTGCCAGAAAAATCAGCCTACCGGAGGACTGGGAGAAATTCAGAATTCAGCAGAGGAGGACAAAGGGCTTAATTAGGAAAGGGAAAATAGATTATGAAAGGAAACCGGCAGGGAACATAAAAACTGACTGCAAAAGTTTTTATAGATATGTGAAGAGAAAGAGACTAGTTAAAACAAATGTTGGTCCCTTGCAGTCAGAAACAGGTGAATTGATCATGGGGAACAAGGACATGGCAGACCAATTGAATAACTACTTTGGTTCTGTCTTCACTAAGGAAGACATAAATAATCTGCCGGAAATAGCAGTGGAACGGGGGTCAAATAAGATGGAGGAACTGAGTGAAATCCAGGTTAGCCGGGAGGTGGTGTTGGGTAAATTGAACGGATTGAAGGCCGATAAATCCTCAGGGCCAGATAGTCTGCATTCCAGAGTACTCAAGGAGGTAGCCACAGAAATAGTGGATGCATTAGTGATAATTTTTCAAAATTCCTTAGATTCTGGAGTAGTTCCTGAGGATTGGAGGGTAGCTAATGTAACCCCACTTTTTAAAAAAGGAGGGAGAGAGAAAGCGGGGAATTACAGACCAGTTAGTCTAACATCGGTAGTGGGGAAACTGCTAGAGTCAGTTATTAAAGATGGGATAGCAGCGCATTTGGAAAGTGGTGAAATCATTGGACAAGGTCAGCATGGATTTACGAAAGGTAAATCATGTTTGACAAATCTGATAGAATTTTTCGAGGATGTAACTAGTAGAGTGGATAAGGGAGAACCAGTGGATGTGTTATATCTAGACTTTCAGAAGGCTTTCGACAAGGTCCCGCATAAGAGATTAGCATACAAACTTAAAGCACACGGTATTGGGGGTTCAATATTGATGTGGATAGAGAACTGGCTAGCAGACAGGAGGCAAAGGGTAGGAGTAAACGGGTCCTTTTCAGAATGGCAGGCAGTGACTAGTGGGGTGCCGCAAAGCTCAGTGCTGGGACCCCAGCTATTTACAATATATATTAATGATTTGGACGAGGGAATTCAATGCAACATCTCCAAATTTGCAGATGATACCAAGCTGGGGGGTATAGTTAGGTGTGAGGAGGATGCTTGGAGGCTGCAGGGTGATTTGGATAGGCTGAGTGAATGGGCAGATGCATGGCAGATGCAGTATAATGTGGATAAATGTGAGGTTATCCACTTTGGTGGCAAAAACATGAGGGTAGACTATTACCTGAATGGTGGCAGATTAGGAAAGGGGGAGATGCAACGAGACCTGGGTGTCATTGTACACCAGTCATTGAAAGTAGGCATGCAGGTGCAGCAGGCAGTGAAGAAAGCAAATGGTATGTTAGCATTCATAGCGAAAGGATTTGAGTATAGGAGCAGGGAGGTTCTACTGCAGTTGTACAGGGTTTTGGTGAGGCCACACCTGGAGTATTGCGTACAGTTTTGGTCTCCAAATCTGAGGAAAGACATCCCTGCCATAGAGGGGGTACAGAGAAGATTCACCAGACTGATTCCTGGGATGTCAGGACTTTCATATGAGGAAAGATTGGATAGAATCGGCTTGTACTCGCTGGAATTTAGAAGATTGAGGGGGAATCTTATAGAAACTTACAAAATTCTTAAGGGGTTGGACAAGCTAGATGCTGGAAGATTGTTCCCGATGTTGGGGGAGTCCAGAACAAGGGGTCACAGTCTAAGGATAAGGGGAATTCCTTTAGGACCGAAATGAGGAAAACATTCTTTACACAGAGAGTGGTGAGTCTCTGGAATTCTCTGCCACAGAAGGTAGTTGAGGCCAGTTCATTGGCTATATTTAAGAGGGCGTTAGATGTGGCACTTGTGGCTAAAGGGATCAGGGGGTATGGAGAGAAGGCAGGTACGGGATACTGAGTTGGATGATCAGCCATGATCACATTGAATGGCGGTGCAGGCTCGAAGGGCCGAATGGCCTACTCCTGCACCTATTTTCTATGTTTCTATGTTTCTATCTGCTCCCAGGATGAGGTGTTCCACACCATGGCATCGGAGATGTCCTCATTTTTCAGGGAACAGGGATTCCACTCCCATCCAATAGATGAGGCTGTCACCAGGATTTCTTTCATACCCCGTAACACTGCTCTCTCTCCCCATCCCCCCACTCATAACAAGGGCAGAGTGCCCCTAGTCCTCACCTTCCACCCTACTAGCCGTCACAGACAACAAATAATCCTCCGTCATTTTCGCCACCTCCAACGTGACCCCACCACTCGCCACAACTTCCCATCTCCTCCCCTGTCTGCTTTCCGCAAAGGCTGCTCCCTCCGTAACTCCCTGGTCAACTCGTCCCTTCCCACCCGTACCACCCCCTCCACGGGCACTTTCCCTTGCAACCGCAAGAAATGCTACTCTTGTCGCTTTACCTCCCCCCTTGATTCCATTTAAGGACCCAAGCAGTCGTTCCAGGTGCAACAGAGGTTCACTTGCACATCCTCCAACCTCATCTATTGCATCCGCTGGTCTAGATGTCAACTGATCTACATCGGTGAAACCAAACGTAGGCTTGGCGATCACTTCGCCGAACACCTCCGCTCGGTCCGCAATAACCAACCTGATCTCCCGGTGGCTCAGCACTTCAACACCCCTTCCCAATCTGAATCTGACCTTTTGGAGGAGCAGCACCTCATATTTCGCTTGGGTAGTTTATACCCCAGCAACATGAACATTGACATCTCCAATTTCAGGTAGCCCTCACTGTCTCCTTCCCTTCTCAGCTCTCCCTCAGCCCTCTGGCTCTTCCTCTTCCCTTCTTCTTCCCCCCCCCCCCCCCCCCCCAACCCTACATCAGTCTGAAGAAGGGTTTTGGCCCGAAACATTGCCTATTTCCTTCGCTCTATAGATGCTGCCGCACCCGCTGAGTTTCTCCAACACTTTTATCCACCTTCGATTTTCCAGCATCTGCAGCATCTTCTTAAACAAAATGCCTTCTACGTCACATCTGTGGAGGTTGTGGAGGGGTTTTGTGGATGGGCCAAACTTCCTGATCTATTAAATGACTTTGGCAGATGATTATGAGGTCATGCAGGCTCAAGAAGGGACTGGAACCAAAATGTCACCTAGCACTTTCATGTCACAGCTGAAAACACCATTCCTGTAACGTGGTGCCCAAAACTGAACACAATACTCTAAATCCTGCCTCACCAATGTCTTATACCACTGCAACATGACCTCCGAACTTCTATACTCCGTACACAGACTGATGAGGGCTAATGTGCCGAAAACCTTTATGAGTACCCTATCTATCTGTGATGCCACTTTCAAAGAACTATATACCTGCACTCCCTAGACCCCCCTGCTCTACAACACTCCCCAGAGCCCTACCGTTCACTGTGTAGGTTCTGCCCAAAATCCAATACCTCACATTTCTTCATATTGAATTCCATTCCAGTTCAACCATTCCTCAGCCCACCTGCCCAACCGATCAAGATCCTGCTGCAATTTTTGACAACCAGCTTTGTGACTAGTCTTAATGATAGACTGGTCCACCAACTGTGAGCCAGATATGCTCATGCCTACACCACTTAATCTTGAAAATAGTGTCCAAACCAGGCAAAAAATAAGAATAGAAGACTGTAATATATCATTAAGAGCTTAATTAATGGTGGAATTAAGAGTATTGAACAAAATAAATGAAAGGTTACTAAGGAAAGATGAGTGATGAGAATGATATTTAGACAAATGGAGCAAACGTTTCCATAAAGGCCTTCTAGTCTCAATCTAATATTCTATATTAGGATGATGGCTGAATTGTAGTTAAAAGCATCAATGCTGAACATATATTGTAATAGATGCCCACTCTGATCATTTGTATGTGGCCATTGTAGAGGCCAGAAGAAGTCTACCTGCAAGAACCACGATGCTGTTTAAAATTGTAATAGTCGTCGCATTTCAGATTAGTTTTATTTATGATGCTGACTATTACTGACCAGTTTGCAATATTTTGACAAGCCCTACTTGATTTTTAAATTTTTTTTTAATCTTCTGTATCTTATTGACTTTATTGCTTTGTAAATATTTGTTATTCTTTTAAAATGAATACAAGTAGCAATCTTCATAAATAACACATCAAATATACTCAATATTCTTTACAGCTCAGTAAAACTATTTTGTAGTCGCATAGCTTTGCCAGTATAATGTCATCTAAGTCATAAATCTTTTGAAATAATGATAGCAATCTATTTATTGTGTATTCTACCATGAAGTAAACATTTTTGATATACTTTTATGGCTTTTCAATAGGAATATGTGAAATTTCAACTATCAGATTCAAACAAATGGATGGCACAGTGACAGAGTGATAGAGTGATTGCCTCACAGCTCCAGTGACCCATGTTCAGTCCTGATGTCCAACACTATCTCTGTGGAGTTTGCATGTTCTCCGTATAATCATGTGGGCTTCTTCTGGATGGTCCAGTTCCCTCCAAAATTTCCAAACAATGAATGGTTTATTAGGTTAAATGGACACTGTAAATTGCCTCTTGATGGAAATTAGAAATGTTGATGAAGCAACATATACCTTACATACGAGCTAGGACTCAGATGCAGATGAGGATGAGTTGTGATCTTATAGTGCAGCGAAGGTCCACCAGACTGATTCCTGGGATGTCAGGACTGTCTTATGAACAAAGCCTGCATAGACTCGGTTTATACTCTCTAGAATTTAGGAGATTGAGAGGGGATCTTATAGAAACTTACAAGATTCTTAAGGGGTTGGACAGGCTAGATGAAGGAAGATTGTTCCCGATGTTGGGGAGGTCCAGGACAAGGGGTCACAGTCTAAGGATAAGGGGGAATTCCTTTAGGACCGAGATGAGGAAAACATTTTTCACACAGAGTGGTGAGTCTCTGGAATTATCTGCCACAGAGGGTAGTTGAGGACAGTTCATTGGACGGGATACTGAGTTGGATGATCAGCCATGATCATATTGAATGGTGGTGCAGGCTCGAAGGGCCGAATGGCCTACTCCTGCACCTAATTTCTATGTTTCTATGTTTCTATAGAGGTGTATAAAGTTATGAGATGAATAGAGCATGTAAACACGCAGAGTCTCTCGCCCAGATAGTAGAATCGAGAACCAGAGGGATGTAGGTTTAAGGTGAGAGGAAAAATATTTAATAGGAACCTGTGGGGTGACTTTTTTCCATAAAGGGTGGTGGGTGTATGGAACGAACTGCCTCTTCTCTCCTCTCCCATCAGGTTGTTGGCTGAAACCTTCCCCCCATTAACGAACTGTTCACTGCAATGGCCAGGAAGTGAGCGGGTAAGAAAATCTCTGACCCCTCTCACCCTGGCCACAAACTCTTTGAATCACCTCCCTTTGGAAGGCGACTCCGGACCGTCAAAGCCGCCACAGCCAGACATAAAAACATTTTTTCTCCACGAGCAGTAGCTCTACTCAATAACCAAAAGTTTGTAGCCTCCTTTTGCTCTGGTATTTTATTTCATTCACATGTTTAAACTATAATGTTTTATTCTTAATGTTTTTATGTTTTATTCTTAATTGTTTACTGTATGCCGTGTTTTTACTTGCAAGCGGAGCACCAAGGCAAATTCCTTGTATGTGTACATACTTGGCCAATAAACGTATTCTTTCAAATGTATAAAATGTGTGAAAATGCACACCACCAGATTCGGGGACAGTTTCTCCCCAGTTGTTATCAGGCAACTGAATTTTCTTTTCATAATAAGAGAGCAGTGTTGAAGTACAATCTATCTCTTTGATGACCCTCGGACTATCCTTGATCGGACTTTACTGGCTTTGCCTTGCACTAAACGGTTATTCCCTTATCATGTATCTATACACTGTAAATGGATATATTGTAATCATGCTTTCTACTGGATGGTTAGCACGCAACAAACGTTTTTCACTGTACCTCGGTACACGTGACAATAAACTAAACTGAACTGCCAGAGGGGGTAGTTGAGGCAGGTACTATTGGAACATTTGAGAAACATTTAGACATGACAGGATAAGTTTACAGGGATCTAGGCCAAATGCAAGCAGGTGGGACTAGTGGAGATGGGACATGTTGGTCGTGTGGGCAAGTTGGGCTGCAAGGCCTGTTTCCACACTTTGTGACTATGACTCAATGATGGAAAAAACGAATGAGACATTTCAATCCACTGCCTTCAGAGGTATTTGAATGTCACAATGTTAACCCATGTATCCTGACACATAAATGGTTGCCAAATGTAAGGTCAGGTTGAAGACAATGGCAGAAATATGCCATTTTGATTGGTCTTTGCTGGATCGTATGGTTGACAACTGAACGCAAACAAATCATTTGATATGCTGGGCTTAATATTTGAGGGAGCATAGGGAAAAGCTGTTGTTATGGAAATGGTAACTGCTGATAAAGGTGATAAAGGTACTTCCTATTTGCTTGAACGGGTGGATAAGGGTATGAAAGAGATCCACTGAAGTATGCTGCACACAGTTGACTTACATTCAAGAATAGGGAAATGCAGGTGTTGAATGGTATCTATTGCACCCTGAGAAGGGATAATAGCACTGAGAAGGAAAGATAAACATGTGCATTGATATTGAGGTCAATTGGTGAGATAAACACCAGAAGTACCTCTGTCAGGTTCCATGGTAACAACATGGATGTGCCCCATTGCAGGAGAGATAACCTGATTAATGGGGCAGGTAAACTGATGGGTTGCCACTGGAGATATATCAGTCCAGTTGTTGATTATATTGATGGGCCAGGAATCATGGACATATGTTGGACTGAGGCACTTAATTTCAGGGGCAGTGCTAGTCTGGTCGTGAAGAGATGGCAGAGCCATGCAAGTGTCAATAGTTCAATTCAAACAATCCACTTGCCAGGTGGGCTAAGGAGGCAGTGTGTCCGAACCTCATGCTGGTAGATAAGTGTCATTGGCTGCAACTCCATCAAAATAGTTACAGATAACCAGGTATCAATGGCATCCATCAATGGATGAAGGGGAGCCAGTTGATGTAGTGTATCTAGACTTTCAGAACATTTTCCAATGTTCAATAGATTCAAGATCAGTTCCTGTGGATTGGAGGATAGCTAATGTTATCTCACTTTTTAAGTAAAACGGGGAATTACAGACCAGTTAGTCTGAATTCGGTGGTGGGAAAGATGCTGGAGTCAATTATTAAAGGGGTAATAATGGGGCATTTTGATAAAAGAATTAGTCCAAGTCAACATGGATTTATGAAAGGGAAATCATATTTGACTAATCTGAAATTTTTTGAGGATGTGACGAGTAAAATGGATGAAGGGGTGCCAGTGGATGTAGTGTATCTAGACTTTCAGAAAGTCTTTGATATGGTCCCGCACGGGAGACTGGTGACTAAAATTAGAGCACATGGTATTGGGGGTAAGGTGTTGACATGGATAGAAAATTGGTTGGCAGACAGGAAGCAAAGAGTAGGAGTGAACGGGTCCTTTTCAGAATGGCAGGCAGTGGCGAGTGGAGTGCCGCAAGGCTCGGTGTTGGCGCCGCAAATGTTTACCAAATATATTAATGATTTGGAAGAGGGAATTAGGAACAACTCTAGCAAGTTTGCAGATGACACAAAGCTGGGTGGCAGTGTGAACTGTGAAGAGGATGTTAGGAGGTTGCAGGGTGACCTGGACAGGTTGAGTGAGTGGGCAGATGCATGGCAGTTGCAGTATAATATAGATAAATGTGAGATTATTCACTTTGGTGGCAAAAACAAGGGGGCAGATTATTATCTCAATGGGATTAAGTTAGGTAAGGGGGAGGTACAGCGAGACCTGGGTGTCCTTGTACACCGGTCATTGAAAGTTGGTGCGCAGGTACAGCAGGCAGTGAAGAAAGCTAATGGAATGTTGGCCTTCATAACAAGAGGATTTCAGTATAGGAGTAAAGAGGTTCTTCTGCAGTTGTAGAGGGCTCTGGTAAGACCACATCTGCAGTATTGTGTACAGTTTTGGTCACCTAATTTGAGGAAGGACATCCTTGTAATTGAGGCAGTGCAGCGTAGGTTCACGAGATTGATCCCTGGGATGGCGGGACTGTCACACACACACACACACACACACACACACACACACACACACACACACACACACACACACACACACACACACACACACACACACACACACACACACTGAAGGTGGGGGCCAGGGACAGCAGAGGAGAGCTGTCTGCATAATGAAGAGGAAGGTAAACGGCTGCCACAGAGCACAGTAAGTCATTTAGAAAGCGTGGGAGGGAGAGAAGGGGAAAGATGGGGAGAGAAAGGGAGAGAAGGACAGAGAAAGGGAGATAGAAGGGGAGATAGAAGGGGAGAGAGGAGGGGAGAGAACGGGGGGGGGGGGGGAGGAGAAGGAGTGGAGACAGTTTTAAGAAGTTTAATAAAGTTAGCAGGCATTTTACCTTCTGGTGGATCTTCTAGGCCCTGAAAACCAAGGATCTTTGCTGAAAACTCCAATGAGCCAATCAAAATGGCCGGTCAGCGAAGGAGATTGCCTTCGACTGCCTGTAAGTAAATAGCAACCCCACTCCACTGGCTTCGACCAAACGGCAAACTATTTTTAGTTGAGGCCGGTTTTGATTTTGTTGAAATAATCGCAGGAATATAGAAGAAGCCTCGACTTTTCTCTCCCCCTTCTCTCCCCCTTCTCTCCCCCTTCTCTCCCCCTTCTCTCCCGCGCTCTCTAAAGGACTTACCATGCTCTGTGGCAGCCGTTTACCTACCTCTTCATTACGCAGATGGCACTCCTCCGCTGTCCCTGGCCCCCACATTCATTCTCTCTCTCTCTCTCTCTCTCTCTCTCTGTCTCTCTGTCTCTCTGTCTCTCTGTCTCTCTGTCTCTCTGTCTCTCTGTCTCTCTGTCTCTCTGTCTCTCTGTCTCTCTGTCTCTCTGTCTCTCTGTGTGTGATGATTTGGACGAGGGAATTGAATGCAACATCTTTCGTTTGCGGATGACACTAAGTGTTTGCGGATGACACTAAGCTGGGGGGGGCAATGTTAGCTATGAGGAGGCTGCAAGGTGACTTGGATAGGCTGGGTGAGCGGGCAAATGCATGGCACTTGCAGTATAATGTGGTTAAATGTGAGGTTATCCACTTTGGTGGCAGAAACAGGAAGGTAGACTATTATCTGAATGGTGGCCTATTAGGAAAAGGGTAGATACAACAAGACCTGGGTGTCATGGTACACCAGTCATTGAAAGTAGGCATGCAGGTGCAGCAGGCAGTGAAGAAAGGGAATGGTATGTTAGCATTCATAGCAAAAGGATTTGAGTATAGGAGCAGGGAGGTTCTACTGCACTTGTACAGGGTCTTGGTGAGACCACACCTGGAGTATTGTGTACAATTTTGGCCTCCAAATCTGAGGAAAGACATTCTTGCCATAGAGGGAGTACAGAGAAGGTTCATCAGACTGATTCCTGGGATGTCAGGACTGTCATATGAAGAAAGACTGGATTGCCTCGGTTTGTACTCACTAGAATTTAGAAGATTGAGGGGGGATCCTTCTGTTTATCTTTCGGTTAATTATTGTGTTGCACAGGGAGCCAAATGCAACGGAATTTCGTTTGGAATTGCATATATCGATGTATTTCTAAATGACAATAAAGTTTGTTTGACTTTTGACTTGACTTTGACTATATTTAAGAGGGAGTTAGATGTGGCCCTTGTGGCTAAAGGGATCAGGGGGTATGGAGAGAAGGCAAGTAAGGGATACTGAAGGATACTGAGTTGGATGATCAGCCATGATCATATTGAATGACGGTGCAGGCGCGAAGGGCTGAATGGCCTACTCCTGCACCTATTTTCTATGTTTCTATTTACGACCTAGCTAATTAATGTTTAATTTACAAATTGAGTTAAATTTACAATTGAACGTTTAAATAATTAATTAATTGAGAACTTCAAATATTTAAATAATTAAGCAAGTTAATAATTGTATTTATGTAGGTAGCTGATGGTTTGTATGGATTTATTATTATTTTTAAGTGGAATCTGAGTATCGTGTGGTATGAACCTTCATATATAAAGTTGACTGCCTTCAATAATGCATGTTAGAAACATAGAAACATTGAAAATAGATGCAGGAGTAGGCCATTTGGCCCTTCGACCCTGCACCGCCATTCAATATGATCATGGCTGATCATCCAAAATCAGTACCCCATTTCCCTTGATTCCGTTAGCCCTAAGAGCTAAATATGTAAACTCTTGAAAACATCAATGTTTCATTGATAGCTCTGTTATTTGCCTCAGTAAGTTGCAATACCATAGAGTCTGCAGAAACAACAGTATATTTAGACCATGCCCACCACTTAATGCAGATTGTACTGTATGTTAAACAAAATATCTGTGTGAACTTCCTATGCCCAATCTTCAGAATCTATTGACCAGCTACCAACGTCACAATGGGAGGCCCAGTTTATTTGAAGGTTTATTTTGTGTTAGCTCGACAGAAAGTAAGCAATGGTAGAATATGGGACTGCCCGCTGGATCTGTGCTCTCACAACAAGAAAAGTCCCTGGAGGAGGAGACCACTAGCAGCACAGATTGGTGTTCTGGATCCTGAATATTGAGCAATGATTTATCTTTGTGACTCTCTTTGACCATGTTGCCAATTAATACTGGGCAGATTGTGGACAATACAGATTTCTTTCCTAGTTACTCAAAGTATCAAAGACACCCAATGATTTTCAATTTAGCTTTTTTGTTGCATCCTATCCAGTCAGGGGAAAGAAAATACACAATTACAATCAAGCTGTCCACAGTGTTCAGATACAGGATAAAAGGAATAACAATCAGTGCAAGATAAAATTAAATAAAAATCTGATGAAAGATAGTCATAGAGTGTCCAATGAAGTAGATTGTAGCTAAGGACCGCTCTCTAGTTGGTGATAGGATAGTTCAGTTGCCTGATAACAGATGGAAGAAATGGTTTCCACTGCAAGTGAGCCTGAAAATTAAGCTGATCATTTTGCTTCTCTATTTCTAAAACTACAATTCTGCTGCTATTCAATGAATAACATCATAAGGTCTGTAAGCGAAAATATTTCCTTGGGTAAAAAATTGTTGATGTGCAGACTTTCATTTAATGCATCGCCAGAATTTCTATTAAATGTATAGTATGGTACGAAGAAAAATCATAAGAAATCAAACTCCACCAAAACTTTGATAATCCAATTATCTTTCTTATTATGCAGTTAAATTGTTGTTCTGTTATCTTAAAGGGCCTGTCCTACAAGCATGCAACTCTATGCGATTAGTGCGACCTAACGTGGTCACTTGAGCCGTCCGGCATCGCGGGGCCGGTCCCACTTCGATCGCCGGAGCCGTGAGGAATTGTGCGGAGTTCGTCCCGACATCGCGCAGGGCTCCGAAAAACTGACTATGTTCAAAAATTCCGCGCGGCAACGGCTTGTCGGCTCGCAGTCGCCTCGACGCATTACACACCGCCCCGACATTGTGCCTCCATGAACCTCTCTGTAGGTGCCTCCGTGACCCTCTATGTGTGTGGCTCCATGGTCCTGTGTGTGTGTGTGCCTCTGTGCCCCTCTCTGTCCTGGCGAACTTACCTTAGACTTCGCTCCAAGTTCGCCTCACTTTGCGCCGCGTTGCGCCACTCACCCGAGCTCCGTGCAGCCCCTACTGCCGGTTTGGTTGCGCTTGCCGCATGCAGGCGCATGCTGGTGGGAACGGCCCTGTACAGGGGATCACCCGACCTCCGCTCGGCCCCTGCTTCTAGTTTGATCGCGTTCATCGCATAGAGTTGCATGCTTGTAGGACAGGCCCTTTAGTGAAATGATAGTGCCATTGCCAGCTGCTACCCTGCTATTTAAAATGGACACTTATCCAGACACTTATCAATATCCAGTATAATATTTCTCCCATCAGAAAGGATTTGACAAAGCAATAGTATTCAGAGTACTAAGAAATTATGAACATAATTGAGTCTGAGGAAGTCTGATCTGCTTATACACAAATTCTGAAGATTTCTTGTGCAAATAGCAATGCTGAAATCCCATATTTCAATTTTCTCCCCCTCTCACTCCTGTTTCTATCTACCCTCTTCACACACAGTTCTTCCACAGGCTTTTCCGCCTCCCCCTCCCCTTTCCTCTACCCTTCCTCCTCCCCCCTCATCTTGTTCTGGTTCCATCTGCCATTCACTTCTTCCATCTTAATTCCCATTATCACCTTCCTTACTTATCAGATTCAGCACTGGCAGATGTTGTTTTCCTGCTTATTACTTTCTAGTAGCTGTCTTCACCTTCACCCTCCCATCTCTTTATCTGTCTCCATTTGCCTTTTATTTGCTCTTTCCTTTTTATTTTTTCTTCCTTTCTTTGTCTTGATCTGTCTGCCACCATCATCCACCTGTCTCTGCCTCCCTATTCCATCCCTCCTACTCTCTTATCTGGCACCAAATGCCCCTCCTCAGTCCTCAAATGCTTCTGTCTTCCATTCCCCATCTCTTTATACTTGCTATCTTCCTTCCCCTGGATCAGACCTAATGCAAAGTTTAGACCTGAAACATTGACCATTCCTTTCCATCCACCGATGCTGCTCGACTTGCTGAGTTCTTCCATTAAATCATTTGTTGCTCTAAAGAGCATCATCTGCAGTCTCTTGCATCTACATTACAAATAAGGTCAGTGTTCAGGCATGGTGCTGACACTTTGAAGTATTGATTCACAGATTTTCCGTTTTTAAAAATCCTTTAATTGCTATTTCTTTAGTGTATGCACCTGATTCTGCAGTTTGACCTATCAGCATCAATACTGATCTTTTTATTGTTCTGCTCGTAATAAACAATATTTTCCTCGTGAAGCAGCCATTCACCATGTAAAAATAGATTACAAATTCTGCCTTTGCATAATCTTCAATTTTACACTATCAATGTTTTCTTATGAAACTCTTCTTCCTTTACTACATTTTTTCTGTTTAGAGTACCACTATTACTAGGCAGTGCAGTCCATTAAGCTTCTGTTTACCAGATATTGACATTCTAGGTTGCTCTCTCACAAGGAGAATACATAGCTGTCAACATCCATTTTCCAATCTTTGTGAGATGTTCCAGTAATTAGAAAGTTGGCATATCTATTGCTGAGAAAGGTGCTAACATGGTGCGCAGTATATAATACCCTGGGGAAACAAAATAATCTGTGACCAAGATCATTGAAATTGTTCATAGGATTTCTGAACATTTCTATTATCTGGCGAAAGCTGGAAAACTGTTGACTCGGCGACAAAAATTAATAGGAAGTGTCAGCCCCTCCCCCCCTCCCTTCAAATGCAGGGCACGTAACAACAAATAAGCTCAATATATTTTATGTTGGAGCACGTAACCATATAACCATATAACAATTACAGCACGGAAACAGGCCATCTCGGCCCTTCAAGTCCGTGCCGAACAACTTTTTTCCCTTAGTCCCACCTGCCTGCACTCATACCATAACCCTCCATACCCTTCTCATCCATATGCCTATCCAATTTATTTTTAAATGATACCAACGAACCTGCCGCCACCACTTCCACTGGAAGCTCATTCCACACCGCTACCACTCTCTGAGTAAAGAAGTTCCCCCTCATGTTACCCCTAAACCTCTGTCCCTTAATTCTAAAGTCATGTCCTCTTGTTTGAATCTTCCCTATTCTCAAAGGGAAAAGCTTGTCCACATTAACTCTGTCTATTCACGTAGTGAATAAAAACTGTTTTTAATTTAAAACCTTGGCAAAGGAGTTTTTGCTTTTGGCCCTGCAAGGGGACAAAAACGACTTGCAGTTAAAAGTTTGGCTCGTAGGTTAAAAGACAAAAAGTACAAACAAAGGAATTACAAGTGCCTTTTTTGAATGCGGGAATGGTATGGACATGTTTCCAATCGACTGTAACACCTCAGTAACCATAGGCTCCATCAAAAGATTGGTAGTTCCTCATATGTATTCTTATCTGACTTTCAAAATAAGGTGATAAGGTTACTCTAATCATGGCAATGTATTTTTGTTAATCTTACTTGGTATTTTGTTTTACAAAATCTTAGATTTTGCTTTTTAGATTACATTTGAGAGAAGATTAGGCTTTAAAAATGATATTTTTTATACTTTGAAATGATACAATTCCAGAATATGTTACATCCTGTTCCTATTATTAGCTTCAAATTATTATGTATGCTTACATTTTCTCATGGGGTATTATGGTAGGAAAGACTTTATACCATCATATTGTGTATCTGCAACTATGTTTATTATTCTGTTTATCCTCTTGATAGCTATTGCTTGAACTTGTATTTGAACAATTTTCACCTTTCTGCTGCCATTTTGTTCATTATTTCATCTTTAATTTATGCATCACGTAAAAGTGATCAAACTCGGCAGAGCACACAATATGCATTTAACCTGTAGGTCCACGTTTATGTTCCATTCAAGGTTTTTTCTACATTATTTAAATGCTCTTCAATATATCTTCAAACTATTTTTCTTTAATTGCATTTGTACTATTCACTTCATGAGATCATCAGATCATTGGAATCAAGAACCAGAAGGCATAGGTTTAAGGCAAGGGGGCAAAGATATTATATGAACCTGAAAGGAAATGTTTTTACACAAAGTGGTAGATGTATGGAATGAGCTGCTGGAGGAGATAGTTGAGGCAAGTACAATCACAACGTTAAAGAAACATTTAGACAGGTACATGAATAGGATAAATTTAGAGGGATATAGGCCAAACACAGATAGGTGGGATGAGTGTAGATGTGGCATATTGGTCGATGTGGGCAAATAGTGTCAAAAGGCTTGTTTTCATGTTAGATGACTCTAAGTCATAGGAGCAGAATTTGAACATTCAGCCCATTGTGTCTGCTCCCTCATTCAATCTTGGCTGATCTATTTTTCCTTCTCAAACCCATAATCCGGCCTTTTACCTGTAACCTTTGATGCCCTTACTAAAAGGGTGAAAAGAACCTATCAATCTATGCTTTCAAAATACCCAACAACTTGGCCTCTACAACCGCTGTGACAATGAATTCCACAGATTGACCACCCTCTGGCTAAAGAAATTCCTCCTCATCTTCATTCTATTCTGAGGTTGTGACCTCTGGTCCTAGACTCTCCCACTACTGAAACTTCTCCACATCCAGTCTATATTGGCCTTTTATTATGTGGATGGTTTTAATGAGATTCCCCCTCATCCTTCTAAATTCCAGCAAGTACTCCTAATGCCTCCACAATCCCTATGGTTACCTCTTTTAGAACCCAAGTGTGTAGTCCCTCTAGTCCAGTTGACTCATCTACCTCCAGATCTTTCAGCTTCCTTTGTAATAGTGACTGCACACACTTCTGCCCCCTGACTCCCTTGAATTTATGGTATATTCCTCCTGAGGAAGAACTTCTTTAGTCAGAGGGTGGTAAATCTGATTTTTTTTGCCACAGAGGCTGTGGAGGCCAAGTCAGGATATTTTTAAGGCAGAGATACATATATTCATGATTAGTACGGGTGTCAAGGGTAATAGGGAGAAGGCAGGATAATGGGGTTAGCAGGGAGAGATAGATCAGCCATGATTGGATGGCGGAGTAGACTTGATGGGCCAATGGCCTAATTCTGTGTGTTTCACATGATCTTATGACCTAATGACCTTATGTTGCTGGTGTCATCCAATATGAGGACTGATGACATAAATGTATTCAGTTCATCTGCCATTTTCTTGTTCCCCATTATTATTTCTCCAAAGTCATTTTCCAATGGTCCAATACCTACTCTTGCCTCTCTTTAACTCTTTATATATCTGAAAAAACTTTTGCATCCTCTTTTATATTATTTACGAGCTTACTTTCTTATTTCATCACATGCCCTCTTATTGGTTTTTAGTTGACCTGTTGTGATGTTAATGATCTTGGATGGAAGTACAAGTGTGTACCTGTTTCATCACTTTATAAATGGAACTGAATCTCCTTCTCCTATTTTTTTTCACTACTTGCCATTCTTTGTCTGATATTCATCCTAATATTCATATCCTCCTTTGAAGCTGATTTCTTCTCAGACATTGTCAAACTCAGTGTTTTATGCTAGTATATAGATACAGAGTATTGGAGTAGATCTGTGAGTCCGGCAGCATCTTGGGAGAACATGGATAGGCAATGTTTCTTCTTATCTCTGGCCTTTGTTCCACCCATCTGCCTATCAAAGATCCCCCCTCAACCTATTGCCTCCCACATTTGTCCTGCCTCTCCCCTTTTCCAGCTTTCTTCTCTCCCTCTCCCTATAATCATTCAGAAGAAGGTTCTCGTCCCGAAACATTTTCTATCCATGTACTCTTGAGATGCTGCTGGACCTGCTGAGCTACTTCAGCACTCTCTCTTCTTTTGTAACCCAGCATCTGCAGTTCCTTGTTGAATCATATCACAAATAAAGATAGGAAAATCTTTTGAGTCATATGAAAGATTAGAAAGAGTGGGCTTGTATTCACTGGAATTTAGAAGGATGAGAGGGGATCTTATAGAAACATATAGAATTATAAAAGGAGTGGACAAGCTAGATGCAGGAACAATGTTCCCAATGATGGGGGAGTCCAGAACCAGGGGTCACAGACTAAGAATAAAGGGGAAGACATTTAAAACTGAGATGAGAAAAAAACATTTTCACCCAGAGAGTTGTGAATTTGTGGAATTCTCTGCCATAGAAGACAGTAGAGGCCAATTCACTGGATGAATTTAAAAGAGAGTTAGATGGAGCTCTAGGGGCTAACCGAATCAAGGGATATGGGGAGAAGGCAGGCATGGGTTACTGATTGTGAATGATCATCCATGATCACAATGCTGACTTGTAGGGCCAAATGGCCTCCTCCTGCACCTATTTTCTATATTTCTATGTATCTATGTAAAGATGTAAAAACTGCTTATGAGAAAGTACGCTCGTATCTCATTTTTGAATGCATGGGTATCCAGAAGTAAGAGAAGTTGAGTCAACTCAAGCCTACAACATTACATGATCTTACTGGGCGTATATCACAAAATAAAACCAAATTGTAAGACACTATTTAATATACAAATCTGGTGAGATGAAATTTATAAAATGGATGGAAGTCGTATGTGCAATTTGCAATGTTTTTTCCAAAGATAAAAGCATTTTGTAGATCTCTTTTGTTTGAGACAAATTGTAACTAATACACCTATAGTTTCAATAACTAATCACATTAAAACCCATGCACTCACTAATTGCTGCATTTCTTGTAACATGAAGTAAAGGCCTGCTTTAACGAATCAGTAATAGCCACTTTTCATCAGTAGAGGGTGCATAATGCAACAACAACATGTGAACAATCAAAATGAGTGCTGTTGTGAATTAATGCACAGTATTTTATTGATTTGGCATAGTGTTGATAGCATTTCCTGGGGGATGAGTGTATATTTAATATTGATATTGTATATATGTCAATATTAGTCAAAATAAAATAATATTTGAAACTTATCAGAAAATTATATCACCCAGCAGACCAGGCACAATCTCTATAGAAAGGAAACAAAACAACACTTCAGCATGAAAATTTAAACCTTTTATTTTGTTTATAACCTGACTATTGCAGTCTATTTCCCGAATTTCTTGTATACATTTGATATATTGATTATCTTGGTTAACTGAGAAAATAAGAGTAAGTTGTATGCACCTGAGGTTTGTTCAGCCTGGAAATCAATTAATTCTGATTCTTCATGACTGTTTTTTTCCACAGTGACTAAAGAATTATAATAATAACATGTAGTCATGGTTGACCGGGTTCAGTGGCATGCCGGCTAAAGTTTCTCAGGAATAAAAAATATAAAAAGGCAACGGCAGATGACCTTTTTTAAAAATAAAAATAAGGCAAATTATACAAGGTAGTCATTTTTGGATGTAGATTCACAACGTCCTTAGTATATGGGAAAACCATAATTCAAATGGTCACTCATTATATCAGTGAATAAGCAATTATAAATAACCACAGCTGTACAGCAGAATGCTAAGGGCACTTTTTAGGGTTGGGATTGCCAAAGCTTTGCATAATGAGCATGCAGATCTGAATGTTCTGCCAAAAATTGTGAGAATAATTCCAACCCACCCACAGCATAAAGGTCACTATTTCCCACAGCTCATTTCATTATATAGTAACTGCTGCGGCTACTGCTGAACCATCGTGAAAAGCGTATGGTGATGATGTGAATTTAACCTTTAATCTGTGAATAATGCACAACACCCTCTGAAAGGTTCCTTAAGATGGTGTGTGAATAAAAGCTCACCTAACACTAGCTTCAGTGAAACATTGCACATATTAGATGTTTTTCAATAAACAACAATAACTTTCATAAGGCTATTAGCAGGTTTTAAAATTATGGAACTGAATCAAGCTTAAAAATTTTACTTAAGTCAATGAGCTTCTCCGGAGATTTTATTTCTAGATACATTTTAATAAAAATATGTCTTATGGGCCTGTCCCACAGGCGATTTTCCAGGCAACTGCCGGCGACTGTCAAGTGGCCGGCAGTCACCTGAAAAAACGGCAACTGGAAAGACAACTGTCAGAGTGGAACACACACACACACACACACACACACACAAACACATCGCAAAGGCGGGGCCAGGGAATGCGGGGGGACCGCTATCTGAATTTTACATGGTGCAAAGCCAAGGTGATACAGACGCACATCGCCATGAACAGGAGGGTTGGCGCTGTCATTAAGACGGTTAGCACAGTGTCCGGTAAGTCCTTTAAAAGAGGGAGAGGGGTGAAGGAGGGAGAAGGAGTGGAAACAACTTTTAAGAAGCCAGAGATACACAGCTGTGAAGTTCGGCGGACATTTACCATTACCAGTTGTTTATCCTTGGTTCTGAAAACTACTGCTTATGTTATTTTTCCCCAATGAGCCAATGAAATTCACCGGTCAGCACTGGCTACAACCTACGAGAACCTAAGAGAACCTTCAACCTCCTGGTAACCCACTAGGACCCCCTTGCGACCCACCTACGGCACGAGAATTCTCGCTAATCTCCATGGCGGCTTCATTCTAGTTGGCACTAATTTTTCATGTGGCGACCATGTGGCAACTGCATAGTCTCCTGCAGTCGCCTAAAAAGTCGCCTAAGTGGGACAGGCCCATAAATCTCAGTGACATTCGTCACTACATTTTTCCTATCATTTTATTTCCTCCACGGCAGAAGTTTGAATCAGGTTATAATGTATAGCAAAATCATAATTACATTAATAGATATTTTCTCTGACCATATTTCCAACAAAGTTCTCAATTAATAAATTGTAATGTTTTTTTTAATGATTTGCTGAGCAACTGGCAAAGATAGAAAAGATTAGGAACCTATGTTATTTTTAATACAATGAAATATATTCACGGTAGCCACCCATTTTATCACAGATCTTCCTTTTTGTCATTTCTCCCCTCTCCTATCTATACTTTTTGAGATTTCTTTCATCTTCCAATATTTTATAGTTCTGCTGAAAGGCCAGTTTGTTGATCAAGTTTTTCTCGCATAGCTTTCCTTCCTTCCCCACACCCATTGTCACCAGGCTGGATCTGGAAGGCCCTTCATACTGGGCCTCCTCAGCCTGCCCTAGTACACATGGTCTGGCGTGCAATGAGGTCTGTGAGAGTGCAGTGAAGAGGCTTTATCTCAAAGCCCCTTCGGCAGGATTTGTCAGCTGGCAAAGCCCTGACTGTTATGGCTGAACATAAACCTAAGAGTTTTAATGTTATTAAATGTCTTTGATCAGAGACATTTGCAGACAATTAAAAATGCTTGGATAGAGTGGATGTGGAGAGGAAGTTTCCACTAGTGGGAGAGTCTTGGACTAGAAGTCATAGCCTCAGAATTAAAGGATGTTCCTTTAGGAAGGAGATGAGAAGGAATTTCTTTAATCAGAGGGTGGTGAATCTGTGAAATATTTAATGCACGGATAGATTATTGATTAGTTCGGGTGTCAGGGGTTATGGGGAGAAGGCAGGGGAATGGGGTTAGGAGCGAAAGATAGATCGGCCATGATTGAATGGCGGGGTAGATTTGATCGGCCGATTGGCCTAGTTCTGCTCCTATCACTTATGATCTTAAAACTGAAATGCATAATTAAAAAATATAATTAAAAAACGGTTTATCTCTGTCACAGTCCTCTTGCGTGGGTTTTCGCCGAGATCTTCAGTTTCCTCCCACACTCCAAAGATGTAGATGAATTGGCTTGGTGTATGTGTAAATTGTCCCAAGTGTGTGTAGGATAGTGTTAATGCGCAGGGATTGCTGGTCGGTGCAGACTCAGTGGACCGAAGGTCCTGTTTCTGTGCTGTATCTCTAAACTGAACATGTCCAAGCGCTGCTTCAATTCTCAAATGATTTTCACAGCTGTGAAAAGCACACGGTTACATTCAGCAATCTTGGAAAGCAATAGGCAGCAATAATTTACAGAGCTGCTTGCAATACAATGAACAGACATTGATTAATCCTGCATTGAGATCCCCATGCTTACTTTTGGTTCATATATTGCAGCTTCAATGTGCTGATATGTCATTTCCATTACATTGAACTATTTCATGAACTTTAGCTGGGAAACTTTCTATTTTTCCTTCCTATTTTAACCATGGCTGATTTTGCACAACTTTGTTATGGCGATTGAAAGAGGTTTTTAATGATTCCATTATGAGAGCTTGTTCTTGTGTGTGACTGGAGCAACATTTATGAAAATGAATTAAATGTTAATGATGTGTTCTATTGTATGATCTGAGATGAAGTCCAAAGGCAGTCCGAGGCAGGTTGCATTTGTTTCATTTTTTACATAAAAACAATCAAGTCAAACTCAAGTACAATCAATAGAATTTAGGGGAAGATACAGAGATGCAGAATATAGCTCTCAGCAATGTAGCGTATCAGTACCATAGGCCAAATCCAATGCCTGTACTGGGGTGGAGATGAATCAGATGGTACCCTAGCTGTTGGAGGAGATTTGGACAATATTTTAGCTCCCACAATGATGTTGGGTAGTTCCAAGATGTAAACTCAGAGAAGATTAAGAAACAGTAATATACTTCCAAATCCAAAAGATATGTGATTTGGAAGGGAATCTGCAGGTAGTAATCTTCCCAAGCACTTAGACTCATTGTCATAAAATAATACTACCCAGAAACAGGGCCTTTGGTCTATGCCAATCAAAATGTATATCTAAGCTGGTCCCATTTGCCTGTGTTTGGCTCGTACCACTCTTCACCTTTCCCATTCCACTTGCCCATATCCTTCTTTGTGATCGACATTACAGGTTTGGGAGATGCTGAAAGAATTGTTTGCGTAATTAACTACAGTGGATTTTGTTGTAAATACCCATTGGAACCATGCTGTGATCATGATGGAAGAAATAAATGATTGATGAGGTGTGAATCAAGTGTGGAACTTTGTTAGAATGGGTTTGAGCTTTCTGACTATTGTTGTACAGGACTCATCCTGCAAGAGAGACCTGGATTCGATCCCGACGAAGTTTGCACATTCTCCCCGTGACTGCTTGGGCTTTCTCCGAGATCTCTGGTTAACTCCCATACTCCAAAGAAGTACAGGTTTGTAGGTTAATTTGGCTTGGCAGAAATGTAAATTTTTCCAAGTGTGTTTCTGATAGTGTTAATATGCAGGGATCACTGGTCAGTACGGACCCGGTGGACCGAAGGGTTTGTTTCTGTGCTATAGCTCTAAAACTGAAACTAAAGAAGTATTCTATCACTTCTCCAAATTTGGCTTTAAGAGTAGGTGGATGGACTGTTGTTTGTTACAGATGGTCATTGCCTGGGACTTGTGGCTTTAATGTTATTTGCCATTTATCAGCATACTAGACTAAGTGGGACCCGTTGGGTTCCTTTCACACAGGAGGCTTTGTCCCCCAACGCAATATTCCACCACTCACCCATAGCTCCCAACTGTACAGGCGCACCTCATTTCCCCTCATCCCCGGCAAACTCTCCCCCTCCTCTTCACCCTCCCTCTTCACTACCCTCTCCTCCTCCCCTTCCCCAATCCCTCCCTCACATCTCTCCCCCCTACTCCTCTCCCCCCTATACCTCCCTCCTATCCCTCTATCCCCCACCTCCCCCACTCCTCACCTCGCCCTATCCCCCCACACTATCGCTCCTCACCTCCTGCACTGCCCTCCCTCTATTCCTATCTCCCCCACTCCCACCCCTCATCTACACCCTCCCCTGCCCCCTACTCTCCCTCTATTCCCCCTCCAGCCGTCGGCGCACTCAGATCCAGGCCTCGGATTGGCCCGGAAGCACCAGCAACTACGGCCGTGCGGGCGTGTGGCCGGGGATGTGGGGGTGGTGGGAGAGCTCGGAGAAAAGATGGGGAAGAGGGGAGTTTCACAGGGGAAGGGGCAGGAGCCAGTGACGGGGACTAGAGGAGAAGGAGCTGGAGCTGCGAGACGTTGTGATGGGACTCACAGCAGGCGCTGGAAGCTCTCCGCCATCTGGATCAGATTCACCGCAGTCCGTTAGGCGACATTGCCGCGACATCACCAGGCCGAGCCACTTCCGGTCCCTCCGAAAATTGTGTCCGGTTGGAGACCTCCGCTGGCCTACCACAGCTCCAGTAAAAATGCGTTGAGCTGGAAAGTGCGGAAAGTGACAGGAGAGGAGACTAATCCGCGCGGCGCTGAGTGGCAGGAGAGGAGATTGATCTGCGCACGTGAGGCTTTTATGATTTTTAAACATCACTAGCTTTAACATTATACCACAGATCGGAACAAAACCTGGTGCAGTCGTACCACAGGGGAACGGTGAGTGAGCTTGTGAAAAATCGTAGCGCTATCGAGTACTGCTTTTGCACAAATAGAAAAATCGCGCAAACTGACAGAGCGTAAGATCAGAGCTTTAGTTGTATAGATAGATAGATGCCTAAATGCTGATTTTATGTTGCTGCATGTGGCATGGACTGCTTCACTTGCTGAGGAGTGGCAATAGAATTAAACATTGTGCAATCATTAAAAAATATTCTCTCCCTGGCCTTTTCGAAAGAAAAGAAGTCATTGTTAAAGGAACTGAAATTGATTTGGTTTTGGATATTACCCTTAGGACTTCCAGCAAAGATTGTGTATAACTTTATGAGGGGAATAGATAGGATGAATGCAAAATGTCGTTTACCCAGAGTATGCAAATGAACACCCAGAGGACAAAGGTTTAAACTGAGGATAAAGGCTTAAACTAATAGGAATCTGAAGGGCAACTTTTTCACACAGTTGGGAATTCGAATGAGCTGCCGTAGGAAGTAATTGAGGAAGTTACGATAACAATATTTAAAAGACAATTGGACAGGTTCATGGATAGGAAAGGTTTAGAAGGTTATGGGCCAAATGTGTGCATGTGAGATGACCTTATATGGTGCATCATGGTAGGCATGGGCAAGTTGGGTCAAAGGATCTGTTTCTATACTGTATTACTGTATAACTATATGTCCTAGAGTGGGAGTGTTTGAGCCCCCACAATCCAGGGAAATACTAGGGGACTGAGGATCTAGTGGGAAGGAGGAACCGAAGGGAATCCACATTCGTCAGGAAATGGTGTTAGGTAAATTGTTGGAACTGAAGGCAAATAAATCCCCAGGGCATGATGGCCTGCATCCTAGAGTAGTCAAGAAGGTGGCCCAAGAAATCGTAGATGCATTGGTGATAATTTTCCAATATTTTACAGACACTGGATCAGTTGCATTGGACTGGAGGGTAGCCAATGTAACCCCACTTTTTAAGAAATGAGGGAGAGAGAAAATGGGGAATTATAGACAAGTTAGCCTTGCATCGGTAGTGGGAAAGATGCTTGAGTCGATTATTAAAGATGTAATGGCAGTGCATTTGGAAAGCAGTAACAGGATCGGTCAAAATCAGCATGGATTTATAAAGGGGAAATCATGCTTGACTGACCATCTGGAATTTTTTGAGGTAACAAATAGAATGGATGAGGAAGAGCCATTGGATGTGGTGTATCTGGACTTTCATGGCAGATGCAGTATAATGTGGATAATTGTGAGGTTATCCACTTTGGTGGCAAGTAAATGAAGGCACATTATAATCTGAATGGTAATATGATACCATAATATGATAAGTTTTAATCTACAATTTCAGAGGAAGAAGGGTAAATCAGAGGTGTCGGTATTACAATTGAGCAAAGGGGTCTATGGAGTCATGAGGGAGGAGCTGGCCAAAGTTGGTTGGAAAGATAACCTAGCAGGGATGACAGTGGGAAAGCAATGGCAGGTATTTCTGGGAATAATACAGAAGGTGCAGGATGGGTTCATTCTTAAGAGGAAGAAAGATTCCAAGGGGAGTAAGGGGCGACCGTGGTTGACAAGGGAAGTCAAGGAGAGTATAAAAATAAAAGAGAAGAAATATTACATAACAAAGATGAGCGGGAAGTCAGACGATTGGGTAACATTTAAAGAGCAACAGAAGATAAATAAAAAGGCAATACGGGGAGAAAAGATGACATACAAAGGTAAGCTAGCCAAGAATATAAAGGAGGATAGTAAAAGCTTCTTTAGGTATGTGGAGGAAAAAACTAGTATTACGTTGGGGTAACGGGGCCCAACGGGTCCCACTTGGTCTTGTAATATATAAAAATACTATTCTTATGTACTTCTAGTGAGTGTCAAAAATGTTGAGTAATGGTTCCTGTAGCTTTTAGTGACCATTTCTTATATTAATTGAAAGCAACAGAACATGCAAGTCATCATGAAAATCAGTGGAGATATGGCATCATAAATCTCTCTCAGTTTTCCTGTTCTGCAAACCCCAAGATGACAGTTAACGGGGAGTGATGGATTTGGAAATGGAAACCAGTGACTTGTTAAAGCCTTGCAAGGAATTGCATACCAAGAAGTGCATGGTGACCTGCCTCACTGACAACTGTTCAGTAGCACTTGCATGCACTGTAATGAAGTGCTTCTTTATTGTGTGAATCAACTTCTGTCTCAGAAATGATTTGGATCCCTTTTAAATTGCCTTTCACTACAACAGGTCAACTGCAGATTACTCACTGCTCTGGACCATCTGGATTACAGGAACACTTACATCAGGCTGCTGTTCATTGCCTATAACTCAGCGAACAACACAATCAACTCCTCCAAACTCAGCACAAAGCTCCAAGTCTTGGACCTCTGTACCTTCCTCATGGCAGATTTAAATCAACATTTCCTCCTCACTGAGCATCAATACAGGTGAACTTCAAGGCTATAGAAACATATAAACATAGAAAAATAGGTGCTGGAGTAGCCAGCACCGCCATTCGTAATGACCATGGCTGATCATCCAAAATCAGTACCCTGTTCCTGCTTTTTCCCCATATCCCTTCATTCCGTTAGCCCCAAGAGTCAAATCTAACTCTCTTGAAAACATCAAACATTTCTGTGTGCTTAGCCCTCTGCTCTATTCACTTTACACCCATGACTGTGTGTAAAGCACAACTACAAGGCTATTTAAACATTTGATGATAATATCACTGTTGTTTTCTGAATTATTGGTTTTGATAGTCAGCATACAGGAGTGAGACATAACATGTTGTTTAGTGATGCCACAACAAGATTTTCTCAATTATTGTCAACAAAACCAAATAACTGAAATCATTAATTTCAGAAAGGGGCAGTCAGGAGACCCTGTGTTAGTTTTCATTGGTGGGTCAATGGTGAAGGGAGTTAGCAACTTTAAATTCCTGGGTGTTAACATCTTGGATGACCTGTCCTGGGCCCAGCGCATAGATGTAATCACAAAGAGCGTTCACCAGCAATTCTGCTTTCGAATAAATATAAAGAGATTAGGCATGTTACTGAGCCAAATGTCTACAGATGGACTGTAGAAAGCATCAGATCTAGTTGTACCATGGTCTGGTTTTACATGTGGTGCCACCACTTCTTGCTGCTACCAATGGGCAGTAGGTACCAAAGTCTAAAGTCCTACACCACCAGATTCAGGAACAGCTACATTTCTATAACCATCAAGTTCTTGACCCAACCTACACAACCCTAATCCTACCTCAGCCAAGGAACACTAGAGACCACCTCTTATACTAGTTGTTAAAGAAGGAACTGCAGATGCTGGAGAATCGAGGGTTACACAAAAAGCTGGAGAAACTCAGCGGGTGCAGCAGCATCTAAGGAGCAAAGGAGATAGGCGACGTTTCGGGTTGAGACCCTTCTTCAGACTGGTCAGGGATCAGGGAAACGAGAGATATAAACAGTGATGTGGAGAGATAAGGAACAATGAGTGAAAGATATGCAAAAAAGTATTGGTGACAAAGGAAGCAGGCCATTGTAAGCTGTTTGTGGTGTGAAAATGAGAAGCTAGTGCGACTGGGGAGGGGGGGAGGGGGGGAGATGGAGAAGGAATGTCAGGGCCAGAGGGCTGAGGGAGAGGTGGGGGGGAGGCAGTCTGGGTTAACAGAATTGAGAAAATTCAATGTTTAAGCCCAGAGGATGCAGACTCCCCAAGCGGAATATGAGGTGCTGTTCCTCCAACTTGCGGTGTTGATCACTCTGGCCGTGGAGGAGGCCCAGGACCGAGAGGTCGGATACGCAGTGGGAGGGGGAGTTGAAGTGCTGAGCCACCGGGAGGTCGGGTTGGTTATTGCGGACCGAGCGGAGGTGTTCGGCGAAACGATCGCCCAGCTTCCGCTTGGTCTCACCGATGTAGATCAGCTGGCATCTGGAGCAACGGATGCAGTAGATGAGGTTGGAGGAGGTGCAGGTGAACCTCTGTCGGACTTGGAATGACTGCTTGGGTCCCTGAAAGGAGTGGATGGGGGAGGTGAAGGGACAAGTGTAGCATCTCTTGCGGTTGCAAGGGAAAGTGCCCGGGGAAGGAGTGGAGCGGGAGGGAAGGGAAGAATTGACGAGGGAGTTGCGGAGGGAGCGGTCTTTGCGGAAGGCAGACAGGGGGGGAGATGGGAAGATGTGGCGAATGGAGGGGTCACGTTGGAGGTGACGAAACTGGCGGAGGACTATCTGTTGTATGCGCTGGCTGGTGGGGTGAAAGGTGAGGACCAGGGGGACTCGGCCCTTGTTGTGAGTGGGGGAATGGGGAGAGAGGGCAGTGTTGCGGGGTATGGAGGAGACCCTGGTGCGAGCCTCATCTATAGTGGGGGAGGGGAAACCCCGTTCTCTGAAGAACGAGGACATTTGCGATGACCTGGTGTGGAACACGTCATCCTGGGAGCAGATGCGGCGTAGTCGGAGGAATTGGGAATAGGGGATGGAGTCCTTACAGGAAGCAGGGTGGGAGGAAGAGTAGTCCAGGTAGCTGTGGGAGTCAGTTGGTTTGTAGTGGATGTCAGTCAGGAGTGTATCACCTGCAATAGAGATGGTGAGGTCAAGGAATGGTAAGGAAATGTCGGAAATGGTCCAAGTATATTTGAGTGCCGGATGGAAGTTGGTGGTGAAATGGATGAAGTCAGTCAGTTCTGCGTGGGTGCAGGAGGTGACACCAAAGCAGTCGTCAATGTAACGGAGGTAAAGGTCGGGGGTGGGGCCCTGGTACGCCGAGAACAAAGATTGTTCGACGTGCCCGACAAAGAGGCAGGCGTAGCTAGGGCCCATGCGTGTGCCCATAGCTACGCCTTGTGTTTGGAGGAAATGGAGGCTCCCATTGTGGATTAGGATGCTGATGAAGATCAGGATTCTAAATGTTGAGCTTAGAGTTCAGGGAGGCACAGTATAAATATTTCAGAATGTTGTAAAATTAATGTTGTAAATCAAGAACAGTTCTGCACAAAATTTCCTCAGATGATTAAATATATGTGTGGAATCCATACATGTGGAATCCAGACATCAGTCTGAAGAAGGATGTCGACCCGAAATGTCACCCATTCCTTCTCTCCAGAGATGCTGTCGGACCCGCTGAGTTACTCCAGCATTTTGTGTTTATCTGAGGAATTCATAATGTTGCAAAGAACATAACATGCTATGCAATATGAGCAGGAGTAGCCTTCTGCCTTTTTGAATCTGGTCTGCTGTGCAATAAGATTCTGACTGCTCTGAACTTACAGCCACAGCATTTCCTGCCTAGTCCCCATTACCCTTCATTCCCCTGCAGTTTACCATTCTATCCAAGCCTTGAATACATTTGAATCTTACCGTTCAGCATGTTCCAAGCTTAGATCGTACTTGACCATGGAAATAATTAGTTTGAGAGTTAAATGGCATTTCCCGTGGTAAGCTTGATTACAATGCAAATGCCCCCATTTTCATGTAACATAATGCAGCTTCAAGTGTGCATCAAAATAGAAGAACTATTGCAATTTCATCATGGGTTGTATGTGCATTTAAATGCTGAGGTATAAGTTATTTTTTGGTAGGACTTAATTGCGTTTTTATTAACTTAATGCTGACATTTAGTAATTCTATGAGAAAATATATTGCCATGCACTGGTGTGGAGGCAAAGTCATTGAGTATTTTTAAAGCAGAGATTGTAAGGTTCTTGATTAGTAAGGGTGTCAAAGGTAATGGGCAGTAGGCAGTAGAATGGGTTTGAGAGGGAAAAATAGATTAGTCATGATCGAAAGGCTGCACAGCCTAATTCTGCTCGAATGCCTTATAATCTGATGAAAATGAATAAAGCTACCTAATCACGTGCACAACTGCAATGAGGTACAGGTATAATGAAAGTATTGCTGCAAGACCACCACAGCCAAATAGACTCAGGCATCCACAAACAAGCAAATTAAACATAAATTACATGTAAACGTTCTAAAAGAGAATTGTGCAAATGAAAACAAGGCTGGATGGGTGAAGACAATGTTACCAGAAGAATTTATTCTGAGTGCTGATGATTCTTTACTAAATGCCACATTTAACATTGGTATAGTACAGTTATTTCACCTTTGTGTTATAATTAATATTAAGAGGTGTTGCTGTGCTTTTCACTTGAAAAGGCTTATGCAGATTTACCATCACCATAATGCAGTGTGGACATTAGACAAGCTCATCCCCCAGGCAGTTTAGCATCACATGGAGATGATATTGATAATGAAGTCAATTCTGGAATTACCAAAGCAAGTGTGGGAATTCACCAGTCGACATGCGAATATGTGGGAGAAAAAGGCTATGTCACCAATCAAAAGCAAAGTATATAACCTAGTTCATTAATAATACAAATGCATGCATGGACAGCATGCAGATGTTGTGCTTTAACATAAGCTGTCTGAGCTAATTGATGAAGGTAAAATGGCAAGATAGTGTTCCAGCCTCTGAGAATCTCACATCATCTGCCATTCCAATTTCATTTCGGAGTCACGTGAGTGACTTCGTGAAGAACCCGCCAGCACGCATGCGCGACATATCGTCGCAACGCGTTGCTGTCGACGGCTGGCGGTGGGGTGCGCTCCCCGCCAGTCCTTCATAAGGGACCGCTAAGGTAAGTTGTACTAACCTTAAGTTGGTTGGTCCTTGCTGCGAGTACTTTTTTGTCTTTCAGCAAGGGCATGGAAGGGAGTTCGAGAGGCCGTAAGACATCCGTCCGGAGTTGCCGGCCACCTGTCCCGGAGCCCTCATCATCGGCTGCACCTGCGAGACAGGCTGGGAAGAAGGCAGGGAAACCGGGGAGCCCTGTTGTTACAGGACCCGACCCGCTGATACACCGCAGCTCCGGGGAGGAGTTCGAGGAGCTGGACTGCGGTGTGCCGCCGGAGCAGGCAGACCCTGCCTCCGCATTGAGGTCGCCAACGGGCCCGTTGGAGGACCTGGGCAAGGGCTCGCGTGCGGCTGCACGGCCCTTCTCCCTCAGCCCTCGGAGAAGAGGGAGGGATGGAGCCCGGAAGCCTAACCCTTCAGGGGCAAAGGCATCACCTGCCGCCAAACAGCGGACTGGTGCAAAGGCGGGACTCGAGTCCACTGCGAGGTCCAGTGTTGACTCACCAACCACCGAGGCCGGGACGTGTCATTTGGGAGGAGTCCCGCCACGGTCGCCGAGTCCCCCATGGATGGGAGGACGAGACCATGCGTCGGCAAGGTCCACGATGTGGGCAGCCGGCAAGCCCGCGCGGGCGTCGGGTCACCGTGCTGAGGCATTGGGTGCCGACTCTCCACCGCGTTTGCCCTCCATGGCAGCGGCATTAGGCTCCGCCAAACAAAGGCGTTCGAACACACCCCCCGCGCGGGAATCGCTCAGCTTTGCTGCGGCGGCTGGCAGCGACAACTTCCGGCACCGGGTTCACCTCGACGAGGTGCGGGCCGATGAAAGGAGCCTCAGCAGTATATCAGAGCATGAGGACTCCGACCGCCCGAGTGTTCAGGGCGAAGGGCGTATTGACCGTATGGAACGGATGTTGGAGCTCCTTTTGCAGAACCAACGGCAGGAGGCATCCAGCATCGAAGGGCACAGGGAGGTTTCACCAGTCTCAACAGCCAGCCTGAGGCAGCCAGAGGAGGAAGAATTTTCAGACCCTACACCGGTTCCATCCGAGGTGCCGCAGGAGGAACTCCTTCATGTGGCGGCGAAATTTGCTTCACCGGAAACAGCGGGACTTCCCCTCAACCCCAAACTGGCTGCCACCGTGGACTTCCTCACTAACCACCAGCTCCAGGAGGAAGTTCTATCACAGGCCATCAATAGGCACAAAGCCCCATCCAACTGTAACTCCCTCAACGTGCCCGTGGTCAATACGCCGATCTGGGGCAACACAGGCACAGCCATCAGGACTCAGGAGATAAAGCTCCAACGCATCCTGAGGCTGCTGACGGCTGGAATCACCGCGTTTGCGCAGTTGGTGGATGGAGAGGACCTCAACCTAGAGCAGGAAGATGCTCTCGCGCTGCTATGTGCTACTCAGCACGAAATAAATGCCTTCAGGAAAAGCAGCATCCGCCCCACGCTCAACCCAAAAACTGCTGGGTTGTGCAAGACGCCTCCTCCACCACCGCCCAGACAGCTGTTCGGGGAAGACCTCCCGAAGAGGGTTAAGGAGCTGGATGAACATGCCAAAACGGTGGGACTAATGTGGTCTCAGATCGCCCCCAGGCCGCCAGCCAAGAAAGCGCCATTTATTAGGCCACGAGGCCCTGTCTCCAGACCGACACAGACCTACGCTCCAGCTCCACCTCAATACCAGCAGCCCCAGCAGCCGCAGCCTTTTTTAGGGCAAGGCCCGCAACGGCCTCCGTGGAAGATGCGGACGCCGCAGCACCAGCCCAACCCAGCACCTCCACGACCCGCCAAACATGTCAGGGACCGCCGGTAACCAAGGAGGTAAGGCGGTCTGGTTTTCATGTACCTGTGTGTTTAACTTCACATGTTGGTGGGCGCCTTCGGTCTTTCTTGGAGGCGTGGGAAACTATCACTTCCGATAAATTTATTTTACAAAGTATTCAAGGTCATGAGATTGAATTTATTAACGGCAACATTCCTCCATCCCAGCATATGCCCAATCGGACATTTACCAGGCAGCAGGCTGTGCTGAGATCTTAAGGTTAGAAGAAAAAGGCGTGATAGAAAAAAACTATACACGAACCAATTGAATTTGTATCAAATATATTTACCAGACCCAAGAAGGATGGAGGATGTCGGGTTATTATTGATCTGACCCATTTGAATACTTTTGTAACATACACCCATTTCAAAATGGACACTTTCGAAACAGCCAAGTCATTGCTTTCTCATGGCTGCTTTATGGCATGCATTGATTTAAAAGATGCATACTATTCTGTATCCATTCGGAAACACCACAGGAAGTTCTTAAAATTTGTCTGGATGGATCAACTCTGGCAATACAGGGCTTTGCCAAATGGGCTTACTATAGCCCCTAGATTGTTTACTAAATTACTGAAACCCATTATGGCCAGGCTACGGAAGCAACATCATATAGTGATGGCCTATTTGGATGATATATTGATTGTTGGCAACACCCTGGAGTCGGCTGAACAGGCAGTCTCAGCCACTGTGGCACTTTTTCAGGAAATGGGGTTTATTGTCCATCCAGATAAATCGAAGTTCTGCCCTTCACAGGTTATGGATTATCTGGGGTTCACCGTGGATTCCAATCGCATGAGGGCCACCATACCGGCTAACAAGGTTCAGGATGTCACCCAAGCATGTCAAGATTTAGCCTGCGCCAGTATACTATCAATTAGGCAAACTGCTAAGGTGATTGGCAAGATCGTAGCATTGTTTCCAGCAGCCCAATACGGGCCTTTGCATTATCAAAATTTGCAAAGAGCCAAGATCTCCGCGTTAAAACAGAACGCCGGTCATTTCGACAAATCAATGCAGCTGCCTCTTAAAGCTAAAATTGAGTTACAATGGTGGGTGGACCATATTAGTGACTCATTTAAACCCATTATTGTGCCCAATCCGATGGTATACTTGCAAACCGATGCAAGCTCCTATGGCTGGGGAGCTACGGACAACTACTCTAGTTGCGGGGGCAGATGGGACACCCTTGAATCTATTATGTTGTTGTCACAAGGGATAAACTATTTGGAGATGCTTGCAGCATTTCACGGACTTCGAGCTTATTGTTCCAATCTTACTGACGCTCATGTCCGTATCCAAATAGACAATACCACTGCGGTGGCATATTTAAACCATATGGGCGGTACCAAGTCAATTTCATGTGATGAATTGGCTAATACAATTTGGCTCTGGTGTATTCAACGGAATATTTGGATTTCAGCTACCTATTTACCAGGTTAGCTTAATACTGTGGCGGACACCAGGTCACGCAAGTTCAATGACAACATTGAGTGGATGTTGCATCCTCAAATCTTCGCTAAAATTACAGCTAAATTTGGTAAACCAGATATATCGACCTCTTTGCGTCACGGTTGAACCATCAGGTACCAACATACGTTTCGTGGGAACCAGATCCTGGGGCAATGGCGATGGATGCATTCTCGTTGGACTGGGGGAAATGGTTTTTCTATGCATTCCCCCCATTTTGCCTCATCAGTCGGATATTGCAGAAAATCCAGATGGATGCTGCTAAGGGCATTCTTATTATACCCGACTGGCCTACGCAGCCATGGTATCCGGTGGTCTTTGACATGATCAGTCAGCCATGGGTCCCTTTAGAGGGTTGCCCACAATTGGTCATTAACCCTGTGTCGGGGGAGCCACATCCCTGCCATAGCTATCTGAATTTGTTAGCTTGCAGATTCTAAACCGGCCATTACTGCAGTATGGCCTGTCACCCAGAACTATGGATACCATTGGAGCGTCGTGCCGGGAGTCCACCAGGCGGCAATACCTCTCCCACATCCGAAAATGGGAAGCCTACTGCAGCCGCTCTCAAATCACATATGACGATGCATCCATAGCCGACGTATTGGAATTCCTCGCGGGGTTGCACCATGATGAACACTTGAGCTACAGTGCCATCAACAGCGCCAGAAGCGCGCTGTCATTCTACCTCAATATTGAGGTACGATCCAACAGGCTGGTGTCCAGGCTCATGCGGGGTATATTCAATTCGAATCCGCCTAGACCACGCTATAATATCACCTGGGATGTCAGGAAAGTACTAACCCTGCTCAGGACGTGGTCGCCCATGGAGGGGTAGACCTGGACAAACTCACCATGAAACTGGTGATGTTACTAGCACTGACTTCAGCGCAGAGGGTACAGACACTGCATAAAATCCGGATCGACAGGATGATCTCTACCCCTGCAGAAGTAGTCTTCTTTATCGATGAGCTACTAAAGCAGCATAGACCTGGGTGCACAGGGCTGCAGCTGAAGTTCCCGGCATACCCCGCCGATGCAAGGCTATGTTTAGCCGCCCATATCCGTCACTATGTCAAGGTGACGAGAAACATAAGGGGAATGGAGAAATACCTGCTTGTCACTCACAAGAAACCTCACCATCGAGTGACAGCCCAGACGATATCCAGGTGGCTCAGGATCGTCTTGGGTAAGTCAGATATCGACACTAATGTCTTCAAATCCCGTTCCACCAAGGCTGCATCAACGTCGGTGGTGAGGGTCATGGAGGTGCCCATGGACCATATTCTCGCTACAGCAGGATGGGCGAATGAAGCTGTATTTCAGCGATTTTACAACAAGCCTGTTGCTGCTCCTCTACAGTTCGCGGAGGCCGTGCTGAATGCAGGTCATGAACGTGGAGATGTCCCCGAATGAGGGGTTTTTTGCTTTGTTTATTAATAAATATTATTCTTGTTTTTCAGTATAAGCAGTTTGGAAAATTGTTTACTCCCATCCATCCTTGCTAGTGGTGTGTCAGCATGGACGTGGTCCAGGGCGTGCAATCACAGAAGCTTTGAAGTCTTCACGAAGTCACTCATGTGACTCCGAAATGAAATAGTAAGATTAAACGAGAACTTACCAGTTCGAAGGTTGATCTTTATTTCATGAGGAGTTGCGATGAGGGATTTCATGCCCTCCGCTCCCAACCCTCGATCATACTCAACTGGTAATTAGAGTCTCTTCAATCTTACTATGCCAAGTCATTTCTGTTGTTGGTTTCTGTGATTCCACACCGCTACTTTGAAGAATGTCGCGCATGCGTGCTGGCGGGTTCTTCACGAAATCCCTCATCGCAACTCCTCATGAAATAAAAATCAACCTTCGAACTGGTAAGTTCTTGTTTAATCTTACTATTATCCATACTGTGCTGAACACATGAGATGGCTAGGCAATGCCAGTAGGATATCAAATGAATGACTGTCAAAGAGCTTCTGGGGAAACCTAAAGGATAGAAAACATTCTCAGAGACAACATAAGAAAGATTTAAGGTACTGCTATAGACATTATTGCACTTTGGAGAGCTTTTCAACTGGCTGTTCCTCCAGGTGAAGCCTCACCCTCACGAAAGCAACAGAATATAAGCTGAGAAATCCTGACAGAGCTGAAATTCAATGAATAACAGAATTCAGTTGTGAATTTTACTCCACACCCTGTAAAGCAACCTTTTGCTTCCATAGGTAATAACTCTGGTCATCTTTCACTGTAGTAATCACAGAATTTACTAAAACCATGTTAAAAAGTGTGCACCCAATGGTGATAGTAAATGAATATAGTTTTAAGAAAGTTAACCTTCCTTTGTCAAAGCAATTAACCATAATAATTGAATGTTTAAATTAAAATACAAAGATATCCTACAAACAACAACATTACTGTCTTTCTCTTCTATTCAACTGGCAAAGTCTCAGAAAAGTTTAGTGTTATTCATTATGGAATGGGCGGGCCACTGCCAAGGTTTGCAACAGGCACACATTGTAAATATAATATGATAGATAATGACAGGCTCCTTGAAACACAGCAGTCCTTGTTGTAAAGGAATGGACACAGTATTGATGGGAAGGTTTTGCCAGACCTTTGCCAAAATACGGTTCAAATAACAATAAAGGAATGAAGATATATTTTCAACTGCAATTGGAATTGGTTTATTATTGTCACATGTAGTGAGAATTAGTGAGAAACTTTGAGTGCCATTCAGGTAAATTGCACCATTCATAAGTACATCGAAGTAGTGCAAATGAGATAACATACAGACTGCAGAATATAGAGTTACAGCCGCAGAGAAAATGCAGATAAAGAAAAGTGTGGGAGCCGTAACAAACAAGATTGGGAGGTCAAGAATTCATCAATAACATATAAATGGTGCCTTCAAGAGATGCTAAAGGGCCTGTCCCACATAGGCGATTTTTCAGCGACTGCCGGTGACAGTCACAGTCATAGCAGGTCACCGAAAAAAACAGCGACTGGACCACCCCGCACGACAATGCCTACGACAACCTACCACCTAGTCGACGTCAAGCTACGGCAAGCTACTGACAACCGGCGACCCATTGGGACCTCCACCTACAACCACACCTACGACAACCTACGACCACACAGGCGACAACCTACAACAACCGCGATTATTTCAAAAAATTCAAAACCGGCCGCAACTAAAAATAGGTAGCCATTTTAAAAATCGGTAATTTTTTAGTCGAAGCCGGTTGCGATGCTAGTTGAAGGTGGTTGCTGGAGGTTGCAGATAGTGGAAGGTAAGACCTCTCTGGTGGAATAAAACTGGGTGAAAAAAAGGACTTACCTTCCACTACCTGCAACCTCCGACAATCACCTTCAACTAGCATCGCAACCGACTTCGACAAAAAAATTACCAATTTTTAAAACGACAACCTATTTTTAGTCGCAGCCGGTTTTGGATTTTTTGAAATAATCACCGGAACATAGAAGAAGCGGAAACCACTTTCGACCATTAGGGAGACTGACAAAAACCTCCAGGAACCACTGGGAACCGCACGGAAACCTTGAGTGGGGCGCAAAGTCTCCAGAGGTTTCTGTTCAGGTTTCCTAAGTGGAACAGGGGCATCAGGGAAATGATGTTTGCCATGGGCCAGTTGCGAGCCATAGGTAAATTGCAATGGATTAAGGCTTTCTCACGGCTGAAGTTGATGTGTGCCATGACTAGCCTTTCAAAGCACTTCATGATGATGGATGTCACTGGACTGCAGTCATTAAGGCACACAACCTTGTTTTGTTTAGTCACTCGGACAATGGTGGTCTTTGTAAAGCAGGTGGGGCCCTCAAATTGGAGTAGAGGGAATACTTTAAAAATACCCAGCGATTTGGTCTCCACTGCCAACTGTGGCAATGATGTGCTTCATAACCAACCTCACTTCAAAAGCACTCCATCACCATGCACGCTAATACCAACGGTCATTAGTCATTTAGACATGTCACCTTACTCTTCTTGGGCATCTGCATTATTGATGCCCGTAGCGCACAAACAGGCCCTAATTCCAGATATTGCCCCAGATCTCCTGCAGGTCAAAGATGCTTCAGAATTAGGAGCACACATTCCATTTGCACTTGAACCCGAGGGGGACCAATATCCTGGCGGGGAAATTTGCAAAGGCTACTGGGGAGACTTTAAACTAGAATGGTTGGGTGGGAGGGACTCAAATAGAGAAAGCTAGTAGAGGCAGTGTGAGGCAGGAGGCAGAGAAGGGAAGCATTCAGACCCAATATGTAGGGGGGGAAAGAAGAAAAAAATAATAAACAGAGAATAAGAGATAGTGGTGATTTCTTAAATTTGCGAGCAGAGAGACAGAGCAGTGTAAAATGAGGGAGAAGCATTAGGTAGCAAGGTGAAAAGTAAAAGTGGCAGGCAGACAAATCCAGGGCAAAAATCAAAAAGGGCCACTTTTCAACATAATTGTATAAGGGGTAAGAGTGTTGTAAAAACAAGCCTGAAAGCTTTGCGTCTCAAGGCAAGGAGCATTCGTAATAAGGTGGATGAGTTGAATGTGCAGATAGCTATTAATGACTATGATATAGCTGGAATCACAGCGATATGGTTCCAGGGTAACCAAGGCTGGGAGCTGAACATCCAGGGATATTCAATATTCAGGATGGATAGACAGAAAGGAAAAGGAGGTGGGGTAGCGTTGCTGGTTAGAGAGGAGATAAACGCAATAGAAAGGAAGGACATTAGCTTGGAGGATATGGAATCGATATGGGTAGAGCTGTGAAACACTAAGGGGCAAAAAGCGCTAGTGGGAGTTGTGTACAGGCCACCTAACAGTAGTAGTGGAGTTGGGGATGGCATCAAACAGGAAATTAGAAATGCGTGCAACAAAGGTAAAACAGTTACAATGGGTGACTTCAATCTACATATAGATTGGGTGAATCAAATTGGCAGGGGTGCTGAGGAAGAGGATTTCTTGGAATGTATGCGGGATAGTCTTCTAAACCAACATGTAGAGGAACCAACGAGAGAGCACGCTATTCTAGACTGGGTATTGAGTACTGAGGAAGGGTTAGTTAGTAGTCTTGTTGTGCGTGGCCCCTTGGGTAAGAGTGACCATAGTATGGTTGAGTTCTTCATTAGGATGGAGAGTGACATAATAGATTCAGAAACAAGGGTTCTGAACTTAAAGAAAGGTAACTTTGAGGGTATGAGACGTGAATTGGCCAAGATAGACTGGCAATTGATTCTTAAAGGGTTGACGGTGGATATGCAATGGAAGGCATTTAAAGACTGCACGGATGAACTACACCAATTGTTCATCCGAGTTTGGCAAAAGAATAAATCAGGGAAGGTAGTTCATCCATGGATAACAAGGGAAATCATGGATAGTATCAAAACAAAAGATGAAGCATAAAAATTAGCCAGAAAAAGCAGCCTACCAGAGGAGTGGGAGAAATTCAGAGTCCAGCAGAGGAGGAAAAAGGGCTTAATTAGGAAAGGGAAAATAGATTATGAAAGGAAATTGGCAGGGAACATAAAAACTGACTGCAAAAAGTTTTATAAATATGTGAAGAGAAAAAGATTAGTTAAAAGAAAAGTAGGTCCCTCGCAGTCAGAAACAGGTGAATTGATCATGGGGAACAAGGACATGGCAGACCAATTGAATATCTACTTTGGTTCAAACTTCACTAAGGAAGACATAAATAATCTGCCGGAAATAGCAGGGGACCGGGGGTCAAATGAGATGGAGGAACTGTTAGCTGGGAAGCGGTGTTAGGTAAATTGAATGGAATAAAGGCCGATAAATCCCCAGGGCCAGATAGGCTGCATCGCAGAGTACTTAAGGAAGTAGCCCCAGAAATAGTGGATGCATTAGTGATAATTTTTCAAAACTCTTTCGATTCTGGAGTAGTTCCTGAGGATTGGAGGGTAGCTAATGTAACCCCACTTTTTAAAAATGGGGGGGAGAGAGAAAATGGGGAATTACAGACCAGTTAGTCTAACATTGGTAGTGGGGAAATTGCTAGAGTCAGTTATTAAAGATGGGATAGCAGCACATTTGGAAAGTGGTGAACTCATTGGACAAAGTCAGCACAGATTTATGAACGGTAAATCATGTCTGACGAATCTTATTGAATTTTCCGAGGATGTAACTAGTAGAGTCGATAAGGGAGAACTAGTAGAGTGGATGTTATATCTGGACTTTCAGAAGGCTTTTGACAAGGTCCCACATAAGAGATTAGTATACAAAGTTTAAACACACAGTGTTGGCGGTTCAGTATTGATGTGGATAAAGAACTGGTTGGCAGACAGGAAGCAAAGGGTAGGAGTAAACAGGCCCTTTTCAGAATGGCAGGCAGTGACTAGTGGGGTACCGCAAGGCTCAGTGCTGGGACCCCAGCTATTTACAATATATATTAATGATTTGGACGAGGGAATTGAATGCAACAAGTTTGCGGGTGACACAAAGCTGGGGGGCAATGCTAGCTGTGAGGAGGATGCTAGGAGGCTGCAAGTTGACTTGGATAGGCTGGGTGAGTGGGCAAATGCATGGCAAATGCCGGTTAATGTGGATAAATGTGGGGTTATCCACTTTGGTGGCAAAAACAGGAAAGTAGACTATTATCTGAATGGTGGCTGATTAGGAAAAGTGAGATGCAACGAGACCTGGGTATCATGGTGCACCAGTCATTGAAAGTAGGCATGCAGGTGAAGCAGGCAGTGAAGAAATCAAATGGTATGTTAGTATTCATAGCAAAAGGATTTGAGTATAGGAGCAGGAAGGTTCTACTGCAGTTGTACAGGGTCTTGGTGAGACCACACCTGGAGCATTGCGTACAGTTTAGGTCTCCAAATCTGAGGAAAGACATTCTTGCCATAGAGGGAGTACAGAGAAGGTTCACCAGGCTGATTCCTGGGATGTCAGGACTTTCATATGAAGAAAGACTGGATAGACTTGGCTTGTACTCGCTAGAATCGAAGATTGATGGGGGGTCTTATAGAAACTTACAACATTCTTGAGGGGTTGGACAGGCTAGATGCAGGAAGATTGTTCCCGATGTTGGGGAAGTCCAGAACAAGGGGTCACAGTTTAAGGATAAGGGTGAAATCTTTTAGGACTGATGAGAAAAACATTTTTCACACAGAGAGTGGTGAATCTCAGGAATTCTCTGCCACAGAAGGTCGTTGAGGCCAGTTCATTGGCTATATTTAAGAGGGCGTTAGATGTGGCCCTTGTGGCTAAAGGGATCAGGGGGTATGGAGAGAAGGCAGGTACAGGATTCTGAGTTGGATGATCAGCCATGATCAGATTGAATGGCGGTGCAGGCTCAAAGGGCCGAATGGCCTACTCCTGCACCTATTTTCTATGTTTCTATGTTTCTAATTTGCCAATGGCTGCAACCGGTCCATGGCAAATTTCAACCAGTTCTCTTAGTTTAGTGTAATTTATTGTCACGTGCACCAAGGTATAGTGAAAAGCTTTTTTTTTTAGGCCTGAATACATTGTGCAATCCTGTATGGCATAGTAGGTAAATTGCTACTAAACAATGTCTGGGAGACCCCCTTCCCACATGCAGGTGGCTACTTCTGTTCTTGGCTCTCCTTTGTTCCCTCGGCACCAGTCGTGACTCGTCCAGGGCAAAGTCTCAAACCAGTTTCCCGAAGCGCTGCTTGATACATTCTTCGGCCATCTCTACACATGCAATTCAGCATATGTGGTCATGTGTTGTTTCACTTTGCCCACATGACGTCAGATGTTACATATCCGCCAAGAGGCAAAATTTGTGGCAGTTGTGTCGGTATAGATTTTTACATGGAGAGTGGTGGGTACCTGGAACGCGCTGCGCGGGGTGGTGGTGCAGGCAGATACGATAGTGGCATTTAAAAGGCTTTTGGATAGGCACAAGGATATGCAGGGAATGGAGGGGTGTGGATCATGTGCAGGCAGAGGAGATTACTGGTACCTGACATCATGTTCTGCATGGATAATGTGCACCAATGGACCTGTTCTTGTATCTGTTATTTTATGTTCTTTGTTACCTTACAAGAGAGTTTGTGGTTGAGTGATGATGAAGTTTTTGGGTTGAAACCCATCAATTCCAGGTTTTGGTTGTCAAACATTTTTCCTGGTTGCATCAAAGGATAGTAAATATTGGTTATAATATAATTAAGTTTAAATGAACGTTAGGTGCTTTTTCTATGATTAAACACTTTTCCTATTCATTGTGTTTGCCAACAGACCATGACTTTGTTTTGATTAATAATTGTTATCTTTTATGTGTTATTGTAGGCAGGATTTCAAGGCATGCCTGAAGCATTTTGTATGCTTTAAAGTAAACAAATGAAACATACCAATATGCTATATTTGGCTTTTTCTAGGTGAAATCTATTTAAATGCCATACATGGAGAAAATAAATGGACTGTCCCAAATGCAATCCATTGGCTGATGTTGATTATTGCCTTCGAAGGCCATAAATTTAAAACTATTTAGACTTTGGGTAATTAGAAACAGTTTCTGAGAAATATCTAATTCTTCTGCATGACTTCAATAATAATTGAACCAAATTGTTTATAGAGGGATTAGTGTGAGCAAAAGGAATGGTTGGCTTCCTAAATTAATTTGAAAGTCTTTTGATATGGTTGAATGTGAACTTGAAAATATAAACTAGGATACCGAAGTGCAGGAAGTGTATTAAAGTGCAGGAAGTTAGTTTACAATTTTTAAGAAAAGCTTATGTCATGCTTATAACTTGTTCACTAATTATTTTAAATATTATTTGCTATCTTTTCCCAGGTATAAACTGACCATTAATTTACCGGAATGAAAGTAATTCTCTCGCATTGTCTCACCAAAATAATGCAAGGAAGGAGTTATGAGACCTGTTGCAAACAATAAAAGTGTTAGTTCTTAATTGTCTGATTTCTCAGATGCATTCAATAGATTTTAGTTGAGTCTGCTACAAACAGGAGGGTTATACTGTTACTGAGATTCTGATTGAAAAAAAATTATGGTAATATATCACAACAGTCCCATACGTCAGAGTGTGTTCTTTCCACTTCCCGTAAACAACCTGGAAACCTCTCTTTGGATCATAATACTTGGTTTAGTATTTTTAAACTTATTTTCTTTTTTTCATCATTGATGGATGGTTATCCAAATCTTAAGTTGACTTTTATGATTCCTGTGAATATTTTCTTCATCAGGAGCGGCAATATTATGGCATCACAAAAGATATTGAATAATGTTCCTAAACATCCTGGTCGGCGCGGACAAGGTGGGCAGAAGGGATTGTTTGCATGCTGCATCTCTGAACCAAACATTTTTAAAATATTTAGCAGTTGGGAATTACTCATTTTAAAACCTGGCTTTGTTGGTAACGCAATAAAATTAAATCATGAAAGAATGTTTTTTTGTGGCGTTCCAAGAGAATTCAAGTAGGTACTTATCTTGAAATCTGTTTCAAGTAATTATGCACCATCTTTGTAATGTCAAACACAAACACAAGTACAATAATTCTTTATTAATATCCATCTCAAATCACACGATGTAGTAAATATAAAATTATCTGCTCTCTATTCAGATAGAATGCTCCAAGTATGATCATTGTCCTCAGTTCAGACTTAGTGTTTTAGATTACATTATTAAAACTGGTTAATACTGAACAACTAGCAATCTTCTGAGTATGCTGCTCTGTAACAAGGTCTGCTTCCATTATCATAGAGAGGGCAACTGATTAAAATGGCCAGAACTAGTTCTCTTTCAAACATTGTTACATCACCTGTGGCTCAGATACTTAAAGGCCTGTCCTACCAGCATCCGACTCCATGCGAAGAGCGCGATCAAACTAGAAGCGGGGGCCGTGCGGAGGTCGAGTGATCCCTGTACAGGGCCGTTCCCAACAGCATGCGCCTGCATGCGGCAAGCGAGACCAAACCGTCAGCGAGGGCCGTGCGGAGGTCGGGTGAGTGGTGCAACGCGGCGCAAAGTGAGGCGAACTTGGAGCGAAGTCTTAAAGGTAAGTTCGCCAGGTCAGAGAGAGGCACACACAGAGAGGACCACGGTGCCAGAGAGAGAGAGAGTCACGGAAGCACCTACAGAGAGGGTCACGGAGGCACGTGTCGAGGCGGTGTGTAATGCGTCGAGACAACTGCGAGCCAACAAGCCGTTGCCGCACGGGTTTTTGAACATGGTCAGTTTTTCGGAGCCCCGCGCGATGTCGGGACGAACTCCGCACAATTCCGCACGGCTCCGGCGATCGAAGTGGGACCGGCCCCGCGACGCTGGATGGCTCAAGCGACCACGTTAGGTCGCGCTCATCGCATAGAGTTGCATGCTGGTGGAACGGACACTTTAGTGTCTTTCTCCCAAATCAGAAGGTTATGTGTTTATTGTAATTATAGGAAAGCAAGCTGAATGGTTAACATATGAATGGTTAACATATAATGCTGAGGAGTACTTAATTGTTAGAGGTGCTCTTTTGGATTTAAATTAAATTGAAAATAATATATAACCATTGATGGTGAATTAGTTAGCATGCAGAAAATGGAAGCTAGGGAATTTACTGAGGTAACAGCAGCATTCCTTTGGGATGTAACAGGAGCATCCAGGAGGAAAATGCATGTGGTCACTGGGAAAACATACAAGTTCCAGAATAGTGCTGGAGATCAAGAGGGGGTGGTTACTGTGTGTAGTGCAACTGCTTCACAGCTCACGTCCAGTCCCTCCCCCCCACCCTCCCTGCACCGCCCCACTGCCACACACCACCATCCTCCAAAACAAATAGCTGCACAAGTTGCATATTATATATCTGCAACATACTGAACACCTCATACACGTGACAGATCATAGCTGTTTTTGAACATTATGTGACTAACTGCTCTTGATGATTTGCAGCAATATCAGTGTAGAAATTTCAAGGGGCTGGAGATGATTGAAACAGCTAGCAGATCAGGCTTGATGAATTGTAATTCTTATCCCCACAGCAATCCGAACCACAGTCTGAAATATTCCCATTATTCTCTCCACGCTTCTCCATTTCCCTTACAACTTTAATTTGTTTTTCATCTCTTTCAGTTCTAACAAAGGGTTTGTGACCTGAAGCATTACCTCTGTTTCTCTTTCCACAGATGCAGACTGACGTGTTGAGTGAATCCAGCAGTTTATTTTCTTTAAATTTGAGTCTTTCTGCCCCAATGAGAAAGCTATAGTAAAAGAATTACCATCACATTAAGTTTCTCTTTTATTTAACATCATACCTTTGTTGTTAGTTTGAAAAGTTGCTAGTATCTTAGAGAGAGGCTTTTGTTTTTTTTTAATTTGCAGTCTTTCTTTTCACTGCCTTGTAGAATTTCTGCAATTTGGGTAATTTATACAGTTTATGTTTTGTGTTTGTCTGATTCCAATATGCCCAAGATGCTGCTGCAAGCAAAGTTTTCTTTGTATGTATACCTCACTGTACTTGTGTATTGACAATAATTTGCATTGACTTGCAGCGCTGTCGGAAGAATGTGGTCACTGAGCCTGTATCATTATACAAAGTTCCATGCCATTTGGAGGTAATATATATAAATGCATAAAGCCATTATCTATTGCATTTGATAAGGTTCTGGTTTGCACACTGCTCTGGAAGGTTAGATTATATTGGAGAGCTAACCGACTGGATAGAGAATTGGGTTCATGAAAAGGAGCCCAGATGGTGGAGGGTTGTTTTTCAGACTAGAAGCTGAGGAATGGTTAATGGAGTTTAATGCAGATAAGTGCGACATGTTACATTTTGGGAACTCAAACCAGTGGATGGCAGGGCGCAGGCAAATGTTGTAGATCAGAGGGATCTATAAGTTCAGGTACATAGTTTCCTGAAAGTGATGTCACATTATGGATAGGGTGGTCAAGACGATTTTCTGTACATTGGCATTCATCTATCAGCGTATTGAGTATCAAAGTCAGGATGTTATGTAAGAGTTGTAAAAGACATTGGTAAGGCTGCATTTGGAGTATTGTGCTCAGTTTTGGTCATCCTGCTATAGGAACAATGTTGCATTGTGTTGGATGTTGGAGGAAAGGTTTGGATGAGAAATAAGTGGATAATTGACCCAGATTCAACTGGAATGTCATGATTATGAGGAGGAGAAAATCCTCGCCGTCACAGAGGCTATGTGATGTATGGAATGGCTGGAATCCCAACTGGACATGCTTTGTCATTTAACAAGAAGTGAGTGTGCACTACAATGGGAAGTATTTATAGTCAGGCTCCATAACTATTTGTCACGTAAACACATTTCATGTGATTTACTGCAGTGACTTTGACATATTGCACTGAAGTAGTTTTCTGTAAATGCCGTTCCGCTTCTCAGTGAAAGTATCCATTTAATGATTTTAAAAAATCGGAATATTTCTGAGAAGAATTAAGTAGTTTAAGTGTATGACTTGAAAACTAATGCATCTTACTAAATAACAGGTATTAGGAGTACGTTAAACACTATAAACTAATCATGTACGGATGATTTTGATAAGTTTTGGTTTTGAAAAGTACTTGTATATCTGAATCACTAGATTAGCCTAAAGCTTTTGGACTCATCCCTTGATATCTATTACTTTACACATCAATATGCCTGTAACCACAACTTTCTGTCAAGACATGACATGCTCATTTGAGTAATTTCTTTTTTTGTATGAGATAACTATAATTTGTGCAATATGAGGGATTATTGCTGCACTAGCTGAGTTTTATGATTTGATCTATTCCCACGGACATTAATCACTTGCTCTCTCTCATGGCCTCCATCTATATTATTATTAGTTATTATTATTATGCCCACATCTTTTAATATAATTGATCCTTCCTGTGGTTCAGCATGATGATAAATCTCAACTACCAAGCTAATTAAACTATTGGTGTGATCAGCCTGTATCTGGTTCACTCCTCGAGTTTACCTCTGCAGGGATACTTTTAACTACACAAGCCTCATACAGCTCTCAGTGCCCTGTCAGCTACATTACACCTACCATTCTGCAAGGTGACCGGGCAATCTTCAAACTGATACCCGGGGTGCCGGCATCTTAAATTAACATCCTGTCCCCAGACCAACCTGATGGCCTACTGGCAGCTCATCGTGAACACAATTAAAATATATTTAAATAATTTAAAAGGCTCATTAATAGACAACAGACAATAGGTGCAGGAGTAGGCGATTTGGCCCTTCGAGCCAGCACCACCATTCACTGTGATCATGGCTGATCATCCACACTCAGTACCCCATTCCTGCCTTCTCCCCATATCCCCTGACTCCGCAATCTTGAAGAGCTCTATCCAACTCTCTCTTAAAAGCATACAGAGAATTGGCCTCCACTGATTTAATAAACACATTTGTTCAATGTAATCCAATTGAAAAAATTAGCATCAATTCAAATAAAAACAAACTATATCCTCCCACGTCTTCTTTGGCTGGCAAAAAATTGTGAAGTGTACCCCAGCTCTCTGTTATGGAGCACTCCTGGGTTCAGTGTAGAATTGAGAACTGGAGCAGGAAATGAGATGACCCTGCATCTGACCTCTGGCATCTCCTAGAAACATAGAAACATGGGTGCAGGAGTAGGCCATTCGGCTCTTTGAGCCTGCACCGCCATTCAATATGATCATGGCTGATCATCCAACTCAGTATCCCGTACCTGCCTTCTCTCCATACCCCCTGATCCCTTTAGCCACAAGAGCCACATCCAACTCCCTCTTGAATATAGCCAATGAACTGGCCCCAACGACATTCCGTGGCAGAGAAGGACAGCGCCTGGACCTGGACAGCGCAGTTGCACAAGTGCAGGAGGCCAGAACGCGCTGTCTCCCTACCAGTTGAACTGATCCATCATTTGAATCTTTTCACAGTGTTGATTTTGTCGAAACTGAGCATCGTTAAAAATTGACTTCTGGAAGAGCAATGGGACCAGAGTCTGAATCCCTGACAGTGAAATCAGTGTGGAGAATACTAATGTGCAAGGGCAGTTCGAGATTAAGAAGGAGGAAGTTTTGAAGTTCTTGAAGAGCATTGCGGTGGGTAAATCCCCAGGGCCTGGTGGAATCTATCACCTCCCTGTGCTTGGTCTTATCCATCAAAATTTTTCCTACCCATGTACCTGTCCAAATGTCTATCAAATGTTATTACAGTACCTGTTTCAACTACCTTCTCTGGCAGCTCATTCCATATACCCTCCACCCTGTGTGTGACAGGTTGCCAAAATAATTAAAGAGACGGTTCATGACTAAAGTGAATCAGGTATAAAAGATACATCTTTAACAGTGCAGCTCTTCCTGAGAATAAGCTTGAGTTTCAGCCTTTTTTGTCCATGTCTTTGCATTCATTCTTAGACCGCATTAGTTCAGCATCGTGGTGAAACTGACACAAACTTGAGCTCATACCTTCTGAGCCCCGGCTGACACTTAGTCGAATGTACAGTTAGCAGTAGGGCACAAAAGTGAGATTCAGATGTTACTTCTGCTTGTAGGACTGACCATGAGCTTCAACAATATCTAATGCAAGGATCAAACATGTAGCAATGTATATACAGTGGACAATGAAGTTGGTTCTTTTGTTCATTAGAACTTTACAATGAGCTTTTAAATCTTTTTGGGCGGAAGTTAATTTGACCTGACAAAAGTTAGCTCATTTACCAATCATTGTGTAATAAACACAAAAGAACAGTCATCCATGAGGAAAGTAGAAAAGTATAGATCTAAATAGAAAGATTAAACGAGAAGTCGTGATGAGGATTCATCGAAGAAGCCCGCCAACCCGCATGCACGTCAACCTTTAAAGCAGCAGTGTGAAATCACAGAAACAATTGCTGAACTGATTATAGGAAGGTTTGAGAACTAGAACTACCACATGATCTTTATGATAAGAGGGTTGGGAGTGGAGGGCACGTAATCCCTCATCGCAACTTCTCATGAAATAAAGATCAAACTTCAAACTGGTAAGTTCTTGTTTAATCTTTCTATTTTACTTCGAAGTCACGTGAGTGACTACATGAAGACTTTAAATTTAACTGTGATTTCATGTCGCGAACTCGAGTCTATGCAACACACTGCATTAGTTGACCAGAAATGATTGAAAAGATAATGCATTCAGACATTACATAGATTTAAAACATGCTGATGCTTTTAATAAACAAATGATAATAATAATAATAGTGATCCCTTACATCCGGGAAAGCAAATTATTGAACAGAACTTAAAATTGAGTTGGCAAATGAACCCGGCTGGCAATTGGTTTATTATAGAAGGCTTGGAAACTCCGCTCATTCGACCATCCTGCTGTCGCTAGGATGCGGTCCAGCGGAACCTCCATGAACCTCGCTGCTGATGTTGTTGCAGCCCTGGTGCAGTGAGATTTAAAAACATCAGTGTCCACTCCTGCATAAGCCAATACATGTATTAACCACATGGAGATGGTCTGCACTGATACCCTCTTGTGTGTTTTTTTGTGGCTAATGAACATTGCCAGCTCAGTGCCCCTAAGGTTCTTTGTAGCCTTAAAATATTGTTGAATATGTGTGACAACATACAATCTATGGTCCATAGGATATGCCAAAAATTCCAGCTTTAGACCTAACACCCCCGGTTGCTTTGTTTAAATAGCGCATTTACATCAAACGTTATTTTGTTGGTAGATATAACCATTCTGTCCAACCATAGCTTATGCAACGACTGGATGCATTACGCTGAAACTAGCGCCATGAGCATAACTACCTTATATGTGAGCCAGACCTAAGAAAAGGATGTAGCTGGAGCCCACCGGAGAAGCAGTGTTAACACAATGTTAACGTCCCATACTTCCGTGTACCTGGGCCTGGGAGGATTTGTGTTAAAGATACCCTTCATAAATTTGGATATCAGAGGGTGAGACCCGATAGAGTGGTGTCCCAATCCCAGCAGCAAGCATGATGACAAGGCACTTTAGGCACCGTTAATGGCACTATAACTTAATCTTTCATCAAAGAACAATTTTCAAAGAAACTCGAAGACATCAGTTATCTGTGCTGTATTATATGATGTATTAGAATTTAAACAAAACACTTCCCATCTATAGATGTAGGAAATGTACTGCTTCTTGGTGCTATCCCTCCAAGCTGCAGTGATCACGTCCACGGTGATCACGTCCACAGTGATCGGTCTGACAATCCGAGCCCCAGAAAAGGTCTTCTTAAACTCTGCAAATCAATAAATTGATTCTATCATGCAGGGGGTTGGATTCCCGAGTCACGGGATGAATCAGCAAATCTTTGTGTTTAGAAATAACCATATACGGTTCTATTATCATTCCCAATATCAGTGGGAACCATGGCTGCGTGGGCCAGTCAGGCACCACCAAAATGCCTGAAGCAGAATCTTGCTGGATTTTTTGCAAGCACCGACTGATGAGGCAAAATGGAGGAGGCATAAAAGAACATTCCTCCCCAGTGTAGCGAGAATGCATCTATCGCCACTGCCCATTGGTCTGGCTCCCATGCAACATATTTTGGCAACTGGTGATTGAGCCTAGATGCAAACAAATCAGTATCCGGTGTTCCATACCGACCAACAAGGTTGTTAAATATTTTGTGATCCAACATCCATTCTGTGTTGTCATTAAATTTACGTGACCTAGTGTCCGCCACCATGTTAAACCTACCTGGCAAGTAGGTAGCTGAAATCCGAATGCTTTTTTCGATACACCAGCGCCAAATGAGGTTAGTTAAACTATCACAGGATACTGACTTGATTCCACCCATGTGATTAATATATGCCACCGCTGTAGTGTTATCAATTTGTAGTTGAACATGCAGATTATGCATATTCCCACAATAAGCCTTTAACCCATAGAATGCCCCCAGCATCTCCAGGTAGTTGATACCATATAACTGAAGAATTGGTAACTCATGCACATCCCAACTACCACCGCAACTAGAGATGGTATTAGTAGCTCCCCATCCTTGAGCACTAGCATCAGTTTGTATTATAACTGAAGGTTTACTGACCAAAATGTTACTGGAGCAATGCTGAACATTGGTCGTCCACCATTGTAATTCTGATATAGCTTCAGCTGGTAATAACATAGATCTGTTAAAATGACCTAAATGGTACTTTTTTAAAATTTTATTATTTTTTTTTTTTGTTAGAAGTACAGTACTGTGGCACCTAAGTACATAATACATACATACACATTACCATTCTTGTACAACTTCGTGTTTTTAATTTAATAATAAAACAACCGTGAAAGAAAAAGGGAAATAAATAGTGTCGAAATGGATAGACAAGCTAGTAGAAACAGATTCTCATTTCTTCAAGATGTAGAAGTAGCGTTTCCGACATATTTGAAATCCACATTTTGAACGTTGGCGTGGTTGCGTTAACCCAGAATTTGAGTATAAGTTTTTTTGCTGTTATTAAACCATAATTAACAAGAGCTTCTTGGAACGTAGTTAATTTACTTCCCTCTTCCATTGATCTAAAGATAATCAGTTCTGTATTGGGGTTCAATTTTGTGTTAAATAGTTTTGTAAAAGTTCCAAAAATTTAATTACAAAATTTATGCAGTTTTGTACAAGAGACAAAGGAATGTGCTATAAGGGCATTTTGAGTTAGCCATTTATCATAAATGGTGGATACATTTGGAAATATTTTATTCAGTCTAGTTTTCGAGTAATATAATCTGTGTAAAATTTCAAATTGAATTAGGTTATGTCTTACATTAATTGAACATTTATGTACATATAATCGATTTTTTTCCCATCTGTCGTTCGGAATTTCTATCAATAACTCTTGTTCCCAATCCCTTCTAATTGCCTCTGTCGTTGGTGTTTCTATATATTAAATTATATTATATAAATATGATATTAAATTGCTTGATTCTGCCTTTCTATTCATTCCTTCCTCTAATAAATCTGAGGTTAGAGTTTGATATCCTTGTATATATTTTTTCAAATAATCTTGAATTTGAAGATATTTAAAATATTGGTTACTTTTCAAATTATATTTTAGTTGTAATTGTTGGAATGATAAAAGTTTTCCCATTTCATACATATCTCCCATCATTTAATTCCTATTCTTTCCCAATGGATAAACGTTTAATCAATAATAGATGGTTTGAATGAGGGATTGTTAGCCATTGGAGAAATAAGCGATACATTACTTAATTTTAAAGTTAATTTTATTTGTTTCAAAATTCTGTGAATAATTGGATTCTTATATATTATATTGTTCAGTTTCATCGGGAAAGAAGGATTGCTCCTATACTATAAGGGGAACAATCCTCTTTCTGCTGTCTTATTCAATCTACCTGTTGTGCAGAACTGTCCAACCAATAGATTATATTTTTAATATTCACGGCCCAATAGTAATGCAATAAGTTAGGGAGTGTCAGTTCCCCTGATTCTTTAGATTTACACAAGTGATTTCTTTGAATTCTGTGTGATTTATAGTCCCATATGAAGTTTGTAATACCAGAATCTAGTTTTTTAAATAATTTGTTTGGTAAGTATATTGGTATTGACTGAAATAGGTACAGTATTTGTGGTAAGAAGATCATTTTTATAGCATTTATTCTACCTATTAACGACATTGGCAGTGTTTTCCAGAATTTAATCAATCCATTTAATTTAGTTAATAAAGGCATATAGTTTGCGTTGAATAATGATTTATATTTCCTAGTAATTTGGATACCCAAATACTTGAATTTTTCTGATGCAATTCTAAAAGGGAATTTCAACAGATGTGTCAGCTCTTGAGGTTTTATCGTCATAATGTCGCTTTTGTTCCAGTTTATTCGAAATCCTGAAAAGGAACCAAATTTCTCTATTAAATTTAGTATATTTGGTATGCTAATTTGTGAATTTGTCATCTGCATATAATGACATTTTATTATTTCAGTGTTGGGATAACTTCTTATACTTTCTGCTAAAGGCTCTATCACTGGTGAAAATAGCAGGGGCAATAATGCGCACCCCTGTCTTTTGCTCCTTGATAATTGGAATTTCGGGGATAATATATTGTTAGTCAGTATTCTAGCCATTGGCTTATCGTATAATAATTTTACCCATGAGATAAAGTTATCTCCCATATTAAATTTTTGCACTACTTTGAATAAATATTGCCATTCTACTTGATCAAAAAGCTTTTTCTGCATCCAATGAAATAATTGCTAAGTCTTCTTCTTCAGTTTTATGTGAGTACATTATATTAAACAGCCATCTCAAATTGTTAAATGAGTATCTCTTGGGTATAAACCCCGTTTTGTCCGGGTTTATTAGTTTGCTAACATATTTACTCAATCTTCTCGCTAGGGTGTTTGCTAATATTTTTTGATCTGTATTTAGGAGAACTATGGCTCTATATGAGCCTGGGTCTTCTAGGTCTTTATCCTTTTTAGGTATAAGTGTAATAGTTGACTCGGTTGGTGTTTCTGGTAGTATATTTTCTTTAAAAGCATGTATATATAAATCTTGTAAGCGTGGAGAAATTATCTCAGAATATTTTATAGAATTCATTACTAAAGCCATCTGGTCCTGGCGTTTTACCATTCTCCAACAAATTTATTGTTTCTTCTTTTTCCTGAAATGTAATCTGAGCTCCTAATTCCTCTTGTTCCACCCTATTGAGTTTTGGAAGATTACAATTGTCTAAGAAGTTTGTAATTTTAGTATTAGTTGTAGAAGTTTTAGATGTATATACATTTTGGTAAAATTGAGCAAATCTTTTATTAATGTCTTTAGGCATGTTAGTAATTCACCTTTATCTGATTTAATTTTAGTTATTGTAATTTCTGTTTCCCATTTTTTCAGTTGGCATGCTAAGAGTTTATGTGTTTTATCAACAAATTCGAAATTTTCTTGTTTTGTAATTTGAAATAATCTTATTATTCTTGCCGATAACATTTAATTTAATTTATATTTTAGTATTTTTATCTATGGTTGGTTCTTTGGCATTTTCTAAAGCTAATTGTCTAATTTCTTGTTCTAACTGCAATTGTTCAGTGTTATTCTTTTTATTTTGGAAAGCTTAATATGGAATTATAGTTCCTCTAATAAATGCCTTAAATGTTTCACATAATAAAGAGGGTGAAAATCTGGTGTATCATTTGTCACAACGAAGAATATCATCTGCTCTTTTAAATATGTGAGTTGTTTAAGATTTGGGGGTTAAACCTCCAGAACGATTTTTTATCACACATTCCTTCTAATTTTAAAATGAAAGTTAACGGGGAGTGATCAGAAATACTATTATGATATTTAGAGTTATATGTATGTGGAATTAATTTTGTGTCCACTAAGAAATAATCAATACGTGAATATGTTTTATGTACTGTTGAATAAAATAAATATTCCCTACCTACTGGATTGGCGATTCTCCATACATCTGTTATGTTTGTGTTTTTTATGTATGTATTTAGTTCACTAGTTTTAGATTTTATGTTAATCCATTTTTGTTTTGCTGATTTATCCAGATATGGAACTAGAACGCAATTAAAATCTCCCCCTATTATCACATTTTGATAGTTAAATTCTGAAATTGTATCCAGAATTTTACTAAAGAATTGGGGGTTATCAAAGTTGGGAGCATAAATATTTATCAAAGTAAGTGGACTAGAATGAATTTCTCCTGGGACTATGATGTACCTCCCCTCTTTATCTGCTATGATATTCTTTAATTTGAATGGTATACCTTTACGAATAATAATAGCCGTGCCTCTAGATTTAGAAGTAAATGAAGAGTAGTATGTTTGCCCGATCCAATTTGCCTTCAATCTTATCTGTGTTTGGTGTTTCAGATGTGTTTCTTGTAAAAAAATTATGTCACTGTTGAGTGCTTTTAATTGGGCAAAGATCTTACCCCTTTTAATTTGTTCATTAGCGCCCCTTATATTTCAGCTACAGAACGTGATTCTTCCAGTTTTCTTTTGTTTATCGTCTTGCATTTGGAATCATGTTAATACCTTTACTTCATATGGTGCAACCAGGTACCTCAGAACTGTAGGTGATGGGTGGTCATCCCCAGCTGTTAAGTTTTGTTGGCATCTCCCCTTCAAAATAGACCTTAGAAAAGACCAGAAGGTGTAAAGTGGTGAAAAGATAATTAAAAACCAAAAAGTGATATTATAATATCTAAAAATAAGGATATTATAATTTTTTTTAAAAACACCAACGGGTGGTAGAAAAATTCTTGTTGACTTCCGTAGCTGTTGTTATACATTTCGCTCTGCCCCCTTGACCAATTATTATTAAAAGGAAGAGAGACCGATTCAAAATTAAAAACTATATATAAGATAAAATGCATTTCAAATCTAACTATTGGAATGTATCTTCAAAAAAAAAAAATTCCAGCATTAAGTATATACTTAAATATAACAGTAATTATGTTAGTTATATATCCATATCTGCCGATATGCCGAGAATTATGACATTCACTTCCCAATTAAGCCTCATTCTTTTGTGTTAGACAGCAGCAGGTTCCAAGGGGTTAACCAGATTCAGACCCTTGGATAGCTTCCAAGTATCTGAATCTCCTCCTCCCCGCTTTACGCACAGTTTAAACTAGATCTACTATATCCATGAGATTTGTTAGTATATTGTTAATACTTATCAATCATATTTAACTCATTATTCTTATACTTAGCAAATAATTAACATCATGAGATAAAAATCAGTCATTATTACGCTGTGCTTTAATATTACACAATTCTATTAGTTATATATTTTATGTTGGTATATAATTGTATGTTTCTTAAGTCATAAATTTCTGTGTACAAGTCCATTAATATAATTTTTCCGTATTCCCAAATACCGTTTTTTTTTCCACCACGGTTTTTCTTATTTTCCAGTCCTTTGTTGAGAGTGAAACATAAAGTTCGACCTTGAGTTAACATTCCAAAGATAAAGTGTCAAGACAGTGCCTCATGAAGAGTCCGCCATCTTGACCAGAGCAGTCTTTTTTATATATTAAAAAAACAAAGTCCTTTCTTCACCGCTTCTCCTCTGTATTGTTGTGGAAGACCGACTCCTGATAAACAGTAGGCCTCCTTTGTGATACTTTGTGCATATTTAAATGCCTCTTCTGGATCCGTGAAGGCACGTTCAACAGAGTTATAAGTAATCCTCATCTTTGCAGGATATACTATTCCATGTCTTGCTCCAGAGATTTCTTTCAATATCATTCTTGTCTTTGTGAACCTGTCCCTCTTTTCCATGATTTCAGCTGGATAATCACGAAATAATGTTAGCTTATCCTCTCCAAACATCAAATTCGATCCATATGGAATCAGTTTCCTAATTTCTTCCAGGGTAGAGATGTCATAAAATTTCACAATAATCTGTCTTAGGGGGGGCAGCTAGGCTTGTTTGAGCCTTACATCGAACCCGGTGAGCCACGTCTATTCTTGGGGTTTCAGGCAGCTCAAGTACTTATTTAAGTAGGTTGGCATCAAACTCCTGAGGGTTTTGTCCACTCTCCTTTCCCTCTTTTACTCCAACTATTCTTAAATTCTGCCTCCTCGATCTTGTTTCCAAGTCCAGACATTTATTCTTCATTTTAGCAAGTCCCCCCCCCCCCCCCCCCCCCCCCCCCCCCGTACTTTCTTGTTCCTTTCTTAGTCCCCTTATCTCCTTAGACATTTCGGTCATCGTATTATCCATTCCTTCCATAGCTGAATAAGTAGTCTTAAGCATTGTATCCAACTTCTTATTACAGTCTTTTTCAACAGGCTTATTTTTTTTGTTTAAATCCTCCTCAATCTCTGCAACACGTTTAGTTAAGTTATCAATTTTCCCCATCAACTTGTCATTACTGTGTTTAATTTTTTCAGAGATGCTTTTGTCCTGTACGACGTTCCCCTCTCGTATCACTTTAGAAATGTTTTTAGTAACTGAAGCCGTTACTGAAGCTGTTACTGTTACAACTCCCAAAGACAGGTTCCTCAGAGTCGTGTAACAAATCAAAAATCAGGGTCAAGTTTAAGAAAAAAAACAGTCTTTAATTTTGTTAAACTAAGACAAAATCCGAACCTGATTTAAATAACATGGTCAGGGACTAGAACCTGTCCTCCCCATTAGCCTTCGTAGCCAGTAGACACGGAGAACTCCACAGACTACAACTAGGTTCAGCAATTGCATGCTGCAGCATATAGTCAACCTGACCTCTTAGGCGATGACGCTTGTCAGGATTGACCCGATACGGATGCTGTTTAATTGGCGCAGCACCGGCCACGTCAATGTCATGCTGCAGCACAGACATCTGAGAAGGCACATCCGAGAACAGTGACCCATTTGACCCCACCAAAGCAGGCAGATCATCCCGCTGACTTTCAGACAAATGAAACAACCGCAAGGGAAGCGACTCCAAAGAGTTACACAGAGTTACACAGCTTTCCCTGCGTCACTGCCACAGACAACCGTGCCTCACCCACATCACCACCCGTGTCAGGGGGCAGCACTTCTACAGCCAAAACTGGCTTAGACAAAACCAAAGGACACAGCTCCTCCAAATCAACCCGTACATGCTCCTGCTCATGGTACTTCTTCAGCATGTTGACATGACAGAGCTGAGTCTTACGCCTCCAATCAGGGGTACTAATAACATAATCCCTTGCACCAACCTTCTTAACCACCTGATAGGGACCACTATACCGAGCCTGCAGACTGGAACCAGGAATAGGCAACACCACCAGGACCTTGTCACCTGGAGAAACATTCCTACTTGAAGCCTTCCTATCGAACCAGCCCTTCATCCTAGACTGAGCAGCAGCAAGATTACTCATTGCCGGTTTGCATGCCCTCCGCAGTCTAGACCTAAAAGTACAGACATGGTCTAAAATACTACGTTTTCAATTCTCCTGCAACCATTTCTCCTTCAGGACCCTCAACGGGCCACGAACAGTATGTGCGAACACCAGGTCAGCAGGACTGAACCCTAAAGACTCTTGCACGACCTTACGCACCGCAAACATAACTAGATGAACCCCCTCATCCCAGTCTTTTTCAAACTCCAGGCAGTAAGTCCTCAACATAGATTTCAAAGTCTGATGAAAGCGCTCGAGAGCTCCCTGGCTCTCGGGATGATACGCGCTGGTGTGACAATGCTCAATATCCAACGACTTCATTACCTGACCAAAAACCTTTGACATGAAGTTGGAACCTTGGTCGCTCTGCACAACCTTGGGCAAACCGAACAACGAAAAAAATGTATTGAGAGACTTCACAATGGCAGGGGCAGTAATGTTACGCAAAGGGACCACCTCCGGAAAGCGGGTAGACGCACACATAATTGTCAATAAAAACTTGTTGCCCACCCTTGTCCGAGGTAGAGGACCCACACAATCAACTAGAATCTGTTCAAATGGCTCCCCGACCACAGGGATTGGGTATAAAGGCGCAGGAACAATTGATTGGTTCGGCTTTCCTGCCACCTGGCAGATGCGACAACACCAACAGTGCTGCTTCACGCCTGGCCAAAAGAAATTCAGTAAGATACGGTCATACGTCTTATTGACCCCCAAATGCCCACCCAGAGGTCCATCATGAGCCAAACTGAGCATCTCGTCCCTATACTGACTAGGTATCACAATCTGATCAACTACGCTCCAATCATCATGCCCTGACATATCCAAGGGAGACCACTTTCGCATCAGTAAGCCATTCCTCAGAAAATACCCCTTTGCTGTGGAATCCATATCCCCCCAGGCACCGCGCAGTCGAACAGATCCGATAAACCTGGATCACTCTTTTGCTCCTCAACCAGCCGGTCACGTGACAGCGACACCAGCATATTTTCAGACGCGACCCCATCTTGAGATGTAGAAACACCCTTCACAACACAGGATCCATCATCATGATCCCCAAAAAAGCTCTCACTCAGGTCCACTACATCTTCAAACTTTGCCTGGCTCTTAGCCATAGCCCTCGTGACAGCACAAGCTGTGAAGACGTTTGGATGCTGCATAGCCAATCTATCAGGACTCTGCACCACCGGAACAGCCGTCACCTCAGGATTAATGAAAACTCTACCTCCTGCCAAGTCATTCCCCAAAATCACAGAAACTCCCGCAACGGGAAAACACGGCCGTAACCCAACAGTTACCCGGCCTGAAACCACCTCGGACTCGAGACTCACAGTATGCAAAGGCACTACCATGTCCCCCAACCCAAATCCTACCACAGGGGCACTGGACCCAACCGATGACTCCCCCAAAATCGGCAGTACACTATCCAATATAAAGGACTGAGTAGCACCAGAATCACGCAAGATGGATACTGGAACTTTATGACCCCCATCCTCTAGAGAAACAAAACCTTTCGTGATGAACGCAGAATAATTACTACACTCAACAGACGCAGGCATCCCAGGAACCACAGGTGCTTTTTGTGTACCCACCAAAACCACAGACTTTGCATTTTTCTTGTGCAGGACGGGACACAACCTTACGATGTGCCCGCTCCCTTTACAATAGTAGCACACAGGACCTTCCTTAATCCTGAGATCTCCGTCAACCATATCAGCTTGGACCTCCCCCTGTATCACTGTGCTGACACTTGCAGGCACAGAAACAGCTTTGACACTGCCACCGGCGACACCACCACGATTAACTGGCCATGCACCGAATCTATTGGATCGCCCAACAAACTCAGTTTTATGAGTCAATACATACTCATCTGCTAACACCGTGGCCTTAGACACCTCGGTCACCTTCTGCTCATTAAGGTAAGTAGCAACCCTCTCAGGGAGACAGTTCTTAAAGTCTTCCATAATCATCAAGGGCCGCAGCAGCTTAAAATCCTTCACTCGTTGAGAAGCGCACCACCTGTCAAAAAATGCCTCCTTCTCCCAAGCAAACTCCACATAAGTCTGATTATCAAACTTTCTAAAGCGCCGGAACTTCTGTCGGTACGCCTCTGGAACTAATTCATAAGCCCTTAACACCGTAGACTTCACACACTCATAGTCCAGACTGTTGTCAAGAGATAAAGACGAGTACACCTCCTGTGCTTTACCCACAAGGACACACTGCAAGAGCAAGGACCACATGCCCCTAGGCCACTTCAAGGATGAAGCCACCCGTTCAAACACTGCAAAATACTTGTCCACATCCTTCTCATTAAACGGGGGAACCAGGCGGATGTTCTTGCTCATATCAAACTCCTTTTCCCCATAAGGAACTCAGGAGGCATTCAATTGCTTCTCCTGTAGCTCAAGGTGTTTCATCTCAAGCATGAGCTCTTTCTCTCTTAAGGCCCTCTCCTCCTTTTTCATTTCAAGCTCTAATTGGAGCATGAGCTCTTTCTCTCTTAACAGCCCTCTCCTCCTTTTTCATTGCAAGCTCTAACTCCTTCAATCAAATGAGGTCCCCCATTTCCTGACCAGGCTGTGTACAAGCTAGAGGACTCTCTGCCTCAACAGGCAATACCTCACTCCTCTTCAACTCAGACCATAACACTGACTTTATAGCCTCTTTCTTTGAATGCTTACAAATAGGCACATCATATCTCTCTGCCAGCACTAACAACTGCTCCTTCATACATTTGTCGAACAACTCCCGACTATGAGCCTCGATAAAGTCATCCACTTTAAACTCCATATCAAATGTCAGGACCAAACCACCATCCAAACCCTGGGCACAAATGTCACCACAAATGGAAGAGAAAAAAAATCCCCTTACAACACAGACTTCCTCAGTCACCAGAAGCCTACCAAAAAATAAACCCAAACTGTCTAGGGTCCTCAAAGCTTCGGACGAGCCCCCATTTTGTTATGACTCCCGAAGGCAGGTTCCTCAGAGTCGCGTAACAAATCAAAAATCAGGGTCAAGTTTAAGAAAACAAAAGCCTTTAATTTTGTAAACTAAGACAAAATCCAAACCTGATTTAAACAACATGGTCAGGGACCAGAATCGGCTAACAAATAAACATAACAGTGCTCCAGCCAGCCTCACAATGGGCCGTCGGACTGGAGACTCTAATCCTGCCTAAATAGACATAACCCTGCAACAAAATACCCGAAAACCCTCAGGTCATCTCTTCCGTCCCAATACAACATTAATTTACAAATATAGGCGACAATACACAAAGTGCTATGCCATGCGGCCAGGCCTCCTGCAGCTCAGACCGGCAGCCTCTTCCTTCATGGATCAGCCACGACGAGAGAGAATTCTGGGAGCTTCTGCCTTTTAAGCTACTGATGAGTCCGTACCAATGCTCTAAACTGCGATAGTTGCCCCATCCAGCTAAATTTCAAATATTTCGGGTGATCCCTGTGAAAGGGAACTGAATAGTATGCATCTTTGAGATCAATTTTGAACCCTTGTATACTGTGCAGTATAAATGGATCTGATGTTATCTACCACCAACTTGTAACTGGTCCACACACCCTATGTTCTGGAAAGAACCAGACCCACCTACCTCAATGGTTACCGGTGGTCTAATAGTAGGCCCAATGGCCCCTAATACAGGTTCTATTTCCGTCCTCGAGGTTTGGAGGGTAGGATGCTGGTGTGCGAGTATTGCGCATTTTCCATGCCGGCCGACCTAGGCCTTGGCCTAAAAAAGACCTCTGCGCAGGAAAATCAACTTTCGAGCTGCCACCAGCTTCAGCGAAATGCTTATTGCTGATAGAGGCGTACGGGTGTTGTCGCCGAAACAGCGAAGCTTTGCTCGTCGTGGGTGCTTTGATTAACCCGACAGCTTTGGCTTTCTCATCCAGGTCTTTTACCTGTTTGGGTAGATCTTTCCCGAACAGAAGATTAGGCGACTGGACATTGCTGGACTTGCATAGGCCTACAAATTTTGGATTTAAGGCAGGCCTGATGGCGTTCTTTCGGAAGCAGTTAATTTTGAAGTGTGCATTGCACATTAACACCAGGGCATCCTGCTGGACGTCCGATAATGGCCCGCCAGCCACAGATCTGGCAAACGCCATGATGCCTGAAGCTAGTAATTTTACATTTTGTTGGAGCTTCATTTCCTGGGCCTTGATGCCCCCTCCAAAGTAATCCCCAGATTGAACTGTTGACTGCCGGCACTTTTAGGGATGCACAATTTACAGGTGTGTGGTATTTCACAGCCATTTCAACCATAACCTGTTCTTGTAACTGATGTGATGTGAGGAAGTTGATGCTGGAATCCCGGCTCTTCTTGAAGCGGCTCCCCTGTTTGCGAGGGTATCGCAAATCTTGACGCCATGACAGGCAACTCTTGTTGAGACTCCCACATCTCATGCATCCCAGTATGTTCCACCGACGTACATCCTAATTCGGAGTCAGTCATGTACTGACCCTTGACACTCCCCTCCTCAGAATGGGAGGCATTAAGCAGCCCTGGACCAGGCGCTGCCGCAGGCACAAAAGGAGACCTGCGCTGATATGTCGAGCATATTATGATGGAGCATCCTCTCCATGAGGTGCTCCATCCAGGATAAACAGCCAAAGGTGTTATCCATGGTTCTAGGAGGGGAATCCTCCTGGCCTGACTCGTCTGAGTACACAGGCCTCTCAGACTTGCGTTTGGCTTTGCCCATTTTCGGGGTTGCCAAAGTGCTTTGAGCAAGCACCGTCTGAAGTCGCTGACCGCACTGTCTTGTCTTTAGAGTAAACACTGTAAAGACAAGATTTCCAACAGAAAACATGACCTCAGAATAAGTTTGAAACTTCCCTGTGAGGTTTTTAACTTACCGCTGGAGGAGCGACGCTCCTCCCAGCCGGTCGTGTGCCATGCGTTAGACGTATTGACGTGCATGTGGGCTGGTGGGCTTCTTCACATAGTCACTCACGTGACTTCAAAGTAAAACAAAGGTTTACAGATCAAAGTCCACATATGGTTGTGTCTACTTTCAGGGAACAGTAAAATATTTTCAATGGCATGATCAGAATATGAATAATGTAAGAATAAAATAAGTGTGTAGACTTCCCTATCAGTGGCAAATATTTGTTATGAATAATGAGATGCTTGAAAGAATTCAGGAAAAAAAATGTGTCTGATGAGTATGAGAAGGAGGTTGTTTTAGTAAGAAAAGAAAAGTAAAATTGTGAATGTTGAAAATCTGAAATAAAAACAGAAAAGAAAATGGTTAGCAGCATCTATGGAGAAACAATCTTCTCAGATATATGGCCCAGCAACAGAACCCACAAAAAAAATGACAATTAATTAAGGCTTGATGATTGCTGAATGCCAACCACACTTACTCCCTGAATTCCTAATTTCCCCATTTTCACCTGGTTGGGATCTGGAAGGCAAAACACATAATCAAGAGGGCCCTGTACCCATATTGATGAGACTCCATATGAAGTCACGGCTTTGTAAATTTATATCACACAGCTGAGATGTAGAGAGCCTTCCCCACAAGATGCTGAGAAGCCTTTGACAAACATCAAAGCATATCTCCAGATGGATCAATCTTTTTTCTCTCTCCAAGGATTTAGAGTCTAAATCTAAGTCTGCCTTTTCAATGAGAGATCTTGGGCAAAAATGGGCAAATGGGATTAGCTTAGCTAGGTATCTTAGTTGACATGGACAAATTGGGCCAAAGGGCCTACTGCCATGCTATATAAAATTTGAGTCGACAGATGCTGTATGACAAAGTAAAAAATGGAATAGACCCTCTATAAACATGTTCTGACACATACAGAATTTAACATACAAGTGAACGTATACTGCTGGAAGCCAATTCCCCTGCTCCAAATGCAATATCTAAGAAAGTAATAAACAGGGTTATAATATAGTGTAACAAGATAAAATAAGTAAAACAGAAAATATAAGAAATACTCAGCAGGTCAGCTGACATTTGTGAAATGGTTATCCTTTCACATAGTATTGATTTTGACTCAAAATAATATAATTTCAAATAATGCAGATGAGAATTAGAAGACTACTACTGATTATTTTGTCTAACATGTAAAAATTGTGTGGTTTTAATCAGTACCTTTACAAGCTTCATTTAGGAAAGCTAATCCATGACAGAGTGAGCTATCTATGTCATCATTGACAACCAAGTATACTTTGTGCTGCCTTACAAATAAAGCACATCTTGAGGCTTTTTTCAAGATATCTGATTCGAACAGAAAGGAGAGTGATTTAATGCATTGGATCTTTCACCTTTAAGAAATATTATTATTGGAAGAGTGGGTTACTTACAACTATGAAGAGAAAACATTCTCTAACGTTTATAATCTCAATTGCAGCTTTTGTGAAAATCAGTTTTGATGGGTGTGAAACATTGATTTTTGCTCTCAAGCACGTCCTACACGGTCTGTCAATCCACAAGATGTCTCATCATGTGCATTGATTTATCACATGTCAGCAGCCCTAGGATACAAAGTTGGATCCCCAACATTCACCATCATCATCATCATCTAAACCGCACAACAGGCAGAAGTAGACACCAGACGGCTTTAGGCATTTAAAAATATACAACGCAAGGAAAGAGAAACCTACTAAAATAAGGTTGAATGTTCTCAGCAGACAAGTAACAGGATTGGGCTCTGTTGTGTTGCTTCATTATTTTGACTTTACTGAACTGGTTCTATTCTTAAGCGTACACAGCTCAATATACATAGGTGCAACAAATTATTGGGCAATATGCTCAATATGACTTCTGCTATTGAGTTTGGTTCTGTACTCATAAGGTCATAAGTGATAGGAGCAGAATTAGGACAATTGGCCCATCAAGCCTACTTGGAGTTTAGAAGAATGAGAGGTAACCTTATGCAAATATGTAAAATGCTAGGAGGGCTTGGCAAGGTAGAGGTTCAGATGTTTTCAGTGGTGGGAGAGTGATGAACAAGGAAATGTGGTTACAGGATAAGGGCCACGTTATTTAAAAATGAAGTACGTAGAAATCTCTTCTCCCAACGGCTAGTGAATCTCTGGAATTCACTGCCCCTGAGGGTGGTGGAGGACTGGTCATTAAATGTATTTAAAGTGGAGATATTTGAAAGATTGAGGAACTGAAATTATGGGAGAGAAGTTAAGGCCAACATAGATTAGCAATGACGTGGATCAGGCCTGAAGGGGTTGGCAACCTTCTCCTCCTTCTCCTATTTTCTCACAGTTGTTTTGTCTTGAGTAAGTCCTTTGTGGTAGGCTGATCCAGAAGATGAAGATGCATGGGATTAACAGGGACTTGGTCATATAGATTCAGGACTGGTTTACTGATAGAAGAAAGAGGATTGTGGTGGAAGGACAAGATTGATTGTGGTTAAAGGCCTGAAGCTCTTGCCCTTCTTGGTGGTGGAGATTGTAACTTTGGCAGATGCTGTCAGAGTTACTGAAGTGAAAAACTGAAGACGGTGCATACAGCGGCTACTATGCATAGTGACGGAAGGGCCTATTTTTGCTTGGGAAGATATTTCTTCTCTTCATTTGAATGTGACTAGTCCATATTTAATTTATGCACCTTTTGAAAATTCCCCATTGCTCATTTAGCTTTTACCTGTAATTCAATACATTCATTGACTCTTTTGTGCAACAATGAGAAGGATTTAATTTCAGTGAACAATGTATTTGTTCTCTTTCCCCATCATTTGTGATTTTTTTCCTTCAGCCAGACTTTAATTATAAAAAAAAAAATAATGTCACTCCAATTACAGTTATTCATTCCCATTTGGGACTCTGCTTCTTTTTCATTTGTACTTATGTTTGACAGCAGTCCTGTGTGGCATTCAGTACTTCTCTCGAAAAGGGAAACAGAGACAGTAAAATCAATTTAGCTACAACAAATTCACTTTTTATCATAAAGATTGTCAATAAACATTTTGCAGTTGCATTTCCTTTGAGAAAACCCCACCTTTACATCGACTGTCTTGCAAAAATATAAGCTTATTCCTGTGGTTTTAGAAAATGTTTCAATGTAATTGATCTTGTTTTGGTGAAGAAATGTACGCTCCCGGTATAAATATGTGAACTGCTTTGAAATACCCCAAAATAACACTAGATTCTAAGATCCCATTCAATCAATTACATAGCAATGTGAGGTGTTGCTTTTTGGGATGTCTAACAACAGCAGGTGGGACTAATGTAGCTAGGGCATGTTGACCAGTGTGGGCAATATGGGCCGAAGGTCCTGTTTCCACACTGTATCACTCTATGACTCCTGGACTTGAAAATGACAAGTTGATACCAGCCGGGTTCTTCAGTTCCATTATAGGAAAGTGTGCCTAAAACTACTTTCACAGCAACCCTAATGAACCTGGGAATGTAAGAACTCATAATGCTATAAGCATAGCATTTTATTTTGGAGTCACATGAATGACTACTTGAAGAACCCCGTCCAGCCGCAAGTGCGTCATTACGTCAGACGCATTGGTGCAGGCGAATGGTTGGAGCAGCAGAGCTCCTCCAGCAGTAAGTTTAAAACACCTCGAGGTAAGTGGAAAACTGAGCCTGGAGGTCGCTTTCTGTATTTGCGGTTGATTTCCAGGACTTACGGGGTTTTCAAGATGCAGAAAGCAACAAAGGTGAAGGTGAGGCAACCCATTGGTAGAAGTTTGCAGGACCGCGGGAGTGTGGGTAGCGGCTGCCCGAATGCGTCGCCAGCAGGGGGGCTTGCGACAGCAGATACGTTGCCTGTGAGCAGCGTTGCTGCACCAGTAGGGCATAAGGTCATAGCAAAGTCTGCTAGGCCCATTGACCCAGCGTCGGGCTTGGAGGTTTCACCTCCGCAAGGGGAGTCCGTTTGCTCACGGCTCTCCCAGATCGAGCTCCTAATGCAGAGGATGCTTATAAGGACGCATTCTGGGAGGAGGAGTGGTGTTCACACCAGGCTGTTGGAGAGCCTGTGCCAGCAGCAGCTGGAATAGGGCTGCATGATTACCCATTCATAGAGGAGGAGGGTTTTCCAGCTCACTGATGCCGAGTCAGTGGCTGAACAGATCCTGGTGAAGGGATGAGCCGTTCATTCCAGAACACACGCAGCTGGCAGCCTGCCACAGGCACACAGGGAAGGATGAATTTCCATACGAGGGGCCAGGGGCAACAAGTGCTGTCAGGAAATGTGCAGGTAAGAGATTTTGCTCCTGAGGAATACAAATTAAGTGGGAAAGATGTTCATGTTGGGGGCAGATTACACATGTTCCTCAAACAATGGCAGGAGATAACATCAGATTTGTTTGTGCTGGGCAGTGTAGAGGGGTTTAAAATGGAATTCTATCATACTGTGTGTACACCCACTCAGCATGTCCCACGCTGAACACTCGTGTTTTCACAAGAAGAGACTGTGCAGATGCAGGCAGAACTTGAGATATTATACAAGTTATTGAGAAGTTGGTTCGTCAATCCCATCAATTTCTGTCAAGTATTTTTCCTAGGTCTAAAAAGGATGGGGGATGTAGAATCATTCTGAACCTGACGAGCCTGAACCCTTTTGTGCAGTATAGACATTTCAAAATGGAAACTTTTTCTACTGCTAAACAGCTGGTTTCCAAAGGGTGTTATATGGCAAGCATAGATCTTAAAGATGCATATTACTCAGTGTCTGCTCATTGTGATGATAGGAGGTATTTGAAGTTTAGCTGGATGAGTCAGTTATGGCAATTCAAAGCACTGCCTAATGGATTAACCTCAGCTCCAAGATTGTTTACCAAATTGTTAAAACCTGTTCTAGGGCTACTCCGAGCTCAGGGTCATGTTCTAATGGCCTATTTAGATGATATCTTAATTGTCATAAAGACTCGGAATGCAGCTAAATCATCTGTTTCAGTTGTTAAACTCACTTTTGAGCAATTGGGGTTCATCATTCATCCAGATAAATCCAAATTAACACCAGTTAAAATTATTGATTACTTGGGCTTCACCATTAACTCACATCACATGTTAGTGACTCTGTCCAGTGACAAAATGCAGAAATTAATTGAAGGTTGTATCAAACTCCTTGGTGAACAATGACCTTCAATTAGACAGGTGGCCAGTTTAATTGGTAAGTTGGTGGCTGCTTTTCCAGCTGTGCAGTTTGGACCTCTGCATTATCAACACTTACAACGAGCAAAAGAACAGGCACTGAGGACACATGCAGGACATTTTGACAGGCCCATGGGATTGTCAGCTGAAGCCATTTCAGAAAATACAATGGTGGATCACAAAAGTCTCAAGTGGTTCCAGGGAATTTTTGGTTGAACAACCTTCCATAGTCTTACAGACTGATGTTAGTGCTCTAGGTTGAGGTGCTCCTGATATGTCTTCCAGTTGTGGAGGCAGATGGAATAGTGATGAGATATCCCTTCTGCAATTGCAAGGGATCAATTATTTAGTGCTTTTGGGAACCATTTATGGGCTTAAAGCTTATTGCTCTGCCAAGAGTCACTTGCATGTGCAGGTTCAAATTGACAATACTACAGCAGTGGCATATGTTAATCACATGGGTGGAGTTAAGTTGGAATCTTGTGACAGATTGGCTAATCATATCTGGATCTGGTGAATTGACAAAAACATTTGGCTTTCAGCAATCTACTTACCAGGTAGATTCAACATAGTGGCAGACACAAGGTCACGCCAATTCTTTTTTTTTTAATAATATTTTTATTAGAAGTAAGCATATCACAATGCTAAAACAAATTTACAAATACCAACTTAATTCGGTATTTATACAAATATCACATTGATTATTATTATCTTCTGTTTTTTAGAAATAGAGAGAAAAAGAAAAAAGAATAGGTTTTCAATCAATAAAGGTTGTGATTAAATAATGATTTTGATTATATAAAAAAAAGGGAAAAAAAACAAAAAAAAGAAAAAAGGAAAAAAAAAAAATTAATATATATCTATTTAATATATATATTTTTTAAAAGAGTAAAAAGTATTATATATATAAAAGAGAAACAACAAAATATATTGTAAATAAAACTATTACAAATGATAATATCAATAGAGACATGTATACAAATCCCAGTTTGAAAATGAATTATTTTCATCAAATCCTGTCGGGTACCCATTGAGTTGTGATGCCAAGAACAGCTACCCCCTCAAATATTGTATGTATGGAGACCATATCTGTTCAAAGATTTCATATTTGTCCATTAGGACAAATCTAATTCTTTCCAAATGCAACGTCTCCGACATCTCTGCTGTCCACATTTTAATTGTGGGGAGGTCACGCCAATTCAATGACAACATAGAATGGATGTTGAATCAGGACATATTTAATGATGTTGTTGCTCGATATGGAATGCCAGATATTGATTTGTTTGCATCTAGACTAAAGCATCAGTTGCCTAAATACGTTTTATGGGAATTAGATCCTGGCGCAGCAGCGGTCGATGCATACTCGCTGCATTGGGGTGGAATGTTTTTATATGCATTTCCTCCATTCTGTCTCACCAGTCAATGCCTGCAAAAAATCAAGCAGGACTCTGCTTCAGGAGTATTGGTAGTGCCAGACTGGCCTACTCATCCATGGTTCCCTCTCGTGTTGCTGATGGCTATTCAGCCTCATATGATTGTTCCTGTACTGTCCTCCCCACGTGATTGTTAAGTAGAACGTATATTGACAGACAGCCAAACTCGATTCAATAATACAGACGCGAGTCAGGAAGTTAGCATCTCTGCTCTTAAGTTTAATGATTTTCCAGTGCTGTCATTCTTAATATTGAAAAACGAGTGAAAACTATAAAGGAGAAGAAAGATACACAAATTCCTCTCCTTTACAGAAATATACAAATCTTCTAAACAGTGGAACATATAGGGCAAATATATAATAGACAATCTTATTAACAATCAAAGCAAATCCTATTCCTTGTATGTTATGGAGCTACAAAATGGCCACTTGCTAACAATCTAACATTCACAAATGCTATGAAGTTAATGAAATAAGTTAAATATCATCTGCCATAAATATTCTCCAATATAGCATTCCAAGCATACAGTGAACTATATAAACTTACAGCCATTGCTTTCTTAAGCGTAGCAAGCTAGGATTGGGATGGATTGCTTCTGCTGCTGAGCATGACAAAAAACAAAAGACAGGAGACTACTTCCTGCTTCCCACTTCCTGTGTGCAACTGACCTTCCACAATAAAAGTCCAACAGATGGCGCTATTGCACATAAAGTCCAGCAGAGGACAGAATTTTCCCCGCCTGACATCGATAGATGCCACTACTAATATCCGCTAAAGTAACTTCAGGATCCTAGTCCCCTGGAGGAGTCTGACCTGAAGGATCGAGCCACATGAATGAGGAGTGCCACAGCTCCGAGAAGAGAATTCTAGGTGGAGAAACGTTGGAAACGCTGGGAGGTAAGTTGTCTCTGCATTGTTTGAGTGATGAGACTTGTGACTTGTGGACGGATTTCGACATCTAGCTCTGGATCAATCAACTGAAAGGACTCTTACACTTCAAGAGAACATTCTGTGGTTTGTGTAGAAATGCAGGTCCTATAAACCATGAAGTGTTGGCAAGCTGTGATGCAGACACTGACCTTGTTGCAAGATCTGCTGGATTTTGATGTGTCGGCACGTAGTGCCACTGTTCTGGGTGTGTAGTCTGTCGAATGCGTCTGACCCTGTTATGTACATAGACAAAGAGACGTCTGCTGTCATTGAAGATATACCCCAGGACTACCTTGCTATCACAGTAGAACTTGACTGCTTCAGGTTTGTGGTCAATCTCATCCAGTATCAGGTCCGCCATCTCCACCACCAGTACCGCTCCACAGAGTTCAAGCCTAGGTGTCGTAGGCTCCGGTTGAACAGTCAACTTAGCTTTCCCTAGGACAAATCCTACATGACATTGCCCTTCTTCGGAGATTACTCTAAGGTAGGCAACTGCACCGATGGCTGTGTTGGAGGCATCAGAGAAGAGGCACAATTCTGTGTGTTTAGCACTAAGAAGAGAGTGGGGGGAGTATGTGCGTGAGATATGAAGATTCTTCAAGTCTCGAAGTGAAGCTCTCCATGTTTTCCACTTCTCTAGCTTTTTCTCCGGAAGTGGTGTGTCCTAGTCACAACTGTCAATGGTGGTGAATTCACGCAGTAATGCCCTTCCTCTTATGGTCACTGGTGTCACGAAACCGAGGGGGTCATCAGCAAGAAATCTAAAAGAGAATTTAGAAGAAGCTTCTTTACCCAAAGAGTGGCAAGGATGAACAATTCACGATTTCTGGAAGTGGTTGAAGGGAATAGTATAGATACTATTCTATACTATTCACGAGCATAGATACAATATCAATAGTACAGATACTATTCTCTACTTTTCACTAGTATACTGCAGATACTATGCTATACTATTCACTATACTATCTTTATAACTAAAAGTCTCATCTTGAGCACTTCCTGTCTGCACTGTATATTGATTTTAGAAAAAAACTCTACCATATATCGCTATGATTTTTGACCATCCTACTCACAGTCCTCCGCTGAGGCAGCCCCGAGAATTTTTCCGTTCGATTAAAAATAAAAAAAGTTATGAGTGTTTAGAAAACCTTGAGATCAGCTGATTGGTCCTATTGCCTGTCAATCACCATGATGAAGGGAACGCCCCTTCTGGGGGGTGGGGTGCAGGACTATAATACCCTGGATGCCTGGACATGAGTCAGTTGGTGGCCTGAACTCTGCTTGAAATGCTATGAAATTGAATTTGGTGGCCTGCACTCTGCTTGAAATGCTATGAAATTGAATTTGGTGGCCTGTACTCTGCTTGAAATGCTACGAAATTGAATGTGGTGCCATGTACTCTACTTGAAATGCTATGAAATTGAATTTGGTGGCCTGCTCTGCTTGAAATGCTATGAAATTGAATTTGGTGGCCTGCACTCTGCTTGAAATGCTATGAAATTGAATTTGGTGGTCTGCACTCTGCTTGAAATGGAAATTCAAGGAATAGCCATGAGTGAACTGCCAGCCCACCAGCCTTGAGTGACTGATCTGCCAGCCCACCAGCCCTGAGTAAGTGAACTGCCAGCCCACCAGGCCTGAGTGACTGAGCTGCCAGCCAAAATCCATTTGGCCCACAATGTCCATACCCGCCCTCTGGAAACCAGTCCCTTCGGCCTACAACACCAAGACTGGTGCTCCAGAAAGCCCCCCCACTGGCCACCAATATTGGAATTGGTGGAGAGGTGGAATATTGCTTGGGGGACCAGCCCTCCTGTGTGAACATGGGACCCAACGGGTCCCACTTAGTCTAGTATCACTTAAAAGGTAACGAATATCAAAGAGTCACCCCACCTTGGTCATGCTCTAATCTTGCCATTATCATCAGGAAGAAGTTACAGGAGCCTGAAAACCACAACCACCAGGCTCAAGAACAATTTCTTCCCAGCAACCTTCAGACTTTTGAAGACTGTACAACACTAACCTCAGCAACTATGATCTGTTATGTACCATGTTTTGGTTCATGAGAGTCAAGAGTGTTTGTCATATGTATTGTATTGGGGCAATGAAATTATTACTTGCTGCAGCACAACAGTTTTGTAAACACAGTACTCAATAGACTTAATAAACAAACAAAACAAGTTTGATAAAAATTAAAGGATTGGGGCCCATGGAATTCAGGCCAAGATGGCAAACTAATTCTAAAATTGACTTGATAACGAGATAGAAACAATAGGAGTCTAGGTCGGGGCATTGAGTATAAGAGTCAGGAGTTCAAAATGCAGTTAGTCAAAATGGAGTTTGGTTTTGCCACATTTGGAATGTTGTGTGAAATTCTGATCACTGCACTACAGGAAGGATGTGGATATTTCAGAAAGGGTGCAGAAGATGTTTAACAAAGGTTGTATGGATTAGAGGTTATTAGTTATAAGGAGATGTTGGACTAATTTGGCTTGTTTTCTCTGGACCATGGAGACTGAGGGGAGACCTGATAGATGTACATAATATTAGGAGAGGCATATATAGGCTAGATGGTCAGAACCCTTCTCCCAGGGTGGAAATGTCCATCATGGAGCAAGTGCTGACACTGGTGAACAAGCGCCTGGGGCTGTACCGCCACTTTGATGAGGCGGTCAACAAGTATAAGCAGTCCCGTGACATTGGCTCACTCAACAGTGGCCGCAAGACGCTGGAGACAGAGCACCATGGCTTTTCCGGCGACATCGCCTCTTTGCAGTCCCAGCTCAAGGCTGAAGGTTCCGACCTTGCTGAGAAGGCCAGCCCCGTCTCAGACAGAGGAGACTGAGCGCCTGGCGATCGGCAATGTGAAGGACGCCTATATCATGAACCACAAGCACCTGTGCTCTCGAAGCAGCAGGACCTTGTGTCCAGGATCGACACCATCCTGGATGCCTTATAGCGTCTGACGTCCCCCTCGCACTCCCCCCCCCCCCCCCCGTAACTAAAAGATCGCATGGTATTAACATTAGCTGCTGAGTTTACGTCGTGTGTAACGAGGGTTCTGTGTGTCTGGGTTGAGAAGTGGTGGTTCCTTCTAACTCACTGCAGGGTGGGAAGGTGTTTTGGTTCATTATTTTTTATTCTCCCAGCTGAATGGTAGATGGTTCCTGGCATCAGATGAATGATTGGTAATTCGAGGTGGGATGGCGCAGAGATGTGGCTGTGAAAATGTCTGTGCTGACTCCCTCTGATGGACCATTCCCTCCCTCTTGTAATCTTCTGTAAATGCTTTTTTTAAATGCTTGCAGCTGTGGTTTTGCACGGCGAATTGACCCAAACTCTACGGACGCTTGATGGTGCTCTGGTGTGATGGGGGAGGGGGTTGGTGGGTTTGGGCTGGGTGTCAAGGTTGTGTCCCTCTCTTCCACAAAGAGAAGCAAATTATAAATTCAAAACTTTGATTTCTTAAAAGGACATCTTGCCATCTCCGGACAAAAATGGGTCGAAATGTCTAAGATATCAGGGATTATGGGGAGATGGCAGATGAATAGGGTTGAGGGAAAGATAGATCAGCCATGATTGAATAGCGGAATAGACTTGATGGGCTGAATAGCCTAATTCTGTTCCTCTCACTTATGAACATGAACTAGTGGAAATAACTTTAAGTTGAGAGCGACAAAATTTAAAGGAGGTGTGCAGAGGTTTTTTTTAAACACAGAGTGCAGTGGTTCACTGAAATTCATTGCAAGGGGTGGAGGAGGAGGCTGATTCAAAGTAGAATTTGAAAGGCTTTGGGATAGACACAGGGATTTGCTAGGAGGGGTGGCGTCTAGACAGAGGAGATTAGTTTAACTAATCTAGGTATGGACATTTATTTCAAACCTTGCCTACATGAAGGAACATTTTTTAAATGGATTTTACCTCTAACTTACTTCGATTGATCGGTAGTACAATTAGATAGTAGGACCATGTGAGGAACATTAATCAATATAGAAATGCAAGCTTTATTTCGACAGTCAAACATATGCATAACATATAGCCTTTTTTTGTCCTATCCCTCCCCTGAAAGGGTCTAAAGAAGGGTCTCGACCCGAAACATCGCCAATTCCTTCTCTCCATAGATGCTGCCTCAGCCGCTGAGCTTCTCCAGCATTTTGTGTCTACCTTCGATTTTACCAGCACCTGCAGTTCTTTCTTAAGCATATGCATAAATTGCTGCTTCTCATTACTGGCTTTCCAAAACCACTTAGAAATGACTGAAATCAGGGGAAAAGAGGCCCACAAGAATGCCCATAACTTCTTTACTGCCCCATTTCATAAGATCATAATTATTTGGAACAGAATTAGGCCATTCGGCCCATCAAGTCTACTCCGCCATTCTGAATCTATATTAACAAGTCATTATTCATATTGTACATCTTAAACGTCTGGATCAGCCTACCATGGGAGACTTTCTTAAAATCCCTATCAAAATCCATGTTGACAACATCCATCACCATACGCATTCCGGTTACATTCGTCACCTGCTCAAAAGACTTGATCATGTTAGTAAAATATGGTCTGGCACAGTGAAAGCCATGCTGTCTTTAATTAACCTATTCTCTTCCAAATGGGAGTCATTCTTATCCTGAAGAATCCACTCCAATAGCTTCCTTACCAGTGATGGGAGGCTCACCAGCTAATAATTCCTTAAATGAAGGGTGGTAGAGTTGCTGCCTTACAGTGCCAGAGACCTGGGTTCAATCCTGACTACAGATGCTGTCTGTATGGTGTTTGTACTTTCCCCCTGTGATTGCATGGGTTTTCTCCAGGCGCTCTGGTTTCCTCCCTCATTCCAAAGACATGCAGATTTATAGCTTAATTGGCTTCAGTAAATTGCCTCGAGTGTAGAATAGAACTAATGTTCTATGATGATGATTGGTTGGCGTGGACTCGATGGGCCGAAGGGCCTGTTGTCACACTGTATCTCTAATACATAGCTACTCTCCAGTCCTCATCACAGTGCATGGCATCAGGAAGGCTAGAAGTGTCAACAAGGAAGGGTTAATTCAAAACAACATAAATTGGATGGTGAAATAAAGAAAGAAAGACTGGATAAATAGAATAAAGAAATGGGAAGAATTAAAAGGGAGTGAAAAGAAACATTGAGATGTTCTATAAATAGTTTTATTTTGTGAAACCACAGATAATTAAAAATCTAAGTAGCGATCCCTTGCGGCTAAATTTCAATGCCATATTTTTTTACACTAATTAAAACATAATAAGACATCTCAACTACACTAGACTGGAAGAAAATATTTATTTTCCAGGTGTGTTTAAGAACAATCTGTGTATGAATCGCAACTACATAGCCACACATATATTTCAGAGTAAATCCTTTGGAAAATTTCTGACACATTACAATTTTTGGAAGAGGAGTTTAATTTGATTTCTGCATTTAACTGAGAATGGTAGCTGGGAGAATTGGACTCTTTGACTATGACCTGCAATCTACCTGTGCAATTGTGCAATGTATTTTTTCATTGTCTTTTGAGTTTAAAGTTCGATATTGACCTGTGGAAGATGGTCCAAAACAAGATCAAAGAATGATAAGACATGATAGAATTATTTGATTTATTAACCTCTTAAATTGATAATGTCAATATACCAATGTTTATATTATTACTTAAGATAAATCTGAAGGTAACATGTTATCCCTGAGTTCTGTGAATTATGTGAAAAGCTACATATTTTGTAGTATAATGTTAGTTAGAAAATTGCCCATCTCCATTGAATAGAACCTCTATATCTTTGCACAGTTAATAGGACCCATAGACGCATAGGAAAAGGAAGGAGTGTGCTATTGCCCAATATAGCCATTGAATTTGCAATGATTTTATGACTCCGATTTTATCTTAGATCTTAGACCTTTGATCAAGGAGAGAAACTATAAAGTCAAAAGGTTTTCAATGTTTCAATGTTTTTGTAACATTGCAGCACAGTACAAGAGGAAGAAAAACAGTTGATAATTGCCCACTGGAGTGCCGAAAGCTCACTAAATGCTGTGGAGGTGTTACTGCCATTTGTTCACTTGAACAATGAAGTGATTGTTAAAGTAACAAAAAATGCATTTTGTTTTTATTGTGTTTTCCCATATAACCATCGATTACTACTCCATTATAGAATAGAATCGTAGAATCATAGTGATACAGTGTGAAAACAGGCAATTCGGCCCAACTCGCCCACACTGGCCAACCTGTCCCAGCTACACTAGTCCCACCTGCCTGCACTTGGTCCATATCCCTCCAAACCTGTCCTATCCATGTACCTGTATAAAGGGTCTCTCCCACTGCGGGGACCTAATTCGCGAGTTTAGAAGAGTTTGCCCTTGACTCGTACTCGCAGCATGGTCGACACGAGGTCCTGGGAGGTCTTTGTAACTCTCCTTCATGCTCGAGAGTAGTCCCCGCGTACTCGAGGCCTCAACTAGGTCGAGGCGGGTTTTTTCAACACGCTGAAAAATGCCCGCGAGTAAAAAAAGGTTGCCATGGAAAAAAAATCGATATTTTTTTACATCGTGGGTTTAGTCGAGGTAGGTCGTAGTAGGTCGTAATGTATTCATAGGTAATCGAAGGCAATCAAAGGTAATCGTAGGTAGTCGAAGGTAAAGCTCATTGAGAAAAAAAAGGTAAGTAAACCGATCACTAATGTTAAATGCCTGCTAAACTTTATTAGAAGTTGTCTAGCTTCTTAAAAGTGTCTCCACTCTTCCCCCCCCCCTTCTCCCCCCCCTCTCCCCCCCCTCTCCCCCCCCTCTCCCCCCCCTCCCCCCCCCTCCCCCCCCCTCCCCCCCCCCCCCCCTCCCCCCCACCTTCTCCCCCCCTTCTCCCCCCCTCCCCCCCCTTCTCCCCCCCTTCTCCCCCCCTTTCTCCCCCCCTTTCTCCCCCCCTCCCCCCCCTTTCTCCCCCCCCTTCTCCCCCCTTTCTCCCCCCCTCTCCCCCCCTCTCCCCCCCTCTCCCCCCCTTCTCCCCCCCTTCTCCCCCCCCTCCCCCCCCCTTCTCCCCCCCTTCTCCCCCCCTTCTCCCCCCCCTCCCCCCACTCCCCCCCCCTCCCCCCCCCTCCCCCCCCCTCCCCCCCCCTCCCCCCCCCTCCCCCCCCCTCCCCCCCCCCTCTCCCCCCCTTCTCCCCCCCTTTCTCCCCCCCTTTCTCCCCCCCTCCCCCCCCTTCTCCCCCCCCTTCTCCCCCCCCTCCCCCCCTTCTCCCCCCTTCTCACCCCCTCTCCCCCCCCTTCTCCCCCCCTCCCCCCCCCTTCTCCCCCCCTCCCCCCCCTTCTCCCCCCTTCTCCCCCCTCTCCCCCCTTCTCCCCCCCCTTCTCCCCCCCTTTCTCCCCCCCTTTCTCCCCCCCCTCTCTCCCCCCCCTCCCCCCCTCTCCCCCCCCTCTCCCCCCCCCTCCCCCCCCCTCTCCCCCCCCTCTCCCCCCCCCTCTCCCCCCCCTCTCCCCCCCCTCTCCCCCCCTTCTCCCCCCCCCCTTCTCCCCCCCCTTCTCGCCCCCCCCTTCTCGCCCCCCCCTCTCCCCCCACCTTCTCCCCCCCCTTCTCCCCCCCCGCACTCTCCTCCCCCCCCCCCCGCACTCTCTAAAAGACTTGCCATAACTGTGCCAGCTGTCTTTTACCTTCCTGTTCATCGCGGGTGTGAATTTCAGACAGCGCTCTCCCGCCTTTGCGATATGTTTGTGTGTGTGCAGACAGTTGATCCGGCTCACGGTTTCAACGCTGACGGTCGATCAAGGTCAAGGTTTTTCAGGCGAGTGCCCTCGAGCTTGAAGGTCGAAGACTGTCACTGCAAAGTCGCGTTAGTGGGACAGGCCCTTAACTGTTTCTTAAACATTGGGTTACTCCCAGCCTCAACTCCCTTATCTGTCAGCTTGTTCCGTGCACCCACCACCCTGTGTGTGAAAAAAGTACCCCTCAGATTCCTATTAAATCTTTTCCCCTTCACCTTAAACCTATGTCCTCTGGTCCTCAATTCCCCAACTCTGGGCAAGAAACGCTGTGCATCTGCCCGATCTATTCCTCTCATGATTTTGTACACCTCCATAAGATCACCCCTCATCCTCCTGTGTTCCAAGGAATAGAGACCAAGCATAATAAACCTCTCTCGACAGTTCACACCCTCTAGTCCTGGCAACATCCTCATAAATCTTCTCTGAACCCTTTCAAGCTTGACAATATCTTTCCTGTAACATGGTGCCCAGAACTGAAAACAATATTCTAAATATGGTCTCACCAACGTCTTATACAACTGAAACATGACATCCCAACTTCTATACTCTGACTGATGAAGGCCTATGTGCCAAAAACCTTTTTGACCACCTGATCTACCTGCGACTCGACCTTCAACGAACCATACACCTGCACTCCTAGATCCATCTGCTCTCCAACACTCCACAGAGGCCTACCATTCACTGTGTAGGTCCTGCCCTTGTTAGACATCTCAAAATGCAATGCCTCACACTTCTCTGTATTAAATTCCATCAACCATTCCTCAGCCCACCTGGCCAATTGATCCAGGTCCTCCTGCAATCTTTCACAACCATCTTCACTATCTGCAAAACCAACCACTTTTGTATCATCAGCAAACCTGCTAATCTTGCCCTGCATGTTCTCTTCCAAATCATTGATGTAGATTACAAACAGTAGCGGCCCCAGCACAGGACCCTGAGGCACACCACTAGTCACAGGCATCCAGTCTGTGAAGCTACCTTCCACCATCACCCTCTGCTTCCTTCCATGGAGCCAATCTGCTATCCATTTAGCTCTCTCTCCTTGGATCCCTTGCGATCTAACCTTCTAGAGCAGCCTACCATGCGGAACTTTGTCAAATGCCTTACTGAAATCCATGCATACAACATCTACAGCTCTGCCCTCGTCGACCTTTTTGGTCACGTCTTCAAAAAACAATCAGATTATAAAAAATAAACTAATGCTTCAGTAGACAATAGACAATAGGTGCAGGAGTAGGCAATTTGGCCCTTCAAGCCAGCACGTCCATTCAATGTGACCATGGCTGATCGTCCCCAATCAGTACCCCGTTCCTGCCTTCTCCCCATAACCCCTGACTCCGCTATTTTTAAGAGCCCTATCTAGCTCTCTCTTGAAAGCATCCAGTGAACCTGCCTCCACCGCCCTCTGAGGCAGAGAATTCCACAGACTCACCACTCTCTGTGAGAAAAAGTGTTTCCTCGTCTCCGCTCTAAATGGCTTACTCCTTATTCTTAAACTGTGGCCCCTGGTTCTGGAGTCCCCCAACATCGGGAACATGTTTCCTACCTCTAGTATGTACAAGCCCTTAACAATCTTATATGGTTCAATGAGATATCCTCTCATCCTTCTAAACTCCAGAGTGTCAAGCCCAGGTGTTCCATTCTCTCAGCATATGACAGTCCCGCCATCCCGGGAATTAGCCTTGCAAACCTATGCTGCACTCCATCAATAGCAAGAATGTCCTTCCATAAATTAGGGGATCAAAACTGCACACAATAATCCAGGTGTAGTCTCACTAGGGTTCTGTACAACTGCAGGAGGACTTCTTTGCTCCTATATTCGATTCCTCTTGTTCTAAAGGCCAACATGCCATTCGCTTTCTTCATTGCCTGCTGTACCTGCATGCTTACTTTCATAGACTGATGTACAAGTCCCCCAGATCCGGTTGTACTTCCCCTTTTCCCAACTTGATGCCATTTAGATAGTAATCTGCCTTCCTGTTTTTGCTACCAAAGTGGATAACCTCACATTTATCCGCATTAAACTTCATCTGCCATGTATCTGCCCACTCCCCCAACCTGTCCAAGTCACCCTGCATTCTCATAGCATCCTCCTCACAGTTGACACTGCCACTCAGCTTTGTGTCATCTGCAACATTGCTAATGTTACTTTGAATCCCTTCATCCAAATCATTGATATATATTGTAAATAGCTGCGGTCCCAGCACCGAGCCTTGCGGCACCCCACTAGTCACTGCCTGCCATTCTGAAAGGGATCCGTTAATCCCTACTCTTTGTTTCCTGTCTGCCAACCACTTCTCTATCCATGTCAGCACTACCAATACCATGTGCCCTAATTGTGCCCACTAATCTCCTATGTGGGACCTTATCAAATGCTTTCTGAAAGTCCAGGTACACTACATCCACTGGCTCTCCCTTGTCCATTTTCCTAGTTACATCTTCAAAAAATTCCAGAAGGTTAGTCAAGCATGATTTCCTCTTCGTAAATCCATGCTGACTTGCATCGATCCTGTTACTGCTATCCAAATGTGCGGCTATCTCATCTTTTATAATTGACTCCAGCATCTTTTTCACCACCGATGTCAGGCTAACTGGTCTATAATTCTCCGTTTTCTCTCTCCCGCCTTTCTTAAAAAGTGGGATAACATTAGCTACTCTCCAATCCACAGGAACTGATCCTGAGTGTAGAACATTGGAAAATTATCCCCAATGCATCCACGATTTCTAGAGCCACTTCCTTAAGTACCCTGGAATGCAGACCATCAGGCCCTGGGGATTTATCAGCCTTCAGTCCTATCAGTCTATCCAACACCATTTCCTGCCTAATATGGATTTCCTTCAGTTCCTCTGTCACCGCAGATCCTCTGGCCACTACTATATCAGGAAGAAGGGTCTGAAGAAGGGTCTCAACCCGAAACGTTGCCTATCTCCTTCGCTCCTTAGATGCTGCTGCACCCGCTGAGTTTCTCCAGCCGTTTCTGTACCCTCGATTCTCCAGCATCTGCAGTTCTTTCTTTAACACTATATCAGGAAGATTGTTTGTCCTCCTTAGTGAAGACAGATCCAAAGTACCTGTTCAACTCATCTGCCATTTCCTTGTTCCCCATAATAAATTCACATTTTTCGGTCTTCAAGGGTCTAACTGTGGTCTTAACTAATTATTTCCTCTTCACATACCTAAAGAAGCTTTTACTATCCTGCTTTATATTCTTGGCTAGCTTACCTTCGTACCTCATCTTTTCTCCCCATATTATCTTTTTGGTTATCTTCTGTTGTTCTTTATACACATTACCCAATCCTCTTGCTACCCTCTCATCTTTGCTACATTGTACTTCAGCTTCACCTGTAACATGTTCCAATGTTTTTAGCCTATCCAAACGTCTTTTAAATATAGTTTTGTAGATGCACACCTAATTCTTCCAGCAGCTCATTCCATTTACCCACCACCTGCAGATTTGAAAAGTTGCCCCCAGAGTTTTGTATTAAATATTTTCCCTCTCACATGGGAGGACACCAGAACATCCCACACTGTCACAAGGAGAATGTGCAAACTTCCAGCTGTACCACTCTGCTACCCTTATCTCACCTTGCACTTAATCTGCATAAACTCCATTAATCATTCCTTGGCCCTCTTACCCAACTGATCAAGATCCTGTTGTAATCTTGGCTAACCATCTTGCTGTCGGTGACACCACCCACTTAGTGTCATCACCACCGGGGGCGCCGCATGATTGGCAGCTCAAACAGTCTGTTTGTTTTTGTCTTTTTTTACATTTTTAGTGTGTAAAAAGTCAGTGTAAATGTTCTCCGGGGAGGGGGAGGGGGAGCGGTTGGGGGAATTTCATTTTCACTTTCTTACCTTGCAGGGGATGCGATTCATTTTTGGATCGCATTCTCCGGTTGCTCTGCAGCCTACCATCGATGGAGCTGAAGGCCTCCTCGGACTGACTTTGGGCCCCACCGCGGGGCATGGACTTACACTGGAGTCAATCCCTTGCCTGGGATCGCTCACAGTCTCGAGAGACGCCATGGATGTCGGGAGCTCCAAAGTCGTGTAAGGTTCGACCAGTCCCGACGTGCGGTTTGATCATCCGGCACGGGGGAGCAGACATCCCCCCGATGCAGGATATGATGCGGAGGGCCCGCTGCCGGCAATGGGTGTCAAGATCATCCCGTCAATGGAGGGCTCGAGGCCCCCGACCACGGGAGAGCAAAGGGAAGAGATTGAACTTTTTATCGCCTTCCATCACAGGAAAACATACTTGGCTAATAAAGTATTACTGTGATTGTGATTGTGATCTGTAAACTTACTAATCATGCTTTGTACATTGTCATCAAAATTGTTGAGGTAAACCATAAACAGCAAAGGGCTCAGCAATGATTCCTGAGCCACACCAGAAGTCACAGACCTCCAGTCCATAAAACAACCTTCTACCATCACCTTCATTCCTTGAAGCCAATTCTCTATGCAATCGTCTAGCTCTCCCTGGATTTCATGCGTTGCAACCTTCCAGCATATCCTATCATGTGGAACCTTGTCAAATGCCTCACTGAAGTCCAATCAGACAATATCTATGGCATTGCCCTCAACAATATCTACGGCATTGGCCTCATCTACGGCATTGCCCTCATCCTTTTGGTTACTTCTTTGTTTAGGCTTTAAAATGTTTTTAATGATGAATAAACTTTTGAAATATAGCAGGAATGTGAAGGGGACCTGTGTACAGCATTGAACAGGTTAATGTGAGTAATCCCTATATTACTAAAAGTAAGATCTTGACCGCTTTTGACGCACTGCGATTTGATTTCCGAGAGAACGCCGCCACTTACGGCCGTCATTTTTGGCCACCTCGCTCAGACCCCCCCCCCCCCTCAGCCTGACTGGACCAGAGGATTTTTCCCATTGATTAAAAATCATAGAGATATTAATGTTTTTTAAAAGATTGCCATTCTCTCTGCTGCCCCTGCTGGTGGGAGGGGGGAGGGACTATAAAACCCGGAAGTGGTATGCCTCACTCAGTCTCTGCAAGATGGAGGAAACCAGAGGGTCATGTCTCTCTGAACTCTGAATAACACTGAACACATATCTACTCAACTGTGAGTGCCCTTAATGTGATTTGAAAATGAAAATATGGTTGGTTTGAAATAAAAAGACACTGCCTGCAAATGGTTGTTTAGGGGGATTTGGGTTGAAGTGAAAAGGCACTGCCTGCAAATGGTTGTTTGGGGGGTTTGGGTTGAAGTGAAAAGGCACTGCCTGCAAATGTTTGTTTGTCTAAACTTGACAACTTCCTGTTTGCACTATATTGATTTTAGATAAAACGCTACCACTTCAGTAAGGCCTTTGACAAGGTTCCCCATGGAAGGTTGGTTAAGAAGGTTCAATCGTTGGGTGTTAATGGCGGAGTAGCAAGATGGATTCAACAGTGGCTGAATGGGAGATGCCAGAGAGTAATGGTGGATGGCTGTTTGTCAGGTTGAAAGCTGGTGACCAGTGGGGTGCCTCGGGGATCTGTGTTGGGTCCACTGCTGTTTGTCATGTATATCAACGATCTAGATGATGGGGTGGAAAATTAGATAAGTAAGTATGCAGATGATACTAAGATAAGTGGTGCTGTCGATAATGAGTCTACAGAGAGATTTGGGCCATTTGGAAGAGTGGGCTGAAAGATGGCAGATGGAGTTTAACGCTGATAAGTGTGAGGTGCTACATCTTGGCAGGACAAATCAAAATAGGACGTACATGGTAAATGGTAGGGAATTGAGGAATGCTGTGGAACAGAGGGATCTAGGAATAACTGTGCATAGCTCCCTGAAGGTGGAATCGCATGTAGATAGGGTGGTAAAGAAAGCTTTTGGTGTGCTGGCCTTTATAAATCAGACCATTGAATATAGCAGTAGGGAAGTCATGTTAAAATTGTATAAGGCATTGGTAAGACCAATTCTGGAGTATGGTGTACAATTTTGGTCGCCTAATTATAGGAAGGATGTCAACAAAATAGAGAGAGTACAGAGGAGATTTACTAGAATGTTGCCTGGGTTCCAGCAACTAAGTTACAGAGAGAGGTTGAACAAGTTAGGTCTTTATTCTTTGGAGCGTAGAAGGTTAAGGGGGGACTTGATTGAGGTCTTTAAAATGATGAAAGGGTTAAACAGAGTTGACGTGGATAAGCTTTTTCCATTGAGGGTAGGAAAGATTCAAACAAGAGGGCTTGACATGAGAATTAAGGGACAGAAGTTTAGGGGTTACATGAGGGGGAACTTCTTTACTGAGAGAGTGGTGGCTGTGTGGAATGATCTTCCTGCAGAAGTGGTAGAGGCAGGATCAATTTTAACATTTAAAAGTAAAATGGATGGGTATATGGACGGGAAGGGAATGGAGGAGTATGGTCTGAGTGCAGGTAGATGGGACTAGGGAAAAATAAATGGTCGGCACGGACTGGAAGGGCCGAGAAGGCCTGTTTCCATGCTGTAATTGTTATATGGTTATGGCTGTGATTTCTGGCCATCTTACTCAGTCCCCCTCTGCTCATCAGGTGCAGAGGATTTTTCCCATCAATGAAAAACAAAAGTGTTATTAGTGTTTTAAAAATGTTGAGAATCTCTCTCCTGTCAATCACGCCATGAAGACCACATATTTTCCGGTGGGAGGGGGAGGGATTATAAAACCCGGAAATGTGGGTGTGGCTCAGTCTCTGCATGATGGGGGAGGAAGAGGTCACAACTCTGTCTGAGCTGTGAATCAACTGAACACACTGAATGTCTACTAAACTGTGAGTGTGGTGTTTTGTGTAGTTTTATGGTGGTTGTTATGGTGGTTTCACCCTGCATGAAATAGTATGAAACTGCATTTGAATGTGGTGGCCTTGCACCCTACATGAAATGGTATGAAACTGCATTTGAATGTGGTGTCATTGCACCCTGCATGAAATGGTATGAAAGTGCATTTGAATTTGGTGGCCTTGCACCCTGCTTGAAGTGGTAGGAACCTGAACCTGAATTTGGTGGCCTTGCACCCTGCTTGAAATGGTAGGAAAATGGATTTGAATTTGGTGTCCTTACACTCTGAAATGGAATTTCAAGGAATAGCGTGAGTCAACTGTCAGCCCACCAGCCTTGAGTGAAGTGCCAGCACATCAGGCTTGCGGGACTGAGCTGGCAGCCCAAGAATCCATTTGGCTCACAATGTCCATACTAGCCTTCTGGAGACCAGTAGAGGTCTGCAGCCAACAACACCCATACCAGCACTCCAGAAAGCCCACCCCCCTCCCCCCCCCCCCCCACTGGCCACCAATATTGGAATTGGTGGAGAGGTGGAATATTGCGTCGGGGGACCAGCCCTCCCTTGTGTCTATCACTTAGTCTAGTAATGTAGCATCTTGACGAAGGTAGAAAAACACATACATATACGCGCACACACTTACACATGTATACATACATACATACAAGATGAGACTTTTATAGGTATATAGATATAGTTGGGTGAAAGTCCTTCTTCTTGGGAGGGAAAGAGTCCAGTGTGAAACAGCTACAAATTAATCAAACACAAAGCGACAATAAACTAGTATTTTTTTCCGATATGTTCTCTCACTTTTAAACAATAATGGAGACATTGTGCTTTTTTGCATTGCGAGCACTTATTGTTCTATTTCTGGATTTTTACTGCATATTCAAAGAGGGATTTTACATTCAATTGGTTCATTGTGTGAATCGTGAAGGATGTTATTACATTTTCAATGTGCCACTGAGGTAAGCGAGAAACACAGCCAAAAAAATTGACATCTTTGGTGACATAAATAGTCAGCTGATTTATAAGAAAATTATGAAATTGTATCCTCTTTCTGAATCATTAAACTAAATTTAAAGAGGGAAAGGAACATTTTCAAATTTTCTTTGATGGTCAAGTTTGCATAATCAATAACATGTTCAATAGCTTTAATTGTTACCTGCAAATTAATTTGTGCTTTCCACCGTTTCGGCTTTTAACAGTCTCAATGACAATCTCAATGTCAATGATTATTGCTCTCTGGTCCACAACAAAGACTGGATCTTTGCCAATTTATATTAAGTCTAATGGCTTAGCAGCTGAGTCAAAGGGAGAAGAAGCTCCTGCAAGAATATCAATTTTCTTTGTGTTGTCCATTTCTGTAAATCTATAAATGTCTGGTCGAAAGTCAGTGCAGACAGACAAACAAACTAAGGCTTTGTGGTTTGGTTCAATCAGAATAAATCAATTCAAATCCACATATTAGTGAATCTAGCACAAGAATTGCTTGTGAAGAAAATCCCTCTGCTGCAAATATGAAAATCTAATCTTACCTAAATATAAATATGATTTTTATGCAATATTATACCAAATAGAACCTCCAAATATTCCCTGAGGGAGCAATATGAAGATAATGGAATTCATTTAAATCAGCCCCTTAACAGCTTGTCCATTCTGTAACCCTCTCCAAATCAGTTTTTGATTGTATTTAAAGCTGCACACTGACATGAGGCTGGTACAGTGGCATAGTGGTGGAGTTGTTGCCTTACAGTGACAGAGACCTGGGTTCGATCCTGACTAAGGGTAGTGTCTGTACAGAGATTGTATGTTCTCCCTATGACCATGTAGGTTTTCTCTGGGTGCTCTGGTTTCCTCCCACCTTCCGAAGACGAACAGGTTTGTAAGTTACTTGGCTCCTGTTAATTGTAATTTATCCCTACTCTGTAGCACATTGCTAGTGTATGGGAATTGCTGGTCGTGTGGACTCGGTGGGCCAAAGGGCCTGTTACTGCAATGTATCTCTAAACACTCTTCCCTGCTGGGCCTGGTGCCATAGACATGACTGTTGTTGCTGCTCTCATCTGAATGGAAATACCCCCCAACAGTTTTCGAGGGTAGTGTTCATGGGATTACTGCATTCTCAGTTTCCTCCCTACCCCAGCGCTCAGCATTCTACTTTCTGCTTGCACATTTGGTGTGACCACCTCACTATAACTTATTTCTATGCTTTCATTCTCCCATACAATCCTGAGGTCGGTAAACTACAAATCCAGAACCGCCACGTGGTAAGTCAGGAGCTGCAGCTGGGAGCACTGCATGCACGCAAACAAGATTTGCCAAACTACATGAGATGGATATAATGCAAAAAAAGTAGAAAATAAATACTACGTGAAACAATCTTAATTGTATGTGAGGTAGACAAAAATGCTGGAGAAACTCAGTGGGTGAGGCAGCATCTATGAAGTGAAGGAAATTATTTCACAATAGATAGGTGCTTGATGCTGTTGCTCCTGAGATATACAACTTCACACATGGATCGAGGACACTAAGAGTCAACTGACAAGGAAAATAATCAAACTGTTCATGGAAAGGATTAAACCATTGAAACCAAGAAAGGGTTTGCAGCAATCTCAAATGCCAAACAAACATTGGTAGAAATAAATAATATTAGATAAATAATACAGCCTGCTGAAACAGTAATGAAGTCTAATCTAGAAGGATCACAGACAAATAATTGTTTAAGAAGGAACTGCAGATGCTGGAAAATCGAAGGCAGACAAAAAAGCGGGTGAGGCAGCATCTCTGGAGCGAAGGAAATAATTTTTGAGATTGCTGCAAACCCTTTCTTGGTAGCAATTATCAAAGAAAATTTGTCATGGAGAGTTACTGCATGAGAAATTAGTCAAAAATATTATTTTATTCATGCTTGGAATGTAGACATCACTAACAAGGCTGGCATTTATTCTTCATTCCTAATTAACCTGAAGGAAGGTTAGTCTTAAATAGCGACAGTCTTATTCCTGAAGGTTATATCTAATAGCTGTGTGGGGAGCAATATTTTGATTCAGCAATGAGAAAAGAACAGCAATATTTTTCATGACAGTATATAATCCAAACCAAAATATTTCAATAACTTTGCATATGCCAGTAATCAGTCTTCTAAATGATAAGAATTCTGAGTTTGTGGATAGTGTTGTGAATGCTGTGGCAGATTTCTAAAATATATTTGTGGTTTGAATTGATTTTATACAGTGAATGACAGGGCTCTGGGGAGTATTGTAGAGCAGGGAGATCGAGAAGTGCAGGTACATAGTTCCTTGAAAGTGGTGTCACAGGTGGGTCAGGGTCACAGATAGGGTGGTCAGGAAGGCTTTTAGCACATTGGCCTTCATCAGTCAGAGTACTGAATATAGAAGTTGGGAGGTCATGTTGCACAAGAAATTGGTGAGGCCGCATTTGGAATATAGTGTTCAGTTTTGGTCACCCTGTAATAGTAAAGATGTTGTTAAACTGGAAAGGGTATAGAAAAGATTTACGAGGATGTTGCCAGGACTTGAGGACCTAAGCTAAAGAGAGAGGTTGAACAGGTTAGGACTTTATTTGCTTGGAGCGCAGGAGGATTAGGGGTGATCATATGGAGATGTATAAGATCAAGAGAGGATTAGAGAGGGTAAATGCTCAGTCTTTAGCCAAAGTAGGGGAATTGAGAACAAGAGGGCATGGTTTTAAGGTGAGGGGGTAAAGATTTAATAGGAAGATGAGGGGTGACTTTTTACACAAAGTGTGGTATTTGTAAGGAACAAGGTACCAGAGGAGGTATTTGAGGCAGGTTCTATCGCAATGTTTAAGAAACATTTAGACAGGTGCATGGATGGAATTGGTTTAGAAGGATATAGGCCAAACAAAGGCAGGTGGGACTAGTGTAGATGGGGCATGTTGGTCGGCATGGGCAAGCTGTTCTGAAGGGCCTGTTTCGACTCTGTATGACTCTATGATTGAACATATTACAACCATGGTGGTGGAGGGAATGAATGGTTAGAATTGTGATGAGGTCTCAATCAAGTGAACTGGTTTGTCCTAGATGGTGTTGAGTTATATAAAGTTGCACTTATTTAGTACAGTAGAGAGTATTGTAGCACATTTCTACCAGTGCCTTGTAGATGGTGGGACAAATATTGAGATTTAGGGGGTGAGTGATTTGCAGCAGGTATCCAGGCTCTGTCCTAATATTTATGCATTGGTCCAGCTAAGATTTTGGTCAATGGTAATCTCATACTCCACAACCCTGCCAAGCCCACCCGCCCTGTCAGTACCCTTATGTTACTGTTGCGAGGTATAGGAATAGTAATGCTGATCAGATTTTGTGTGATTTAAAAAAAGAGGGTGACGGGTGGAGAGATGGAAGTGTTTGAGGGTGATTCCAGATCTTTTGATGAGCCTCTGTAGAGCATGCAGTGGTACCCTTATTGGCCTGTCCCACAGGCGACTCTTTAGGCGGCTGCCACGGACTAGTTTTAATGGAATTCACCTACGACACCTGGTGACAACCTACGACAGCAAAAATTGTCGCCACTGTCTCCGAAAACTTTTCAACATGTTGAAACTTTTGCGGCAGTCGCCCAAAAAAGCGCCTAAGTGGGACAGGCCCATTAATGACATGGCAGCTGGTGCACCGTACATCACTAATGTTTATAAACACAGAGATCCCTGTACTCAGCATCTGTCGAACTCAAATAACCCAACTTACAAAGCTCAGTGTTGTGACAAAACATTTCACTTGACAAAACTGGACGTTAATAATGAAACTAGTTTATCTCTTGTTAAGTGGCCATGAATCTCAAGTGGGGACTCACTTATTTCCTTCGTAACGTTAATTTCAAGTTAAACTAACAAAATCAAGACAGGTAAAATAATAAATTGTTGCAAGTGCTCATTACGTTTGGAAAATAAATGAATTGAATTCTACAGTTTGTAATCAACTCTCAAGATCAATTAGATTAGGGTCCTGTTACGTTAAATTGCAAACAATCTGGAATATTAATGAATTCTGTCTCAAATCTACCTACTACCAAACTTTGTATAGAAACAAAGAACTGCAGATGCTGGTTTATACAAAGAATAGGCACAAAGTGCTGGAGTAACAGAATGAACCTGGCAGAATCACTGGTGAAAAAGGATGGGTGATGTTTCAGTCTGAAGAAGAGGCCTGACCCAAAATGTCACCCATCCCTTTTCTCCAGATATGCTGCCTGACCCATTGAGTTACTCCAGCGCTTTGTGTCTACTGCTAGACTTATCTATATGGTGCCTTTACTGATTAAAAAGGCCTGTGACTATAATGAGCCTGCCTGCTATCATTTCAACAGTGACTCTTTTTCTAATAGGAAATAGCCAGGTTTTCCAAGCGCAGGAAATCTAGCAAGTCAGAAAGGCTGAATTGATAAGAACTGTTTTGAGGGCAAAGGTATTGCAAGCAGGTCCAATGTATTACAGGTAAATGTATTGCAGCAGGCCCAATGAACTGACATACCGAATATAGATACAAAGTGCTAGAGTAACTCAGTGGGTCAGGCCGCATCTCTGGAGAAAAAGGATAGGTAACTTTTCATGCCAGGTCTCTTCTTCAGACTAAAAGTAGGGGAAAGGGGGAATAACCAAGGCTGATCAAGAATATCAGCCTAGGTTAAAATCTTGGCTGATATCCCAGCTGGTGATGTTTCCACAGAATAATAACAGTTTTTTTAAAGAAGCGTAGAAGAAAGTGGTGTGTGGGTTAGGGGATTTGGGGGGTGGGGGAATTAAGGAACAAAAAGGAAGACGTAGCAGGCAGGAGTTATTAAGTAAAAGCATGGGATAGTAGTGGGGGTGGTAGTGGTAGTAGAAGCAAGGTGTGGTGGCATTAAAAAGGCAAAGATGATATGCTTTAGAGAACTTGCAAATGAGAATAATGGAATAATTATTATGTCTTGAGGGAAGAAATAATGTGGGTGTTTAAGAAGGAACTGCAGATGCTGGAAAATCGAAGGTAGACAAAAGTGCTGGAGAAACTGAGCGGGTGCAGCAGCATCTATGGAGCGAAGGAAATAGGCAAAGTTTCGGGCCGAAACCCTTATTCATACTGATTGAGGGTGCGGGAGCGCGGGGAGAAGAAAGGAAAAAGGAGGAGGAGGAGGCTGAGGGAGTGCTAGGAAGGGGATGAGACAGCAAGGGCTAACAAAATTGTTAGAATTTTATGTTCAGGCCAGCGGGATGCAGACTGCCCAAGCGGAATATGAAGTGCTGTTCCTCCAATTTCCGGTGTTGCTCACTCTGGCCATGGAGGAGCCCCAGGACAGAGAGGTCGGATACGGAATGGGAGGGGGAGTTGAAGTGCTGAGCCACCGGGAGGTCAGGTTGGTTATTGCAGACTGAGCTGAGGTGTTCGGCGAAACGATCGCCAAGCCTACGCTTGGTCTCACCGATGTAGATCTGCTGACATCTAGAGCAGCAGATGTTATAGATGAGGTTGGAAGAGGCGCAGGTGAACCTCTGTCGCACCTGGAACGACTGCTTGGGTCCTTGAATGGAGTCGAGGGGGGAGGTAAAGCGACAAGTGTAGCATCTCTTGCGGTTGCAAGGGAAAGTGGCTGGGGAGGGGGTGGTGCAGGAGGGAAGGGAAGAATTGACAAGGGAGTTATGGAGGGAGCAGTCTTTGCAGAAAGCAGACAGGGGGGGAGATGGGAAGATGTGGCGAGTGGTGGGGTCACGTTGAAGATGCGAAACTGATGGAGGACTATTTGCCGTATGTGACGGCTAGTGGGGTGAAAGGTGAGGACTAGGGGGACTCTGCCCTGGTTGCAAGTTGGGGGATGGGGAGAGCGAGCAGTGTTACAGGGTATGCGAGCCTCATCTATAGTAGGGGAGGGGAACCCCCGTTCCCTGAAGAATGAGGACATTTCCGATGTCGTGGTGTGGAACACCTCATCCTGGGAGCAGATGCGGCGTAGACGGAGGAATTTGGAGTAGGGGATGGAGTCCTTACAGGAAGCAGGGTGGGAAGAAGGGTAGTCTAGATAGCCATGGGAGTCAGTGGATTTGTAGTGGATGTCGGTTAGAAGTCTATCACCTGCGATGGAGATAGTGAGGTCAAGAAATGGTAGGAAGTGTTGAAAATGGTCCAGGTGTATTTGAGTACCAGATGGAAGTTAATGGTGAAGCGGATGAAGCCAGTCAGTCGTGTGTGGGTGCAGGAGGTAGCACCAAAGTAATCGTCGAAATAATGCGGGTAATCATTCTGATCCGAATTCTCGAACTTCCTGTTTAATTTTGAAGATAGTGGCACAGCTCCTTGATATGTAAGATGTTGTCAGTCGTCTGTGCTACTGTTGAGCTTTATTACAAAATACCCATTCTTGTGGGTCATCTTTCAATATCCTTTCTGAATTTTCTGGCACAACCCCAAACATAATTTTCTCTCTTCCTATCTAATTTCATCCATCCTCAGTATATTCTTCCATACACACACACATATATATATATATATATGTGTGGCTATATATGTGGCTATATATATATATTTTTTTTAAATAGCCTGTCTAGGAAATGATAGGGGGTTAGTTAAAATGAATAAGGTTGTTACAACAGGCAATACCTGTAATCACTGAAATGTCAGATTATAACCAACCCGACCTCCCGGTGGATCAGCACTTCAACTCCCCCTCTCATTCCGTATCCGACCTCTCTGTCCTCGGCCTCCTCCACGGCCAGAGTGAGCAACACCGCAAATTGCAGGAGCAGCACCTCATATTCCGCTTGGGGAGTCTGCATCCTCTGGGCTTGAACATTGAATTTTCTAAATTCTGTTAACCCTTGCTGTCTCCTCCCCTTCCCACTTCTCCCCCAGCCCTTGGGCTCCTCCTCCTCCTTTTTCCATTCTTCTCCCCGCCCCCCCCCACCTCCCATCAGTCTGAAGAAGGGTTTCCGCCCGAAATGTTGCCTATCTCCTTCGCTCCTTAGATGCTGCTGCACCCGCTGATTTTCTCCAGCCTTTTGTGTACCCTGTGAGATTAACTTACATTGTCTGCAGTATGCTGATTCAAACATTGGCTGACATTTGGTCTCTCCTTACTTTGCTACAATCGTAACCCAGTTCAAACTACATTTAGTTTGGTATTAGTCACTAGAATCTGCATTTCCCCTTGTCCCCCCCGGTGCACTGAACAGTTGTCGCATTTAGGGTTGGCACACAATTAAGTCCCTGACCACAAAATTGGCCAAAATCCAGTTTGAAATGGTATTTGATTAGTTTTTACTGAAAAAATATCTGCGTGGTTCATGATGGGACTGCATTCAATCCTTAAAAGCCCACTCGACATGACATCCAGATAGCAGCAAATAACACAGTGGCTACCATGGATAAACATGCTGCAGAGGGCAGGGAGAAAGCCTCTAGATTTACTGAAAAGTATTTGATTATTTGAATCTTTCGCTATCTTTGAGTCTGAAGAAGGGTTCCGACTTGAAACATCACATTATTTTTCTCCAGAGATGTTGCCTGACCCACTGAGTTACTCTGAGATGTAGTGTCTCTCTGGTTATTTTAATCGGTTTGTTAATACTGGGAGCGAGGTATTGTATGTCAGGAAAGCAAGAAGAAATTAGGGCCAACATAATAAATGCTTGGCAGGAGGTGGCTACAGATCCCACTGTGGTGTGGGCATCATCAGAAAACTGAGTAAACTGCAAATGCATTTGATGTTCTCATAGGTATATCAGGATGGGCTGTCTGCACAATAGCAGGTGTTGAGCCATCTCAATGAATGAACCAAGGATACGTCTTTGAGGGGTTATGGTCAGTGCAGACAGTCCTGCATAGAGGGAGATGCATTTATCTTGGCCTCAAACATGATGAATGGTGAATTTTACTTCGGAGTCACGTGAGTGACTACGTGAAGAAGAACCCCGTCCAGCCGCACTTGCGTCATTACGTCAGATGCATTGGTGCAGGTGACTGGTTGGAGCAGCAGAGCTCCTTCAGCGGTAAGTTTAAAACACCTCGAGGTAAGTGGAAAACTTAGCCTGGAGGTCGCTTTCTGTATTTGCGGTTGATTTTCAGGACTTCAGGATTTCCAAGATGCAGAAAGCAACAATGGGGAAGTCGAGGCGACCCGTTAGTAAAAGTTTGGAGGACCGCGGGAGTGCGGGTAGCGGGTGCCCGCCTAGCTCACCGAATCCGTCGCCAGCAGGGGGGCTTGCCACAGCAGATACTTTGCCTGTGAGCAGCTTTGCCACGCCGGTAGGGCGTAAGGCCACATCAAAGTCTGCTAGGCCCATTGACCTAGTCAGGCCTGGAGGTTTCACCTCCACACCGGGAGTCCGTTTGCTCACGGCTCTCCCAGATCGAGCTCCTAATGCAAAGGATGCTCGATAAGGACGCACTCCGAGAGGAGGAGTTATGTTCATGCCAGGCAGTTGGAGAGCCTGTGCCAGCAGCACTTGGAATAGGGTTGCATGATTGCCCACTCATGGAGGAGGAAGGTATACCCCTGAGTATACTGATGCCGAGTCAGTGGCTGAACAGAGCACAAATGGTGAAGGGCAAGAGGTTTTAATACCTAACCTGGCTGCACAGTTTGCGATCCCCAGAGAAGCAGGGGAGTCATTGGGGGAGGAGTTGACAACTACCATCCAGTATATGCACTCCCATCAGCTTCAAGAGCTGACAATGGACGACACTGCTAAAAGTTATAGAGGGGTTTAAAATTGAATTCTACCATACTGTGTGTCCACCCACTCAGCATGTCCCATGTCGAACACTCGTGTTTTCACAAGAAGAGAATATGCAGATACAGACAGAACTTGAGATATTATGCAAAAAAGACGTTATTGAGAATTCGGTTTGTCAATCCCATCAGCTTGTGTCAAGTATTTTTCCTAGGTCTAAAAAGGATGGGGGATGTAGAATCATTCTGGACCTGATGAGCCTGAACCCTTTTGTGCAATATAGACATTTCAAAATGGAAACCTTTTCTCCAGCTAAACAGCTGGTTTCCAAAGGGTGTTATATGGCCAGCATTGATCTTAAAGATGCATATTACTCAGTGTCTGTTCATTGTGATGATAGGAGGTAATTAATGTTTAACTGGATGAGTCAGTTATGGCAATTCAAAGCACTGCCTAATGGATTAACCTCGGCTCCTAATAGTTTACCAAATAGTTAAAACCTGTTTTAGGGCTACTCCAAGTTCAGGGTCATGTTGTAATGGCCTATTTAAATGGTATCTTATTTGTCAAAAGACTAGGGATGCAGCTGAATCACCTGTTTCAGTTGATAAACTCACTTTTGAGCAATTGGGTTTCATCATTCATCCAGATAAATCCAAATTAACACCAGTTAAAATTATTGATTACTTGGGCTTCAACATTAACTCAGATCACATGTTAGTGACTGCCCTGTGATAAAAGGCAGCAATTAATTGAAGGTTGTATCAAGCTCCTTGGTGAACAACGACCTTCAATTAGACAGGTGGCCAGTTTAATTGGTAAGTTGGTGGCTGCTTTTCCAGCTGTGCAGTTTGAACCTCTGCATTATCAACACTTACAATGAGCAAAAGAACAGGCACTGAGGACACATGTTGTTGCTCGATATGGAATGCCAGATATTGATTTGTTTGCATCTAGACTAAACCATCAGTTGCCTAAATACGTATCATGGGAACCAGATCCTGGCGCAGCAGCGGTCGATGCATACTCACTGCATTGGGGTGGAATGTTTTTATATGCATTTCCTCCATTCTGTCTCCTCAGTTGATGCCTGCAAAAAATTTAGCAGGACTCTGCTTTCGGAGTATTGGTAGTGCCAGACTGGCCTACTCAGCCATGGTTCCCTCTCGTGTTGCAGATGGCTATTCAGCCTCATATGATTATTCCCAAACATAAAAACCTACTGGTGAAACTGGTAACTGGCCATCAACATCCTTTACATGATCGTATTGATCGTATCGTTAATTTGCAGATTCTAAGAAGGCCATACCTGGGGAGAGGACTGTCAGATCTCACCGTGGATGTTCTCACGTCGGCCTGGAGGGATAGTACCCAGAAGCAGTACATCTCCTCGATAAGAAAGTGGGAGATGTCCTGCTTACGGCAGAATATTTCATATCAAACTGCAGGCATCCCAGACGTGCTGGAGTTCTTGTCAACTCTTTATTTCAATCAAAAGTTAAGTTATAGTGTGATCAATACAGCCAGAAGTGCTCTGTCTTCTTATTTACCCAGGGTGTCAGAATTACATTCAGTGGGAACACATCCGTTAGTCTCTAGAATTATGAAGGGAGTTTTAATTCTAATCCTCCTATGCCCAGGCATTCGGTTATCTGGAATGTAAGCAAAGTTCTTATGCTCCTTCGCCAGTGGACTCCTGTCACAGTCTTATCTCTAGCCAAACTAACCATGAAGGTGGTCATGCTTGTGGCGTTGGTATCAGCCCAACATGTGCAGACATTACAGAAGCTGTGGCTAGACAGGATGGAGGTATTAGCAGATGCCACAATTATTATGTTTATGATCTGCTTAAGCAGAGTAGAATAGGGGTCACAGGGTGTAAGATTGTCTTTTCGGCATACCCCAAGGATTCCTGCCTGTGTGTAGTGTCATATTTGTCCCATTACATTGAGGCTACCAGAACCCTAAGAGGAACAGAGGCAGCATTGTTTATTACCTACAAAAAAATGCACAATAAGGTGTCGGTGCAAACAATTTCTAAAGCAGGTTCTGGTGAGTGCTGGGATTGATACAAGGAAATTTAAATCTCATTACACCAGGATGGCATCAACTTCAGCGGCCAGTGCGATGGACGTTCCTATAGACCATATCCTCGCGGCCGCAGGATGGTCCAGTGAGCTGATATTCCAGAGATTTTATCATAAGCCAATTGCAAGGCTGGGGGTATTTGCTGATTCTGTTTTAAGTTCAGTTATATAGTTTCCCCCTGGGATAGGGGGGTTGCTATAGTTTCTTTTGTAAAAATAAACCGTTAATTGGTTTAAGCAATGTTATGATGTTTACTCTGGATTTTTAACTTAAGTATGGTGGGTTTTTTAAATATATAAATTATGATGTTTTTATGTGATTTACCTTGATTTGATATATATTTATGATATTTGATATGCAATGCATTTTTAATGTAATGTTGCCCCTTGTCTGGACCTTGAGTCTGTAATAAAGTTATTATTATTATTATTATTATTATTGATGCATTATTGATTATTTAATTATGTTGAGTCAATCAATGCAGTGAGAGGCCGGGATTTGAATCTGCAGCATGAAATCACAGAGCTTTGAAATCTTCACGTAGTCGCTCATGTGACTCCGAAGTAAGATTGTAAGATTAAATGAGAACTTACCAGTTTGAAGTGTGATCTTTATTTTATGATGAGTTAAGATGCGGGACTACGTGTCCTCAGCTCCCAACCCTCATGAATGTCATCTGGTAGTTCTAGTCTTCTGTTATCTTACTATTATAGTCACTATTACCTGTGATTTCACACCGCTGCTTTGAAGATTGACGCACATGCGGCTGGACGGGGTTCTTCTTCATGTTGTCCCTCATTGTAGCTCCTCATAAAATAGAGATCAAACTTCAAACTGGTAAGTTCTCATTTAATCTTACTATTATGTTGGTCAGAGTGTCATGGAGTCATACAGCACAGAAACAGGCACATCTGGCCCAACTCATCCATGTCAGCTGAAATGCCCCCCACTTAAGATAGTCCTACTTGCTCACATTTTGCCCATATCCCTCTAAACTTTAGATAGATACAAAATGCTGAAGTAACTCGCGCAATAGGCAGCATCTCTGGAGAGAATGAATGGGTGATGTTTCGGGTCGAGACCCTTCTTCAGATTCCTCCCTCTAAACCTTTCCTGTGCATGTACATGTCCAAATGTCTCTTAAATGCTGTTATAGTACCGGCCTCAACTACCTCTTCAGACAGCCAATTCAATATACCCACCACCCTCTGAGTGAAAATGCTGCCCCTCTGAATTCTATTAATATTTCTGCTCTCACTTTAAACCTATGTCCTCTGGTTCTTGATCCCCTACCCTGGTTAAAATTCACCCTATTCATGTGGTTCGTGATTTTAGCCAAAATCATGGCTAAATTTTGGCTACCTCCTAGAAGATCATCCCTCAGCTTCCTGTGCTCCAAGGAATAAAATCCTAGCCGCCCCACCATTTCTCCAAAGCTTAGTACCTCGAGTCCTCGTAACATTCTCAGGCATTAAACCTCTCCCCACTCTTTCCGGCTTAATGACATCCGTCCTTTAGCAGGCTGAAAAAAACAACCCAATAATCCAAATGCCGCATTACCAATATATGTTGTTCAACTGTAACATAACATCCCAAATTCTATAGTCATTAGCCTGACTGGTGAAGGCAATGTACCAAAAGCCTTCTTTGCCACTTTCAGGGAACTATGTACCTATACTCCTAGATCCCCCTTTCCCCATCTCTTCCCTGTGCCCCACCAGGATGCGTACACTTTTCCACTATCCTGCCCTTCTCCCCCTCCCCTTCCATTTTTATTCCTTCCTCTGATTTCACATTTCACATCTGTTCTCACCTTATCTTACAGCCTTTTTGTCTCTGGCCTTTGTCAATCTATCATTTGCCAGGCTTTGTCCCACCCTCAACTCTTATCCGGCCATCTCTGAAACGTCACCTAACCAAGCCTTCCAGAGATTCTGCCTAACCTGCTGAGTTACTACAACACTTTTTTGTTATTTTTTGTAAACCAGTTCCTTGCGTTTTCCTGCCATAGATGGTATGCTCACTGGTCATAGAAGTCCCAGGCTTTTTCTTGAAGCCCCCATTTAAATAGAGACACACCATTAGCCATTCTCCAATCATCCGGCACCTCACCTGTGTCTAATGATGATTCATATCTAATGATAATTGCAGCTGGAGCTCCTGCAATTTATTCTCTAACTACCCACAGTGTCCTTGGATAGATCTGATAAGGCCCCAGAGATTTATCTACCTTCATACGCCTTAGGACACTTCAACTATAACACGGACTGTCATCAAAACTTCTCCATTAACTGTCCCAAGTTCCCTAGCCTTTATGTCTTTTTCCAAGGTAAAACAAAGGAAAAATACTCTTTGAGTACCAATACCCTTTACCAATCTCCTGCAGCTCCACACGCAGATGATCGTTTTGGTATCTGAGGTGTTCTATTCTCTTTCTAGTGACCCTTCTTCCCTTAATGTATTTATGAGATATCTTTGGATTCCCTTTATTCTTATCTTCCTGAACTTTCTCCTGTCCTTCTCTTTGGCCTGCTGATTTCCTTCCTAGATATGCTCCTCAGTTCCATGGATGCATTTGCTCCAAGCTATCTATACCTGGGCCATGTCTTCTTTGCTTTGTTTTAGAGCCTTAATTTTTTTATCATCCAGGCTTCTTTACTCCCACCAACCTGTCATTTACAAAGGGGTAACTTTTCACATAAAGGGTGGTGAGTTTCCGGAACGAGCTGCCGGTGGAGGTAGTTGAGGCAGATACTATCGCAACATTTAAGAAACCTTTAGACAGGGCAGGCACGTGCCGTGAGTGATTACTCAGGGTAAGCACTCAGTCGGCTTAAAGAAAAAAATTAAACCGCGCATGCGCAGATTATTCTCTCCGTAAAAAATAAAATAAATATATACAGTGACAATTCAATTAGCCCAAGGCTTCCTAGTCTCCTTTACTCTGAATTACTGAATGTGGGGGGGGGTGAAGGGTGATTGCAGATGGAGTGATGGTGGGAAAAACGGGAGCACAGGGAATAGTTGAATCAGTTGTCATCTTATTGAATGACAACACTTGTTCAATGGACCAAGTGGGGGAACAGTTCCTTTCACCGTGTGTGGAGAGTCTGCGCCAGGGGTAACTTTGTGGGGAGGGCACGAGTGTTGAGAAGGAGGGTGTCAGTAACTCACTCACTCACCGCTACCGCAGCTCTCCGGGCGCGAAGCCACGCACTGTAGCTGGGGATAGAAGCAGCTCGGGTAGCTGCGAGTGGCCACCGGGACCCGACAGCAGAACTGGCCGCCACTTCAGCGCCTTCTGCCGGCCCGCTCACCTTTGGCAGTGCTCTCCGGCGGAACACCTGTCACCTGCCGTTCGCCGACTTCGCTCATGTCAGCGGCTTCCTGCAAATCCAAAAATTCCCACAGCCGAGTAATCTCAATTGCGCTGTTGGAATTTAAGGACATGAGTGAGGCCAGCGAGCGGCAGGAGAGAGGTTTTTAGACGGAGAGCTGCCAGAGGTGAGCGAGGACCGGTAAAGGGAGCTGAGGTAGCGACTGGTTCCGCTGTCCGGCCCGGCGGCCGCTCAGACACCCGAGCTACTTCTCTCCCCCACCCCCACACCCGGGAAATACGGTATTTAAAAACATCACCAAGACATGTACTTACCACATCACTGGTACACGCCAAACCATATTTGAAAACCCCGCCAAGAAACTAGCACTGTGCATGCGCAGTAGGCTGCAAAGGCAGAATTTCTGCTGCCTTCAGCCCCGCTTGAAACTGACGGCTTCAGGCAGCGCTGACGGCACGTGGACTGCACAGAGCTTCCCGTGTTACAAGCGCTGCGGGTGAAAGGCACGGAGAATTATGCCTACCTAAGAGATCGGTCTCTTACATAAGCATAATTCTCCCATGCCTTTACTGTTTATATTTAGACATTACTATGTTATAATTTTAGTCAGGGTAGGCAGTGCCTACCTTGCCTACCCTGACAGCACGTGCCTGAGACAGGGGCATGAATAGAATAGGTTTAGACCAAATGCAGGCAGGTGGGACTAATGCAGACAGGTGGGACTTGTTGGTCGGTGTGGGCAAGTCGGACCAAAGTGCCTCATTTCCATGCTGTGTGACTCCAAAAGGCTCACCCACCGACACTTCAGCCACTTGCACTAGCTCCAGTCTGTATTGGGAAAGTTATGACAACACTATTAGTCTTGCAGCTGCCTGCAATCACACAACATATGGTGTTCGGGATCACTGTGCTGTGAGAGTAACTGCTATGATTCCGTAGGAAGTCCTTTATAGCCTGTTCTGTCAATTTCTCTTCCTGTGTTGTGCTGGGAGTTAAGACTATTGGACATTTGCCGGGACATCCCCTTTTAAGCCTTCTCAATGATTCCACTTCTCATGCTTCTGATAATCTTCAGCCAGTGGCTCATGTTGACCATGTGTTTGTGCCGGCATAGTGCTCCTCCTCCAGAACCAGATGCTGTCCTTGTTGGCTGGGCAGAGCAGTACGTTGCATGCTCAATGAAAGCTCTGCAACTACTTGGCATATACTTCTGGACGCACCAGTCTCTACAATGTCACTTTTAGAAGATCAACGGTTTTCCATAATGCTTCTGATATTTATGTATGCCTCATCACTACACTAAGACTACAAATTGGTGTGAGGAGCCAAGGAAGTCATTTTCCTTCTTCAGGATTGATCTTCTAGGCTGATGTTGGCTGCAGGAAATGTTTTCAATTCTAACCCCTTGAAGATGAAGTCATGTTGCTTCCTGAAAACATGGACCTGAGGGAACTCTTCTGATGATCCGCAACCATCATAAGTTCATAAGTTATAAGTTCTAGGATCAGAATTAGACCATTCAGCCAATCGAGTCTACTCTACCATTTAATCATGGCTGATCTATCTTTCCCTCTCAACACCATTCTCCTGCCTTTTTCCCTATAACCCATAACACACTTACTAATCAAGAATCTGGCAATCTCCACCTTAAAATTATTAATTGACTTGGCCTCCACAGCCATCTGAACACATAGAAATCTGTCATCTCCATGAAAGATCTATTAATATTGAGTCATTTTAGACACATAAGTGAAGTTGAAGCCTGTATTCATGGGAAACTGATGGGAAATCACAGTATGTGTAATGTCACCTGCTTTTCACTGGTGATGAAATTATCAGGCCAGAAATATTTATCCCTCCCTGCCTAAGTAGATGGTGAAGGCAAATATTCTCACAACAATTAAGTATCTGACCAATCACTTGAATTGCCAAGACATCGAAGGAGAGGACCAATATTTGTTGGTGTGTTCATGGTGGATTATAGGGCCTGATTCAGAACTGTATGACTCATTGAATGCAGTATTGGGGTGACCTCTCTGATGCTCTGGCAAGCAGAAACTTGTGAAACATAGAGAGATCTGCTGAAACTGGAAAGATCCTGCAGTGAAGAGGCTGAGAGTCAAATGACCTTTATAGAAATGACCTCTATAGAAAGAGTAGTCCAGGCACAAGAACATGAATTTTCTGCAGAGTTTCATGTATCTCAGTGATGACAGCCTTGTAAAACCTGAGCAATCAAACACCTTATTCATCAGAGCAATCCAGGTAGAATGTGGTGTCTCGGAAAACTCTGAGGGAATAGATCTTTCCTATGGTCTTGGCCTCCTGATCCACCCTGCATTGTCTTTTACAACCAATGTCTCTCATAATACCCGTGGTGTCAACACTGAGGTCGAGATAGAAGTAACAAATCAGTATGTGTAGCTCTAGTTATAAAGTGGGCTTTCAATGACGTTTGTTGATTGCCACTTTGAGCTCCATTTTACACGGCATGAATATTGATATCATTAGCTGCTTTTTGGCACTATTCCAATGAACAGAGTATGGAAATGTTCGGTCCAATTTCAAAAACAACTCTTCTAGGTTAAGTTCATTTTCCACTATTTTTGCTTGTGAACCAGTCCAATTGCACAAAGGTTCACTCTGGTTTCAAACTCAAAATCTTGAGACCCAGTGTTGCTTGTAATTATACATTCTGATATTTCCTTGCAGTTTGGTCCTCCAATTTATAAATTATTCTAAATTGCTGTTACATAAGAGGCCATATAAACATCACAACAACAAACACTTGCTTCTACATCATTTGATTTTTTGATCTTGTCTTGCTGTTTTCCTCTTTATTGGTTGCACCCATGTGGATGGTTTAGAGTCCGTCTTAATCTCAATGTTGCAAGTATAATTTTAAAAATGACACTAATGCAGTAGGTGTCTGTTCACTGAACGTTTTACTTATTATTTACTCTGAACACTTTAAAAAACAAGTGTTACTGCTGTTGTTACATGTTTCTGTGCATTGTAATCCTTCTTTCCATCTTTTATCTAATTCTCAGATTGAATCGCATAGATCTTATGCTGTATCCTGAGTCTTCACATTTCACAGTATTTTCCCCTTGATGCAGTCCAAGGCAACTGTTTCCATCTCCATTAAATTTTCTTCAACTTTCTCATTTCCTGTCAGCATTCTGCTCTTTCAATGTTTCTTTCCCCTTCAACGTTGTAGGTAGTATTTAACGCTCTCGAAGTCTGATGTCTGAAATCCTATTACTTAATAATTTTTATTGTCCATTCTGAATTCCTTTCAACCTTAAATTTGGACAACTTTATGATTGCGCTGCTTAAAGTGTTCATATACTGTTACCTGGAAGCAGATCAAATATTTCCTCGTCCCTTGTGAGTTTGCTCACCAACTGATTCTTGAAGCACTCCAATAAACTTACTAGCACAAATCCCAGTTTATATCGGGAAGATTAAAAAGTCCTTTAACAGCTGAGGCTTAACAACATTCATTTTTATGACTTCCCACAGGGTATACTCACTTCCATTTTTATTCTTGGTAGTGCGTCTCATCTTTTGCTCCAACAATTATTTCTCTTTCCCAATTTTTGCAACCTGTCAAAAATCTTGAGAGTGCTTTTTTACCTTTGGTTACCTGAGTAGTACACAGAGCAAAATAACGTGGAGAGGATCACACACCTGAACTGAATACTTCAATGAATTTAATGTGGGAAGCATCATGAAAGGAATCATGCGATTCTCACTGTACAATTTTGCCCACACAGCTTGCTTTACAGATGAATTTGATACCTCTGAGCCATCACAGATTTCCTTTCACTTAGCAATGTATAAATCTTTATTATAGAGAGGGGAATCCCACCTTTACCAAAGCACAGCTGTCTTTCCTATTTATCCATATGTCCTTCATTGAATTCCTTTAGTTTAAGTTTTAGTTCAATTTAGCTTAGTATAGTTTATTATTGTCATGAGTGAAAAGCTTTTTTGCTGCGGAAGTCACCCGGCGGGGGCTTCAACATCGAGAGCCTTGATCGCCTCAATGCAGCAGTTTGACTGCCTGACCGCGGGAGAACGGGCAGGGAGGAGATAAGACTTTTTGACTTCCATCGCAGTGAGGAGGTGCCGGGAGATTCACTATGATGGATGTTTGTGTTAAATTGTGTTACTTGTGTGTTTTGTCGCCTTTTACTGTCATGACTGCATGGTACGAAATTTCATTCAAACGTGTTTGAATGACAATAAAGGAAATTCAATTCAATTAATTCAATTCAATACATGATTACAATCAAGCTGTCCTTAGTGTGCAGATACAGAATGAAGGGAATAATGTTTAGTGCAAGATAAAGTCCAGTAAAGCCTGATTAAAGATAGTATGAAGGTCTCCAAAGAGGTACATGGTAGGTCAGGACCCCCAGTTACTTCCATAATATATCAGTTTCCTATTTAAAACCTATCCATTTATTTGCTCTGCAATCACATTGATCCATCCCTCCTCATTCATTGTCTTTCCTATTGTACCCATGTTACTGTTTGATAACAAATTGTGTGCTGCTATCCCTTGGTTACTTCCCCGGTTCAAATTTTCCTCAACCCTTTAGTTTGACTACTGGGGAAGATTTCATTGAAACCAAGTCATGTACCTGCTTAGTTTCAGTAAAATCTTCTCCAACAGACAATATTTATTTTCCTCCCGGCAGTACACCTCCACCCTCTGCCTCTTTCCTTTTCTTGCTTTGCAACTGATGGGATTCCAATCTGCACTCATCTTTGTTATTTATGTTCACAAGATCTCAGTTTTCTTCTTCATTATTTGTATTATTTTTCACCAACTTGCTCATGAACCAGGCAACCTGGGAAACAGTATTCCATTTGGACATTAGGAAAGAGGGAAACTGCGTACATGCAGTTTCTAGGCCATTGAATTGCTGCCACACTTAAAGAGGCCTATAAATGATAGGGTATGGCCTCAAATTGTAGTGAGACAGGCAGAACCTTTCCTCTGTAAAAGTTGATCAGTTGTACCAGGTTAACAGACTAATCAATAGTCTTAAAGGTTTCACATAGGACTATTCAAAAAGAAAACACAAGGTTATGTTTTTTACATTTTTACATTTATCATATTTCCTTATGCCCCAGAAGTATTGTGAGCAGTTTTGGGCACTATATCTGAGGTGGGATGCGGTGGCATTGGAGAGGGTCCTGAAGAGGTTTACAAGAATGCTCTTGGGGATAAAGTTTGATGAGCGTTTAATGGCTTTGAGTTTATACTCACTGGAGTTTAGAAGCGGGAATCTCATTGAAACTTGCTGATTCATGAAAGTCGTGACAGAGTGGATATGGAGATGATGTTTCCACAAGTGGGAGAGTCTTGGACCAGAGTGCACAGCTTCAGAATAAAAGGACGTAACTTTAGAAAGCAGATGAGAAGGAAGTTCTATCGCCAGAAGGTGGCAAATCTATGGAATTCACTGCCACAGACGACTATGCAGGCCAAGCCTTTGGGTATTTTTAAAGGGGAGATTGATAGGTTCTTGATTCGTAAGGCTGTCAACGGTTATGCAGACCAGCAGGAGAATGGGGTTAAGAGGGAAAGATAGATCAGCCATGCTTGAATGGTGGAGTAGACTTAATGGGCCAAATGGCCTAATTCTGCTCCAATGAATTAAATTGAGAGCTGTGGGAAATTGGCGTAGAAGAAGAGTTGAGGCCCACGACAGATCAAAGATGATCATTTTGAATGGCAGAGCGGGTTTGAAGGGGCAGGTGGGCTACTTTGCCCCATATTTTCTTGTATCCTTATGTCTTTGTGGTATAAATATTCTCTGCAAAATATGTTAAAGATTCAAAATGACCCATATCATCTATATCTCTACCAAACATCAAGCATCTAATTCCACATTAAAGTTTTAGTGTCAAAGAAATATGTGCTTGATTTGAGTAGGAAAGAACTGCAGATGCTGGTTTAAGTCGAAGGTAGACACAAAATGCTGGAGTCACACAGCGGGACATGCAGCATCTCTGGAGAGAAGGAATGGGGGATGTTTCGGATTGAGACCCTTCTTTGGACAACACAGGGGAGTGGGCGGGACAGAGATAGAATGTAGTCAGAGACAGTAAAGGGCATCCTGGGCATATTGGAATCAGACAAACACAAAACATAAACTGTATAAATTACCCAAATTACACAAATTCTACAAGACAGTGAAAAGAAAGACTGGAAATTAAAAAAAAACCAAAAGCCTCTCTCTAAGATACTAGCAACTTTTCAAACTATCAACAAAGGTATGATGTTAAATAAAAGAGAAACTTAATGTGATGGTAATTCTTTTACTATAGCTTTCTCATTGGGACAGATAGACACTCAAATTTAAAGACAATAAACTACTGGGTTCACTCAACATGTCAGTCTGCATCTGTGGAAAGAGAAACAGAGGTAATGCTTCAGGTCACAAACCCTTTGTTAGAACTGAAAGAGATGAAAAACAAATTAGTTTAAAGTTGTAAGGAAAATGGAGAAGCATGGAGAGAATAATGGGACTATTTCAGACTGTGGTTCGGATTACTGTGGGGATAAGAATTACAATTCATCAAGCCTGATCTGCTAGCTGTTTCAATCATCTCCAGCCCCTTGAAATTTCTACGCTGATATTGTTGCAAATCATCAAGAGCAGTTAGTCACATAATTCAATTTTTTAAGTTTCACAGTTCTAAAACAGCTATGATCTGTCACGTGTATGAGGTGTTCAGTATGTAGCAGATATATAATATGCAACTTGTGCAGCTATTTGTTCTGGGGAATGTTGGTGTGTGGAAGTGGGGCGTTGCGGGGAGGGTGGGGGGGACTGGACGTGAGCTGTGAAGCAGTTGCACCACACACAGTAACCTCCCCCTCTTGATCTCTAGCACTATTCTGGAACTTGTATGTTTTCCCAGTGACCACATGCATTTTCCTCCTGGATGCTCCTGTTACATCCCAAAGGAATGCTGCTGTTACCTCAGTAAATTCCCTAGCTTCCATTTTCTGCATGCTAACTAATCCTCCATCAATGGTTATATATTATTTTCAATTTAATTTAAATCCAAAAGAGCACCTCTAACAATTAAGTACTCCTCAGCATTATATGTTAACCATTCATATTCCAAAGCTTGCGTTCCTGTAATTACAATAAACATATAACCTTCTGATTTGGGAGAAAGACACTAAAGGGCCTGTCCCACCAGCATGCAACTCTATGCGATGAGCGCGACCTAACGTGGTCGCTTGAGCCGTCCGGCGTCGCGGGGCCGGTCCCACTTCGTTCGCCGGAGCCATGCGGAATTGTGCGGAGTTCGTCCCGACATCGCGCGGGGCTCCAAAAAACTGACCATGTTCAAAAATTCCGCGCGGCAACGGCTTGTCGGCTCACAGTTGCATCGACGCATTACACACCGCCTCGACGTTGTGCCTCCGTGACCCTCTCTGTAGGTGCCTCCGTGACCCTCTCTGTGTGTGGCTCCATGGCCCTCTCTGTGTGTGCCTCTGTGCCCCTCTCTGTGTGCCCCTCTCTGTCCTGGCGAACTTACCTTTAAGACTTCGCTCCAAGTTCGCCTCACTTTGCGCCGCATTGCGCCACTCACCTGACCTCCGCGCGGCCCTCGCTGCCGGTTTGGTCGCGCTTGCTGCATGCAGGCGCATGCTGTTGGGAACGGCCCTGTACAGGGATAACCCGACCTCCACGCGGCCCCCGCTTCTAGTTTGATTGCGCTCACCGCATGGAGTCGGATGCTGGTAGGACAGGCCCTTAAGACTGGTGGGAGAACTGGGAAGGGGGACTGGTGTGAGAAATGTGCATCTTGAAAGTCAACTCCTCCCCTGCAATTTCCTGGTTGCCTTACATCTAATTTCGCTTGATACTGGCAACACTTTACGTTGAAATGGATCAGGCACAGAATCTCTGTTTTATCTCTGTTAAAGATACATTTATGTTTCATGGATTTATGAGGAGGATATATTTAGTTGATTAACCCATGCATATGTAAACCCTCAAATTGTGATTTAACATTTTCACATCTCCCATTAATCAGTCAGGTATGAATGGAATATACATTTCCAGTTCTATTACACATGGTTTCAAGAAGGCATTGATTTATATTCCTATTTTTGAACATGATTCTCCTGTGGTTGACATTGTGATGAATGTTAAAATGTGTCACCCTTTTAGATTGTGTCTAAATTATATTTTATTACTTGAGGAAAGCTGTTAAAATGTTAACTACTCAGTTGCATAATTATTTACAACTTAATTAGGCCTTTGAGTGATTGGATCTATATTATGAATGGCAACAGAATTCAATCTTTATAGAGGGATTAAAATAAAAATCATCTGTTGCATTGATGCGTAACTGGTTTGTAGGCTTCTGTCTTCCAAGTAAAGAAACACGGCTTAACAAGATTAATACTTTAAGCAAAACACAAAGTGCTGGACGACCACAACAGCTCAGGCAGCATCTGGGGAGGGAATGGACTGGTGAAGTTTCCGGTTTGAAGAAGGGTCCTGACTCGAAGCATTGCCTGTCCATCCACAGGTGATGCCTGACCCATTGAGTTGCTGAAGCACGTTGTGCTTTGTGCAAGATTCCAGCATCTACAGTCTCTTGTAACGTCCGGACTGGTACCTTAACATTTCTAGTAACATACACTATTTTCAGGAAAAATCAAGGTGGGAAATAAAAAACAAGAAAGTGGAAATATTGGGTTAAAAATTGTTACAGCTGAGTGAAGTGATAAGATATAAGAAAGATCATCAAATAAGGTTGGATGGAGTTGAATTAAAGAACAAGAAAGAACAATCGCATTGTTGGGACTGCACAACAGAACTCCAAACAGGGAAAACATTGAGTGGAAGAGCAAATGTACAAGCAAGTCCATTTGGGAAGTCATTGAGTTGAGAGACAAGGGTGGAGTGGGGATGGATATGGAAAGGACGGTGCATGCAAGGAGGGTTTGAATTCTAGATTCAGTTTAGAGAATGATAAGGGTTGTCTGAGGTGCATCAGCAGCACTGTATCAGCAGTATTTATGACAGTGATTACAATTCAGTATAATAAAAAAAAAACAAAGATAAAGTAAGAGGAAAGATTGTAAATTTCAGAATGTTCAAATTTACAAGATTGAGATGTGATTCAGCAAAATCGAGCTGGAAGCAACTACCTGAAGGTAAATCAGTCAAAGAGCAATGCAATACATTTTAGAGAAATATTCAAGGAATTTAAGGTAAATATTTTTTTTAAAACAAGTGGACTGTTAAATCTAGAGCTTATTGAAATGTATAGATATGGGTTTAGGAGTATTATTACTTTGCTATTGTCATGTGTACAGTGAGGTAGAGCGAAATGCTTTGTTGCATGCTATCCAAATGGACCAGATAATATTATACATAAATATATTCAAGCCAAACTCAAGTACAATAGGTAGAGCAATAGGGAAAGATACAGAGTGCGGAATATAATTCTCAGCATTCTAGCACACCAGTTCCAGAGTCAAATTCCAATATTTGCAATGACGTTGAGTAGAGGAGTAAAGAGGTCCTCCTGCTGTTGTACAGGGCCCTATTGAGACCACACCTGGAGTATTGTGTGCAGTTTTGGTCTCCAAATTTGCGGAATTACATTCTTGCTATAGAGGGGGTGCAGCGTAAGTTCACAAGGTTAATTCCCAGGATGGTGGGACTGTCATATGCTGAGAGAAACGAGCGGCTGGGCTTGTATACTCTGGAGTTTAGAAGGATGAGCGGGATCTTACTGAAACATATAACCATATAACAATTACAGCATGGAAACAGGCCTTCTCGGCCCCTCCAGTCCATGCCGACTATTTATTTTCCCCTAGTCCCATCTACCTGCACACAGACCATGCCGCTCCATTCCCTTCCCGTCCATATACCTATCCCACTTTACTTTTAAATGTTAAAATCGATCCTGCCTCCACCACTTCTGCTGGAAGATCATTCCACACAACCACCACTCTCTGAGTAAAGAAGTTCCCCTCATGTTACCCCTAAACTTCTGTCCCTTAATTCTCATGTCATGCCCTCTTGTTTGAATCTTCCCTACCCTCAATGGGAAAAGCTTATCCACGTCAACTCTGTCTATCCCTTTCATCATTTTAAAGACCTCAATCAAGTCCCCCCTTAACCTTCTGCGCTCCAAAGAATAAAGACCTAACTTGTTCAACCTTTCTCTGTAACTTAGTTGCTGAAACCCACGCAACATTCTAGTAAACCTCCTCTGTACTCTCTCTATTTTGTTGACATCCTTCCTATAATTAAGCGACCAAAATTGTACACCATACTCCAGAATTGCTCTCACCAATGCCTTGTACAATTTTAACATGACTTCCCTACTCCTATATTCAATGCTCTGATTTATTAAGGCCAGCACACCAAAAGCTTTCTTTACCACCCTATCTACATGCGATTCCATCTTCAGGGAACAGTTATTCCTAGATCCCTCTGTTCCACAGCATTCCTCAATTCCCTACCATTGACCATGTACGTCCTATTTTGATTTGTCCTGCCAAAATGTAGCACCTCACACTTATCAGCATTAAACTCCATCTGCCATCTTTCAGCCCACTCTTCCAAATGGCCCAAATCTCTCTGTAGACTTTGAAAATCTACTTCATTATCCACAGCACCACCTATTTTAGTATCATCTGCAGAGGATTATTAAGAGTTTGGAAACGTTAGAAGCAGGATACATGTTCCCGATGGTGGGGGTCCAGAACCAGGGGCCACAGTTTAAGAATAAGGGGTAAGCCATTTAGGACGGAGATGAGGAAACACTTTTTCTCACAATTATGAGTCTGTGGAATTTTCACTATTGTACTTTTTCACACAGAGACTTGTGTGTGAGTCTGTGGAATTCTCTGCCTCTGCCTTAAAGAGCGGAGTCAGGGATATGGGGAGGAGGCAGGAACTTGCTACTGATTATGGATGGTCAGCCATGATCACATTGAACGGCGGTGCTGGCTCGAAGGGCCGAATGGCCTACTCCTGCACCTACTGTCTCTTGATTATTGTCTATTGTCCATTGTCTATTGAGGTGGAGGTGAATTGGACGGTGCCCTAGTTAATGGAAGAACCATTCAGAAGTTTGATAACAGGGGGGAAGAAACTGTTCCCGCTTGGTGGTGTGCGCTTTCAAGCTTTTGTACCTTCTGCACACCAGGAGCAAAGAGAAGGAGGAATGACCAGGGTGGGTAGGGTCTTTAATTATGTTGGCTGCTTTTCTGAGGCAGTGTGAAGAGCAGATGGTAAATTGTCGTGAGTGTGGTCTACATGACAGACTGGGGTACATCCACAACTTTCTGTAAATTCCTGCGGTCTTGGACAGAGCTATTCCCAAAACCAAGCCATGATGCAACTTGACAGTATGCTATCTTTGGTGCATCTGTAGAGATTTGTATGAGTTACTGGGAACATGGCAGATTTCCTATGTCTCTGTCAGAAGTAAAGGCATTGGCATGTCTTCTTGGCTGTCGTTTCATTATTGTTCGTACATGACAGATTATTGGCATTTTTGCGCCAAGAAACTTGAAGCTCTCAACCATTTCCACTTTAGCAACATTGATAGTGATTGGAGTATGTGTTCCTCCACTTTTCATGAAGTTGACAACTAGCCATTTCATCTTGCTAACACTGAGAGGGAGATTGTTTTCTTGACGCCATTTTACTAAGTTCTCTATCTCCTTCTTGGAATCAGTTTCATCATTGTTCACCACAGTGTTGTCATCCGCAAACTTGTAGATGGAGTTAGAGACAAATTTGGCCATACATTCCTGAGTGCATAGGGAGTATAGTAGCTGACCTAGAAAGCATCAATGTAGGGCACCAGTGTTGAGAATTATTATGGAGGAGGGTGTTGTCTACTATCCTCACTGTTTGTGGTCTGTGACAGAAAGTTGAGTATCCAGTGCCAGGGGGGTGTGCAGATTTTGAGGTCCAGGAGTTTGGAGATGGGTCTGGTCATATTATGGTGTTGAAGGTGGAGCTAAAGTCATCAAATAGGAATCTGTCATGGCTATACTTATTAGACCACCAGGGGCTCCGGGGAGATGGCAACCCTGCCGGCAGAACGTTCGTTTTTTGTCTTTTTGTTATATTTAGCGTTTGTTAAAAGTTCATTTTAATGTACTTGTTTATTTTATGTGGGGGAGTGGGGAGGGGATCGTGGCAATCTTTTTTTTCAAGTTCCTACCTTCCCGGAGATGTGATCAATTTTCGGATCACATTCTCCGGGCTCTGTGGCCTACCACCGCTGGAGCTGGAGGCCTCCTCGGACTGTCGCAAGCCCCACCGCGGGGCGCGGACTTAACATCGGAGCGGATCCCTTGCCTGGGATCGCTCCCGCCGCGGCCTGCGGACTTTTCATCAAGGGCTCGCAGTCTCGGGAGAGGCTAGTCGGAAACTCCAACGCCGCAATAAGTTCGACCCGACGCGAGGTTCGATCGCCCAGTGCGGGGGAGCTGACAAACCCCCGATGCAGGAGCTGAATGCCTTGACGCAGAGAGCCCGAACGCGCCCGCTACGGGAGTCAAGACCATCCCGTCAACGGAGGGCTCGAGGCCCCCGACCGAGGAAGAACAAAAGGAAGGACTTTAACTTTATTTTGCCTTCAATCACAGTGAGGAATGTGTAGGAGTCACTGTGGTGGATGTTCATGTTAAAATGTGTTTTTGAGTCTGTTGCTTTTAATGGTATGACTGACCTGGCCAGTGAAATTCCTCGTATGTTGCAAAACATACTTGCTAAATAAAATCTGATTCTGATTCTGATCAAGGTGTTCCAGAGATGAGTTTAAGGGCATGGGGATGGCGTCCGCTGTGGAACTGTTGCAATGCTGGGCAACCTGCAGCAGGTCAAGAAGGTCTGGGAGGCTGGAGACAATGTGCACCATCACCATTATCTCAAAACACTTTATAAAAGCGGAGTCTGAAGAAGGGTCTCAACCTAAAATGTCACCTCCTGCTTTTCTCTAAAGATGCAGTCTGGCCCGCTGAGTTACACTAGCTGTTTGTGTCTATCTTCATAATAGTGGATGTCTGAGACACTGGATGGTAATCATTAAGGCATGCTACCTTACATTTCTTTGTCACCAGGATGATAGTGGTTTTCTTGAAACAGATTGCAACCTCAGAATGGAGTAGTGAGAGGTTAAAGATGTCTGTGAATATTCCTACCAGCTGGTTTGAGGACATGCCAGGGATTCCATCTGGGCGCATTGCTTTCCAGGGGTTCAATCACAGGAAAGCTGTTCTGAAATCTGCTACACTGACCATTGGTACAAGCACGCCTGAGGCTGTCGGGCGGATGATGTACTTCTACGGACCTTCTGTTCACAGCAAGCGTATAATGCATTGAACTCTTCAGGAAGGCACACGTTGCTGTCAACGATAGTGCCCAACTTCACTTTGTAGCCCGTTAGAGCATGCAAGCCTTGCCACCATCAACGGGTGTCTGTGTGGTTATTTTGAGATTTGAACGTGTTCTAGAATTCTCTCTTGGCATCGTTGATGGCTTTGGTCAGAGAGATTTCTTGTACTGCTTAGGACTGACTACACCTGGGAGTGGAGCTCACAGTTCATCCAGGGTTTCCAGTCACGTAACAGTCATATTTTCTTCTTTGGCATGCATTCCTTTACACACTTTGTCTCTGATGGCAGTGGCATTCTGGTTTAGGTTGGTTACAGAGTCCTTCAACATGGATCGGTAGTTGAGGCAGGTACTATCACAACATAGGGTACCACCAGGGAGTGCCGCACAAAGGCTGCCTTGCCAACGGTCTGTCTTCGTCTTTTTCATTCTTGGTGTTTTTAGTTTGTTGTAAAATGTATGTTTTAGTTTATCTTTAGTTTTAGTGTTTGTGGGGGGTGGTGGGGGAAACTTTTTTAAATCTCTTTCCTTGATGGAAAGACTTTTCCCTTGTCATATCTCCCTCTGCACTCCAGCCTAACATCGTGGAGTTTGCGGCCTCATGTTTGGGACTTCTAGAACTCCAAAGCTGCGGAGCCTGCAGACTTCAACATCTTGGAGCGGGCGATCCCTATGCCAGGGGACGGCCTTTGGTGCTCCAATCTGTGGGAGCTGAGGACTTTAACATCGTGAATCTCACGGTCCCTGGTTAGGGACCGATTTTGGGAACTCCAAGCCGCAGGAGTTTCGACCGTCCTGATGTAGGTGCTTAGAACGCCCCTGACGTGGGAGCTCGATCGCCGGTTGCGGATGGTTCGGCCCTCCCGGCCGCGGGAGGAAAGGAGGAAAGAAGATAAGACTTTATTGCCTTATATCACAGTGGGGAATGTGGATGAGCCGCTGTGGTGGATGTTTATGTCAAATTTTTATGTAGTTGTGTGTCTTGTTGGTTTTTTGGTATGACTGTATGGCAAGACATACTCATATGACGTACGTTGCAAAACATACTTGATTAATAAATTACCATTATGATTATTATGATTTCAAAAACATTTGGACATGTACATGGATAGGTTAGGTTTAGAAGGATCTGGGCCAAATGCATGCAGGTGGGGACTACCGTAGATGGAGCATGTTGGCCTGTGCGGGTAGGTAGGTCCAAAGGGCCTGTGTGCACCCTGTATGACTCTATGACTCTATGAAATACAGATACCATTGAAATAAAACCCAACACTTGTCTGTAACTGGTTCCTGCACTTCAGCATAAACTGTCAAATGCAGGGCACTATATTGAAACCGGTGCATCCTCACATTAGGTAGAAGCTTGAAGCCGGATGTGCTTACAGTGCCCCCACGTAGCACGCTGCCTCCAATTATTCCACCAAAGGTGCAAGATGGATATAAGATGACATTCATGCTATTGCTGGCCTAATTAAAACACAATTGACATGCATCAGAATAACCAAAGATTTCTGCAGAAAAAGGAAATTATGACGCTATTCCAAATGTTTCACAAATGGAAATGGTGCATACTAATTGCTCTTCATGAAATATGGTGACATAGAAAACAGATTTTGTTTCAACCCAAATCATGTAACAACAAAATAGCCTACCACACAAAACTAATACATATGACACATATCTTTGCCTATGTTACATGTTTTATATATGGTTTACAGCATTCAGCTTTAGCTTCCTTACACTTTAATAGATTTTCTGCCAATATTATAGCATATTCTACTAACATTATGCTTAGTATGTATCACGGACAATGCCAGAGTGAAGTGTTTCTGCTTTCCATTTATCTTCTCTTCTGTGCCTCAAAGGATGACAGACGAAATACTAGAAATGCCAAACATAGCACGCACCTCAAAGTATAAATGATGAGGAGATGCCTCAGAGTAGAAAGGTTTTTTGATCTGCTAAGATAGCTTTTAAAACATTTATGAACATAGGATTAGTGATAGCATTATCCATTTAGAAAGGTGCATTTAAACAGCCCACCCATTTATCCATTAAAAAAAAAAGTGTTTCCATCAGGCTATTTAGGATCTGTGGATATTCTGAAAGATTTCACAGTCATTTTTTTTTATTCTCTTCCCAATGTTTAAAAACCTTCATGGTCTTGTTGCCCAATCCCCACCCTCCATCTCCATAACCTCCAACCACTGGCGTCTTCTATGTATTCTTTTGACTATTGCCTATAATATCACTTCTTCCTTTACCCCTTTTGACAGTCATACTCTCAGTCAACAGGGTCTAAATGTCTGACATTCTGTTGTTAAAACACTCTGCTGCTCCATTTAATCTCCTCTCAGTCCTTTTCAAAAATCTATAGCTTTGGCTCAGCTTTAACTGATCTATCTTAATTTTCCCTTCTTTGTTTATTTTCATTTGTGTCTGATTACACTTGTATGTTGGGACATTTGCAATGTTGGTTGCCAGTTCTTCTTTTTGACTGAAACATTTTGATGGAAAACAGGAAACAGGGATTTACAGTGATGGAATCACTCAAACAATGCAACTCACCACGAAACAATGTAAACAAATCACTCGCACTGTGTATTGTTTCCTTTCTTAATTTATCTACCCAGAATCTCTGTAAACTGTCCCCTGCTCTTGTCTCGTCTGTTAAAGAATGGATCTTTTGTTTGCTTTTGCAATACAGGAAATAGATCCATCCCCACCAGCAGTAATATCAAGTATTATTTTTCATTACTTTACCTTGTGCTGCAGCTGTCATAGTAAAAGCCAATGGAATACTTAATATCAAGTTATGTCTATGGTGGTATGAGCCACTTTATGAATGACATTTAATGTAACTCTCCACGGATTCAGCGCTCACAATGCGCAGAAGTGGTTATTGTTCTGATATTCTTTTATTGGTACAAAAGTGATCAATCACTTTGTCAATGGAAGGCATTGGTTAGTGTTTAGCTGCTCCTAGATAAGTAGGTCTTGGATTCACACTGACCTGTTGGAAAGCAACAAAGTTATGAGTCACAGCTATGGCTGGATTTATCACCAATGTCCATTGATGGATGTGCTGGGATTTCCTGGCATTACGCTGGAGAATTTGCGATTTACAACATATAATATACATCAATGATTTAGATGAAGGGATTAAAAGTAACATTAGCAAATTTGCAGATGACACAAAGCTGGAAGGCAGTGTGAACTGTGAGGAGGGTGCTATGAAGATGCAGGGTGACACGGACAGGTTGGGGGAGTGGGCAGATGCATGGAAGATGCAATTTAATGTGGATAAATGTGAGGTTATCCACTTTGGTAGCAAAAACGGGAAGGCAGATTATTATCTAAATGGTGTCAAGTTGGGAAAAGGGGAAGTACAACAGGATCTGGGGGTCCTTGTTCATCAGTCAATGAAAGTAAGCATGCAGGTACAGCAGGCAGTGAAGAAAGCGAATGGCATGTTGGCCTTCATAACAAGAGGAGTTGAGTATAGGAGCAAAGAGATCCTTCTGCACTTGTACAGGGCCCTAGTGAGAACACACCTGGAGTATTGTGTGCAGTTTTGGTCTCCAAATTTGAGGAATGACATTCTTGCTATTGAGGGAATGCAGCGTAGGTTTACAAGATTAATTCCTGGGATGGCGGGACTGTTGTATGTTGAGAGAATGAAGAGGCTGGGCTTGTATACTCTGGAATTTAGAAGGATGAGAGGGGATCTTATTGAAACATATAAAATTCTTAAGGGTTTGGACACGCTAGAGGCAGGAAACATGTTCCCGATATTGGGGGAGTCCAGAACCAGGGGTCACAGTTTAAGAATAAGGGGTTAGCCATTTAGAACAGAGATGAGGAAACACTTTTTCACACGGAGAGTGGAATTCTCTGCCTCAGAGGGCGGTGGAGGCCGGTTCTCTGGATACTTTCAAGAGAGAGCTAGATAGGGCTCTTAAAGATAGCGGAATCAGGGGATATGGGGAGAAGGCAGGAACGGGGTACTGATTGTGAATGATCAGCCATGATCACATTGAATGGTGTTGCTGGCTCGAAGGGCTGAATGGCCTACTCCTGCACCTATTGTCTATTGTCTATTGTCTATTGTCTACTGTCTATTACCTCTCCAATACTGAACGGCCAGGCCTGGTGTACCATCTGAATCACCATTTTTCGGAACAATATCCAGCATTAATTGCAATGGGACAAATCAACATTTACGTTTAGTTTAGTTTAGTTTAGAGATACAGCATGGAAACAGTCCCTTCGGCCCTCAAGTCCATGCTAGTTCTATGCTATCCCACTTTCCCACTCCCTACACGTTAGGAGCAATTTATAGTGGCCAATTAACCTACAAACCCGCACATCTTTGGGGTGTGTGAGGAAACCGGAACACCCGTAGGAAACCCACGCGGTCACAGAGACAATATGCAAACTCTGCACAGACAGCACCCGAGGTCAGGATTGAACCATGCTAGGATTTCAACTAGCTGCGCCTCCATTAAAATGTGCTAAGGAAGTGCTGGAGGAACTCGGCATCTGTGGAGGAAGAGGATAGGTGACTTTGCAGGTCAGGGCCCTTCTTCTAAAATGTAATTTGGGATATTGGTATTATATTCATTAATAATTATTTGTAGATTATTTAAATGCCTATTCTGTGTCTTCAGCTAAATGCACTTGGAGGCTAACCAGGCTAGGTGACCATTTAGCTGAACACTTGCATTTGGTCCGTCTAGGCCTGCTGGATGTCATGGTTGCTAACCCATTTTAACCCCCCCCTCCTATTCTTATACTGATTTTTCTGTCCTGGGTCTCCTCCATCGCCAGAGTGAGATCACATGCAAACTGGAAGAATAGCACCTCATACTATGCTTGTGCAGCTTACAACCTAATGGTTTAAACATTGAATTCTCCAACTTTTAGTAATACCCCAACCCTTTATTTTCTTCTTCCCCTTAGTATGCACCCATTCTCCCATTGTCCCAAACCTCCATTCCCCTCCCACCCTGCCCCCTTCCACCCTGCCCCCTTCCACCTATGTCTCTCCCTCTGGCTTTGGATTTTATTGCTCTTTCAAACCTTTTCTCTCCTTCTCAACATCCTTTTGTCTCCTTGTCTTCTTTTGTTCTCCTGCAAGCCTGTTTTGTCAACCTTTTGTCTCCTTTTCATCTCTAGTGTATGTCCACCCATCTACCAATTGAAAAATCAAACCCTCGCTTGCATTCAACTACTACTTGCCATGCTTTGTTCTAGCCCCATCTTTTTTTCAGCTTTCGCTGCCCCACTACAATCAGTCTGAAGAAGTCCTATCCTATTGCCTATCTATGTCCTCCACAGACGCTGTCTGGCCTGCAGAGTCACTCCAGCACTTTGTGTTGTATGCACGATTCCAACATTTACAGTACCTTGTATCTGATCAAAGACTTGTCCCATTCTGGACATTTCTTCTTCTCCCCATTCTTATTGGGCAGATGATACCGAAGTTTGGAAGTGCATAAGCAGATTCAAAAACAGCTTCTTCCTTCTGTAATCAACTTTCTGAATGGTCCTTCCATTAGCTAGGATGCGGTTTGATCTTCTTGACATTAGTGTGGGCATTAGATTTGTCTCTGAAACTATTGCGCTATAATGCTGAGAACTGTATCCTGCATCTTTTCTTTCACTCTGCATATTGTACTTGAGTTTGGTTTGATTGTATTCATGCATAGTATTTGATTTGATTCGATAACGTAAAACAAACGTTTTCACTATACCTCAGGACACTGACAATCAGAAATATAAACCTATTCTGCATTTCATGTTTATTCCACCATTTAAAGTAATATTGGATTAACGTGATATTGGATGATCATTGACTTCATTACCCTGTTCCTACCTTCTCCCCATATTTCTTGATTTAAAAAAATATCTACCACCCTGAATATACATAATAACTTGGGCTCCATTTCCTTCTTTGTTATTTTCATCCTGGAAAACACATTCTAACTCTCTACCTTTTATATTTTATAAACTTCTATCAGGTCTCTCCTCAATTTCCAAAGCTACAGAGAAAACAATCCAAGTTTGCCCAACCTCATCTTATTGCTAGAATTTCTAATCCAGACAGTTTTCCAGTCCCATACTGTTCATTTCTATCTCCTTACCAAGATCAACAAACAGGACTGACCTGGCAGATCTATTGTTTCTGCCTCACAGAACAATTCCAAATACCTTGATTCTATCTTGTCCGGGATATTCTGACCTACATCCGAGATACCCTCGCACACTCTTCAACACTCAATAACTTTCAATTACTAGCCCACACATTGCTTCATCTTTACCATGCATGTCCACTCCATATGCACCTCAACGAAGGATTCCCCACCAGGAAGGTCTCAGGGTCCTTTGGACTTTCATTGATCAGAGACCCAATAAGTTTCCCTCTACTAACATTTTTTTTGCCTCACCCTTATCCTCACCCTCAATAACTTCCCTTTTGTCTTCTCTCATTCTCTTCGAGTTAAATGTGTAGCCATGGACATTTTCATGGGCCTTTTTGTTGGTCACATTGAACAGTTCTTGTTCCAAATGTTCACTGGCACCAACTCCACTACATCAACAACTTAATCAAGGCTATCTCCTGCATTCATGCAGAACTCATATAGGAAAGAACAGCAGATGTTGGAGCAACTCAGCAGGATAGGCAGCATCTCTGGAGAGAAGCAATGCGGTCGTGAAGAGGGTCTTGACCTGAAACGTCACCCATTCCTTCTCTCCAGAGATGCTGTCTGTCCCATTGAGTTACTCCAGCAGTTTGTGTCCACCTTCAATGCAGAACTCACTGATTTCATCAACTTTACCTCTAACTTCCACCTTGACCTCCAATTCCCTTGGACTATCTTTGACACCTTCTTCCCTACCTCGGCCTCTCTGTCCCCATCACAGCGAGCAGATTATTCATTAATGTCTCCTATAGGTTCTACAGAATTTTATAGGTTTCCTGGAAATCCCCTTTCATTCTTCCACATGCCAGTTGATATAGGCATAAAGAATTCAATCTCCTCTCAAACCCAAAGTACTAGAGGAACCCAATGGGTCAGACAACATCTGTGGAGGGAATGGACAGACGAGGTTTTGTGTCAGTGCCTTTCTTTATACCTTCTAAAGTCTGAAAAAGAGTCCCTGTCCAAAACATTGTCTATCCATTTCATCCACAGATGTTGGCTGACCCTTTGAGTTCTGCCAGCACACTGCCTGGATTAAAAGTTGCCAACCACAGGGAGAGAGGGTAGAGAGACTTGGATTGTTTTCTCAGCGGTTGAAGGGGGGCTTGATAGAAGTAACGGCAAGCAACTGGGAGCTCAAGACATTGTGGATAGGGCATAGGTAATCTGCAAATCAGTCATCTTTTAGGTGCTTGGGCATGCCAATGTAAAGGAGGCCACATCAGGAGCACCAAAAGCAATAGATGATGTTGGAGGAGGTGTAAATCTTTATCTCATTGTTTACGTCCATGGAGGGTGGTGAGGTAGAAGGTATAGGAACAGGTGTTGCACCTCCTGTGATTGCAGGGGAAAATGTCAGGTTTAGGGAGGGTGGAACGTGGATGGGAGGGTGAGCTGCCAGGGAGTTAGAGTGGTCCTTGTGGAAGCCTGGAAGGACTGGCAAAGGATGTTATACAGTGGTGGGTTCTCACTGCAGCTGTTTCTGGTAATTTTATGTAACTCCCCTTAGGACTTAATGCTACATCTAATTTCCTTTTGTAAGCCATGATTAAGCCCTATTTTCTTAATGCAGTAAAATTGCCCAGAAATCCTGATTTTCATCATGTGGCTCACCAGATGTTAATTCCCATGCTTCCTCTGATACATCAGATCCCTGGTTCCCACAATCCCTCTGATTCACCCTGCCCCAGCTGCCATGTTCCCTTTAAATCACCACAGCTATGGTTCCAACATTCCCCATAGAGCCACTTGCACTCTGTTTGTGTACTTCCTTTAACTCACTCAGTTCTGTTTTTCACACTCCCTTGAAGTGAGCATCGACAAGAGGGATACAACGTCCTGAGAGAGCACGTGGGTTTAATTTCTCGCGGAAGCAACTGGACTCTCACAGTGCAATGCAGGCAACGGTCTGCACATGTTATGTTAGCCTGAATTCACAACTATTGTCAAGGATTCCAGAACCTGGCCATAAAACATTGTTGTCTTCTCCATGCAGGAGATGGTTATAGAGTGACATACAGCTAGATTTACATAGAAACATAGAAACATAGAAAATAGGTGCAGGAATAGGCCATTCGGCCCTTCGAGCCTGCACCGCCATCCAACTCAGTATCCTGTACCTGCCTTCTCTCCATACCCCCTGATCCCTTTAGCCACAAGGGCTACATCTAACTCCCTCTTAAATATAGCCAGTGAACTGGCCTCAACTACCTTCTGTGGCAGATAATTCCAGAGACTCACCACTCTCTGTGTGAAAAATGTTTTCCTCATCTCGGTCCTAAAGGAATTCCCCCTTATCCTTAGACTGTGACCCCTTGTTCTGGACCTCCCCAACATCGGGAACAATCTTCCTGCATCTAGCCTATCCAACCCCTTAAGAATTTTGTACGTTTCTATAAGATCCCCCCTCAGTCTTCTAAATTCTAGCGAGTACAAACCAAGTTAGATTTAGAATTAGATGAGTCCAATTTAGAATTAGATTTGCAAGTACTATCACAACATGACAATAAACTAAACTTTACGTGACTACAAAGCAAAGTGAACTAAACTAAACAAAACATTTGAACAAGTACACGGATAAGATAGATTTAGAGGGATATGGGCTAAACACATGCAAGTGAGACTAGACTGGATGGAACACATTGATTGGCATGAGCAAGTTGGGCTGTAGGGCCTGTTTCCATGCTGTATGAAAGACAATAATGGGTTCAGGGAAAGCATGTATCAGCATGGGCTGAATGGCCTGTTTCAGTGTATCATACCAATCAAATTCTATATAATTCCACAGATTGATGAAAACAACCTTTATTTTAATCATCTGGACAAGTGGAATGAGCAATGGCTAATGACATTTAATCCAGATAATTATGAGGTGTTACATTTTGGAAATAAACCAGAGCAGGACCTTCACAGTAAATGCTAAGGCCCTAGGGAGAGGTGCAGAGCAGAGAGATTTAGGAAGACAGGTACCCAGTTCCTTGAAAGTGGGGTCACATGTAAATAAGGTTGTAAAGGAGACGTTTGCTTCATTGGCATTCATCAGTCAGAGTATTGAGTATAGAAGTTGGGGCCTTGTGTTATAATTGAACAAGATGTTGATAAGACTACATTTGGAATATCTAGTTCAGTTTTGGTCACTCTGCCAAAGGGAGGATGTCATTAAGCAGGAAAGAGTGCAGAGTAGATTTACGAGGATGCTGCTAGGACTTGAGGGCCTGAGCTATAGGGAAAAGATAGGCATGTCTGGACTTTCTTGGGGCACAGGAGGCTGAGGTGATCTTCTAGAGGTGTGTAAAATAATGAGTGAAATAGATAGGGTAAATGCATACTCTTTTACCTAAGGTAGGGGAATCAAGAACCAGGGAATGTAGTTTTAAGGTGAGGTGAAAGATTTAATAGGATTTAATAGGAACCTGAGGCTCAATGTTTTCACTCAGAGGGTTTAGGTTTAGGTTTATTATTGTCACATTTGTTTTGCATGCTATTTAACAGATCAGATAGACCATACGCAGATAGAATAGTATAAGTAGATAGCAAAAAGCCGAAGATACAGAGTGCAGAATATCGTTCTCAACAATGCAATGCATTGTAGTGCATCAGTTAGACAAAATCCACTGTTACCCTAGCTTATGGAAGGACCATTCAGAAGACTGACAATGGAGGGGAAGAAGTGGTTCCTAAGTCTGACAGTGCACACTTTGAAACTTGTGTACGTTCTGCCTGACGAGAACAGGATGATGAATGAATGACTGGGGTGGACAAGTCTTTGATCACGTTGGCTGCTTTTTCGATGCAGTGTGAAGTGTAGATGGATTCAAGGGTAGGAAGTCTGGTCTGTTTATTGGATTGGGCTACATCTACAACTCACTGCAATTTCTTGCCATTTTGTGAAGAGTTGTTCCCAAACAAAGCTGTGATACAACCTGACGATATGCTTTCTATGGTGCCCCTGTAGAAGTTTATAAGTCACGAAGACATGACAAATTTCCTCAGTTGCCTCAGGAAGTAGATGTGTCGGTCTGTCTTATTGGCTGTTGCACCAATGTGGTGGGTATGAATGAATGAATGAATGAATACGTTTATTGGCCAAGTATTCACAAACAAGGAATTTGCCATGGTGCTCCGCCCGCAAGTGACAACGTGACATACATGACATGACATATGTGGAACAAGCTGCCAGAGTAAGTACTATCACAGCATTTAAAAAACAATTGGACAGGTATATGGATAGGAAAGATTTAGAGGGATATTGGCCAACGACACACAAATAGTACTAGCTTAGATAGAGCACCGTGGCTGCCATTAATGCGATGGACCAAAAGCCCTGTTCCCGTGCTGTATGACTCTGTTAAATACAAATTGATGTTAATATGCCTGGATTTTCATGATGTTCTATCACGATAGAAATATAGCATTCCCATTATCTTATTATTATGAATTTTTTGAAGATTTTTTAAACAGTTACAGTCCAACCTTCATCCACAAAGTGTTTGCAATTGAGCTCTGGGATTTGGTCTGTGACATTGAGAGTTTTGATGTTTTCACAGGCCCCAACACACCATTAAACTGTTTAATATGTCCTTCATTTTGTTCTTGTGACTGAGAGAGCCACAGAAATAAGATGGTGAATTTATTTTACAACATCTAAGCCTCGTAGCTTTGCAACATTTTCAAATAAAAAAATCACTAATTTGTATTCCCATCTGCTGATAAACAATCTTGTAATTGTAGCATCCTTGTTATAAAGAATGTCGTTTTTGGCTGCAAGCAAATGCTTTGACCAAGGATAATTACTTTGAAATGTTTTTGTTGTCATTTACACAGATGGAATACATTTGAAAGCAGGAACAATGATACAAGAAGTTTGTAATCATATAAAGGATTATAAACTGACATTTTTATAGATGAGTTAAAATTATTGACAAAAATAATCAAAATTAGCCAAACAATATAATTTATCATTATATCAACCCAGAATACTTCCTGCATTCAGTACCAACAGTGTAAGATTTTTTAGGGGTATTAGATTATTCCAATTTGTTGTTTGTGAACAGTTTTAAGTAATTCACCCAAAGTTTGACTTGATTTCTGGCAAACATCACCAATCCCCTCCCCCAGCTCTTCAGACTTAATGTTGCTGTGAAGGAGTTTTAATAGCTCGAGTCAATTTATGTAAGAAAAATTGAGTTCCATATTTTGGCACATCATTCCTGTGGCTGACAATTATGCTGCAACTGGCAGGGTGCCCAGACCCCTACATTTATTTGTACCTGCTGATCAGTACCCAAGCTGCAAAGCCATAGGCCTGAGAATATATGTTGGTACTGTGCCCAGTAAATGACATACTGAAAGGTCAAAACATTATAGAACATTTGATTTACTCTGCAACTTTTAACTGACAGTGTGCAAGCTCTAAAACATACTATCAGACCTGGTGCAAATCGTATTTCATTTAGCTTGCTGCTTGATTGGCACCCAGCAAGGGAGCTGAAAGCAGCCCATTCAATCAACAAAGGAAACTTCAAGTCAAGACATCCCCTCAGGGACATGTTAAGTTTATAGATAAATAAAAAAGCAGGGATCAAATGAGGCAACGTCAGCAGTTCTGCCACTCCAGTACGGACAGAGACCATCCTGTCTGCACGAACTTGGCGAGCGTTCCAGCAGAACAGTTCACAGCTGTGGTGCAGGGCTCCAATAACACCATTTGTTTTCCACAGAAAAATAAATGGATTACAGAAGACGGGGCCATTAGCAGACATTTAGTCTGTACTTGAAGCGCAGATGGTTAGGAAAAACGAGCCAACTTCATCTCAAGCCTATCTATATCCACTCTTTGTACTGGCAAAAAACTTGATTAAGAGGTCAAGTAAAGGCTGTTGCAATGTTGCACATGACTTATGGCCAATCTACTCTGTACAAAGTAAGTCTGTCTACCCAGTGTAAATAAAAAACAAGTTATAAACAGTCTTTTTGGAATGTCCACAATTTGGCTTAAAAGCTTTACTATCTGTTTTAGTATCACACTTGTGACAGATATTTATACAGAAAACTGAATGAGGAAAAGCAGATCCTTAACAGTGCAAAGGAAAGGCAGGTGAAAATTTAAGCTTTGAAAAGGAAGGTTAATTATCTGTTCAGCGCCAACACATTTGTCCAATGTCCTCTCAGAACAAATTGACAAGCGTGTTTGGCCAGTGAGAGGCACTGTTGAAGTGAAAAGATAGGGACAAATAAATTAAAAACATCAACTATTAATTTTAATTTACCGTAGAATACATTATGAAGCTGACTTTTGAGTTTTATTCCACATATCTTTTAAAGATTCTCATGTTTGAAACAGCATTGACAGGATAGTGCACTGTTAAGGAAGCCAATTTTTAAGGCCATTTATTAAAATCTTTAATAATCCAACACTTAATTAGACAAATAAATCAGTGTAAAATACTTCGTCATGTTGACTTCTTTTTCGCATTCACCTTTCTGTTTCACAATTATTGAATGCGCAATCACTGTCTATCATCATTATTTTCATTTTATGTCTTTCCTAACACTACTATCTGAAGTGCAATCCATCCATTTTGATCTACTGCCAATGCTCTTATCTTCTATCTTCTCTGATGTCACGGTGTCATGTTAAAAGTATTACATTACTATCTTGTACATCACTCTATCTTGTATATCATTTTTCTTAGAACTATCAGTTTTTCTACATCATAGTACAGAGCCAAAAGTCAGGATTAAGTAGGGTAATTATATAAATATGCTTTGACAGTGAGAAATGGCTATGCCACCAGTGGAAAACAATATCTATGTTCCCCACAATTTCTTGATGTATACTGGTAACACAAGGCATCACCTTTGATTTTTTGATCATGTCATTACTATCACCATCAATAACCAAAAAACCCAGCTGGACCAGCCATATAAATATTATGCCAACAACAGAAGGCCAAAGACTGGGAATTCTGTGGTAAGAGACTCGCCTCCTAACAGGCAGCTCAAGCCATTTCTATCATACATTATGATAAGGTCATAAGGTCATAAGTAATAGGAGCAGAATTAGGCCATTCAGCCCATCAAGTCTACTCTGCCATTCAATCATGGCTGATCTATCTCACCCTCCTAACCCCATTCTCCTGCCTTCTCCCCATAACCACTGACAACTGTACTAACCAAGAATCTATCTATCTCTGCTTTAAAAGTATCCATTGACGGCCTCCACAGCCTTCTGTGGCAAGGCTGTCAGGAGTATGATGAATATTCTACTCATGCTTGAATTCGTCATATCCAACAACATTCATGAAATCGGATATCGTCTAGAGCAAAACAGACTGGTTGAATAGCACCACATCTACTCCTCAAACATTTATTCCATCCATTTCTGGCTCCTCGTGACAACATTGAGTACCTTACACAAAATGCACTGGAATTTCTTGTAGGGCTGCCCCAAATTCATCACCTTTACAGCACAGGGACTCAGTCGCCTACAGGTTCACCTCTCTAAAGTACTGTACATGTTTCTTGCATTCTATTGTTTTGATTTATGTAATCTGACTATGCCCGAGTGCATCAAGTAAATATGACCTTTATTCATGGTAATCAGTCTTCAATTGAACTGCAAAGATTCTGTAAATAACTTTGCAAGATATAAATCTGTGACATAATCATTAAGGAAGCACCTACCCTTGCAGTTAATTGGCATGTAATACACATCTCTATTTAAAAGGAAAGAAATAAACAGCCCTGTATAAACAAATAAATATATTCACTCTATCTTTGAGTAATAGAAACATAGAAACATAGAAACATAGAAAATAGGTGCAGGAGTAGGCCATTCGGCCCTTCGAGCTTGCACTGCTGATCAGCTTACATATCCATTCTACACCCCATTTATATTCATTTCTTCTTCTTCTTGCGTATGGCGTGCACAGTCTAAATGGAGGTCCTTGGTAGACCTGTTTGTAAGTTTGTGCACGTCGCATTGATTGCATTGGTCGAAACAGGGTGGACCACATGAAGATTGCAATCAACCACCCATTCATTTGATCTACAGTCTTCTATTGGTGTTGGTATTAGGTTTATTATTGTCGTGTCTATCGAGATCCAGTGAAAAAAAAGTACTGATCGTGTTGAACGTTCCTCGATGTTTCAAATGACTATGAAGTGTTAAGTCAAGTGACAAGAGTGTTTAATTGTCATATGTACCAGGAATGGAACAATGATATTCGTAGTTGGTGTGGCTGTACTGGCACATTAATGCAATGACAAACAAATACATTGAAACAAAGAAACAGAAAATAGGTGCAGGATTAGAAACATAGAAACATAGAAAAATAGGTGCAGGAGTAGGCCATTCGGCCCTTCGAGCTTGCACCGCCATTCAATGTGATCATGGCTGATCATCCAACTCAGTATCCCGTACCTGCCTTCTCTCCATATCCCCTGATCCCTTTAGCCACAAGTGCCACATCTAACGCCCTCTTAAATATAGCCAATGAACTGGCCTCAACTACCTTCTGTGGCAGAGAATTCCAGAGACTCACCACTCTCTGTGTAAAGAATGTTTTCCTCATCTCGGTCCTAAAGGAATTCCCCCTTATCCTTAGACTGTGACCCCTTGTTCTGGACTCCCCCAACATCGGGAACAATCTTCCAGCATCTAGCTTGTCCAACCCCTTAAGAATTTTGTAAGTTTCTATAAGATCCCCCCTCAATCTTCTAAATTCCAGCAAGTACAAGCCGAGTCTATCCAATCTTTCCTCATATGAAAGTCCTGACATCCCAGGAATCAGTCTGGTGAATCTTCTCTGTACCCCCTCTATGGCAAGGATGTCTTTCCTCATATTTGGAAACGAAAACTGTACGCAATACTCCAGGTGTGGCCTCACCAAAACCCTGTACAACTGCAGTAGAACCTCCCTGCTCCAATACTCAAATCCTTTCACTATGAATGCTAACATACCATTTGCTTTCTTCACTGCCTGCTGCACCTGCATGCCTACTTTCTATGACTGGTGTACCATGACACCCAGGTCTCGTTGCATCTCCCCTTTTCCTAATCTGCCACCATTCAGATAATCGTCTACCCTCATGTTTTTGCCACCAAAGTGGATAACCTCACATTTATCCACATTATACTGCATCTGCCATGCATCTGCCCATTCACTCAGCCTATCCAAATCACCCTGCAGCCTCCAAGCATCCTCCTCACACCTAACTATACCCCCCAGCTTGGTGTCATCTGCAAATTTGGAGATGTTGCATTGAATTCCCTCGTCCAAATCATTAATATATATTGTAAACAGCTGGGGTCCCAGCACTGAGCCTTGCGGCACCCCACTAGTCACTGCCTGCCATTCTGAAAAGGACCCGTTTACTCCTACCCTTTGCCTCCTGTCTGATAGCCAGTTCTCTATCCACATCAATACTGAACCCCCAATACCGTGTGCTTTAAGTTTGTCTGCTAATCTCTTATGCGGCCATTCGGCCCTTCAAGCCAGCACCGCCATTCAATATGATCATGGATGATCATCCAGAATCAGTGCCGTGTTCCTGCTTTCTCCCCATATCCATGATTATGAGAGCTACTGTATATCTAACTCTCTCTTGAATACATCCAGTAAATTGGCCTCTACTGCCTTCTGTGGCAGTGAATTCCACAGATTCTTGATTGGTAAGAATCAAGGGGAGACGGCAGGAGAAGTTCATAAGGGAGAAAAGCCATAGTTGTTGGTATCCTCACATGCATTTCTTTCAATTTCTTCACGTCTACTTCCCTCTCTTTTCTGGGCAGAATGTAAATAGAGGTACGGTGACAGTTGTATTTTAGTATGCTCTCCAGTCAGCAGAAAGACTATGCATGCTTACGTTATTGGGTATTTTAAAATCAGGTTCTTTATTAGTAAGGGTGTCAAAGGTTACAGGAAGAAGGCAGGAGAATGGGTTTGAGAGGGAAAGATAGCAATGAAAAGTCTGAGGGAAAAACTAACTGCTCCAATAACTTATGAACTAATGGCCACCACATGCACTACTACCGTGGACTTGTTTTTTACTAATGTCTAGTTTGTTCCGCAGTCTTTGGCCCTTTGCTGGTTTGCACTAATGTCTAGTTTGTTCCGCAGTCTTTGGCCCTTTGCTGGTTTGGATAAGCTATGTATAATTTATTTTTTCACGTTGTCTGAATCTATGTGCTTATGACGCTGCTGCAAGCATTATTTTCGTGATATCCATTCTACCTGTACCTTGCTGCACTTGTGCGTATGACAATAAATACTTGAATTGACTTGTCTTGGCATTGTGTATAGAAGTTAGGACGTTATGTTGCAATGGTCCAAGACATTAAAGAGGCTGCACTGTACTGTGTTCAGTGTTCATCAACCAGGAAGACCCCATTAAGATGGAGAGAGTACAGCAAAGATTTATGAAGATATTGATAGGACTGGATTAGAGTGAAAGATTGGGCAGCCTAGGTCTTTATCCCTTGAATCATAAGAAACTGAGGGTTGCTTTTATATAGACACTAGACTAAGTGAGACCCGTTGTGTCCCAATCACATGGGATGCCTGGTCCCCCAATGCAACTCATTCCACAACACAATATTCCACCACTCACCCGTTCCTCCAATGCAAACCGTTCCCCCAATGTAATATTCCACCACTCAACCATAGCCCCTAACTACGCAGGCATGGCTCATTCCCCCGCATCCCCGAGCACTCCATCCCCCGCCTCTTCCTGTGTGGGAGGGGAGGAGGGGAGTAGGAGGGGAGGAGGGGTGTGTGTGGATGGGGAGGTGTAGGGGGGGGGGGGGGGATGAGGATGGTGTGGAGGGAGGGGGGTGTGTATGTGGCTGGGATGGGTGTAGGAAGGGGGGGTTGTGTGGGCGGGGGGTGGGGGTGGGGAGGTTGTGGGGGTGGGGGGGATTGTGGTGGCGGGTGGGTTATGAGGATGGGAGGGATTGTGGGGGCGGGGGGGTTGTGGGGCGGGTGTGTTGTGGAGGCTGGGGGGTTGTGTGGATGGGGGGGATTGTCGGGGTGGGGGGTTTATGGGGGTACTTGTGTCGGTGGGGGGTGTTGTGGGGTGAGGGGATGTTGTGGGGAGGGGGGTGTGTGGGCAGGGGGGAATTGTGGGGGGAGAGCAGTGTGTGGGCGGGGGTGAGGGGGGAGTGAACTCAGAGAAATGATGGGGGAAGAGCCATGGGGGAGAGGGGGCATCATGGGGGAGGGGGGGGAAGAAGCCAGCGAGGGGAACCAGAGGGGCAGTGGCTGGAATTGATGGTGCGATGGGGACTCACAGCGGGCTCTGGTCGGTGTCCTTCACCGTGATCAGAGTCTCTGCTTTCCATTTGGCGACATTGGCAACTTCTCCGACTCTGGGCTAGGCTAGGTCTCCCACACTGGGCTGGACTGGGTCTCTGACTCTGGGCTGAGCTGGGCAGAGTTTCTGATGCTGGGCTGGGCTGGCTCTCCGACGCTGGGCTGCTTGGGGCTGGCCATCCTCAGCTCCAGCAGAGACGCGAGGGCGCAGGAAGGGGTGGACCGTCCCGGTGAATGACGGGGAAGAGACTAATCCGCGCGGCGCTGAATGGCAGGATAAGAGATCGATCTGCGCACATGCTGTTTTTAAGATTTTTTAAACCTCACTAACTTTTACAACAATCAACCGTTTAGAACGAAACTTGGTGCACTCGCAGCACAGGAGAACGGCGAGTGAACTGGCAAATAATCGTAGCACTATCGCGAACCATTTTTGCGCAAATAGAAAGGCGACACAAACCGGAAGATAACAAGAACAGAGTTTTACTTATGTATAGGTATACATTTATGAGGGGCATAGATAGGATGAGTACGCACAGTCTATTCCCCAGGATTGGGAAATCAAAAACTAAAGTTTAAGGTTTAACAAAAACTGAAGTTTAAATTGAAAGGATAATGATTTAATAGGAACCTGAGAAACTACGTTTTCCACACAGAGGGTGGCATGTATATGGAATAAGCTGCCAGATTAAGTGATTGAGGCTGGTAGTACGATAAAAACGAAGGGACATTTAGGCACATAAATGAAATAGAAAGATTTAGAGGGATATCGGTCAAACACAAGGACTTGGTACTAGCACAGATGGGCATCCTGCTCAGCATGGATGTGTTGGCTGAAGTGCCTCTGTCTGTGCTGTAAGGCTCCATGAATATCTGACTGTGAAGGTAGTAGTACCCATCAGCATTTTAGTCATACTTCCCCCAAAAGTCAGCAAATTTACAGCAAAATAACAGTACTTTTACTGGAAGAACACAAGACCGCTAATTTCTCAAAATAGTTATGGAGGAGTAATAAATGCTGGGTTTGTCAGTGTTGTCCGTTCCATTTTATATCGAAGTCAAGTGAGTGACTACGTGAAGAGCCCGTCAGCCCACATGCGTGTCATTACATCGACGCAAGGCGCGAGAATCGGAACAGTTCGAAAGGTAAGAGAAACATTTTCCTTCAGGAATGGGCAGGTAAGGTAAAAGAAACATTTTCCTTCAGGAATGGGCCACTGCTCGGAAAACAAGGGCAGCGAGCCCGGACTGGAGGCGGAATAAAAATAGCAACAGCCGGCGCGGCCGGGAGAACTGAATGCTATGGAGGCTCAGTGGGAGCTCACGTTCTAAAAATGGCAATGGCTGGCGCGGCCGGGATAGCTGAATGCTATGGAGGCTCTGCAGGAGCTCACGTTCTAAAAATAGCAGCAACCGGCGCAGCCAGGATAGCTGAACACTGTGGAGGCTCCGTGGGGGCTGGCGTTTAAAATGCTCCATGCACCGGAGGCATTAACAGATGGCTCCAGTCAAATGCCTGTGGCAACACCTGGCTCAGGGTTGCAGTATTCCTCCCACTCTGATGAGGGGAGTATCGGAGAATATTAGTGACTCCGATTATGGGCTGAGGATATATAGCGCAAACGCCGTGAGGCTTAGCAGGTGCTGGCGATTATAAAACATAGCGTTGGCGGCTCGACTAGGACATATGGGGGCTAGAGGCCAGAGGAGACAACACCTGGTTCAGGGTTGCATTCTATTTCCTCCCCGAAAATACACTGTTGAGGCTCCAGAAAGGAGCATGGACTAGGAGTCACTAACAGGCGCAACCTGTCTAGTAAGTACAATTAATAAATGAATAAACAAACAAACAAATAGAAAAAATAAATGGATGAATAAATAAAAAGGTCAGGAAATGTGATTCTAGCTCAGGAGACATTTTCAGGCTGTGTCAGTCAGATGACTGTGGCAGCAACACCTGGTTCAGGGTTGCGTTATAATATCTCCCACTCAGAAGAAGGGAAGCAATACCTGGCTCAGGGTTGTGTTATGATATTTCCCACTCAGAAGAGGGGAGTGTTGGAGATTCTTACATATGTGAATCCAACTATGTGGATATCGATAAGGAAATCGAATCCCTGAACTAATGGGGGATATGCTTCATTTTTAATCATATGAAGGAGCTACCGGCTCTTGTCACATATTTGCCATCTCTTTGGGGATAGAAGATCTGGCTAAAAGTATCCAGGAAATATGTCAGTCCAGATAATTGACATGCTTTTGGATGTTTCCATACGTCAATTTCATCAGTTGGGATATGTTGGCAACTAAATTATGTCAGCAAGTCTGAAACCGCTCTGAAGACATTTCGGACTTTTGCAAGTCAGTAGATGGGCTCAGCTCTCGGAAGTGCAGGAAATTGCATCATCACTTCTCTGTAATACCCAGTTGGGGCTTTTGCCTTTGCAAAATGCTATAAGACATGAGATAATTCCCAAAATGGCTCATTTTTACAGGGCCAGTAATGTGCAGCTTGCATAGTATCTCTTCAGAGAGGACTTATGTAGCAAGTAGAAGACTTCCAGGGCGAATTTTAGGCGGCTGTGGGGGTGGAATACCATCCTAGGTGGTTAAAGCTCCAGTATTCACCCTGTATTCAAGGAGTAGGAAGCGCCGTTGAAGCTCCGGAGAGGAGCAGTCAGGAGTCACTAGCTGGCCTCGCAAGAATAGCTTGGAAGTGGAAGTGGCGGCGCTGCTTGTCAGCTGTGGCTCGCCTGCAGTCCGTCTGTCTTTTATTTTATTTTTGTCCTCGTCCCTGTTTTTGGTGTTTATTTTTGGTTTGTTGGGTTGTGTATGTGTGTGGGGGGGGGGGAGGGTGGGAGAAACGGGGTTTTAGTCTCTCCCTTCGGGGGGATGCGACTTTACCTGTCGTGTCCCCCGACACCGTCTCCGTCTGTGCTGAGGCCCTGGTGACGGCCTTCCAGCTTCCAGCGGCGGCGGCGCGGCCTTCAGAGCTTCAGCGGCGACCTGCTTCCGGCGGCGACCTGGGCTTCTGGAGCTGCGGTGCTCCAGCGGCGGCCTGGTTCCCTCTGAGCTGCGGTGCTCCAGCGGCGACATGGGATTCGGGAGCTGCGGTGCTCCGGCGCGGCCTGGTTCCCTCTGAGCTGCGGTGCTCCGGCGGCGGCCTGGTTCCCTCTGAGCTGCGGTGCTCCAGCGGCGGCCTGGGATTCGGGAGCTGTGGTGCTCCAGCGGCGGCCTGGTTCCCTCTGAGCTGCGGTGCTCCAGCGGCGGCCTGGGATTCGAGAGCTGCGGTGCTCCAGCGGCGGCCTGGGATTCGAGAGCTGCGGTGCTCCAGCGGCGGCCTGGTTCCCTCTGAGCTGCGGTGCTCCAGCGGCGGCCTGGGTCTCGGGAGCTGCGGTGCTCCAGCGGCGACCTGGGTCTCGGGAGCTGCGGTGCTCCAGCGACGTTCCGGCGGCGGGCCCTGGGGCGGTGTTCCAGCGGCGGGCCCTGTGGCGGTGTTCCAGCGGCGGGCCCTGTGGCGGTGTTCCAGCGGCGGGCCCTGTGGCGGTGTTCCAGCGGCGGGCCTGTGGCGGTGTTCCGGCGTCAGCGGTGGCGGAGGCCTGGATCTCCTCAACGCAGAGGGAGAATAAGGAGGGGAGAAAGACAGTGACCCTAAGACTTTTGCCTTCCACCACAGTGAGGAGGTTTGGTGAACTCACTGTGGTGGATGTTAATTTTGTGTTTATTGTACGGTATTGTTATTTTTATATATGTATGACTGCAGGCACGTAATTTCGTTCAGACCGAAAGGTCTGAATGACAATAAAGGAATTCAATTCAATTCAATTCAATTGTTTAACCAGGCTTGCAGTAATGGCAGGCGTGACCTGTCCAGTGAGCCCCGCTGAGGCTCCGAAGGAGTAGCTGGCCAAAGGAGCAGCCTGTCTATCCAGGCTGGGAATAAACTGGTAGCGTGGCCTGCACAATAAAGCTCCAGCAATGGTCTGAGAGGCTGTAGGTCGACGAAGTTGTCTGTCCCATTCGGTACAGGAATGCTGGCAGGCATGCCTTACACGGTAATATCACTTTTGAGCTCCGGAAATGAGCTGTTGGCAAGCGTTGAGCTGAAGATGTGGTCAGACAAGGTCTGCAATGGAACTTCGCTGAAGCTCCAACAAGCAGGTCGACCAAGGTTTGGATTTACTGGCAGCAAGGGCTGTCTAGTATCTTTTCACTGTCTCTGGAGAAGATTAGGTTGATGCAGAGACATTGGCAGGGTGCCTAGCATAGTAACCTCTGTAAGTTCCAAGTAGGAACAGCTTGGTTACCCTGGTTCAGCGTGGACCATCTTGGAACTGGCTGGCCATATGGGCATATTGACCAGGGAAGCACTGCCTCAACATCTGTGATTGAGGTTATCAGGCTGCTCAGTAGAGTGAAGTAGTTGAAGTCTCCCTAAACACATGTTTAAATTTATGCTCAGTTAGTGGAGTTGCCTGTTCATTGGAAAGATCATTGCCATCCTCTCTGGGATAGGTAGCTACCAGCAGGAAGCCGGTCTGGCATGTAGTATTTTTAATCTGACCTGCATGTTCATGTTGTGAATCAAAAATGTATATATAATAATCTGTAGGCTTTCAATACCAGTATTCCTGATTAAGTGGCTGGTCGAAGAGATTGTGTTGCGCACACTGGCGACTCAGACAGATGGTTTCAGTCAGAGGACTGTGAAGCAATTCCAGGTCCAGGCTTGCATTAAGCTAATTTCCACTCTGAGGAAGAACGCTGAGGATTCAAGGTGACTCTGACAATCAAGAGTTGATAGGAACTTGTATTCCCACAACAAGTGGATGCTATGTTTCAGCTCTAGTCATAAGGTTCTGATTATATGTTATCAGCGAAATAAATGAATAAATAGATAATGCATCTTCCGTAGCAAAAATATCCGTCCGTATGGTCAATAGAGGAAACGATGGTTCCAAGTGGAATCAGTGACACCTCACAGAGGATGAGTAGTCTGCCCAAGAATAAGAGGGGTATATTTCTGATTTTTCTCAAGATTGCAGAAACGTGGAGCATGGCAAATCAGGCTAGGATTTGGTTAATCTGATCATGTGTTTGGTTACCCAGTTTGAGATGGATGATTGGCTTTCAGCAATTTAGCTGAATAAGATAATCGATCTTGAAGATGCATACGTTGCTATATCTAGACACAAGAGGCACAGATATATCTGGTGTTTTGATAACAAAGCCACTGGTGGAAGCTAATGCTGCCCTACTCAAATCAAAAGGGCATTGTGTCATCGGGTTTTAGATGACATGCAAAGTTTGCAGCTGATAAGACTTAGGGATTTATCAGTAGATGCCTCTTACGATATTAAGGATGAGGCCACATGAAATGTAATAGTGCCAACTTTGCCTATTCATTCAGCGTGTCCATGGTAAGGCGGCTGAAAGAAGCTCCTATTTACTTGAAGTCACGAGTGATGGCTGGTGCAGCCCTTTTCTCGGGCAGTTAGCTCTGCATGATTGTATGGGAAGTTTGTGAACAAGGCATGTGAGTTACTTTTAAACGGAAGTAACAGAGGTTTGTGTTGCTTTCAGTTTGGGCTTAGAGGTGCGATTATGTGATAGCACAATTGACACTGCTTGTGCTGCTTTGTCATTCTCTATAGTCCCATAAGTGGGACAATAAATGATTGATTATTCACCCACTGTTCACTAACGTTACGCAAGGTGTCTTTTATATGTTGCTCAAAAAGCCTAGACTCATTGTAGTATGCAATGTTTATCAGTAAATTATTATACAGATATTCATCTACTGTATTCCTAATGGGAGCAGTATCTTTTAAGTTGATTATGCTTTTTGCAATTGATTTCAGCACAAAGAACACAGTCTTTACTCAATCTCTGGCTCAGTCTCTGGGTCATAACTGACATGAGTGTAGTTTATTATGGGAATGATCTCATAAAGGAAAACGGGCATGGTTGCGTAAATTTGGAGTTGACAGCATACCCACCAGATTGGAGATTGGGTGTGTTATTATGTATACAGATACACTGAGCTTGCTAGTACCTATGAGATGAAGGATAGTTTCTTCATTGTTAATTAATAGTCTCTCAAGAGATTGCTGATGGCTCTTTAGCAGCCAATAGAATGAATATTTCCTTTTGATCATACCGCAGGAGGCCTACATAGTGCATTTTCAGAAGTTATAAAATTTGGTTGAATATGCCTGGATGTTTGCAGATAGAATTCTGAACAGTGTTGCATGAGTTATTGTCTAACTCAAAGCCAGTTGGGATGGTGGTCCGATTAAGAGCAATGGCCATGTATGCAAGTTAGCATTATAGTATTAATAACCCATGTTTTCTACCATTTATGATTTATCTGTTTAAGTGTTTCACACACAGATTGGGTTACTGCATGAAACCACAGAGCTTTGAAGGCTTCACGAAGTTACTCATGCGACTTCCATATAAAATAGAAAGATTAAACGAAAACTTACCATTTGAAGTTTGATCTTTATTTTATGAGAAGTTGAAGTGAGGGATCACGTGCCCTCCACTCCCAACCCTGATTCTCATAAAGATCATCCGGTAAGTCTAGGGTTGTTAATCTTTCTATAGTTTAAATCCGTACAACTGGTCTGTGGCTTCATACAGTTGCTCTGAAGATTGGCGCGCATGCGGGCTGGTGGGCTCTTCACGTAATCCCTCACTTCAAGTTCTCATAAAATAAAGATGAAACTTCAAACGATAAGTTTTCGTTTAATCTTTCTATTAAATGAACTAAATATAAAAGTCTGCTGATGTCACATAATTCATGTTCATAAGTTATAGGAGCAGAATTAGACCATTAATAAAAGGACGTTCCTTTAGGATGGAGATGAAGAGGAATTTCTTTAGCCAGAGAGTGGTGAATCTGTCTAAGTCATCTGTGGAGGCCAAGTCATTAGTCTCTTTCAAAGCAAAGATTGATAGGTTCTTAATTATTAAGGATGTCAAATGTTAAGCGGAGAAGACAAGGGAATGGTGTTGAGAAGGAAAAGTAAATCATACATGATTGAATGGCAGAAATTCAATGGGCTGAATGGCCTAATTCTGCTTCTGTATCTTATGATCTTCAATGTGCCGTTATTCTTTGAAAATGCTCTTTTCTCACTAGCACTCCTATAACTTTACAGAGTCATCCACCTTAGTATGATGAGCATTCCTCCAATCCAGAGAATTTCTTTAAGCCAATATCTTTTCCCAGCAGATGTGATCCAGAGGACACGGCAACTTCCTGTGGTAAGATTGTAACCTTACCTAGGTATTTCACCGTTACAACAGCAATTCCAACTATTTCACTTGTAGTTTTCCCAAGTTGGTTGTGTCTTTTTGGGTTCGGGTGCGGACCACCTGGCCATCCAGCTGCACATTCATTCTGATTCATCAATGTAACACTGCACCAGCGTAAATCACAAACTTCATATCTCCATCATTCATAAGTTCATAAATTATAGGAGCAAATTAGGCCATTTGGCCCATCAAGTCTACTCTGCCATTCAATCATGGCTGATCTATCATTCCCTCTCGACCCCATTCTCCTGCCTTCTTCCCATAACCCTTGATACCCGTACTAATCAAGAATCTATCAAACTCAGAGTCATAGAATCATATGGCATTGAAATAGTCCATGTGGCTTTCAGGCCCCAATTTATTCTGATCTTATTTTATACTCATCTTGTTCCCATCAACACCCAGGGTTCGACCCCTCACCTGCACACTAAGGGCAATTTACAGTGAGCAATTGGCCCATCAACCCATGTCTTTGGGATGTAGGAAGGAACAAGTCAAGAGTGTTTGATTGCCATATGTACTGAAAACAGATCAATAAAATTCTTGCTTGCAGCATCAAAACAGATCTGTAACACAATAAACAAAATAAAGTTCAAAAAGTAAAAAATAAATCAATATTCGTACAAAACAACAGCCCTAAGTCCCTATTTGTAGTGTTCAAGAGCCTATTAGTTCTTCCCGCTAGCAGGAGTGAAATGGGAGAGTGGCCAGGGTTGTGTGGGTCACTGATGCAGACTGCCTATTTTGAGGCAGCATCTCCTTTAGATCCCTTCAATGGTGTGGAGATCAGTACCTGTGAAACAGTCACAAGAGGAACATGCAAGCACCATGCAGACAATATCGGAAGTCAGGATTGAACTCAAATCACTGGAGTTGTGAATGTGCAGCTCTACTAACCGTGCCACTGTGGTGACCCAATAAGTTTTAGAGTTCTTCACATATCCAAAATATTAATATTTTGACACAAAATCAAGAATGCAAATAAAATATCAATATAAGATATCAAATGGGAAATCATTGTGTGAGGCATTGGTCAGCACAAAAAAAGATGAATGGAGATATAACATTGCAACTTGTATTTTCTGTCCAACACATGCTGGCAATAAAGTTTTGCACCATATGAGGACTCCTGCATGAGAAATTGTTCTCAGCATGGTTTGTAATGAAATAATATTATTGAAGACATTTAGGTCTTATTATTGACATAAATCAACCGAAAACCGTAATAGATTAATGTAATGCTGTTAAAGGGGATGGTAGAAATTAGTAAACCTAAAGGCAGCAAGGTAATTGTACTTGCTGTAAACCTACTCTAAATGAGCAAATGGATGGCAAATTAAAGTACTGTGGGGAATTAGGTTATAATGATCATGGAAAAATTCAAAAATAAAATGGTCAGACAAGTAAAAGCAGAGAGAGGTGCAAGGACAATAACTACAGTGATATTCAGCACCATGCCAACAGAACATGGAAAGCTTGCCAAAGTCAATGGTGTTGTGCAAGACCATAGGCTAACTTTATGTCTATCCAAGGAGTTCTATAAAGATTAATTGGGACACATGAGATAAACGACTAACAAACATGGAATATGAGTGTTAAACCTCTCCTGGTGTAATGTTGCAATTGGATAGTGTCCAATGTCTTTTTTGAAATAATGCAATAGATTGGTAAATATTTAATGAAAATGGAGTCAATGCCACAGCTCATTTGGCAGTGCCAATTACTGGAGAACATACCTAATGACTTAAAGCGCACTACACATTCAGAAAAGTTATGTGATATGTCAGCAGGTGATATGTCACACTTTAATTAGATCTTTATCTCAACCAGGGAACTACATTAATGATGAAGGAATGCAATTTTCATAAATTGTGCAGAATTTGCCATTCAGAGGCATGTTTCTATCCATCATATCCATTCAAAGACTCTAGGTACTAATATTGATAATATCTCCTCCTCCACCCCCACCCTGAAATATGCTCATGTAAGGATAAGAAACATTGTATCAATATTATATATGATTGTTTGACAGTATACATCAATTGACATTATGTTGGGTTCATGGGGGGTGGTTTTGGAAGGGATGATGCTCCTCAACCTGCGGAGTATTCTGGACAATACAGCTCATCCCCTCCATGACACACTGGTCAACCTGAGAAATACCATCAGCAACAGTCTGCTTCCACCAAGATGCAGCACAGAATGCCACAGGAGATCCCTTTTCCCTGTGGCTATCAAACTGTACAACTTCTCCCCCTTCTGTCATGGGGTAGATTGACTCCCCTCCCCCCTTATCTCCCCCCCCCCCCCCACCTCTAACACCTGCAGCTCCCTAGGGTAGAGAAATCAGAGATTCACAGCTCTCTGTGGGAACCCCAAATCCCACAAAAATATGGGATGTGGGGTTCCCCAAATCCCACAAAAATATGACTGAGTAAGGTAGCAAAGAAAAGGAAGGTAGTGTGCCATAATGATTGCTGTCCAGTGGCTCTGACATTCACCAGCACAAAGTGCGTTGAAAGACTGGTGATGACGCACATTAACTCCAGCCTCCCTGGACAATCTTGATCCACTGCAGTTTCCCCACTGCGGATGCCATCCCCTTGGCCCTAGATTCATCTCTGCAACACCTACACAACAAGGACATCAATGTCAAACTCATATTTCTTGACTTTGGTTTACCCTATAATGCATAATCCCATCCAAATTTACCTCCCAACTCCTGGACCAAGGAATTGGCACCACCATCTTGCCACTGGATCCTTGACTTTTTGACCCATGGACAGGATTCTCTGGTCTGATGAAACCAAGATTGAACTCTTCAGCCTGAATGCCAAGCATCACGTCTGGAGGAAACCAGACACCGATCATCACCTGGCCAATACCATACCTACGGTAAAGCATGGTGGTGGCAGCACCATGCTGTGGGGATGTTTTTCAGCGTCAGGAACTGGGAGACTAGTCAGGATCGAAGGAAAGATGAACGGAGCAAAGTACAGAGAGATCCTTGATGAAAACCTGCTCCAGAGTGTTCAGGATCTCAGACTGGGGCAGATGTTCACCTTTCACAGGACAACGACCCTAAGCACACAACCAAGACAACACAGATTTGTGACAAAAATGTGTATGCCCTTGAATGGCCCAGCCAGAGCCCGGACTTGAACCCGATCAAACATCTCTGGAGGGGCCTGAAAATAGCTATGTATTGATGCTGCCCATCCACCCTGACAGACCTTGAGAGGATCTGTAGAAAAGAATGGGAAAAATTACTCAAATACGGGTGTGCCAAGATTGTAGCGTCATACCCAAGAAGACCTGAGGCTGTAATCGCTGCCAAAGGTGCCTAAACAAAGCACTGAGTAAAGTTACTGAATACTTCTGTAAATGTGATATTTCAGTTATTTCTTTTCAATTACTATGCAAACATTTCTAAACACCTTTTTTTGCTTTTTTATTATGGGGTATTGTGTGTAGATTGATGATAAAAAAAAAAAAATTTGATCCATTTTAGAATAAGGCTGTAACGTAACAAAATGTGGAAAAAGTGAAGGGGTCTGAATACTTTCTGAATGCACTGTATATATTACTAATGATCTGCGAAGATGATTGTGTTAATCTTAGTGAAGGTGGCTTGAAAGATGGTTGCAGCCGGATCTTGATCGATTGGCCAGGTGGGCTGAGAAATGGTTGATGGAATTTAATACAGAGAAATGTGTGGTGTTGCATTTTGGGATGTCTAATGAGGGCAGGACCTACACAATGAACAGTAGGCCTCTGGGGTGTGTGGTAGAGCAGAGGGATCTAGCAGTGCAGGTGACTGGTTCCTTGAAGGGCGAGCCACATGTAGATAAGGTGGTCAAAAAGGCTCTAGGCACATTGGCCTTCATCAGTCAGAGTATTGAGTATAGAGGTTGGGTGGTTATGTTGCAATTGTATAAGACGTTGGTGAGACTGCATTTGGAATATTGTGTTCAGTTCTGGGCACCATGTTATAGGAAAGATATTGTCAAGCTTGAAAGGATTCAGAGAAGATTTATGAAGTTGCCAGGACTAGAGGGTCTGAGCTATAAGGAGAGATTGAGTAGGCTGGCTCAATATTCCTTGGAGCACAGGAGGATGAGGAGTGATCTCATAGAGGTGTACAAAACCCTGAGAGGAATATATCGAGTAGATGCACCGACTCTCTTGCCCAGAGTAGGGGAATCGAGGACCATAGGTTCAAGGTGAAGAGGAAAAGATTGAATAGGATTCTGAGGGGTAGCTTTTTCACGCAAAGGGTTGTGGGTGTATGGAACAAGCTGCCAGAGGAAGTAGTTGAGGCCGGGACTATCCCAACGTTTAGGAAACAGTTAGAACAGAGAAACATAGAAAATAAGTGCAGGAGGAGGCCATTCGGCCCTACTAGCCAGCACCGCCATTCATTGTGATCATGGCTGATCGTCCCCTATCAATAACCCGTGCCTGCCTTCTCCCCATATCCCTTGACTCCACTAGCCCCTAGAGCTCTATCTAACTCTCTCTTAAATCCATCTAATGACTTCTTAAATCCATCCAGTTAGACAGGTACATGGATAGGACAGGTTTGGAGGGATATGGACCAAGCGCAGGGAGGTGGGACTAGTGTAGCTGCATGTTGGCCAGTGTGGGCGAGTTGGGCCAAAGGGCCTGTTTCCACACTGTATCACTCTGTGACTCTATGCCGTGGACCAATCCCATTGAAGCAATGCCTCTACTTCTTCAGGAGACTGAAGAAATTCACCTTACCTCCAATGACTCTTACAAACTTCTGGAGATGAATCATAGAAATCATTACAGCTTGGTTTGGGAAAAGCTCTCTCCAACACTGCAGAGAGTTGTTGGATATAGCCCTGTCCATCTCGACCAGACTCCTATTGTCTCCATCTAATCTACACTTCACACTGCCTCAGGAAAGCAGCCAATATAATCAAAGACCTTACCTTCCCATGTCATTCCTTCTTCTCCGTGCTCCTGTTGGGCAGATTATACATAAGTTTGAAAGCACACATCACCAGAGCAGGAACAGCTTTTTTCCCTCCAATATCAGGCTTTTGAACTGCTCTTCCATAAGCTTGTGTACAGTCCAATTCTCCTCTACGTCATTTGCGGAATGGGACTTTGTCACTGAAACTGTACGCTGCAATGCTGAAAACTATATTCTGCATTGTATCTTTCTCTTTGGTATACCTATTATACTTGTGCTGGACAGAAAATATAAGTTGTAATGTTATATTTCCATTTTCTCTTCTGTTTTTGCCATAACTGAAACCTCCCACAATGTTTTTCCATTTGTCATTTTATAGTCATCTTGTATTGTATACTTGATTTGGCGCATATAACACATAGCTTTTGACTATAATTTGGTACATGTGTCAATAATAAAGCTGAACTTAAACTTGAGTGTGTAGCTGATTTATGGAAGTTATAACAGGACTCTAATAGTTGCAAAGAGTTAGGTTACAATGCGGGCTCAATGATGCTCAGTAGTTGTTATCAGAGTTGAATTTGACCTATGAGACTGCACTGAAAATTTACCAGAGGGAACAGTAACAAAAGCATGCAGGATTTGCCAGCTGAGACCAGCTGTTTCATGTTATAGCATGCACGGTCGACCAGTGGCAAAATACTTTTTGAAGCAAACCCCAGTACCATTTTAAAAAGGGAAACAAAGCCTTCTAACTCTGTGGAGGGAAACAAATGTAGTTTGAATGTTGTTTCATGTATGAAAAATGTCACATATGCGGTTTGACATGGCACATTGACATATCTTGTAGGAAATTTGAGAAAATAAAATTAAAGGAAGATGTTTGAAATATCTTAATTTTCCATCCTTCTTATACTTTAAAGAAAACAATTGAAGACTGTAATAACGCGTAAGTGTTCACAATGTTTAATGAAGTAGGATTTAATTTAACACCAATTGTCATGAAAGTGAATGATGGAGATATGACGTTTATGGGTTACCCTGATGAATCAGACTGAATGCGCAGCTGGATGGTCAGAAAATGCCACATCAGAACTCATAAAGGCACAACCAGATTGGAAAACCTGTACAAGTGAAAGCACTGAAATAGTTGGAGTTGCTATTGTAATGGTGAAATACCAATGGTTAAAATATTACCACAGGAAGTTATTTGTGTGCTCGGGATCACATCAGCTGGGAACATATTGGCTTAAATAAATTCCTTGGATTGGAGGAATCTTCATCATGGTAAGGCGGGTGACTGCAACAATACAAGAGGTTCCAATGAGAAAAGAAGAGCTTTATCAAGGATCGAATCACAACAAATTTATTTATAAAGCACATTTAAAAACAACCCACGTTGACCAAAGTGCTCTACAGACCAGAGCAGATAGCTAAAATCACAAAAAGAAACAGGCATATACTGGAATGCACACAGCACATAGGTACAAATAATCAGCTCAAAGACACAAAACAAAGATCAAAGTTGAGCTGGGCACATTGAAATGCACTCAAGATCATAAGATCATCAGACATAGGAGCAGAATTAGGCCATTCAGCCCATTGTGTCTGCTCTGCCATTCAATCACGGATGATCTTTTTTTCCCTCTCAACCATTGAAAGGATGTGGAAACGATGTTTCCACTGGTGGGAGAGCCTAGGGTCAGAGGTCATAGCCTCAGAATTAAAGAGTGCTCTTTTAGAAAGGTGAGGAGGAACTTCTTTAGTCAGAAGGTAGTTAATCTGTGGAATGCATTGCCACAGAGGGCTGTAGAGGCCAAGTTAGTGGATATTTTAAAGGCAGCGATAGATAAATTCTTGATTAGAATGGGTGTCAAAGGTTATGGGGAGAAGGCAGGAAAATGGGATTAGGAAGCAGAGATCAACCATGATTGAATGGTGGAGTCGACTCGACTCGACGTGAACCCAATTCTCCTGTCTTCTCCCTGTAAGTTTTGATGACCTGAAGAATCAAGAACATATTACGCTCTGTGTTTAAAATACCTAATGAGTTGGCCCAGAAACACTAGGGGACCGGGAGGGAGGAAATGAAGGGAAAACACATTAGTCATGAAATTGTGTTAGATAAACTGTTGGGACTGAAGGCAGATAAATTCCCAGGGCCTGATGGTCAATATCCCAGAGTACACAAGGAGGTGGCCCTCGAAATCGTGGATGCATTGGTGATCATTTTCCAATGTTCTCTCGACTCTTGATCAGTTCTTGTGGACTGGAGGGTAGCCAATGTAACTCCACTTTTTAGGACAGGAGGGGGAGAGAAAATGGGGAATTATAGACCAGTTAGCCTTACATCGGTAGATGGGAAGATGCTTGAGTGGATTATTAAAGATATAATAGCAGAGAATTTGTAAAGCAATGACAGGATCGGTCAAAGCCAGCATGGATTTATGAAGGACTAATTATTCATGCTTAACTAATCTTCTGGAAATTTTGGGGGATTTTTGGAAATGTAACAAGTAGAATGGATAAGGGAGAGCCAGTGGATGTGGTGTATCTGGACTAATCTGGATCAGATTAGCGTGCAAAACCTGAGCACTTGGTATTGGCGGTAGGGTATTGACATGGATAGAGAACTGGTTGGCAGACAGGAAGAAAAGCTTAGGCATTGAGGGTCCTTTTCAGAATGGCAGGCAGAGATTAGTGGGGTGCGGCAAGGCTCAGTGCTGGGACCCCAGTTATTTACAATATATGTTAACAATTTAGTGGAGGGGATTAAATGTAACATCTCCAGGTTTGCGGATGACACAACACTGGGTGTCACTGTGAGCTGTGAGGAGGATGCTATGAGGCTGCAGGGTGACTTGAATAGGTGGGTGAGTGGGAAGATGCATGGCAGAAGCAGTATAATGTAGATAATTATGAGGTTATCCACTTTTGTGGCAAGAACAGGAAGGCAGATTATTATCTGAATGGTGTCAGACTATGAAAAGGGGAGGTGCAATGAGACCTGGGTATCCTTGTACATCAGTCACTGAAAGTAATCATGCAGGTTCAGCAGGCAGTGAAGAAAGCTAGTGGCATGTTGGCCTTCATTGTAAGAGGATTTAAGTTTAGGAGCAAGGACATCCTACTGCAGTTGTACAGGGCCCTGGTGACAGTGCACCTGGAGTATAGTGTGCAGTTTTGGTCTTCTAATTTGAGGAAGGACATTCTTGCTATTGCGGGAGTGAAGTGTATTTTACCAGGATGTCGGGATTGACATATGATAAAAGAATGGATCGACTGGGCTTGTATTCACTGGAATTTAGAAGGATGAGGGGGCATCTTATAGAAACATAAAATTCTTAAAGGATTGGACAGGCTAAATTCAGGAAAGATGGTCCCAATGTTGGGGGAGTCCAGAACCAGAGGTCACAGTTTAAAGATAAGGGCTAGGCCATTTATGACTGATGAGGAAAAACAATTTCACACAGGTTGTGAATCTGTGGAATTCTCTGTCACAGAAGGCAGTGGAAGCCAAGTCATTGGATTTTTTCAAGAGAGAGTTAAATCTAGCTCTGAGGGTTAAAGGAATCAAGGGGTATTGGGAAAAAGCAGGAACAGGGTACTGATTTGGGATGATCAGCCATGATCATATTGAATGGCGGTGCTGGCTCGAAGGGCCAAATGGCCTACTCCTGCACCTATTTTCTTTGTTTCTATGCCTTCACAGATGAATTCCACAGATTCACCACCCTCCGGTTAAATAAATTCCTCCTTATCTCCATTCTAAAGTTCCTTTTATTCTGAGGCTGTGCCCTCTGGTCCCAGACTTTCTCATTATTGGAAACATCCTCTCCACTGAAGCCCAAGTTTATGCTGATTCCAATGATTCACCAAAATTTGGGTTGGAAATGGACAGATTTGTTAGTGATGAAGTAACTGAACCTGCTAAATACTCTATTATGCCACTGCTTAGTTTACTTTACTTTAGTTTAGAGGTACAGCACAGATACAGGCCCTTCAGCCCACCAAGTCCACACTGACCAGCGATCCCCACACATTAACACACGCCTAGGGACAATTTACACATACCAATTATACAAACCCAAGCCAATTAACCTACAAATCAGGTATTTGATGGTATTTCAGTCTCAATCACAGAGGCCGACGTCAGGAAATCCTTCAGAGGGGTGAACCCTCGAAAAGCGTCTGGACCTGATGGTATACCTGGTCATCTTCTAAAAACCTGTGCGGACCAACTGGCTGGAGTTTTTACGGACATTTTCAACCTCTCACTTCTGAGGTCTGGGGTTCCCACCTGCTTCAAAAGGGCATCAATTATACCAGTGCCCAAGAAGAGCAAGGTGACGTGCCTCAATGACTATCGACCTGTGGCACTAACGCCTGTGGTGATGAAGTGCTTCGAGAGGTTGATCATGCAGCAAATCAACTCCTACCTCGACAAAAACCTGGACCCATTGCAGTTCGCTTACCGCCACAACAGATCAACGGTGGATGCGATCTCACTGGCTCTCCACTCCGCTCTGGACCACTTGGACCACAAATACTCATATGTCAGGCTGTTATTCATCGATTACAGCTCGGCATTTAATACTATCATCCCCATTTAATACTATCAACCAAGCTGGTTACCAAACTCGCAGAATTGGGTCCCTGCGCATCCCTCTGCAATTGGATCCTCGACTTCCTCATTCACAGACCACAGTCTGTTCGTATTGGTGAAAATGTGTCAGACTCGATAACAATCAGCATGGTAGTACCTCAAGGCTGCGTGCTCAGCCCCCTGCTGTACTCCCTCTATACTCATGACTGCGTAGCCGGTCACAGTGCGAACTCCATCATCAAATTCGCTGACGACACCACTGTTGTGGGACGTATCACTGATAGGGATGAGTCGGAATACAGAAGAGAGATCGAACAACTGTCCATATGTTACCAGCACAATAACCTGGCCCTCAACACCAACAAAACCAAGTAACTGATTGTGGACTTTGGAAGGAGTAGGATGGGGACCCACAGTCCCGTTTATATCAACGGGTCGATGGCTGAAAGGGTCAAGAGCTTCAAATTCCTGGGTGTGCACATCTCTGAAGATCTCTGAAGATCAATTATCAAGAAAGCGCACCAACGCCTCTACTTCCAGAGAAGATTACGGAGAGTCGGTTTGTCAAGGAGGACTCTCTCTAACTTCTACAGGTGCACAGTGAGAGCTTGCTGACCGGTTGCATCGTGGCTTGGTTCGGTAACTTGAGCGCACTGGAGAGGAAAAGACTACATAAAGTAGTAGGCATTGCCCAGTCCATCATCGGCTCTGACCTTCCTTCCATCGAGGGGATTTACTGCAGTCGCTGCCTCAAAAAGGCTGGCAGTATCATCAAAGATCCACACCATCCTGGCCACACACTCATCTCCCTGCTACCTTCAGGTAGAAGGTATAGGAGCCTGAAGACTGCAACAACCAGGTTCAGGAATAGCTACTTCCCCACAGCCATCAGGCTATTAAACCTCGGTCGGACAAAACTCTGATAACTAATAACCCATTATCTGTTATTTGCACTTTATTCGTTTATTTATTCATGTGTGTGTATATATATATATGGTGTATGGACACACTGATCTGTTTTGTAGTAAATGCCTTCTATGTTGTGTGTGCTCAAGCAAAGCAAGAATTTCATTGTCCTATCAGGGACACATGACAATAAACTCACTTGAACTTGAATCTTGACGTCATTGGAGTGTGGGAGGAAACCGAAGCCTGGAGAAAACCCATGCGGCCATGGGGAGAATTTACAAACTACGTATAGACAGCACCCATAGTCGGGATGAACCCGGGACTCCGGCGCTGCAAGCGTTGTAAGGCAGCAACTCTATCACTGCACCACCGTGTTGTCACTGCTAAAGCAAGTCAGTGATCCATCAAGATTTGTCTAGATTGCACCCATTCTGAGAATAGAACACTCGCTTGTACGTTTTTCTGGAGGGCAGCAGTTCATTATGTTGGATACAAGGCAAGCATATTATGTGTTAGAGGATCAATCAATCTGACAAGATTTTGACTGTCATAATGTGAATATTGACCAAATTAAATATACTATAAAATGGAGGATCTGTGCATTTGTAGGGCCTGCTTGGCCTCTGTCTGTGGACAGTTACAGGCTGTGAATGGGGCCAGCTAGTCTGAGCATTAGTTTGATATGCAGGATGGGGAAAGATCCAGATGTCGTCTTTATTTTTAAAATATATGAGGACTTTACAGAGGAGCTCAAAGGTGTTGCAGATGCATGATCAGGATTGGCTGGCTGCAAAGGGATTGTAAATACTGTTAATAATGTTGCAGGATATTTGTGCTGCTCTTTGATGATTGGCTGAAGTGCGAAACCTTGTTTGAATTGTTTACATTACCTGGGAAAATGTTGCATTATTTGATTAATTGACTCCCTTCCAGAAGCTTCTGTGGAAACATTGTAATGGGCCACTTTGCAATTGGGTTGGGGAACTGTCAATAACACTTAAATGTAATCAATATGTGTGATTGGTTTGTAGGGGCGCCACCCCCATGTAGTTCTTCCCCACAGGGTTCGATGACCTATAAAAGGTAACCCCCACGAGGATCGTTGTCGATCTTATGGAAGGGTGCTTGGGACTGCATGGCCTTTTGGAAGTGTCAGCCTGCATAAGGCTGAAGGGCTTGGACAGGCAGAGACAAGGATCGAACCCACAGTGGTTAGGTATTGTATAGGGGATTCGTTATTGTTTCCAAAAATAAAGTTTAGTGGTCCAGTGCTTGACCCAGTGCGTTACTGAACTAGACTAAGGGGGGTAAACTTTAGGAGCATGATTACAGTAATAAACAAGGCCTTGTGACACATCGAACTGACTACGCTTCAGAATTGTGTCTGTACTGACTATCTTTCAGAGAACTATGGATGGGTTGCTAGAAGGCATTACCAGAATTGCTGTATACTTGGAGAATACCTTGGTATCCTCCAGGATGGGGAAAGATCCAAATGTCGTCTTTATTTTTAAAATATATGAGGACTTTGCAGAGGAGAAGCTCTGAGATTCAAACACCTGGATACTCTGAAAAGCTTGGCATGTGTTTAATGAGAAATATAGGTTCTTGGTGGATGAGGTAAATTACTTAGGATATTAGGTGGATGTTAAAGGACTGTGCCTAATTGATGAAAAAGAAAAATGCCATTACCTATTCTCCTGCTCTAGCTACTATAATTCAGCTGAATGCATATTTGGGATTGTTGAATCACAATTACAATTTTTTGCCAAATCTGACGGTGCTCTCAGCTCTCTTGCCCAAGTGGCTGCAAAAGGATGTAAATTGCAAGTTGTCTGAATCTTAGGAAAGGTATTTGCACATTCCAAAGAATTACCATAGTGGGTTGATAAGATTATACTCTAGTCATCAGATAAATCTTCTTCTTGTGTGACACGTCATTTTATAGCATTGATTGGTGCTGTGTTAGCTCATTGAATGGAAGATAACTATCAAATGCTGATAGGATTTCTGTCTAAATCACTATCTGGAGCAGAGAGAAAATACAGTCAGTTGTTAAAGACAATCTGGGCATCATGTAGTGTCTCCAAAGCTACATGACATCGCTTCACCATTTCCGTAGAATACAAACTAATTTCAATGATTTCCCCATTCTGTGAAATGAAACCAGTGCCTCAAGTGATTTCTCAAACATTCAAAGATGGGCTTTAACCTTGAGAGCATATACACATAATATTGATTTCAAAGCGAGGTAATACAATGGAAACACAGGTTTTCTCAGTCATTTTCCAGTGCCAGGGATGATTGCTAATGTCATGCAGGCGTTCTTATATGGTACAGAACTTTACTACCTGCATGTGCTGGACAGAAAATATAAGTAGTAATGCTATATCTACATTTTCTGTTTATGCCATGACTGAAGCCTCACACAATGATTTTGCATTTGTTATTTTATAGTAATCTTTTATTGCATACCTAATTTGGCACCAAAGTATTAATATTTTGGATATACACATAACTCTAAAACTTACTGGGATGGCACAGCGGCGCAGCTAATAGAGCTGCACATTCCCAACTCTTGTGATTTGAGTTCAATCCTGACCTCTGATATTGCCTGTGTGGTGCTTACATGTTCTCCTCTCCCTGTAACTGAGATCATCTAAACCAGTCAGCATGCTGTTAAACCTCCTCTGCACCCTCTCCAAAGCCTTCGCATCCTTCCTGTAATGGGAGTGATCAGAACTGTATGCAACAGTCCAAATGTGGCCTAACCGTAGTCTTTTAGACATCATAACTTCATGACTCTTATACTCAATGGACCGAACATTGATGTCAAGCCCACCATAAGCCTTCTTTACCACCCTCTCCATTTGGACTCCTTGATCCCTCTGCACGTTAATTTTGCTATGGGTTTTTCCATTAACTGTATACCCTCCCTTACATTCAACCTCCCAAAGTGAAACACCTCACACTTACTCAAATTAAACCCCATATGCCGTTTCTCCATCCATTTCTGCAGCTTATTTATATCCCACTGCATCTTCTGACAGCCTTCCTCATTGTCTGCAACTCCTCCAATTTTGGTGTAATCAACAAACTTATACATCAACCCAACTACATTTATGTCCAAGTCATTCACATATATATATATATACACTAGACTAAGTGGGACCTGTTGGGTCCCATGTTCGCATGGGAGGGCTGGTCCCTCAACGCAATATTTCACCTCTCAGCCATTTACAATATTGGTGGCCAATGGGGGGGCGGGGGGGGGGGGAGGGTGCGGGGGAGGGGGGGGGGCTTTCTGGAGTGCTAGTATGGGTGTTGTGGGCTAAAGGGACTGGTTTCCAGAGGGCTAGTATGGACATTGTGGGCAAAATGGATTCTTGGGTGGCAGCTCAGTCACTCAAGCCTGATGTGCTGGCAGCTCACTCACGGCTGGCATGGTGAGCTGGCAGTTGACTCATGGCTATTCCTTGAAATTCCATTTCAAGCAGGGTGCAAGGACACCAAATTAAAATGCAGTTTCCTACCATTTCAAGCAGGGTGCAAATCCACCAAATTCAAGTGCAGTTTCATACCACTTCAAGCAGGGTGCAAGGCCACCATAAAACCACCATAAAACCACCGTAAAACCACACAAAACAGCACAAAACACCTCATAAACACCACACTCACAGTTCAGTAGACATTCAGTGTGTTCAGTTGATTCACAACTCAGACAGTCATGAACTCTCCCTCCCACATCTTGCAGAGACTGAGACGAACACCCACACTTCTGGGTTTTATAATTCCTCAACATTTTTTAAACACTAATAACACTTTTATTTTTAATTGATGGGAAGAATCCTCTGCACCTGATGAGCGTACGGGGACTGAGTAAGATGGCCAAAAATCACAGCCATAAGTGGTAGCGTTTTATCTAAAATAAATAAAAGTGCAAACAGGAAGTTGTCAAGTTCAGACTTATAATCATTTGTCGTTTTGAACCAACCACCACCAACAACCATTTTCAGTGCTTTATTTCAAACCATCCACCACCAACAACCATTTGCAGTGCTTCATTTCAAACCAACCACCATTTGCAGTGCTTTATTTCAAACCATCCACCACCAACAACCATTTGCTGTGCTTTATTTCAAACCAACCACCATTTGCAGTACTTTATTTCAAACCAACCACCATTTGTAGTGCTTTATTTCAAACCAACCACCATTTGCAGTGCTTTATTTCAAACCAACCACCATTTGCAGTGCTTTATTTCAAACCGACCACCATTTGCAGTGCTTTATTTCAAACCAACCACCATTTGCAGTGCTTCATTTCAAACCGAACACCATTTGTAGTGCTTTATTTCAAACCAACCACCATTTGCAGTGCTTCATTTCAAACCGACCACCATTTGTAGTGCTTTATTTCAAACTAACAACCATTTGCCGTGCTTTATTTCAAACCAACCACCATTTGCAGTTCTTTATTTCAAAGTAACCACCGCCCTGCCGCCCAGAACAACCAACCCAGTTAAGACAATTGCCTTTGTTTGGGGGGGGACGGACAAAGGTAATGGAAAATTCCACCAAGGACCAGGTTTGGGCAGCTGGAGGCCGCCCAGGATTGGCAGATGCTGGTGGATGTGGACAAATGGCTTGCAGTTCCATTAGAGATAGCCATCACCAACTTGAGGCCTGATCTTGTGCTCCGGTCGAACTCTCAGCGCATGGTGTATTTTGTGGAGCTCACAGTCCCTTGGGAGGATGCTGTGCAGGAAGCCTTCGAAAGAAAGAAACTGCGATATACTGAGCTTGCAGCGGAGGCAGAACAGAGGGGCTGGAGAGCTAAGATCTGCCCGGTAGAAGTTGGATGTCAAGGATTCGTGGCAACATCTACCTTAAGATTGATGAATTGATGGTTCCGGTTGGCGGCGCGACTCTGGTTGCAGCGGCCTCTGTAGTCCGTCTGTCTTTTTTTAAATTTTTTGTCTCGGTTGAGTTAGTTAGTTTGAGTTAGTTAGTGTTCTTTTTAGTTGGATATGTGTGGGGGGTGGGGGGCGGGGTGGGGAAACGTTTTAAATCTTTTCCCTGAACGGAGGACCCGACCTTTTCTCTGTCGGGTCTCCGTTGCCGTTGGGGCCTAGTACTGTGGAGCGGCCTCCAACCGGACCTGGGGCTCCAGTCGCGGAGCCTGCAGACTACTCACCATCGTGGGGCTGGCCGAGTTGGGAACGGGAGGAGCTGTGGTGGCGCGCTGCTGCTGCCCAATCCCCGGAGATTCGGAGGCTCCAGCTGCAGGCCGGTGGACGGTAACACCGGGAGCTCGCGGGTCTCTGGTGGGGGACCGCTGTGCGGAGCTCCCGCGGCGGTAACTTCTCCCGCCCGAGTTGCGGGGTTGAAGACGACCTGGAGCGGGGCCTTACATCGCCCGGCGCGGCTTTAATGGCCACGGGACTTGCTAGGGCCCGCCGTGGGCTCCAACATCAAGACCCGGAGCGGGACCTTGCATCGCCCGGCGCGGCATGAATAGCCGCGGGACATACTATCACCCGCCAGGGGCTTTGACTTTGAATCTGACCGGGAGAAGAATGGGGAGTGCAGGGGAAGGATAAGACATTGCCTCCATCACAGTGAAGAGGATATTCACTGTGATGGATGTTTGTGTAAAATGTGTTTGTGTCTTGGTTCCTTTTTTGTATGTCAGACTGCAGAAACGAAGTTTCGTTTGAACCTCAATGAGGTTTCAAATGACAAATAAATGGTATTGTATTGTGTATTGTTGTATGAAGGACCTGGGGATCAGCGGACAAGCCCTACGCCAGGCCATCAAAGAAACATCACGGGTGGCAGAGTAGCCAGTGGCTCTGGATGAAGAGGAAATACCCCATTTGGTCTCCCAAATAACTGACTAGACAGATGCAGAGGAGGGGTGGTTCTGGGACGCCAGAATGCACCGCTGAGCCTACTGGAGACGTTGTGGGTTCAATCAATGAAACGTCGTTGAAAGTAGGTGCCCACTTGATAACCCAATGATGTGTCTGCCTAGCCTTTCTCGACACCGGAGGAGCATGGGTGAGTGCAGAAGGCTCCCATCACCATCAGGAGTAAATTGAAATTTGGCACTTTCGACTTTTAACATCTAGTCCTGTGTATTTGTAAACAAACCGACCACCATTTGCAGTGCTTTATTTCAAAACCGAGCACCATTTGCACTGCTTTATTTCAAACCAACCACCACCAACAACCATTTGCAGTGTTTTATTTCAAACCATCCACCACCAACAACCATTTGCAGTGCTTTATTTCAAACCTACCACCACCAACCACCATTTGCAGTGCTTTATTTCAAACCAACCACCATTTGCAGTGCTTTATTTCAAACCAGCCACCATTTGCAGTACTTTATATCAAACCAACCACCATTTGCAGTGCTTTATTTCAAACCAATCACTATTTGCAGTGCTTTATTTCAAACCAACCACCACCAACAACCATTTACAGTGCTTTATTTCAAACCAACCACCACCAACAACCACTTGCTGTGCTTTATTTGAAACCAACCACCACCAACAACCATTTGATTTGCTTCATTTCAAACCAACCACATTTTCATTTTCAAACCACACTCAAGGTCAGTAAAACCACACTCACAGTTTAGTAGACATGTGTTCAGTGTTATTCACAGATGAGACTGAGAGACATATAACATATAACCATATAACAATTACAGCACGGAAACAGGCCATCTCGGCCCTTCAAGTCCGTGCCGAACAACTTTTTTCCCTTAGCCCACCTGCCTGCACTCATACCATAACCCTCCGTACCCTTCTCATCCATATGCCTATCCAATTTATTTTTAAATGATACCAACGAACCTGCCGCCACCACTTCCACTGGAAGCTCATTCCACACCGCTACCACTCTCCGAGTAAAGAAGTTCCCCCTCATGTTACCCCTAAACCTCTGTCCCTTAATTCTAAAGTCATGTCCTCTTGTTTGAATCTTCCCTATTCTCAAAGGGAAAAGCTTGTCCACATTAACTCTGTCTATCCCTCTCATCATTTTAAAGACCTCTATCAAGTCCCCCCTTAACCTTCTGCGCTCCAGAGAATAAAGACCTAACTTATTCAACCTATCTCTGTAACTTAGCTGTTGAAACCCAGGCAACATTCTAGTAAATCTCCTCTGTACCCTCTCTATTTTGTTGACATCCTTCCTATAATTGGGCAACCAAAATTGTACACCATACTCCAGATTTGGTCTCACCAACGCCTTGTACAATTTTAACATTACATCCCAGCTTCTATACTCAATGCTCTGATTTATAAAGGCTAGCATACCAAAAGCTTTCTTTACCACCCTATCTATATGAGATTCTACCTTCAAGGAACTATGCACGGTTATTCCCAGATCCCTCTGTTCAACTGTATTCTTCAATTCCCTACCGTTTACCATGTACGTCCTATTTTGATTTGTCCTGCCAAGGTGTAGCACCTCACATTTATCAGCATTAAACTCCATCTGCCATCTTTCAGCCCATTTTTCCAACTGGCCTAAATCACTCTGTAGACTTTGGAAATCCTCTTCATTATCCACAACACCCCCTATCTTGGTATCATCTGCATACTTACTAATCCAATTTACCACCCCTTCATCCAGATCATTGATGTACATGACAAACAACAAAGGACCCAACACAGATCCCTCAGGCACCCCACTAGTCACCTGCCTCCAACCCGACAAACAGCCATCCACCATTACCCTCTGGCTTCTCCCATTCAGCCACTGTTGAATCCATCTTGCTATTCCTGCATTTATACCCAACAGTTGAACCTTCTTAACCAACCTTCCATGAGGAACCTTGTCAAAGGCCTTACTGAAGTCCATATAGACAACATCCACTGCTTTACCCTCGTCAATTTCCCTAGTAACCTCTTCAAAAAATTCAAGAAGATTAGTCAAACATGACCTTCCAGGCATAAATCCATGTTGACTGTTCCTAATTAGACCCTCTTTATCCAGATACTTATATATATTATCTCTAAGTAGCTTTTCCATTAATTTGCCCACCACTGAAGTCAAACTAACCGGTCTATAATTGCTAGGTTTACTTTTAGAACCCTTTTTAAACAATGGAACAACATGCGCAGTACGCCAATCCTCGGGGACTATTCCAGTTTCTAATGACATTTGAAATATTTCTGTCATAGCCCCGGCTATTTCTACACTAACTTCCCTCAATGTCCTAGGGAATATCCTGTCAGGACCTGGAGACTTATCCACTTTTATATTTTTCAAAAGTGCCAGTACTTCTTTTACTTTGAAACTCATAGTATCCATAGCTACTCTACTAGTTTCCCTTACCTCACATAATTCAATATCCTTCTCCTTGGTGAATACCGAAGAAAAGAAATTGTTCAATATCTTCCCCATCTCTTTTGGCTCTGCAGATAGCTGTCCACTCGGTCTCTCCAATGGACCAATTTTATCCCTTGTTATCCTTTTGCTATTAACATAGCTGTAGAAACCCTTTGGATTTACTTTCACCTTACTTGCCAAAGCAACCTCATATCTTCTTTTAGCTTTTCTAATTTCTTTCTTTAGATTCTTTTTACATTCCTTATACTCCTCAAGCACCTCATTTACTTCATGCTGCCTATAATTATTGCAGATCTCCCTCTTTTTTCGAACAAGATGTCCAATTTCCCTTGAAAACCAGGGCTCTTTCCAATTTTTACTGGTTCCTTTCAACCGAACAGGAACATAAAGATTTTGTACTCTTAAAATTTCCCCTTTAAATGTCCTCCATTTCTCCTCTACATCTTTCCCATCAAACAAAATGTCCCAGTTCACCACTTTTAAATCATCTCGCATCTCGTTAAAGTTAGCCTTTCTCCAATCAAAAATCTCAACCCTAGGCCCAGTTCTGTCCTTCTCCATAATTATATTGAAACTAATGGTATTGTGATCACTGGACCCGAAGTGCTCCCCTACGCATACCTCCGCCACCTGTCCCGTCTCATTTCCTAACAGGAGGTCCAGCACTGCCCCTCCTCTAGTAGGCACCTCTATGTATTGCTGCAAAAAACTATCCTGCACACATTTTACAAACTCCAAACCATCCAGCCCATTTACAGAATGTGTTTCCCAGTCTATATGTGGAAAGTTGAAATCTCCCACAATCACTACCTTGTGCTTACTACTAATATCTGCTATCTCTTTACATATTTGCTCTTCCAATTCTCGTTCCCCATTTGGCGGTCTACATGACCCTCTTGCTCCCCCATCTTGCAGAGACTGACTGAGGCACTCAACACTTCCGGGTTTTATAGTCCCTCCGGAAGGGTGTGGCCTTCTCTTTTATTTTTATATGCGAAAATTCCTCTTATCCTGCACAGTGGAAGGGGACTCTGAGTACAATGGCCAAAAATCACAGCTCTAAGTGGCAGTGTTTTTTCTAAAATCAATATACAGGAAGTGGTCAAGATCAGACTTTTAGGAAGTGGTCAAGATCAGACTTTTAGGAAGTGGTCAAGATCAGACTTTTAGTAATATATATATATATATATATCACGCACAGCAGAAGTCCCAGCACAGATCCCTACAGAACTCCACCCAACACATATACCTGTGGAACTCTACTGGTCACAGACATCCAACAGAATATGTTCCTTCAACCATAACCACCTGTCTTCTATGAATAAGTATGTCTGAACACATACAACTAAGTCATCATAAATTCCATGCATCTTAATTTTCTGGATCAGCCTGCCATGATGGACCTACCGAAAAGTCTTCCTTAATCCATGTACAGAACATCCACCACCCTACCTCAGTCTGAAGAACGGTTTTGACCTGAAACATCACCAATCCCTTCTCTCCAAAGATGTTGCCAGACCCACTGAGTTAGCCCAGGTTTTTGTGTCTGTCTTCAACCATACCTTCATCACTCTCCTTTGCCACCTCAAAAAATGTAATCAAGTTAGTAAGACACAAAATTATAGAAACTTACAAAATTCTTAAGGGGTTGGACAAGCTAGATGCTGGAAGATTGTTCCCGATGTTGGGGGAGTCCAGAACAAGGGGTCACAGTCTAAGGATAAGGGGAAATTCCTTTAGGACTGAGATGAGGAAAATATTCTTTACACAGAGAGTGGTGAGTCTCTGGAATTCTCTGCCACAGAAGGTAGTTGAGGCCAGTTCATTGGCTATATTTAAGAGGGCGTTAGATGTGACCCTTGTGGCTAAAGGGATCAGGGGGTATGGAGAGAAGGCAGGTACGGGATACTGAGTTGGATGATCAGCCATGATCACATTGAATGGCGGTGTAGGCTCGAAGGGCTGAATGGCCTACTCCTGCACCTATTTTTCTATGTTTCTATGTTTCTAAAAGTTCTGCTTCCTATCCCAAATTAGCACATTCTGCTCCAAATGGGAGTAAATCCTATCTCAAATAATTCACTCTTATTGTTTTCCTGTCACTGGCATGAGCCTCATCGAAGAATAGTTCCTATATTTCCTCTAATTACCTTCTTAAAGAAAGGAACACAATTAGCTACCTTCCAGTTCTTTGGGACCTCGCTAGTGGCTAGAAAAGACACAAAGATCCTCATCAAGATCCCCACAATTTCCTTTCTTGCCTCCCTCAATAATCTGGGATAGATCCGCTCAGGCCCTGGGGACTTATGCACCCTAATGCTCTTCAGGAGCCTCAGCTGCACCTCCTTCTCGATGTCAAACTGCCCTAGCATATTTGTATTCTCCACACCTATCTCACGGTCCTCCAAGTCCTTCTCCTCAGTGATTCAGATGCAAAGTATTCATTGAGCACCTCAGCTCCATCTTCCAATTCAGACTGAAGAAGGGTCTCGGCCCAAAACTTCACCCATTCCTTCTCTCCAGATATGTTGCCTGTCCTGCTGAGTTACCCCAGCATTTTGTGTCTTCCTCCAACTTACGTTCCATTCTTTATCTTAGAAATATAGAGACATAGAAACATAGAAAATAGGTGCAAGAGGAGGCCATTCGGCCCTTCGAGCTGGCACCGCCATTCATTGTGATCACGGCTGATCGTCCGCTATCAATAACCCGTGCCTGCCTTCTCCCCATATCCCTTGGCTCCATTAGCCCCTAGAGCTCTATCAAACTCTCTCTTAAATCCATCCAGCGATTTGGCCTCCACTGCCCCCTGTGGCAGAGAATTCCATAAATTCACAACTCTCTGGGTAAAAAAGTTTTTTCTTAGCTCAGTCATAAATGACCTCCCCTTTATTCTATAATTGTGGCGCCTGGTTCTGGACTCACCCAACTTTGGGAACATTTTTCCTGCATCTAGCTTGTCCAGTCCTTTTATAATTTTATATGTTTCTATAAGATTCCCCCTCATCCTTCTAAACTCCAGTGAATACAAGCCTAGTCTTTTCAATCTTTCCACATATGACAGTCCCACCATCCCAGGGATCAATCTCGTGAACCTACGCTGCACTGCCTCAATCACAAGGATGTCCTTACTCAAATTAGGAGACCAAAACTGTACACAATACTCAAGATGTGGTCTCACCAGAGCCCTATACAACTGCAGAAGAACCTCTTTACTCCTGTACTAAAATCCTCTTGTTATGAAGGCCAACATTCCATTAGCTTTCTTCACTGCCTGCTGTACCTGCACGCCAACTTTCAGTGACTGGTGTACAAGGACACCCAGGTCTCGCTGTACCTCCCCCTTACCTAACCTAACCCCATTGAGATAATAATCTGCCCCCTTGTATTTGCCGCCAAAGTGGATAACCTCACATTCATCTATATTATTCTGCATCTGCCATGCATCTGCCCACTCACTCAACCTGTCCAGGTCCCCCTGCAACCTCCTAACATCCTCTTCACAGTTCACACTTCCACCCAGCTTTGTGTCATCCGCAAACTTGCTAGTGTTGCTAATTCCCTCTTCCAAATCATTTATATCTATGGTAAACAGTTGTGACCCCAACACCGAGCCTTGCGGCACTCCACTCTTCACTGCCTGCCATTCTGAAAAGGACCCGTTCACTCCTACTCTTTGCTTCCGGTCTGGCAACCAATTTTCTATCCATGTAAACACCCTACCCCCAATACCATGTGCTCTAATTTTAGTCACCAGTCTCCCATGTGGGACTTTATCAAAGGCTTTCTGAAAGTCTAGATACACTACATCCACTGGCACCCCTTCATCCATTTTACTTGTCACATCCTCAAAAAATTCCAGAAGATTAGACAAGCATGATTTCCCTTTCATAAATCCATGGTGACTTTGACTAATCCTTTTACTGCTATCCAAATGCTCCATTATTACCTCTTTAATAATTGACTCCAGCATCTTTCCCACCACCGAAGTCAGGCTAACTGGTCTGTAATTCCCCCTTTTCTCTCTCGCCTCTTTCTTGAAAAGTGGGATAACATTAGCTATCCTCCAATCCACAGGAACTGATCTTGAATCTATTGAACATTGGAAAATGATCTCCAATGCGTTCACTATTTCTAGAGCCACGTCCCTGAGGACCCTGGGATGCAGACCATCAGGCCCAGGGGATTTATCATCCTTCAGTCCCATTAGCCTATATTATTTCTCGCCTAATGAAAATTTCTTTCAGTTCCTCTACCCCCTTAGATCTTCTGCCCTCTAGTACATCTGGGAGATTGTTTGTGTCCTGCTTATTGAAGACAGATCCAAAGTACCTATTCAACTCTTCTGCCATTTCCTTGTTGCCCATAATTAGTTCACCCGTGTCTGCCTTCAAGGGACCTCCATTTGACTTTGCTACTCTTTTTCCCTTAACATATCTAAAGAAGCTTTTACTGTCCTTCTTTATATTCCTGGCCAGCTTCCCCTCGTACTTCATCTTTTCAGCCTGTATTGCCCGTTTTGTTTCCTTCTGTTGTCCTATGAAAGTTTCCCAATCCTCTGGCTTCCGGCTACTCTTTGCTGTGTTATACATCTTTTCTTTTAGTTTTATTCTATCCCTAACTTCTCTTGTCAGCCACGGTTGCCTCCTACTCCACTTAGAATCTTTCTTCCTTTTTGGAATGAAACGATCCTGCGTCTTCTGGATTATGCCCAGAAATGCCTGCCATTGCTGTTCCACAGTAATTCCTGCTAGGATCTTTAAGAGATCCATCCTGGACATCGTCTCTTTTTTACCATATGTAAAAAAAGCCTTGTGATTTTCCTTACTCTGACTTGCCAATGACATTTCATGGAGCCTTTTGGCCCTTCTAATCGTCCGCTTTGGATTCTTTCCTACTCCCTTTATATTCCTCATAAGCCGTGTGTGCCCTCCCTAAACCTGACATATACTTCCTTTTTCTCCCTGACTAAATTTAACCTCATCACCTATTATTTATGCAGCTAGTGCTTAGGGTCCAGAATGTGCTGTGAGGAGTAAATAGTGGAGGCAGGTTCTGAAACAATATCTGAACATTCGATATGTATTTGAAAGGAAATAATTTTCAAGGCTATGGGGACAAGACAAAGAAGTTTATTTCATATAGGATTGCCCTTACATAAAGCTGGTGAGGGCTCAATGGGTCAAATGTTCTCCATCCATGTTGAAACTATTCCATGACTCTGCTGGTGCAAATCATATTCAATTCCCACAAAGATTCTTGAGAATGTCTTCTTCAGTCATGTTTACCAAAGGGACGTGAGGGAATTCCCTATGTTACAGAAACATGACTCACTCCCAGCTCTCCAGACTCAGCCACTCAGCAAAAAGGTTTCTTGATTAATCTCATGGAATGGATGGCGTCATTATGAAAATGGATAGGTGATGGCATCTGCTTTGTGGTAAACTCTTCATGATGATCAGACATAGTGGTTTAGAAAATTCCAGCTCTCCACAGCTGGACCATCCAACAATGAAGTGCCATCCCTTCTATATCCTAAGGGCATTCACCTCTATCATCACGATTGCATTCTAAATCCCATAGCAGGCAGATGCTCATCTAGCACTGGAGGAGCTGCTCGCTGTGGTCAACAACTCAAGATGGTATACCCATCCATCTTCCCCATCATAGCCTGGTACTTCCACAAGGCTAGTTTGAAGAGATCGCTTCCTAACTACCACCAGCATGTTTCCTGCCGCACTAGGGGATCAAATACTCTCAACCATTGCAACACCACCATCAAAGATGAACATCGCTTCATCTCTTGCTCTTACTTTACTAAGTTAGTCCTTCTGACTGAGCTCCTTCATCCTGCTTGTAGGCAGCAACTGCAGAGCACAGCTCCACTGGTGAAGATTACACAAAGCTGGTCAGGGAATCAGACGAATGACTCCGTGGCAGCTTGGAGTCGGTAGACTGGATAGTCTTCAAAGACTTGGTAATGGACCTGAGCAATTTAGCCATGGTTGTTACTGATTTTATAAGGAAATGTGGAAGAGTCTGTCTCCACCAAGACCATCCGTGTTCCCTAACCAGAAGCCATGGATGGATAGGGAGGTCTGCTATCTACTGAGGACCATATCTCGAGCATTTAAATCTAGCGATCCAGGGGTAACTAATCAGAAGCACAGGTACAATATTAACAGGTCCATTGAAAAAATGAAGAGACAGTTTTGATCTACACTATAGCATCAGCAGCTGCGGAATGGCTTGCACACCATTGCTTCCAATAAGGCGACACCAAGTAGTAGTTCAAATGATAGCTAATTATCAGCCTGGACAAGCTCAATGCTTTCTATGCTCACTTCATGAGGGGGAACATTAATGTCCCTTCTCAAACTCACACAACCCCCAGCGACTCCTTAATCACAGTTTCTGAGGCCAATGTCAGAAGATTCCTCATGAGAGTGAACCCACATCCCGAAAGGAGAGGGAAGAAGAGGGAGTGACCAGGGTAAGACTGCCCCTTGATTATGCTAGTGGCCTTGGTGAGGCAGCATGAAACATAGAAACATAGAAATTAGGTGCAGGAGTAGGCCATTCGGTCCTTCGAGCCTGCACCGCCATTCAATATGATCATGGCTGATCATCCAACTCAGTATCCCGTACCTGCCTTCTCTCCATACCCTCTGATCCCTTTAGCCACAAGGGCCACATCTTACTCCCTCTTAAATATAGCCAATGAACTGGCCTCAACTACCCTCTGTGGCAGAGAGTTCCAAAGACCCACCACTCTGTAGAATGAGTGTAGAAGTGTAGAATGAGTCAATGGAAGGGAATTTTGTTTGTGTGATGGTCTGGGCTATACCCACAACTCTCTGCAATATCTTGCAGTCTTGGGTGGAACTGTTCACAAACCATGCTGTGATACAAATAAATAAAATGCTTTCTGTGGAGCATCTGTAGACGTTGGTGAGGGCTGTTGGGGAATGGCTTCAAGTTCCTGGGTGTACATATCCCTGAAGATCTTTCCAGGGCCATCAATGAAATCAATAAGAAAGCTCATCAACACTTCTAATTCCTTCAAAGATAGAGGAGATTTGATATATTGCTGAATACTTTATTGAGGGTGCATGGTAGAGAGCTTACTGACTTAATGGCATCATGTCTGGTTTGGCAACTCAAACGTACAGGAATAGTAAGATTGAACGAGAACTTACCAGTTCGAAGGTTGATCGTTATTTCATGAGGAGTCGCGGTGAGGGATTTCGTGAAGAGCCCGCCGGCGCGCATGCTCGACATTCTTCAAAGTAGCGGTGTGGAATCACAGAAACCAGTAACAGAAATGACTTGGCATAGTAAGATGAAAGAGACTCAAATTACCAGGTGAAGGTGATTGAGGGTTGGGCGTGGAGGGCACGAAATCCCTCACCGCGACTCCTCATGAAATAACGATCAACCTTCGAACTGGTAAGTTCTCGTTCAATCTTACTATTTCATTTCGGAGTCACGTGAGTGACTTCGTGAAGACTTCAAAGCTTCTGTGATTACACGCCCTGGACCACGTCCATGCTGACACACCACTAGCAGGGATGGATGGGAGGAACAAACTTGCTCAAATAGTTCATACTGCAAAACAAGAGCATATTTATTAACAACAAATCAAAAAACCCCTCATGCGGGGACACCTCCACGTTCTCGACCTGCATTCAGCACGGCTTCCGCGAACTGTAGAGGAGCAGCAACAGGCTTGTTATAAAATCGCTGAAACACAGCTTCATTAGCCCATCCTGCTGTGGCGAGAATATGGTCCATAGGCACCTCCATAATCCTCGCCGCTGACGTCGATGCAGCCCTGGTGGAATGAGACTTGAACACATTAGTGTCGATACCTGACTTACCCAAGACGACCCGGAGCCACCTGGATATCGTCTGGACTGTCACTCGATGATGAGGTCTCTTATGAGTGACAAGCAGGTATCTCTCCATTCCTCTGATGCATGCCGTCACCTTGACATAGTGACGGATATGTGAGGCTAAACACAGCCTAGCATCTGCGGGGTATGCCGGGAACTTCAGCTGCAGCCCTGTGCACCCAGGTCTATGCTGCTTTAGTAGCTCATCAACAAAGAAGACTACTTCTGTAGGGGTAGACATCATTCTGTCGACACGTAGTTTATGGAGTGTCTGTACCCTCTGAGCTGAAGTCAGCGCTAGTAACATCACCAGCTTCATGGTGAGTTGGTCCAGTTGGAGCCCTTCCATGGGAGACCACGTCCTGAGCAGGGTTAATACGTCCCTGACATCCCAGGTGATATTATAGCGTGGTGTAAGCGGATTCATATTGAATATACCCCGCATGAGTCTGGACACTAGCCTGTTGGATCCCACCTCAATCTTGAGGTAGAATGACAGCGCGCTCCTGGCGCTGTTGATGGCACTGTAACTTAAGTGTTCATCATGGTGCAACCCCGCGAGGAATTCCAGGACGTCGGTTATAGTCACGTCATCATACGTGAAGCGAGAGCGGCTGCAGTAGGCTTCCCACTTCTTGATATGTGAGCGGTATCTTCGCCTTGTTGACTCTCGACACGATGCCCCAATGGTATCCATGGTCCGAGTTGAGAGGCCGTATTGGACTAACGGCCTGTTCAAAACCTGCAAGCCAATAAATTTAAATAGCCATGGCAGGGATGTGGCTCCCCTGAGACAGGGTGAGTAACCAATTCTGGGCAACCCTTCAAAAGGACCCAAGGCTCACTGAGCATGTCAAAGACCACCGGATACCACGGCTGTGTAGGCCAGTCGGGTATAATAAGGATGCCCTTGCCTGCATCCATCTGAATCTTTCGTAATACCCGACTGATGAGGCAGAATGGGGGGAATGCATAGAAAAACCAATTCCCCCAGTCCAGCGAGAATGCATCTAGCGCCATAGCCCCAGGATCTGGTTCCCACGAGACGTATGTTGGTACCTGATGGTTCAACCGTGACGCAAAAAGGTCAATATCCGGTTTCCCAAATTTGGCTGTGACTTTGGCAAAAATTTCAGGATGCAACATCCATTCAATATTGTCATTAAACTTGCGTGACCTGGTGTCCGCCACAGTATTAAGCTCACCTGGCAAATAGGTAGCTGAAATCCAAATGTCTCTTTGAACACACCAGAGCCAAATTGAGTTAGCCAATTTATCACACGAAACTGACCTGGTACCGCCCATATGGTTTAAATATGCCACCGCTGTGGTGTTGTCTATTTGGAGACGGACATGTGCTCCAAAAACCTTGGAACAATAAGCACGAAGTCCGTGGAATGCTGCAAGTAGCTCCAAATAGTTTATCCCTTGTGACAACAACATAGTAGCCTCAAGGGTATCCCATCTGCCCCCGCAACTAGAGTAATGATCCGTAGCTCCCCAGCCATAAGAGCTCGCATCAGTTTGCAAGTATACCACCGGATGGATTAGCCTCAATAATAGGCTTAAATGAGTTACTAATGTGACGCACCCACCATCGTAACTCATCCGTCGCTTCGGGCGGCAGCTGCATTGGTCGATCATAATGACCAGCATGCTGTCTTAATGCAGCGATCTTGGCCCTTTGCAAATTCTGATAATGCAAAGGCCCATATCGGGCTGCCGGAAACAATGCTACAAGTTTGCCAATTACTGTAGCTGTATGTCGAATCGATGGTATACTAGCGCTGATTAAACCTTGACACACCTGGGTGACCTCCTCAACCTTATTAGTTGGTATGGTGACCCTCATGCAAATAGAGTCCACCGTAAACCCCAGATAATGAATTACCTGGGAGGGGCAGAACTTTGATTTGGCTGGATGGACAATGAACCGCAGCTGCTGAAATATATTGACAGCAGCTGCAACACCCTGCTGAGCCAATTCCAGGGTGTGGCCGACAATTAAGATATCATCTAAATAGGCCATTACTATATGATGTCGTTGTCATAAATAAGCCATAATTGGCTTCACCAATTTAGTGAATAATCTAGGGGCTGTGGTAAGCCCGTTTGGCAAAGCCCTATATTGCCAGATTTGTCCCATCCAGATAAATTTCAGAAACCTCCTATAATATTTTTGAATGGATACAGTATAGTACGCATCTTGTAAATCAATGCATGCCATAAAGCAACCATGTGAAATCAATGATTTAGCTGTTTCAAAAGTGTCCATTTTGAAATGAGTATATGTTACAAAAGTATTTAAACGAGTCAGGTCAATGATGACTCGACAGCCTCCATCCTTCTTGGGTCGAGTGAATATATTAGAAACAAATTCAACTGGCTCATGAACCATTTTCTCTATCACTCCCTTCTGTTCTAGCCTCAAAATTTCCTTATAGCCTGCTGCCTGTTCTGCAGCAGACAATTTAAATGTTCGACCAGGCCTGTGCTGGGATGGAGGAGTGTCCCCATTAAGAAACTCAATTTTATTACCCTGAATATTTTGTAACACATACTCATCACCAGTAATATCACCCCATGCACCCAAAAAGAACCGAAGGCGCCCACCAACATGTGAGGTTAGACAAAGAGAAAAGAGAGAACCAGACCGCCTCACCTCCGTGGTTACCGGCGGTCCCTGACAAGTGTGGGTGGACGTGGAGGTGCTGGGTTGGCTTGAGGGCGCGGCGTCCTCATCTTCCACCAGGGCTTCTGCCGACCTTGTCCTAAAAAAGCCCCCTGCTGCTGGGGCTGTTGGTAACGGGGTGGAGCTGGAGGGTAGGTCCTTGTAGAGGTGCTGGCAGACCCTCGTGGACGAACAAGCGGAGCTTTCGAGCCCGACGGCGTGGGGGCACTGTGAGAGTGCATGAGTCCCACCGTCTTGGCTTGTTCGTCAAGCTCTTTGACCCTCTTCGAGAGATCTTCTCCAAAGAGCTGACGGGGCGGCGGCGGCGGCGGTGGTTTGCACAACCCTGCAAACTTAGGGTTGAGCGCCGGGCGGATGCTGCTTTTGCGGAACCCATTGATCTCATGTTGAGTTGCGCACAATAGAGCCAGAGCATCCTCCTGGTCCAAATTTAATTCATCCCCATCAACCGACCGCACAAAGGCGGTAATACCGGCCGTGAGGAGCTTCAGGATCCGCTGAATTTTCAGCTCCTGTTGACGGATAGCCGCACTGATGTTGCCCCATATCGGCGTATTGACCACAGGCACGTTGAGGGAGTTGCAGTTGGATGGAGCCTTGTGACGGCTCATGGCCTGAATGAGAACTTCTTCCTGGAGCTGATGGTTGTTGAGGAAGTCCACTGTGGCTGCCAATTTCGAGTTCAGGGGAAGCCCAGACGAGTGTGGGGCCGCGAACTTAGTGGCCACATCGAGAAGTTCCTCCGCTGGTAAATCTGACGGAGGTGGTATGGGATCGACCAAAACCTCCTTATCCTGCTGCTCCAGGCTGATGGTGGAAGTTGGTGAAACAGCCCTGTGCCTGTCGCTGCTGGACGCTTGCTGCTGTTGACCGTGAAGCAGGAGCTCCAGCAGCCGCTCCATACGCCCTTCACCCTGAACACTCAGGTGGTCGGAGTCCTCCGGCTCTGAGAAATTGCCGGGGCCCCTATCATCGGCCCGCACCTCATCGAGGCCCACCCGGTGCCGGTAGTTGTCGCTAACAGCCGCCGAAGCGAAACTGCGCGATTCCCGCGCGGGCGTGTTCAACCGCCTCCGTTTAGCGGGAGCTGAAGCCGCTGCCACTAAGGGCACTTGCGGCGTGGTGTCGGCACCAGCCGCGGCATGGATACCTGATGCCCGCGCGGGCTTGCCGGCTGCCCACGTCGTGGACCTCGCCGACGCATGGTCTCGCCCACCCATCCATGGGGGGCTCGGCGGCCGTGACGAGACCCGACCCAACCAACCCGTCCCGGCGTCGAGAGTTGGGGGGCGTCGACTGGACCTCACAGCCGCCCCGGGTCCCGCCCTGGAACCTGACCGCTCCTCGGCGGCAGGCAAAGCCTTAGCCCCGACAGGGTTAGACTTCCGGGCTCCTGCCCTTCCCCTACTCGGAGGGCTGAGTGAAAAGGGCCGTGCAGCTGCACGCACCCTTCTGCCCGAGGTCGCCAGCAAGCCTGCTGACGACCTGACTGCCATGGCAGGGTCCTCCTGCTCTGGCGGCACACCACACTCCTCCTCGTCGAACTCCTCCGAACTGTGGTGTGCTGGCGGATCCGGACCTGTAAACACAGGGCTTACCGATATTCCCGCCCGTGTCCCGGCCTGCGCTGCAGGTACCGCCGATATCAATGGCTCCGGGACTGCTGACCGGCGACCTCGTCCAGACGTTCTCCGGCCCTTGGAACTCCCATCCATGTCCTTGCTGGAAGAAACAAATCAACACAACAAAGACCACCAACTTAAGGTAGGATACTTACCTCAGTGGTTCCCTTATGAAGGGCTGGCGAGGAGCGCGCTCCACCGCCAGCCGTCGCAGCAACGCGATACGACGATATGCCGAGCATGCGCGCCGGCGGGCTCTTCACGAAGTCACTCACGTGACTCCGAAATGAAATGAAGGAGCTTGCAGGAAGTGTTTGGTACATCATGGGTCCTGCCTCCACATCATCAAAGAGATCTACAGGAGACTGCCTTAAAAAGGCAGCTAATATAATCATAGACCCACAACACTCTGGTGATGCTCTCATCTCACTATTACCATCAGGAAGAACGTACAGGAGCCTGAGAACCAAGATTCCAGGTTCGAGAACAGCTCCTTCCCAGCTACAATCAAGTTCTTGAACACTGTACTCCAACCCTACCTCAGCAACTATGATCTACTATGGACTTTGTTTTAGTTGCACAACGTACTTCAGTTTTGCACTGGTTATCTAGTATTACTGATTATTAATTGTTTGTATTACTATTTATTCTGTTTATATGTGTGTTATTGCATTAACAGGCCTATTAAGCTGTAGCAAGCAAGAATGTTGTTCCGTTGCCAGTACAAATGACAATTCAACACTCTTGACTCTTGAATACATTTCATTATATTTCAGTAATTTCTTTATTAAATATCAAGTCATTTCCATGCGACAGTAGATGTGTGAAACAACCTCCCACAAAACATGGTTAATAAATGTGTCAATTAATTTTGAGTAGAGGATGGATAACTGCTCATTAATATGGGAGAAAGTCATAGGATTAAGGATAGTAAAGAATATTAATATTCTGTACACAACAGTTTTTCAGATCCTAATTGTTTCCAGCAGTGTGGCATGCAAACTGCCACTGGCTGTGCTTCAATAATATATTTTGCAAAGTTAAATTCATATCATAGATTTGCCAATAGATATCAGAGCAGAGCTTCGGTGATTAAACTTCGAAGTTAGTTTCTGGTAATTAGCTGCTTCTCCTGAGATTTCCAGAAAACCTTATTTCCATATACACCGACAAACAGAATGTTTGATTGGCCTGAAATCCTATAGTTAATTGCTCTACCCAAATGCTCTTCCACCTCTTTTTATTATTCTGGAGAAAATTGCTTGCAGTTTTAATGACATTTTGATCTATCCATGTAATATTAGATCATGTGTGTGTACTACTCCTGGCCATCTTTCCTGATGGAAATTCTTAGCACTAATTGGAACAGCTTTCATAATGACAACATGCCAATTCCGGACTTCATCACCTCTGCCATCTTGGATAGGGGACTCACAAAATACAGGTTTCATTCACATCAAAATCCCATGTATAACCAGTTCTCCTGAAAATCAGTGGGAGCGACAAGCCACACTCCCAATGCAGAGGTAAAAGGAGACACAGATTTCAGACTTTCAGAACAAAAGTAAATTAGCTTGTCTTGCCACATTCTCAGCCAAGTAATGGATCTTTGTTTCCAGAAATGTCACACATTTCCAGCAGCAATGTGATATGAATGAAACTTAATAGCCTATCCCACTTAGGCAATTTATTTAGGCGACTACAGGAAACTATGTGGTTGCCACATGGTCGCAACATGTTCGCCAGTGGTTGCTGGGGTGGTGCCTGCATGGTCGTGAGTAGTTTCCTCAGTTTCGCAACAAGTCATAACGTCAGTCTGGTCGCCATTAATTTTTACAACATGTGGAAAATGTAGCGGAGACATTTCTTTTGACCCCATGGATCATAGTTCATATTCTCTTGACGTAGGTGTGGTGGTAGTAGGTCGCCAGGATGCCGTAGGTTGCCGCCAGGTGACGTAGGTTATCGCCGGTGTTGACCGCGGTGAATTCCATTGGCGACTACTTACGTCAACGTACATCAACCGGTGACAGGTACTGACAACTGAATTGTCTTCAGTTGTCGAAGAAAAAATAAAATGGCCTATGTAATGTTCTAACACTTAGTTTGAAATCATTAATATTGGGCTCAGTTATGGCCTTCAGTAAACATATTTTATAAGTAAAATTAATTTGATCAAGCGTATTTAATAGAATATATATCTTAAGCAAACTGGCAGTTAACCAATAAAGATTAACATTTACAGTTTAACCTAATAATTACTAATGCAGCAGACTCTTTGCATGCAGCAGAATTCCCATAAACTGACTTAAATTACAACAGACAAAATAGAAGTTAATTTTAGCAAAGTACATCTGTTTAATACCAAAAATTAAAAATAAATCTTTGTAAATCAGAAGCGTGATTACATATAATTCATCCTGGTATAATGATTCTAACTTATCATTACTGCCTGCTGAAGTTGGAATATTTCAATTTAAATCTACACAGAAATTTATCTCACTCTTATTTGGGAATAATAATATTGCCAATTAAAAAATACTTAAGGTGTCTCCTGCATAAAACTTTATAAATTCTGGAGTGATATTTTTGAAATATTTACAAAATTATTTAAGATAAAAATGGAACCTAATACTGAAATGATTATATTTGGAGTAATGGAAGATGGGAATAAATTGAACTCATCTCAAAATTTATTTTTTAATTATGGGTTAATAACGGCAAAAAAACTTATACTTCAACTTTTGGAAAAATACAGCCATATCAATGCTTAAAATGTGGATTTCAAACATGTTGGACACTGCACATCTTGAGGAAATGCGATTCCTCCTAATAGATAAATCAGACCAATTCTTAACGAGTTGGTCTCCATTTGTCTATTTTTTGGGAGCATATGGTGCAACAAAACCGTAGAAGCTAATTGTTTCAGGAATGTAGATAACGATCTCCTTAATCTCTAACTTCCTACTCCTTTTCTTTCTTTTTTTTCCTTTCTCAACTTTCTTCTTTCACACTTTTTTCTTTCTCACACACTATATATCACATGTTTCTCTATCTTTTATTATCTAGTCTCTCTTTTTCTTTTTCATTATTAAAAAAAATAAAAAAGAAGCTGTACATAAAATCTAATATGTTAATATATATTAGGCACCATGGTGCCACATTCCTGTACATACTGCTAATAAAATAAATAATAAAAAAAAAAGATACTTAAGGTCCTGTGCAGTTTTAATAGTGTTTCTGTATTCAAGGCAACAAATATCTGCACCAAACAAGAGGACATAGATTTAAGGTGAGAGGGGTAAGATTTAATAGGAGCCTGATGGACAACATTTTCACATGTGGTGGGTATATGGAATGAGTTGCGAGAGGAGGTAGTTGAGGCAGGTACTTTTTAAGGCAGAGATAGATAGATTCTTGATTAGTACGTGTATCAGGGGTTATGGGGAGAATGCAGGAGAATGGGGTTAGGAGGGAGAGATAGGTCGGCCACGATTGAATGGCGGCGTAGACTTGATGCTCCAAATGGCCTAATTCAGCTCTTATCACTTAAGACCTTATGTACTATAACACATTTAAAAGACATTTGGACAGGTAAATTGGCAGGAAAGGTTTAGTGGGATATAGTAGACAGTGAGAGTAGGAATGGAGCAAGGTGGAGAATAAATGCGTGGCTGAAGGACTGGTGCAGAGGGCAGGGATTCAAGTTTCTGGATCATTGGAACCTCTTTTGGGGAAGGAGTGACCTGTATAAAAAGGACGGGTTGCACTTGAGCCCGAAGGGGACCTGTATCCTGGCGGGGAAATTTGCAAAGGCTACGAGGGCGACTTTAAACTAGAATGGTTGGGGGGAGGGTCTCAAATAGAGAAAGCTAGTAGACAGTGTCTGGGGAAGAGGCAGAGAAGGAAAGCACTTAGACTCAACATGTAGGGGGGAAAGAAGAAAAAAATAATAAACAGAATAAGAGGTGGTGGGTTTCTTAAATGTGTGAGCAGAGAGAGAGAGGGGTATAAAATGAGGGTAGAAGCAATTGGTAGCAAGGTGAAAAGTAAAAGTGGCAGGCAGACAAATCCAGGGCAAAAATCAAAAAGGGCCACTTTTCAACATAATTGTATAAGGTGTAAGAGTGTTGTAACAACAAGCCTGAAGGCTTTGTGTCTCAATGCAAGGAGCATTTGTAACAAGGTAGAAGAGTTGAAGGTGCAGATAGCTATTAATGACTATGATATAGTTGGGATCACGGAGACATGGCTCCAGGATGACCAAGGCTGGGAGCTGAACATCCAGGGATATTCAATATTCAGGAGGGATAGACAGAAAGCTAAAGGAGGTGGTGTAGCGTTGCTGGTTAGAGAGGAGATTAACGCAATAGAAAGGAAGGACATTAGCTTGGAGGATGTGGAATCGATATGGGTAGACCTGCAAAACACTAAGGGGCAGAAAACGGGGAGTTGTGTACAGGCCACCTAACAGTTGTAGTGGAGTTGGGGGGATGGCATCAAACAGGAAATTAGAAATGCGTGCACCAAAGGTAAAACAGTTATAATGGGTGACTTGAATCTACATATAGATTGGGTGAATTAAATTGGCAGGGGTGCTGAGGAAGAGGATTTCTTGGAATGTATGCGGGATAATTTTCTACACCAACATGTAGAGGAACCAACGAGAGAGCAGGCTATTCTAGACTGGGTATTGAGTAATGAGGAAGGGTTAGTTAGCAGTCTTGTTGTGCGTGGCCCCTTGGGCAAGAGTGACCATAATATGGTTGAGTTCTTCATTAGGATGGAAAGTGTCATAATTAATTCAGAAACAAGGGTTCTGAACTTAAATAAAGGTAACTTTGAAGGTATGAGATGTGAATTGGCCAAGATAGACTGGCAATTTATTCTTAAAGGGTTGTGCAATGGAAGGCATTTAAAAACTGCATGGATGAACTACAACAATTGTTCATTCTAGTTTGGCAAAATAATAAATCAGGGAAGGTTGTGCATCAAAGGAGTCCAGCAAAGGAGGACAAAGGGCTTAATTAGGAAAGAGAAAATATATTATGAAAGAAAACTGGCAGGGAACATAAAAACTGACTGCAAACGTTTTTATAGATATGTGAAGAGAAAAAGATTAGTTTAAACAAATGTAGGTCCCTTGCAGTCAGAAATAGGTGGATTGATCATGGGGAACAAGGACATGGCAGACCAATTGAATAACTACTTTGGTTCTGTCTTCACTAAGGAAGACATAAATAACCTGCCGGAAATAGCAGGGAACCCGGGTTCAAATAAGAGGGAGGAACTGTGTGAAATCCAGGTTAGCCAGGAAGTGGTGTTGGGTATATTGAATGGATTAAAGGCCGATAATTCCCCAGGACCAGATAGACTGCATCCCAGAGTACCCAAAGAAGTGGCCACAGAAATAGTGGATGCATTAGTGATAATTTTTCAAAATTATCAAAATCCTTATATTCTGGAGTAGTTCCTGAGGATTGGAGGGTAGCTAATGTAACCCCACTTTTTAAAAAGGGAGGGAGAGTAGTGTGGAAACTGCTACAGACAGTAATTAAAGATGGGATAGCAGCACATTTGGAAAGTGGTGAAATCATTGGACAAAGTCAGCATGGATTTATGAAAGGTAAATCATGTCTGATGAATCTTATATAATTTTTCGAGGATGTAACTAGTAGAGTGGATAAGGGAGAACCAGTGGATGTGTTAAATCTGGACTTTCAGAAGGCTTTCGACAAAGTCCCACATAAGAGATTAGTATACAAACTTAAGGGTTCAGTATTTATGTGGATAGAGAACTGGCTGGCAGACAGGAAGCCAAGAGTAAGAGTAAATGGGTCCTTTTCAGAATGGCAGGCAGTGACTAGTGGGGTACCGCAAGGCTCAGTACTGGGAACCCAGCTATTTACAATATTTATTAATGATTTGGACGAGGGAATTGAATGCAACATCTCCAAGTTTGCGGATGACACGAAGCTGGGCGGCAGTGTTAGGTGTGAGGAGGATGCTAGGAGGCTGCATGGTGACTTGGATAGGCTGGGTGAGTGGGCAAATGCATGGCAGATGCAGTATAATGTGGATAAATGTGAGGTTATCCACTTTGGTGGCAAAAACAGGAAAGTAGACTATTATCTGAATGGTGGCCGATTAGGAAAAGGGGAGATGCAACGAGACCTGGGTATCATGGTACACCAGTCATTGAAAGTAAGCATGCAGGTGCAGCAGGCAGTGAAGAAAGCAAATGGTATGTTAGCATTCATAGCGAAAGGATTTGAGTATAGGAGCAGGGAGGTTCTACTGCAGTTGTACAGGGTTTTGGTGAGACCACACCTGGAGTATTGCGTACAGTTTTGGTCTCCAAATCTGAGGAAAGACATTCTTGCCATAGAGGGGGTACAGAGAAGGTTCACCAGACTGATTCCTGGGATGTCAGGACTTTCATATGAGGAAAGACTGGATAGACTCGGCTTGTACATGCTAGAATTTAGAAAATTGAGGGGGGATCTTATAGAAACGTATAAAATTCTTAAGGGGTTGGACAGGCTAGATGCAGGAAGATTGTTCCCAATGTTGGGGAGGTCCAGAACAAGGGGTCATATTTTAAGCAAAAGGGGGAATTCCTTTGGGACCGAGATGAGGAAAACATTTTTCACACGGAGAGTGGTGAGTCTCTGGAATTCTCTGCCACAGATGGTAGTTGAGGCCAGTTCATTGGCTATATTTAAGAGGGAGTTAGATGAGGCCCTTGTGGCTGAAGGGATCAGGGGGTATGGAGAGAAGGCAGGTACAGGATATTAAGTCGAATGCCATGATCATATTGAATGACGGTGCAGGCTCGAAGGGCCGAATGGCCTACTTCTGCACCTATTTTTCTATGTTTCTATGCTTCTATAGGCAGTTGGGACTAGTGTAGATGCGGCATTTGGGTCAGCACGGGCAAATTGGACCAAAAAGCTTGTTTCCGTGCGGCATGACTCTATGACAAGGTTTTGAGAGTAAGAAAATAAAGCCTCAGCCACACGCCCATGTATGTTCAAGACACTCAAATTATATTAAATCTTCCGTTCTGTCCTGTGAAAAGGTTTGGGCAAGGCCCTAATTATATATAATGTATGTGTTATGTTGCATGTAAAGACTTTGTAACTTCTAAGTGTTCCCTTGTAGTGTGACAAATCCAAAACACATGCAGGCCCAGATTTTGTTAATTTTATTTGCTGAGTGTGTGTTGTGGTCAGTGGTTCTGAAGTTACATATAAGCCAGAGAAGGACAACCCTGACAGCCCAAAGAGAGGTTCTGACTATCCCATATTTTTGCGGCCACCACAGTCAACAGAAATACTTCTGATTGGATTTAATTTACTGAATTTAGGCATACAGGCTAGCGGTGGGACTTGAACTCACTTTTCCATTAATGGGTGTAGGCCTCTGGATTATTGCATGGTAATGTATTCAATGTGTAACCATGCCATAAACTCTGTCTCTGATCTACTGAAAATATAAACGTTGACCCTAGTGTTTCCCTGTTGTTTTGCGGTATTCTGCAGCCGAAACAAGGAGGAATGGAAGCCCAGAGAGTAAAAGGAATGAGAGTGGAAACCCAGAGAGTCCCACAGGCCAGTAAGTGGAGACCAGGAGCCTGGGAGAGAAGGGAATTTATGGTAGATGTGAGATCCCTAGAGAGCAATACGTGATTTAATATCAAGAAATAAGTAAATGAGAGATGTTAAACTAATATTTTGCATCCGTCTTCTTGGCGGAGGGCACTACAAAAGTAATACATAAGAGGGATGAACATAATAATCCTTATCACAAAGAGCAAAATATTGGAAAAAGTAATGGGACTGAAGGCAGCCAAGTTGTCAGCACCCAACAATTTGCACCAAGGAAGTGACTGCCAAAACAGTAGAACTATTGGTTGAAGTTGTTCAAAAGTCACTGAGTTCTGGGAGTGTTGCCACTGGATTGCAAAACTGCAAATATGACCCCCCTGTTCAAGAAAACAGGAAACTTTAGACCAGTTCCCTTAATATCTGCTGTTTATGAGATAGGGATTATAATCAACAAAGAATTAGGTAATTGTCTGGATAAGCTTAATTTATTCAAACCAAATCAATGGAATTTTATAAAAGCGAAATACTCAGCTTTCTTAAGCAGAGCAATAGAGGCATGTCATGTATTTGGTGGGGTCTCTGATGTCATGATCACAGAATTGGACCAATGACTAGTTATCGCATTTAACTTGAAATAGATGGGTCTGAAAAAGTAACTAGTGATGTGACTCAAGGATCAGTTATTTACTCTCTGTGTTACTGACGATAGAAGTGAGAGAATGTACAGTGTCCAAGTTTGATGATGCCACAAAAGCAGTGTTTGTTCTAACCTATATTATGTTAGGAATTTTAAATGTTAATTAAATGCTGCATCATATTTCCTGCTTTGGAGCCAGTGAAAACTCATATGTATTTGATGACTTCACTTTGTCCGAGAACTGGAGATGCTGAGTGTTGGTTACTCCTTAGGATTGACACCTGATATCAACTGATTTCAGAGAACAGAATTTCCACTCTTCCGATACTGTAGGGTATATTATAGCAGCTTTCTTTGAGACCAGTAGCTTGCACTGTTACCTCATGGCTGTCTGCAAAATCAAAGACTGTCCTTTACAAATTCATTTATTGGGATTTTTGAAAATGAGGCCATAACTGAAAAAAGAAAACCCTATTCTTTAGTAGAAACAAAGAACTGCAGATGCTGGTTTACAAAAAAGAACGCCGGGTGCTAGAACTCAGCGGGTCAGGCAACATCTCTGGAGAACATGGATACGTGATGTTTCGGGTTAGGACCCTTCTTCAGGCTGCTATCTTCCTTTGTCTTTGTATCTAAAATGACGTATTTATTCTCTTAATGCTGAACTTTATTTAATTACATATTAATCAAGGGATGATAGTCAAGAGTGCTTAATTGTCATCTGCCATGGGAAAGAAGCAATAACATTCTTACTTGTTGCAGCTTTAAGGCACATTAATGCAACAGCACAACAAATTATCTGGAATAATATAATTCAAATAATACAATAAATTATCAGCAATGCTAGTCAACTAGACCATAATGGTGCAGATCAAAGTATGTCATGCAACCTAAACAAAGTATTTAGTGAACCATATAATTCTCAGCTTTTTTCTGTTTATCCATCTCAAATTTCCACATTTTTAATCATTAGCAGTAGTTCCAACATTGTAGAAAATATTTTAATACTGAATCAATATAAACAGAATCAGCAGATTTGTATAATTTCTTTGTAAGGCTCCTGAGGACAGTTTCACAATGAGGAATAACATTAACGTGGTGTTGAAAACTTGGCTACTTTAATTACTTTTCCTACTGGAGAACTGAAGAAGAGTTGGCATAAATAATAACATCTGTTAAAAGAATCTCTTTGCAACTATCTTAGAAATTAGTTACATGTGGCAATCACCGAGAAAGCCTGAGGATCTGAAATACTGTAGGAAATGTGGATTTTCAGTTAGAATGTATCAAGGGACAGACAAAAATGTAACAACCTGATTTTCTTCCTTCAAAATGTTGTCACCTCGTCTAAGTTGAAGCTACAGTTGAGGTGGTTGAGTGAACTGTACACGTGTTAATCCTGGCTAAATTGGAGAGGCTGGGACTTTAAAATGGGGTAAAAGCTTCAGGGCTGCTGGGAGAATTGGTCAATTTGAAATTGCTCTCTGCAGAGCTGGGACAAGCTGCACAGTGGTGCCAGTGTGTCTAGAGCCTAGATACAATTTGCAAGAAAATAATAGAACATCTGCAGACTCTGTCAATTAGGTGCAAAATGCATAGAATGGATTGGATGGCTGCAAACCAGACATATACCTTGTAAATAATTGTAAATAATGTTGCAGAGTTCTACTTTGCTGAGTGTTGATGGGATGAGGTATAGAGCCTTGTCTGGGCTTCTTGCAGATCAGGTTAAATGTTTCTAAGTTGGCTTCCTTGAGAAGTCCGGTTTGAATACAATGTATTGATCTGCTGTATTATTGGGTTAGGGAAATCTCTGTTATGTATGGGGTTAATCGATATCTGTAATTGGATTATTAAGAGACCACCCCCATGTGGTTTGGCCCCTCGAGGTCCCGGGACAGATAAAGGTTCGCTACGACGAGGTCCAGGCTCGATCGTCTGGGAGGGCGCTTGGGACTGTGTGACTTTCTGGAGTGTCTCTATTTGAGCGAGGCCTAGGGGGCTCGTAGGATACGAGGATCGAACCCGCGGTGGGATGGGTAGTTGAACTGTAATTGCGCTTTTGTTAAAATAAAGGTTAGCTGGTCAAGTGCTTGATTCAGTGTTTTTACTGAAACTAGACTGGCGGATAGCTTAGATATGAGCAATATCTCGTCCGGGATCTCAAAAGACCCCCAAACACAAGTTTGCGATCAAGGGTGTTGAGCTGTATCGATTGCGAGTACAGAAATTGGGCCCACGGTGCGGTTATCACATTTATTTTCGACACTTCATTAATCGGAGCGGATTGATCATTCACAGGCTTGGGAAAGGGTCTAATTGAGATTATTAGAACATAGTCCAGCAAGCACAGAGGAGTGGTTAGCACGCCTTTGGGTTATGGGCCCATAAAACCAGGATGGGTTAGAGGCCCTGCTGGGGTTGGGTTTGAGCCCCTTTCCTGGGTTAGATGCCCAAAACTTTGTTCGTAGTTGGCAGACTGCAGCTGCTTTAACGAAAGCCAAACATGCTTCATCGGGCGAGGAGTAGTCCAGGGTTAGACTTGGTATCCAATTGATGTGGTATTAAAATACAGGTCTGGCCTTTGATCAGATCTTTGACGGGAGTGTGATTTGAAAAGGTCCGCTCTGAAAATTGGCATTGATAATTCACAGCGCGAAGCAGCTAGGCGATGAATCATCGGTGCCCAGCAGAGAGGAATGTCTGCGTAAAGGTATCTGAGTATCTCCCTGAAGTGATGGATGAAGAACCTCGTAAAGATACTGGGCTTGGATGGACAGAGTATAGATTGGCAAGAATACTCCAGTCCATTCAAGAATTCAACTGGGCAATTTTAGTTTGAATCGAGAGCCCACGTAGTAGAAGAGATTCGCACTAAAATTAGTTCAAGATCGAGTCTATATTTGCAAAGCCAAATTTTCAAATACTGAATTTCATATTGAAGATCTGCCAGTAAGGTGGAATTCGAATTCCTGTCTATAGATCTTTGGAGTTGGTGCATGTCCGTGATTGATTCCAAATAGTGGCTGATCAACAGTGAATAGTAAAGGGCCTGTCGCACTTACATGTCCTTGGCACGCAAATTATGCGACCTCGTCGCCACTTTGAGGCGCACGGGCATCGTATGGCCGCGTGAGGCTGAGAAGCGCGGAGGGGTGTGTAGTTGTGCGCGACATCGCGCGTGGCTCTGAAATTTTTGTAGCGAATGAAATCTTAACGCGCCAACGGCCTGTCGCATAACTGATGACCAAAGTGGGAAAGGCCCAAGACCCTGGCGCGACGCAACGTCTCACCCACAACAGCAGCAGAAGCAGGCAAACGATCGCCGAACTCGGCCTGGGACTCATGGCCGTTGCGGTCCAGATCCGCCCCCACTTCTACTCCCAGAGTGGGGCCAAGAAAATTGAATATAGACACAAAATGCTGGAGTAACTCAGCGGGACCGGCAGCATCTCTGGAGAGAAGCAATGGGTGACGTTTCGGGTCAAGACCCTTCTTTCAGACTTGTCTCGAAACATCACCTATTGGTTCTCTCCAGAGATGCTGCCGGGTCTGCTGAGTTACTCCTGCATTTTGTGTCCATCTTCAAATGACGTCATGTACGCCAGACAGCTCTGCGGGTGAATAAAGTCGCGTCTCAACGCGACCACGAGATCGCGTAATTAGCATGCCAAGGACATATAACTGGGACAGGCCCTTAAACCTCTGGTCAATTGTTTACTAGTACCTGATAGTGAAGAGTACCTGAGAGATGGGAACCTGTTTACTTGATGAAAAGTAATCCGAATAGCGAAATGGATCCCAAATTCTGTTGAACGTAGAGAGGAGGGATAGAGGTCCCCCTATAGAAGTCCAGTCTTATCAGAGGGATAGTAACATTCGGGAGGAAAAGTAGTCATTTAAGGAGTAGTACCCCTCAGCAAAGAGTAAACTAGTAAGGGGAAAATCTTCAGTCTCAGAAAGAGAGGTTCACTGCGTGATAACAGCGTGACGCGGCGTCGAGATCGAGTGTTCTTGAACTGTGCGCTAGTGCTTTAAATCATTTTGTAAATTGTAAAAATCTAGCTTTTCGCATTGTCATAGGATCCGGATTTTGTAAATATTCTATGTATGTAAATAAACTAAGATTATATTAAGAATTAAGGGTTAAGATTTAGAACGTCTATTATTATCCGCAAAGGCATTCCATTAAAACCCAAAAATACCTTAACAGATAAGGACGGGAGATATTTGATAGTTACCGGGGAGATCCATGCTGCCCCAATTACCTTGGTAAACATATACGCGCCCAACTTTGACAACCTGCACTTTTTCAATAAAATCTTGAATATAATTGCTGAATATAAATACCAAAATGTCATAATTGGCGGAGATTTTAACTGTGTCTTAGACACTTACTTAGATAAATCCAATCAAGAACAAAGGGGTATTACGAAATCCAAAACTAGCTAATGTATCTAAACACATACATAAAGAACACAAACATAACAGATGTCTGGAGGATTGCAAATCCGACCGGCAGGGATTACTCGTTCTATTCTAGGGTACACAAGACATATTCACGAATAGATTATTTTTTGGTGGATACAAAACTAATACCCCACACTTCTAAACCAAATTACCACACCAATATGATCTCAGCTCACTCTCCAATAACTTTTTTTCTAAAAATGGAAGGAATGACTAAGAACAAACCGTTTTGGAGGTACAATCCACAAATTTTAAAAGACCCACAAGGGAGTACATATTTAAAAGAGCAAATTGACCTTTTCTTCAAAATAAACGACACGACAGACATATCACCTACATTATTATGGGAATCCTTTAAAGTATTTATTCGAGGGGTGATAATTTCATATCAAGCTTTTCAAAATAAGAAAAATAAGAACTAACAAAGACAATGAGAAGAACAAATTAGACAACTGGACACAGAAAACGCTGAAGACCCCACTATGGATAAACATAATAGAATAATAATACTGAAATTCAAATTAAATAAATTGTTATCAGAGAAAGTCATAAGATTATTACAAATTACAAGACAGGAACACTTTGAATTTGGGAATAAGCCCCACAAACTTCTGGCACATCAGTTAAAAAAAATGAGAAACGGATCACACAATTTTAAAGAGTAAATCAGACAAAGGGGCAATATTGACCTTGCCGAGTGATATTAATAAAAGATTTGCACAATTTTACGAGAATCTGTGTACATCTAAAGCGATAATGGACACCAACAATGTCACAGAGTTCTTGGATAATTGTAACCTTCCTAAATTAGAGTTGCAGGAACAAGAGGAATTGGGAGCACAAATCTCAAATAAGGAAATAGAAGAAGCAATAATCTCATTAAAAAATGGAAATACACCAGGTCCCAACAGATTTAGTAATGAATTCTATAAACGTTTTTATGACATATTTACCCCCCGCCTACAGAAAATGTATACTTATGCCTTCAAAGAACAAATACTACCTGAAACACTAGCAGAATCCACGATCACACTAATACTTAAGAAAGATAAAGATGTGGAAGAACCTGGATCATACAGAACTATTGCGTTGTTAAATACAGATCAAAAAATATTAGCGAAAATACTAGCTAGAAGACTAAGTAAATATGCTAGTAAATTAATACATCCGGATCAAACGGGGTTTATCCCTAAGAGACAATCATTTAATAATTTGAGACCTTTGTTCAATATAATGCATTCGCACCAAACTGAAGATCAAAAACTATCATATCGTTGGATGCAGAGAAAGCATTCGATCAGGTCGAATGGGATTATATGTTCAGGGTATTGCAAGAATGTCAACTGGGAGAGAATTTTATTCTATGGAGTAAATTACTATATAATAAGCCAACGGGCAGAATATCAACAAACAATAATTTATCTACCCGACACCGGTACCTTTTTCAGGTATTCTTGCACCTTATCCTTGTAATAGATTTATAAATGCAGACCACATCTTATAGAAACAGTCTGATTTTCCTGCTAGTCGGAGTCTCATATCTTCCAAGTGTAGTGTTTCGAACATAGATGAAATTCATTTGGCAAGGGGAAATAGACAAGGATGTTCATTATCACTGTTGTTATTTGTCCTCATAATTGAACCCCTAGCGGAAAGAATTAGATCTCATCCGAATATCCATGGATATAAAACAAAATATCCCAATAATAAAATATCACTATACGCTGACGACGTACTATTGTACATCACAAAACCTCATATTACTACACCAAATATTTTAAAATTAATGGAGGACTTCGGATCATTGTCAGGATATAGAATAAATTGGAAAAAAAGTGAAATAATGTCAATAAAACCGAAAGACTCTACGCATCTTTTACAGTTTCCTTTCAAAATAGCTACGGAAAATTTTAAATACTTGGGCATCGAAATTACTAGAAGATATCAAGATATGTTTGACGAAAATTATAACCCTCTACTTAAGAAACTATGTAACTTGGTTAAATTTTGGAAAACGCTTCCGATGTACTTTATAGGCCGAATAAATGCCATAAGAATGATTTTTCTACCACAAATTTTATACCTGTTCCAATCTATCCCAATATATTTACCCAAAAAGTTTTTTAATAAACTGGACTCGGATATCACAAATTTTATTTGGGATTATAAATCCCACAGTATACAAAGAGCTCATCTGAGTATACCCAAAGTAGTAGGGGGATTAGCACTCCCCAACTTTATGTATTACTACTGGTCTGTAAATATCAGAAACATGATCCAATTGCTGGATAACTCTCCCCAACAACCAGATTGGACGATTATGGAGAGAGAGGATTGCTCTCCTTATAATATTGGAGCAATCCTTCTCTCTCCAATATCGATGAATAATATAAATTACAACAATAATCCAATTATAAACAGTACAATCAGAATTTGGAAACAAATAAAACACAATCTAAAATTAAGAAATGTATCTCTCTTATCTCCTATCGGTAAAAACCCCTCATTTAAACCTTCAACTATAGATAAAGCATTTATACATTGGGAAAGAGCTGGAATTAAAATCTTCGGAGATGTGTATGAATCGGGAAAACTATTAACATTTAAACAAATACAACTTAAATACAATTTGGGAAACAATCAGTATTTTAAATATTTCCAAATCTGTGACTATCTGAAAACATACGCACAGGATTATCACAATATGCCTCCAGATTTACTGGACGAAGTAATGAATACAAAGGCAGAATCAGCAAACCTAATATCATATATAGGTAGATGGGACTAGGGGAAAATAAATGGTCGGCACGGACTGGAAGGGCCGCGAAGGACTGTTTCCGTGCTGGAATTATTATATGGTTATATATAATATTATTCTAAATGCAGAAATACCAACAACAGATGGTATCAGGAGAGACTGGGAAAAAGAATTAAGTATAAAAATTCCCAAAGAAAGATGGGAAGAATATTTATTAAACGTTCATAAATGTTCAATTAATGTAAGACACACCTTAATAGAATTTAAAATCTTACACAGATTATACTATTCAAAAACTAAAATAAGTAAACTTTTTCCCGTCTCTCCTATATGTGATAAATGTCAATGTCAAGAGGCTAATGTAGCACACTCATTTGTCTTTTGTACAAAAATTCAAACATTTTAGACTGAAATTTTTGAAATTTTCACAAAATATTTAAAATAAAATTGATCCCAGAAGCAGACTGGATAATCTTCGGGATATCGGAAGATTGCCCTGAATTAAATGTGTTTCAAAAGACTCTATTTGAATATTTGGATAACTGGAAAAAAGCTAATCTTAAAATTATGGACAAATTCTCCGGTACCCACAGTCAATATGTGGATTTCATCTATGTTCGAAACACTACACTTGGAAGATATGAGACTCCGACTAGCAGGAAAATCAGACTGTTTCTAAAAGACGTGGTCTGCATTTATAAATCTATTACAAGGATAAGGTGCAAGAATACCTGAAAAAGGTACCGGTGTCGGGTCTTGGTAAAGGGGGAAGAAAAACTGTCGAATTGGTAGATTCCTTTTGCGAGATGTTTATAATAAAGTAACTGGCTTTTTTTTTCTCTTTCTCTATTTTTCCCTTTTTCTTTTTTTTCCCTCTCCAGGGTCTATCTCTTAATTCCGGTTTCTAACTATTCAAGGGTTTCTTCCCTCTGCCACGCTTTGGCACTTTCACATCTCTTTTTCACTTTTCTACTTTCTATGCTGCTATTTTTCTCTCTATTCTCTCTTTTCTAAAGCAAAATTAAAAAAATTAAGGGGTACAATGACTGTAATACAATACAAGGGATGTACACTCATCCCTACTGATCAACTTACAGTACCGCTAATAAATAAAGATATTTTTAAAAAAAAGATTTAGATAGTATTAAGTCCGCAGATCGTCATTTGTGTTGCTGCGTATACGAGTGTTTACGGATTTACAAACTTGAAGTAAGAGCGTGTTTGAATTGAATAATTGTAATTATTTTAGAGCGTGGTGTTGTAAGAATCAGAATTGGGGTGGTTCGATTAGGGGTTGTACTCTTTCGATCGCTACGTCGGGGGGGGGGGGGGGGGGGGGGGGAGTCATCCCGCTGACCAATCGTGCCATGAGGAGGATTTGTTAGAGTGCGTGATTTATAATAAACAAATGTTTGTGGTTTATTTAGGAGTGTGGTTGTGCCTGATAGTGATAAGTAGTGTGTTATCCTGTTTGTGGGTGGCTGCGATCGCTTTGAACCATTAGCCATTGTCTAGGAGTGAGCTTGGTAAATTTAGGGATCAAAAGGAAGGATTTAAAACATTCTGTTCCAGGTGTCCGGAAGCATGGGGAATAATGTAGAAAGATGTAACAGAAGAGGAAAAGAGCCCATTGCAACTAATGCATAATGAGTTTCCTCACAAGGCAGAGAAATTAAGAAATTTATCAGGAGCATTAAATAAGAAATTAGGAAATAAGCTTTGGCCGCCGGGGTGAATTAGAAAAGTAAGAGGGATAAAATACTTGGAATGGATCATTTGGCAGCATAGTAATAACGAAGGTGCAAAAGAATTAGTAGGTTTATGGAGAAAATATTTTGAGGAACGAACAACGAATAAGGAGGTTAAGAGAATGGCTAGTAGGGAAAAAGCGATCGCTAAAATTGGATTAGAACTAAATGAAGGTAAAGTAGATCGACTCCAGGCAAGGAAGGACAGAAGTGGAGATGAAGGGAAACACTCAGAACAATGGAAAGGTGGATCTCCTGGAACAAAAGTAGTCCCTGTAAAATTAAAGATTAGGAATAGGCTAGTGCTGACTTTGAGAGGGAAGAAGATGAGTATTTAGAAGAGTGGACAAATGTTAATGCCAGTGGAAGTTCGCGGCTCCCACCATATTCCTCTTGCGTTTCCAAAGCTTCACTAGCACCGTGTATGACTTGTGCCCGTAATAAATATTTTAGGTCTGCAGAATCGATAACAACTCCTGCAGATTCTACAACTGAACAGGTTCTACCAACAGCAGATACTGAGGTACCAGATCCTTCAATCCTATCCACACCATCATTGATAGATCGTTCAGTGGCTTATGGCACCCGGAGTGGAATGAAAAGGTTAGCTCTGGTGTTTAAAGAAAAGAAAGCTATTGTGGCGTCAGCCACTTAAGCTCGAACCCTCGTCAGGAGAGGGCGGGCACACGACGTCATGGGCAGAGGGAGTGTCCTGGTACATAAGCTCTCTCACCACGAGATCCACCCGGAGTTTCTACCGGTAGCTGAGCCCGAGGGCACAACCTCGCTCAGCTACAACAACTCTATATATAGTTAGCGCACCCACTATATGTGTGACAACAGAATAAAGAACCAGTTGCACCAACCTGATGTCTCCTCTTTATTCGCCACGTATGGTGCTGCTACATTGGTGACCCCGACGTGATTCGAACACGCAGCCTTCTGATTCAATGTAGTGCTGCTACATTGGTGACCCCCGACTGTCCAAATTTAGATTTGGGCTCACCTGAAGAAGCAGCCTCAGGAGACCTGATGTCTGCAGCCGGCTGCCCAGCCCTGCAGAACTACGCTGCCGTCAACCAGGCCCTGCAGTGAGGTATGTCGCCGCCTACCCACCAGCTGCTGCAGGAGCTGCGAGCATTGCAGCCTCCTGCCCACGGCAGCCCCGACACACGCCCGACGGCCCTGGGAGCAGAGTGAGTACCTGCCACTCTCCCGCTCCCGACAACGGACCCCGACTCCGGGCCTTGCACCGGAATGCAACTGACCGGGGACACTGCTCCAGGCCTCACTGGGTCTCCAGGCCCCAGCACCGCTCCAGGCCTCACTGGGTCTCCAGGCCCAGCACCGCGCCAGGCCTCCCCACGTCTACAGGCCCCAGCACCGCTCCAGGCCTCACCGCGTCCCCAGGCCCAGCACCGGACCCGGCTCCCGGCCTCACCGCGTCTCCAGGCCCAGCACCGGACCCGGCTCCAGGCCTCACCATGTCTCCAGGCCCTGCACCACGCCTGGCCCCGCCGACCGCTGCACCTGTAAAAGTGGGCATACCTGAGGCGACCGCCGAAGCCGCCCTTCAGCTCCTCGCCGTCCTCCAGTCACTAGGTGATTCCTCTTCACCCGGCCAGCAAAATGGCCGCCGCGCCATCTTGAAACGGGCGGCTTCCGACTACAAACATGGCCGCCGCCGGCCGGAAGTGCACTACGAACTTACCTGGCCGCCGTCTACAGCGCCACCTTCTGGCCGGATGCCGTCCCTGCAGCTTCACTGCCAGCAACAGCGCCACCGTCAGTTCGGCTGCTGTCCCTGCAACCTCATCGTCATCCACAGCGCCACCTTCCGGCCGGATGCCGTCACTGCAGCCTCACCACTGTCCACAGCGCCACCTTCCAGCTGGATGTTGTGGCTGCACGATGAACAATGGACAATTTGAAATTTAGACACTGGACACTAATTGTTTTTTTTTCACTGTTCATGTTTGTGTGCACTGCAATTGGTTTGTATATTGTATTTGGTTTACCCCCCATCGTTTTTGGGGGCCGTGTGTCACAGGACACTCTCCCTTAGCTGGTCAAGGAGATGCAACCGTGTTTCTTCAGTCTCGTCGCACCCCTCGGTACATCGGGATCTCACACGCAGAGCGTCAACTGCGCCCGTGTAGAGCACCGTCCCGACCCACGCCCGGGGTGTCCCAGACCTCTTCTGTCCGGCAGCTTCTACATCCGTCTCCTCGCACCCCTCGGTACATCGGGATCGCCCACGCAGAGCGTCAACTGCGCCCGTGGAGCCCTCCGTCCCGACCCACGCCCGGGGTGTCCCAGACCTCTTCTGTCCGGCGGCTTCTGCATCGGTCTCCTCGCACCCCTCGGTACATCGGGATCGCCCACGCAGAGCGTCAACTGCGCCCGTGGAGCCCTCCATCCCGACCCACGTCCGGGGTGTCCCAGACCTACATGCAGGAGCTTCCCTTGACCAAGCTATTCCTTCCTCCTGTTCTGGGGGGGGTCCTGTGGCGTCAGCCACTTAAGCTCGAACCCTCGTCAGGAGAGGGCGGGCACACGACGTCATGGGCAGAGGGAGTGTCCTGGTACATAAGCTCTCTCACCACGAGATCCACCCGGAGTTTCTACCGGTAGCTGAGCCCGAGGGCACAACCTTGCTCAGCTACAACAACTCTATATATAGTTAGCGCACCCACTATATGTGTGACAACAGAATAAAGAACCAGTTGCACCAACCTGATGTCTCCTCTTTATTCGCCACGTATGGTGCTGCTACACTATGTTAGATATAGTGCAACTGCCAGAGTATTTCTGCGAGCCACAACCTAGAAAGATTACTCGAGTAGAAAGGAATGATTTATTTGGGCAGTACCCCTAGTGAACAGGAAGATTTATCTGACGATAAGACAGTGATTTTAGATACCCAAATAGACTTTGACGTAACCGAAAGCTTACAAATTGAACAGGTATCCCATAGGCAGTTACCATTAAGGGAAGAAATAGGTACAGCGGATTCGGCCAGTGCAGTGAATATGAATAATCCCCGTGCCACAGACGTCCATATGCCGTGGAAGCCCCATGAAATAATGGCAGTATTAAACAGAATCCCCGATAGGAAGAAGTCACCTGCTGCCTTTATAAATTACTAGACTAAGTGGGACCCGTTGGGTCCCATGTTCACACGGGAGGGCTGGTCCGCTGACGCAATATTCCACCTCTCCACCAATTCCAATATTGGTGGCCAGTGGGGGGGCTTTCTGGAGTGCTGGTATGGGTTCTTGGGGTGGCTGCTCAGTCCCTCAAGCCTGATGTGCTGTCAGCTCACTCACGGCTGGTGGGCTGGCAGTTGACTCATGGCTATTCCTTGAAATTCCATTTCAAGCAGGGTGCAAGGCCACCAAATTCAAATCAATTTTCCTACCATTTCAAGCAGAGTGCAAGGCCAGCAAATTCAAGTGTAGTTTCCTACCACTTCAAGCAGGGTGCAAGGCCACCAAATTCAAGTGCAGTTTCCAACCACTTCATGCGGGGTGCAAGGCCACCGAATTCAAGTGCAGTTTCATACCACTTCAAACAGGGTGCAAGGCCACCAAATTCAAGTGCAGTTTCATACCACTTCAAACTGGATCCAAGGCCACCAAATTCAAGTGCAGTTTCACACCACTTTCAGCAGGGTGCAAGGCCACTAAATTCAGTGCAGTTTCAAACAACGTCAAGCATAGTGCAAGGCCGCCAAATTCAAGTGCAGTTTCATTCCACTTCAAGCAGGGTGCAAGCCACCAAATTCAATGCAGTTTCATACCATTTCAAGCAGGGTGCAAGGCCACCAAATTCAAATGCAGCTTCATACCATTTCATGCAGGCTGCAAGGCCACCACATTCAAATGCAGTTTCATGCCATTTCAAGCAGGGTGAAACCACCATAAAACCACCATAAAACCACGCAAAACACCAAACTCACAGTTCAGTAGATATTCAGTTGATTCACAGCTCAGACAGAGTTGTGACCTCTCCCTCCCCCATCATGCAGAGACTGAGCCACACCCACACTTATGGGTTTTATAACCCCTCCCCCCCCACCGGAAAAGGTGTGGCCTTCATCGCGTGATTGACAGGATAGAGATTTTACACTAATAACACTTTTATTTTTCATTGATGGGAAGAATCCTCTGCACCTGCTGAGTGGAGGGGGATTGAGTAAGATGGCCAAAAATCACAGCCATAAGTGGTAGCGTTTTATCTAAAATCAATATACAGTGCAAACAGGAAGTTAGCCAAAGCACCCAAGCCACCATTTGCACTAGTGCCTTTTAACTTCAAGCCAAAGTACCTGCCACCAATTGCAGTAGTGCCTTTTAACTTCAAGCCAAAGCACCCAAGCCACCATTTGCAGTAGTGCCTTTTAACTTCAAGCCAAAGCACCCAAACCCCCATTTGCAGTGGTGCCTTTTAACTTCATGCCAAAGCACCCAAGCCACCATTTGCAGTAGTTCCTTTTAAATTCAAGCCAAAGCACCAAAGCCATCATTTGCAATAGTGCCTTTTAACTTCAAGCCAAATCCCCCAAACAACCATTTGCAGACAGTGCCTTTTTACTTCAAACCAACCATATTTTTATTTTCAAACCACATTAACGGCACTCACAGTTGAGTAGACATGTGTTCAGTGTTATTCAGAGCTCAGAGAGACGTGACCCTTTGGCTTCCTCCATCTTGCAGAGACTGAGTGAGGCACACCACTTCCGGGTTTTATAGTCCTTCCCCCCTCCCACCAGCAGGGACATCAGAGAGAATGGCAATTAAAAAAATAAATTAATATCTTTGTGGTTTTTCATCAATGGGAAAAATCCTCTGGTCCAGGAAGGGGGAGGGGGGCTCTGAGTGAGGTGGCTAAAAATGAAGGCCGTAGGTGGTGGCGTTCTCTCGGAAATCGCAGCACAGTGGGCCAAAAGCGGTCAAGATCAGACTTTTAGTAATATAGATTTACGAACCACAATGCGTGTATATCATGCAGATTCTCGGGATTTGTGGGAGACCATACAACAGATAATTACTCCAGCTGAGAATACCAAATTTCTAGTAGCCCTAGGACACCTGACTTATGAAACATAGGCAAATGCAGTAATGATGACAGTGCAAGAGTAGAGGCTGTTTTAACGTTTGCAAAAAACGTTTCAGAAACCTGGCGATGTAAGTCGAGTTCTGGAAATAAAACCAGAGAAGGGTCAATGAGCAGATGAATTTCTAGACCGTTTTTCAAAATTATATATATAACTTGCTCCATTCTGATAGTCTATCAGAATGGCGCAAGTTCCCCTCAATATTTTGCTATTTGTTGAATTGTCTCCCCACTAAATTAGCGGATTTAATTAAAACTGAGTCAGTCAGATAGCCAGAGCTGTGAGATATTATTGGAAAGAAGGTGGGAACCAGGAAAATTATCCTGCAATGGAGAGAAAATGAACGCACAGTGAACGAAGAATTACCAAAATCTAAATCTGAACCATGGATTCCGAGAGTACCAGCAAATTACAGATTGGGAGAAATTAGGGTCCCAGATTATTCAGATTATTATCACTACTACACTCTCAATTTCCACTACACAGAATAAGACCAACCATGTTGCCTAACCATAGAAACATAGAAAATAGGTGCAGGAGTAGGCCATTCGGCCCTTCGAGCCTGCACCGCCATTCAATATGATCATGGCTGATCGTCCAATTTAGCATCCTGTACATGCCTTCTCTCCATTCCCCTGATCCCTTTAGCCACAAGGGCCACATCTAACTCCCTCTTAAATATAGCCAATGAACTGGCCTCAACTACTTTCTGTAGCAGAGAATTCCACAGATTCACTGTGTGAAAAATTTTTTTCTCATCTTGGTCCTAAAAGACTTCCCCCTTATCCTTAAACTGTGACCCCTTGTTCTGGAGTTCCCCAACATCAGGAACAATCTTCCTGCATCTAGCCTTTCCAACCCCTTAAGAATTTTGTAAGTTTCTATAAGATCCCCCCCTCAATCTTCCCGAGTCTATCCAGTCTTTCTTCATATGAAAGTCCTGCCATCCCAGGAATCAGTCTGGTGAACCTTCTCTGTACTCCCTCTATGGCAAGAACGTCTTTCCTCAGATTAGGAGACCAAAACTGTATGCAGTACTCCAGGTGTGGTCTCACCAAGGCCCTGTACAACTGCAGTATAATCAATGCTATACTTGTGGGGCCATGGGACATTGGAGTCGGGCCTGTCCAACAAAGGAGAGAATGAAAAAGAGGGGTCAAAGAAGGGATTTCCAGAATTACGAAGAATTTAGAGATCCTAGAGAATCCAAGGAATTATGGGAGATTCTTTAATTCAAGAGACTACTGGTACCCAAGAAACCAGAGAGAGAGATGGCCCGAATGTCAGGAACTAAGAAGTCACACACCGTTCACTCAAGCTAACCCATCTTTTCAGTCCTGACTCACCAACCCGCCCTGGAATTGTGGGCGTGGAGACATGACTCCTACTCTGGACCCCCCTCAAGTAATTTGCCAGGATGAATGAATTGGATGTACTATTGTAGTAAAAACTGAAAATCACATAGAAGAAAATCATGAACCATCTTCTGGCTACCCCAGAAAAAAACCTTAGAGCAAAGAAGATTGTAAATCAAGGAGCTTGTTTCACTGCACCCAATTAGATCACTGGAGCAAGGAGTGTCCAGCGATAAGGCAGAACATAGCAGGATTGAAGAAAAACCAAGGGGCGATAAAGAAAGCAAGAAAAGGAACATAGTAGCTAGTGTGAGAAGGGATGGCAACTAAGGAATGGAAATGGCACTAGGGAGAGAAGAAACAAATTTACTGTGCAGGAGGAACGGGAATGGGGAAAGAAGATATTATATTAATGTGTTACTGAGTTTGTGCCTGTAGGACAGTATATCGACAAGACACTATCTGGGGACTCAGGTAAAAGAATGCACAGGCCCTTGAAGAACGGGCAGAAGACAGCAAAACGTAATGTAGCTCCCCAGAAACAGGTGACCAGTAGGAGGAACTGATACTGTCCTGCCCCTTTAAGAGATTTGGGAAGGCTAGCAGACAGAGCAAGCTGCTCCTCAGTATCCCTACTTCCTTGTAATTGAAACTACCATCAGAAAAGAAGAAGAAGAAGAGAAGAAGAAGACCTACCCTAGTGCCCAACTTTAAAATCACCTAGCTATTGGAGAAAGAAAAGGAAGGAGAACAAAGGACACTTTAATCATCTTTGAAAGAAACAACACTGACAACTCGTAACGACTATTGGGGTAGCTCCTTTTTCGAATTGGATCTGAATAAAAAAGGAATTTATCTGTGGTTCGGGGCAAAATACTCACTTTGCGCTAAAATTTAGTTAAAGGTAAATTAATTTAAAGAGGGCTAATGGGATACAGTCTTAAAATTGTTAAAGAAATTGCTGTTAATTTGGCATTCTTCTCGTCTCATCCATAGGAGGATAGTTGAAGATGGGACTGGACTATTTGGTTACTATCAAGGAAGGGACAAACCCTAGTGGATATCAATAATTAAGGCATACCCTGGAAACGTAAGGTGGTAGTATAAAATGATGAGGTAGACTGAAAATTGATAAGTTTCCCTCGGAAAGTCAATACTAACCATCCAGAAAAGTTACTTAGAGATACAAAGAACAAAGCCAATAGAATAAAAGGGAAATTAGGGATAGTGTCAAAACTAAAGATGAAGCATAAAAATTAGCCAGAAAAAGAAGCCTACCAGAGGACTGGGAGAAATTCAGAGTCCAGCAGAGGAGTACAAAGTGCTTAATTAGGAAAGGGAAAATAGATTATGAAAGAAAACTGGCACGGAACATAAAAACGGACTGCAAAAGTTTTTATAGATAAGTAAAGAGAAAACGGGTAGTTAAAACAAATGTAGGTCCCTTGCAGTCAGAAACTGGTGTATTGATCATGGGGATCAAGGACATGGCAGACCAATTGAATAACTAATGTGGTTCTGTATTCACAAAGGAAGACATAAATAATCTGCCGGAAATAGCAGGGGACCGGGGGTCAAATGACATGGAGGAACTGAGTGAAATCCAGGTTAGCCGGGAAGTGGGGTTAGGTAAATTGAATGGATTAAAGGCCGATAAGTCCCCAGGGCCAGATAGGCTGCATCCCAGAGTACTCAAGGAGGTAGCCACAGAAATAGTGGATGCAATAGTGATAATTTTTCAAAACTTTTTAGATTCTGGAGTAGTTCATGAGGATTGGAGGGTAGCTAATGTAACCCCACTTTTTAAAAAGGGAGGGAGAGAGAAAACGGGGAATTACAGACCAATTAGTCTAACATTGGTAGTGGGGAAAATGCTAGAGTCAGTTATTAAAGATGGGATAGCAGCACATTTGGAAAGCGGTGAAATCATTGGAGAAAGTCAGCATGGATTTATGAAAGGTAAATCATGTCTGACGAATCTTATAGAATTTTTTGAGAATGTACCTAGTAGAGTGGATAATGGAGAACCTGTGGATGTGTTATATATGGACTTTCAGAAGGCTTTCAACAAGGTCCCTCATAAGAAATTAGCATACAAACTTAAAGCACATGGTATTGGGGGTCCAGTATTGATGTGGATAGAGAACTGGCTGGCAGACAAGAAGCAAAGTGTAGGAGTAAACGAATCATTTTCAGAATGGCAGGCAGTGACTAGTGGGGTACCGCAAGGCTCAGTGCTGGGACCCCAGCTATTTACAATATATATTAATGATCTGGATGAGGGAATTGAATGCAACATCTCCAAATTTGCGGATGACACAAAGCTGGGGGGCAGTGTTAGCTGTGAGGAGGATGCTTGGAGGCTGCAAGGTGACTTGCATAGGTTGGGGGAGTGGGCAAATGCATGGCAGATGCAGTATAATGTGGATAAATATAAGGTTATCCACTTCGGCGGCAAAAACATGAGGGTAGACTATTATCTGAACGGTGGCCGATTAGGAAAGGGGGAGATGCAACGAGACCTGGGTGTCATGGTACACCAGTCATTGAAAGTAGGCATGCAGGTGCTGCAGGCTGTGAAGAAAGCGAATGGTATGTTGGCTTTCATAGCAAAAGGATTTGAGTACAAGAGCAGGGAGGTTCTACTGCAGTTGTACAGGGTCTTGGTGAGGCCACACCTGGAGTATTGCGTACAGTTTTGGTCTCCTAATCTGAGGAAAGACATTCTTGCCATAGAGGGAGTACAGAGAAGGTTCACCAGACTGATTCCTGGGATGGCAGGAATTCCATATGAAGAAAGACTGGATAGACTCGGCTTGTACGTGCTGGAATTTAGGAGATTGTGGGGGGATCTTATAGAGACTTACAAAATTCTTAAGGGGTAGACAGGCTAGATGCAGGAAGATTGTTCCCGATGTTGGGGAACTCCAGAACAAGGGGTCACAGTTTAAGGATAAAGGGGAAGTATTTTAGGACCGAGATGAGAAGATCATTTTTCACACGAGTGACGAATGACGAGTCTGTGGAATTCTATGCCACAGAAGGTAGTTGCGGTCAGTTCATTGGCTATATTTAAGAGGGAGTTAGATGTGGCCCTTGTGGCTAGAGGGATCAGGGGGTATGGAGAGAAGGCAGGTACAGGATACTGATTTGGACGATCAGCCATGATCATATTGAATGGCGGTGCAGGCTCGAAGGGCTAAATGGCCTACTCCTGCACCTATTTTCTATGATTCTATGATTCTATGAAAAGCGAGAACCACTAGACAGAGAACAAACCCAACATAGTAAAGAGGCAACATGGTAAAGAGCCAATAGAGTAAAGAGTCAAAATAGTAGAGAATCAACATAGTAATGAGTTTCCATTGTGAGGTGTCATACATAAATAAGAAGAGGTACTGGAGGAGAGACTTAGTAAATTAGAAGAAAACTTGAATAGGTATTGAGCATAACAGAGCCGATGCATTTGAATTGTTTAACCTTTGATGGTAAAGCGGCTTCTATTATTAAGGTGGAAAGAAATTATCCCTGGATTCGGCATTCTTGATTGGATTTACGATGAAATTGATAGCATATGGAAATTGATTGCTAAATTTGAACAGCTCGGAATTCCACAGGAATTGGAATGGAATTGTATTATCGGCTACAATGCTGTGGAACGAAAAGGATGAGATGGACACTGAAATTTGAAATAGTAAATTGAAGGCTGAGACTGAATTTGGTTAAATTGGAACATTTATCATGGTTTCCTTTAAATTGGAGTAATGCCTGTAGGGAAATCTGGACTGAACCCAGCTGAAATTTATATGATTACCCGTCATCAGATATACATATTATAACATTGTGTGAGTATGAAGAAGGCCGATTAGTGTCTATCCTAGAATAATAAAGAGTATACTATGGAACAGAATAAGAATAGGGATCTAGTAATAGGGTAATATAATAAGTTCGAATAGGAATAGCATTGCAGAACTATGGGGAATGTATGGGAAAGCATGAGTGCATGATGGTAACTTGCTTTGTCCCAAGTTTTTCAGGAATATTTGGGTTTTAGGTTCGACTGTGGAAGGTGATGGAAGAATGGGCAGCAACACGGATGGAGGGAATTTGCGCCTACGAAAACTCGGGAGGTGAAGACTCATCAGACGGAAATTGTGAAGTTATTTCCATGAAAACTCGGGACACTGGGCAAAATTCTGGGAAGAAACACCATCATCTTGTGTTGCTGATAGATAGAAAATGTAAAGGACACACTTATGTATATCTGGTTAGCTGATTATTGAACTATTTGGTTATCATAAATGATGAGCTATCATATATGATAAAAAGGAAGGAATGTTAATCCTGGCTAAATTGAAATTGCTCTCTGCAGAGCTGGGACAAGCTGCGGAGTGGTGCCAGTGTGTCTGGAGCCTAGATACAATTTGCAAGAAAAGAATAAGAGCATTTGCAGACCCTGTCAATTAGGTGCAAAATGCATAGAATAGATTGGATGGGTGCCAGCCAAACATACACCTTGTAAATAATTGTAAATAATGTTGCAGCATTCTACTTTGCCGAGCATTGATTGGATGTGGTATTGAGCCTTGTCTGGGTTTCATGCAGATCAGAGTAAATGTTTCTATATTGGCTTCCTTACGAAGTCCGGTTCGAATACAATGTATTGAGCTGCTGTATTATTGGATTAGAGAAATATCTGTTATGTTTGGGGTTAATCAATATCTGTAATTGGATTATTAAGAGACCACCACCATGTGGTTCGGCCCCTCGAGGTCCCGTGACATATAAAAGTCCGCTACCATGAGGTCCAGGGTCGATCTTCTAGGAGAGCGCTTGGGACTGCGTGACCTTCTGGAGTGTCTCTGTTTGAGCGAGGCCTAGAGGGCTTGAGCAGGCAGATACGAAGAGTGAACCCACAGTGGGATAGGCACGGTAGTTGAACTGTAATTGCGCTTTTGTTAAACTAAAGATTAGTTGTTCAAGTGCTTGATTCAGTGTTTTTACTGAAACTAGACTGGGGGGAAGCTTCGATATGTGCAATTTACACACTAACTGGTTCAAGACACTAACCAAGAAGAAAGGAAGAGGCGGAGACAGTGGGCTGAGGGAGAGTTGGGAAGGGGAGGAGAAAGCAGGGAATACCTAAAATTGGAGGTCAATATTCATAACTTCTGGTTTCTCCCCCCCTGCCCAGCTCTCCCTCAACCCACTCTCCGTCTCTTCCTTTCTTCCCGCACCCCTCCCCCCCCCCCCACCGTCACCAGTCTGAAGAAGGGTCTCAACCCGAAACATTGCCTATTTCCTTCGCTCCATAGATGCGTCTCACTCGCTGAGTTTCGACACCACTTTTGTCTACCTTCAAATAATACTGATGTTCATAGCAATATCAATGTTACATCTTTCACTAAACGTTGTACCTTTTATCCTTTATCTGTGGACCGTGGACAGCATGATTGTGTTCATGTATTGTTGTTTCTTTGACTGGATACTAAGCAAACAAAAGCTTTTCACAGTACCTTGGTGCACTTGACAATAATAAACTAAACTATAGCCCTAGATAGTCAATTAAATTAAATGGATCAAAATGTGTCATTAGCAATATTCTAGAGTTTATTGGGCAACATAGTTACAGTTTTCCCAGTGTTACAGGTGCCAATATGTTTCAAATTCTTGCTCTACTTCAAAATGTAGATATTTAGCACTATTTTCCCCATTCAGAAAATGCGGCAGCACAGGTGAGGTGTAATTGTATATAATAACATAAGTGTCATATGGTGAGATGGCATGGTTACAAGTTTATATGAATGTGTGTAGATGTTTCTTGCTGTTATAGTTAAAACACTTATGCTGAATGTGCTGTGTCTAGCAAGTGTTATTATAAATAAAAGTCACCTGCAGCATGTGTGTGCAAGTTAAACGTATGCAGATAGGCAATTAGTGACACAAATCCTCGTGCAATATTGATTTGACATATGCCAAATTGTGATGTGCTAATCACACACAGGAAGACTGGTGCCAAGCGTGAAGAGGAAACCTCAACTGCACAATTTAATGTCATCTGCTTACCCTTGTCGATAACCATGGTGCATTTATTTTCAGATCTCCACTGTCCTGCTGCTTTTACACAGTACTCCCTCTCTGGCTGTAGGCAGACTGGTGAAAGGCTATTTATTTGCTGCATATGATATTACAGAGGCTACAAGGAGCAATATGAAGCAACTATGGACATGTAAGGAGCAGCACCGTGCTCTATTGTTATGCTTTGAGCTGCAGAATTGACAGGCAATGATTTGACAGGCAACAACTATGGCACTGGCAGAAGGGCAGCAGTAACATCATGAATCTGTTACCCTGAGAGAAGATGATTAATCAGTGCCCCACAGAGCACCTGTCACTCCCCTGGTGCAATGGAACACCAAATCCTGTGACCTGTGGAGTTTTGTCCATTGTCCTCTCAATGTCCCTTTGCAGGCTGGCATCCAGAGCCATGGTGTCAGTATTGTGAACACTTCTGCCTGATGCCTCAGCTTTCACTGTGTTCATAGAGTCTTACAGTTGTACAGCACTGAAATAAGCCCTTCAGCCCAAATCATCCATACAGAGGAAGGTCCCTTTTGCCTGTGCGAGTTCCATTATATGAATTGGGCATATAAGCCTCCAAACGTTTCCTAAAAGAGGAACTTACCCAAATGGCTTTTAAGTATTGTAATTGTACCAGCCTTTACCACGCCCTCTGACAGCTCGTTTCATATACCCACCACGCTTTGTGTGAAAAACCTGTATCCTAGCTTCCTTTTAAATTTCTCCCATCTCACCTTAGACCTATGCCGTCTAGTTTTAGATTCCCTTTCCTGGGAAAAAATGCGTCCACCCATCTTATCTCAACTCAACCTCCGTTGCTCCAGGGAAAACAGTCCCAGCATATCCAGTTTTTGCTCCAGTCAAGTGCAGTCCTCCCAGTATCGTGGCCCAGCTAGATGGGAGCTCTGGGCTATTTGGAAGAAGAAAGATTCAATGAAATGTTACTGATTAATCAGGAGCAGAGAGAGCAGCAACTGTATGTTTGTACCATCTGCATGTTGATATTCGAAATAAGATTTGAGATAAGGGAGAACTGGGATATGAGATCACAGCCGACATAAGAGCATGTTGTCAGTCATGAGCTGTGGGTATTGGTGTTACCATTCATCATTGCCCATTATCTGGGTACCTCACTGGTCATTTCAGAGGCCAGTTAACACTCACAGATGTGGCCTAGAGTTAGATATAGCCTGGATAGGTTAGGAATGGCAGATTTCCTTCATTGGTAGAGAATAACTAACTAGCTTATTATTTTGTTCCAATAATTTGTTAGATTCACAGTCAATGTTACAGATACAGGAGTTCTAATTCCAGGTTTAATATATTTCTTGAATTTAAATTGGTAATGTATTGACTTTATAGGCATGTTATGCTGCTATAAGTAAGAATATCATCATTCCGTTGTCGGTATTTATGACCTTAAACACTCTCGACTGTTGACTCTCTTGGAATTTGAACTTGTACCTCCAGATCTATTACCTGTGGACAATCGTCCAGTAACTAAAGAATCATGACTGTGGACTGCAATACTATTCTAATAATAGCCATGGCATATTCCTCTGAGACTGCAGACTGGCTTGCTCCCTGATTCTTTCTCTTAGTCTATCACTTTGCTCATAATTGTCTTACAATTTATTTTAGTAGAGAGTTAGCAATTGAGTTGAAATATCTGGGATGATGCTGCTTCTGGCATGTAGTAGCTGTGGTTATGATTTGTTGCTGTGAAAGTGCTGGTGCGGTGAGTGCAGTTTGGGATTGTTGAAGATTGTGTTAGGTGAGGGAATGAGGCTTACAGTTCTGTGGGTGCTTGTTATTATACATGATTTGTTGATGTGACCGTTAACTTTGACTCTACCTGTAAGGTTATGAAACTGTTTGCTGCACTTTAACCATGTCCTGAAAACTTAACAACTGGCATTAACATTACTTAACATTAACATTAATTAACATTATTAAAATTAACATGAATTAATGATTTGGATGAAGGGATTAAAAGTAACTTTTACAAATTTGCAGGTGACACAAAGCTGAGTGGCAGTGAGAACTGTGAGGAGGATGCTATGAGGATGCAGGGTGACTTGGACAGGTTGGGTGAGTGGGCAGATCAGAATCAAAATCGCCAAGTATGTTTTGCAATATACGAGGAATTTCACTGGCCAGGCCAGTCATACAATTAAAAGCAACAGACTCAAAAACACATTTTAACATGAACATCCACCACAGTGACTCCTACACATTCCTCACTGTGATGCAAGGTGAAATAATGTTCAAGTCCTTCCTTTTTTTCTTCTTCGGTCGGGGGCCTCGAGCCCGCCGTTGACAGGACGGTCTTGACTCCTGTAGCTGGCAGCGTTTGGGCCCTCCGCGTTGAGGCATTCAGCTTCTGCATCGGGGGGTTGTCAGCTCCCCCGTGCCGGGCGATCGAACCTCGCATTGGGGCTGGTCAAACCTTCAGCGGCATTGGAGCTCTTCACTAGCTTCTCCCGAAACTGCGAGCCCTTGATTGTAAGTCCGCAGGCCGCGGTGGGAGAGATCCCAAGCAAGGGATTCACTCCGATGTTAAGTCCGCGCCCTGCGGTGGGGTTCACGACAGTCCGAGGAGGCCTCCAGCTCTAGCGATGGTAGGCCGCAGAGCCCGAAGATTGTGACCCAAAAATTGATCACATCTCCGGGAAGGTAGGAACTTGAAAAAAGTTTCCCCCGGTCCCCTCCCCCCTCCCCCACATAAAACAAACGGAAGTACATTGAAACAAAATTTTAACAAACGCTAAAAATAACAAAAAGCTGAAAAAAAGAACAGACTGCCGGCAAGGCTGCTATCTCCCCGGCGCTCCTGATGAGTGGGCAGATGCATGGCAGATGCAGTTTAATGTGGATAAATGTTAGATTATCCACTTTGGTGGCAAAAACAGGAAGACAATTATTTAAATGGTGTCAAGTTGGGAAAAGGAGATGTACAACGGGGTCTGGGAGTCCTGGTTCATCAGTCACTGAAAGTAAGCATGCAGGTACAGCAGGCAGTGAAGAAAGCGAATGGCATGTTGGCCTTCATAACATGATGAGTTGAGCATAGGAGGAAATAGGTTCTCCTGCAGTAGTACAGGGCTCTACTGAGACCACACCTGGAGTATTGTGTGCATTTTTGGTCTCCAAACTTCAGAAAGGACATTCTTGCTATTGAGGGAGTGCAGCGTAGGCTCACAAGGTTAATTCCTGGGACGGCAGGACTGTCATAGGCTGAGAGAATGGAGCAACTGGGCTTGTATTTAGAAGGATGAGAGGGGATCTTATTGAAACATAAGATTATTAAGGGTTTGGACACACTAGAGGCAGGAAATATGTTCCCATTGTTGGGGGAGTCCAGAACCAGGGGCCATAGTTTAAGAATAAGTGGTAAGCCATTTAGAACGTAGATGAGGAAAAACATTTTCACACAGACAGTTGTGAGTCTGGAATTCTCTGCCTCAGAGGGCGGTTGAGGCAGGTTCTCTAGATGCTTTCAAGAGAGAGTTAGATAGAGCTCTTTGGGATAGTGGAGTTAAGGGATATGGAGAGAAGGCAGGAATGGGGTAATTAGCCATGATCACATTGCATGGCGGTGCTGGCTCAAAGGGCCGAATGGCCTACTTCTGCATCTATTGTCTATTACCTCGCTCAATTGTTAACTGGATCCTAGATTCCCCTGAGCGCGTCACCTTATCCACCAACCTCTCTGGCATTGTTCGCTGCCTTTTGCATCTCACAGCCAATTATCTGAATCTTAAAGACTATAAATAGCATTTAGAAGCCATTTTCTCTGCCAATTTGGAAGAAGCAAAAAATAATACAATTGACGGTAATTAGCTTTAACTGATGCTAGTGATTTAAGAAATGGAGTCCCATAGATTCAGCTAATTTAATAAACAGTGGGGTTAGCTTTGAGTGGATGTTACAATACAAAAAAGTTCCAGAGTTTCAATTTTATGCGTGACCCGAGAGGCAACCAAAATGCATGAACTGGGTATTATGATTGCTGCTGTTTTCAACATACGACATTGTTTTCAAGCACAGTCTAATTTTTCTTCCCTCTTCTCTTCACCACCATCACCCTTGCATATTCGAATATGTGGTGGTACTGAATAAACCAGCTTCTTTTCAAAGAAGGTCAGCAATATCTCCTACAGTGACATCGATGAACCCCATCATGATAAGATTATCTGTTCCGCTCTCCCTTTTACAACAAGTGAGGTCGTCCTGTGTAATAAATTTTGATAATTAGGATTTATGTTCTGCTGAGTTACTGTTGAGTTACTCCAGCATTCCGGCTGGCGCTGACGATGGCTGCCACGATGTACTGCTCCTTGCTGTTTTGTATATGTTTGTTCATTTGTGTCATCTATGATCACTTTCATGAGAGAGGTGCTCATTAACATCACATATTCGGTACCTCCACACATCGTTCCAGATTTCTCTCACTCGCCGGATAATTTGGACATATTCATCGTGGGGCTGTGGCTGTGTTCAAGGTCTTGAGACGGAGGAGGACATGTGGGAAGCACTCTGAAGCACTCACCCGACTCCGGCGACGAGGATTATGCACACAGCTCCTGAGTATATTCCTTGCAAATCTACTTTTTCTCAACAACAAAGTGGACGAACTGCAACTCCTGCGCCAAACAAGAACTTATCTCAAGCCACTGCCCTGTGCTTCACCGAGACCTGGCTGTGCGAGTTGACCCCGGCCAATGCGCTGCAACTGGCTGGCTTCCGACTACACAGAGCGGATGGTGAAGCAGAGGCAGCGAGAAAATCAAGAGATGGTGGAATTTGCTTCTATACCAACCAGGACTGGTGCAGCGACATCACGGTACTGTCTAACTTCTGTTCTCCCAATCTAGAATCCTTCTTTATAAACTGCAAACCCTTTTATTCTCCGAGGGAATTTACCTCTTTTATTCTCGCTGGAGTTTACATCCACCCCAAGCCTGCATACGTGATGTGCAATCGCAACTCGCTGACCAGGTAATGAGGGTAGAGAGTGACTTCCCGGACTCCATGGTCATTATTTTGGGGGACTTTGAAAGGCCTGTCCCACTTTCACGACCTAATTCACAACCTTTTTTACTCGTGGACATTTTTCATCATGCTAGAAAAAACGCCCCAACCTACTTGATGCCATGGGTACCTACGACCTACCTACGACCTCGTGACGGCCATGCTGCGAATATGAGTCAAGGGCAAACTCGGCAGAGGTCGAGAATTAGGTCGTGAAAGTGGGACTGGGGCTTAACAAAGCTAACCTCGGCCAAGACCTTGCAAAGTACAGACTTCATGTTAAGGGCCTGTCCCACTTTCCCCGAGTTATTCATGATTTCTCCTGAGTTATTCACGAATTCTCCTGAGTTTTCAAACTCGCAGAATGTTCTTAACAAGTCCATAGGAGGCCATAGGAGGCCGTGAATCTATCGTAGCGGCTCGTTATGCCAGCCGTAGGTACTCTGGCTATTTTTTTACTCATGGATATTTTTCATCATGCTGGAAAAAAAACGTCCCGAAATACCTGATGCCCCGAGTACCTACGGCTGGCATTACGAGCCACTACGATATATTCGCGGGCTCCTACGGCCTCGTTACGAACATTCTGCGAGTTTGAAAACTCAGGAGAATTCGTGACTAACTTAGGAGAATTCGTGAATAACTCAGGATAGTGGACAGGCCCTTTACCTGCCCCACCAAAGGGGAGAGAACACTCGATCACTGTTACACTTCAATCAAGAACGCGTATCTGTTCCCCAGGTGGGTCTGGGTCTCTCTGATCATTGTTTAGTTCACCATATTCTGACCTACAGGCAGAAACTAAATTCTGCTAAGCCTGTGGTCAGAACAATGAAAAGGTGGACAAGCGAGGGCATTGAGAACCTATAATCCTGCTTTGACTGCACGGATTGGAATGTGTTCAGGGAAGCAACTACAAGCCTCAATTAGTATACAGACACTATCATCATATGTCAGCTTTTGTGAGGACAGTTGCATTCCCACTGGGACCCGGATCTGGTTCAACAATGACAAGCCCTGGTTTACTGCAGAATTCAGACAGCTCCGCAAGTCTAAAGATGAGGAGTGGGGATGCAGACCTCTACAGGCAGGCCAAGTACAAGCTGAGAAGAGGAATCAGAGCTGCCACGGAAAGGTACTTGTGAAGTTGAGGAGCAAGTTCCTAGCTAAGGACTCTTCTTCAGTTTGGAAGTGCTTGCAAGAGGAAAATCCCCCGCTCCTTGGACAATCGTCAGCTGACTAATGACCTGGACGAGTTCTACTGCAGGTTCTATAAACATAAACTTAACCCTGGTACCGCCACCCACGCTCCCCAACCAACACCACACCTACTCACAGCCTGACTCCAGTCTGCAAAAACTGGACCCTTTCCCACCCCTCTCCAATCACCACTTAACACTTGACTCCAGTCTGCAAAGCCTGAGCCTTCGTCCACTACCCACCAACTCCTTGCTGCCCAACATCAGCCTGGCCACTTCTCCATCACTAACAATAGAAATTGAGGAGGTGGAGAGGCCGTTCAGAAGACAGAAAAGGAGGAAATCTCCAGGACGGGACAATGTTTCCCCCTCTACCCTCAAGATCTGTGCCGAACAACTTGCACCGGTCTACACAGACATTTTCAACCAGTCCCTGCAAACCTGTACTGTCCCTGTCTGCTTCATGGTCTCCACTATTGTCCCTGTACCCAAAAAGACAAGGATTACTGGTCTTAATGACTACAGGCCTGTCGCAGTCTGGAAGACACTTGAAAGACATGATGGCCCAGCTGAAAAATATCACAAACCCCCTGCTGTGCCCTCTGCAGTTTGCACACCAGGCCAATAGATCAGTGGATAATGCAGTCAACCTAGGCCTGCATTTCACCCCCCAGCACTTAGACCACCAGTGGACCTATGCAAGGATTTTGTTTGTTGATTTTAGCTCTGCTTTCAACACCATTGTGCCAGGGCTACTGCACTTCAAACTTTCCAAGTTGACCAAATTGACACAAAATGTCACCGATTTAGAGGCAATGTTCACTGCCAACTTCCAACCCCTCTGTCAGTGGATCACCAACTTCCTGATAGACAGGGAGCAGCATGTGAGGCTGGGAAAGCACATCTTGTTCCTACAGACCCTCAGCATAGGAGCACTGCAAGGCTGCGTACTCTCCCCCCTCTTTTACTCTCTCTACTCTCACTAACGACTGCACCTCCCCAGACTCCTCTGTCAAGCTTCTTAAGTTTGTGGATGACACAACCCTGATTGGACTGATCCAGGATGTGGAGGAATCTGCCTACAGACAGGAAGTGACACAGCTGGCGTCCTGGTGCCTTCGTAACATCCTGGAGCTCAATGCTCTTAAGAGAGTGGAATTGATAGTAGACTTTAGGAGAGTTCCCCCTCCCCTCCCCCCACTCACCATCAACAACACCACAGTCACATCTGTGGAGACTTTTGAAATCATCATCTCCAAGGACCTTAAATGGGGGGCCACCATTGATTCCATAGTCAAAAAGGCCCAACAGAGGATGTACTTCCTGCGGCAGCTGAGGAAGCACAATCTGCCACAGGCAATGATGGTCCAATTCTACACGGCCATCGTAGAGTCTGTCCTCACCTTCTCCGTCATGGTCTGGTTTGGCTCAGCCACCAAGCACGACATTCAGAGGCTGCAGCGAATCGTCCAATCAGCTGAGAAAGTTGTTGGCTGCAACCTTCCCTCGATTGATGAACTGTACACTGCAAGGGCCAGGAAGTGAGCGGGCAAGATCATCTCTGATCCCTCTCACCCTGGCCACAAACTCTTTGAATCACTTCCCTCTGGAAGGCGACTCCAGTCTGTCAAAGCCATAACAGCCAAACAGCTTTTTTTCCACAAGAAGTAGCTCTACTCATTAGCCAAAAGTCCGTAGCATCCTTTTGCTCCGGTGTTTTATTTCATTCACATGTTTAAACTAATGTTTTATTATTAATATTTAATGTTTTATGTCATTATTAATTGCTACTGTATGTCATGCGGAACATCAAGCGGAGGAACATCAAGGCAAATTCCTTGTATGTGTACATACTTGGCCAATAATCGTATTAATTAATTCATTCATTCTCTCATCCTTTCCAATCTCTGTTTACACACATTTAAACATCCATATTAGTTATTTCTGTAAAGTAGCTAGAAAATAAATACTCTAAAGTATACACAAAATGCTAGAGTAACTCAGTGGATCAAGCAGCGACTCTGGAGAACATGATAGGTGATGTTTCAATCTGAAGAAGGGTATCAAACCAAAATGTCACCTATTTAGAGGCAATATTCAGTGCCAATTTGGAAGATGCAAATGACATTAATTAGCTTCAGCTAGAGCTAGTGTTTTAGGAAACCGAGTCCTAGAGATTGTGCTAATTTAATAAACAGTGAGGTTATCCTTGATTGGATCCTTCAGGAGTGATAGGACAGAAAGGTCTGTGTGGGAATGAGAAGGAGAATTAAAGTGTTTAGCAACGGGGAGATCAGGTAGGTTCAGGTTGATTGAACAAAGGTATTCAGCGAAACGATCGACCAGTCTACGTTTGGTCTTGCCGATGTATAAGAGTCTGCATTTTGAACAATGGATACAGTAGATGAGGTTGGAGGAGGTGCAAGTGAGCCTCTGCCTAACCTGAAAGGGCTGTTGGGGTTCCTGGACAGTCGAGGGAGGAGGTATATAGACAGGTGTTGCATCTTCTGCAGTTGCAGGGGAAGGTACCTGGGGAGGGGTTGGTGTGGGTGGGAAGGGATGAGTTAACAATAGACAATAGACAATAGGTGCAGGAGTAGGCCTTTCGGCCCTTCGAGCCAGCACCACCATTCAATGTGATCATGGCTGATCATCCCCATTCAGTACCCCGTTCCTGCCTTCTCCCCATATCCACTGACTCCGCTATTTTTAAGAGCCCTATCTAGCTCTCTCTTGAAAGCATCCAGAGAACCTGCCTCCACCCGAGGCAGAGAACCAGGAAGTTGCAAAGGGAACGGTCTCTGCTAAAGGCAGAAAGGGGTGAAGATGGGAAAATGTGGCTAGTGGTCGGATCCCATTAGAGGTGGTGGAGATTTCGGAGGATTATGTGTTGTACATTTTCGGGGCATTACGTGTTGCCACATTTCCCCATCTCCGCCCCTTTTCACCTTCTTTCCATTGATGCTGCTTGTCCCGTTGAGTTACTCCAGCTTTTTGTGTCTACGTTCCAAAACGCATGAACTGTGCTTTATGATTCCCGCACCCGTTTTCAAGCATGTTCTAATTTGTTTCCCTCTTCCTTTCACCGCCATCACCCGTGCATGTTCTAATGGGTGATGTTACTGAGTCAATCACTTCCCTTTCATTTCATGTTTTCTAAAACTGCTGCTTGAGCGGTTGAGTTACTCCAGGACTTTGTGTCTTTGTTTCGTAAACTAGCATCTGCAGTTCCTTGTGTCTCCAGTAAGTTCTCTAATTTAATTTTACTGCACCATTCAAACTGTGAAACTGGAGCATACTTCTGTGCCTGCTAGGTAAAAGGTTAGAGAAAGTAACCAGATGCACTTTTCTGATTTGCTGATAGAGAGGCTCTGAGAACTGACAAGAAATGACGGCCATCGACTATTGACAACTAAGGAGGCATTCGACCACTTACAGGAAGGAAGAAGCATTGATTTTTCTGAGTGATACACATGCTTCTTTTCATGTCAATCATCCACATCACTCAGCAAGCAATTCAGTGGCTTTTGTGTATAAGTAAATCTTTACAGTTTCATCTGAGTTGCAATGAAGTTTAAGTTGAGTAGTGACTTCCCTGCATTAATTTCAACAATACTCTCATACTGGTAGCCAGTTTTCAAGGCAGCAGTTACATTATCAGCTCATGTCAGGCAATGTATAGAGTCATGTCCAAAATAATAAAGAGGGTGGTGAATCTGTGGAATTCTTTGCAAAGAAGGCTGACAATAAAAATAAACAATCTGTTTCTATTACCAGTGACTGCCAGTGGAGGCAAAGTCAGTGAATATATTTAAGGCAAAGATTGATAGATTCCTGATTAGTATGGGTGTCAGAGGTTATAGGGAGAAGTCAGGAGAATGGGGTTTGGAGGGAGAGATAGATCAGCTATGATTGAATGGCGGAGTAGACGTGATAGGAGTAGAATTAGGTCATTCAGCCTATCACTTATAATCTTATGACAGAGCAGTATCCATGTAATAGAGAGGTCTGCCTTGAAATCTTACTGTATAAGATTGGGTCTACTTATTACATGAAACTTTATTTAATGATAAAAAATGAGCTTGTAAATCTTACTCATGCTGGAAAATAATACATAGCTCTTAATCTTGTTTTACTGTTCTCTGAACATCAATTCGATATTGCTATAAAACAATGTACTTCAAAGCTATTGACCAAGGGGTATGAAAACAGTATGGAAAAGACACAATGAACAGTCACCAATAAAGATACTGTCATGGAGGTTGTGGGTGAATCAATAATATATTATCTAAAGAACCATAATCTAAATTGTTCCAAATGTAATCAAGATTACATTTGGAACAATGTAATCAATAATATATTATCTAAAGAACCATAATCTAAATTGTTCCAAATGTAATCAAGATTACATTTAGAATACAATTTAGAATACATTTAGATACAAGATAACTCATAACAGGCATTGAATTTGACCAAACATGTATGTTTAATGCCATCATCTACATTTTGGACACACCACCAGTAAAATCGCCCATTAGAACATGCACGGGTGGTGGCGGTGAAAGGAAGACACAGCAAACTTTTAACTTTTGATGTTCATTGATTAGTTGATCAATTTTGATTACAGTCTTTTCAAACAATGGCTTTACTTGTATCTGTGGTAAGAATGAATTAAATGAGGCTGTGGGTAATATTAGACTCAAGGAACTGCAGATGCTGCTTTACAAAATAAAATACAGAGTGCTGAAGTAACTCAAGGGGGTCGGGAAGCATCCCTGGAAGACACGGATAGGTGATGTTTCGGGTTGGACCCTTCTTCCGATTAATTGTAGTAGGGGGAGAAAGCTGGGAAATAAGTGGGGGGCTGGACAAAGATTGGTAAGTGATAGGTGGATGAAGTGGGTTTCATTGGCAGATAGGTGAGAACAGACCAGATTGAAAACGTGACAATAGGTTGTGAGATAAGGAGAGAGGAGCAGAGTGTGAAGCAAGAGGAAGGGATATCTAGTCTATATATATACTAGACTAGAGTGGGACCCATTGGGTCTCATGTTCACATGGGAGGGCTGGTACCCCAACGCAATATTCCACCTCTCCACCAATTCCAATATTGCTGGCTAGTGGGTTTCTGGAGCGCTAGTATGGATATTATGGGCTGAAGGGACTGGTTTCCAGAGGGCTAGTATGGACATTGTGGGCCAAATGGATTCTTGGGGTGACAGCTCAGTCACTCAAGCCTGATGTGCAGGCAGCTCACTCACAGCTGGTGGGCGAGCAGTTGACTCACGACTATTCCTTGAAATTCAATTTCAAGCAGGGTGCAATGCCACCAAATTCAAGTGCAGTTTCTTACCACTTCAAGCAGAATGCAAGGCCACCAAAATCTATTGCAGTTTCATACCACTTCAAGCAAGGTGCAAGGCCACCGAATTCAAGTGCAGTTTCCGACCACTTCAGGCAGGGTTCAAGGCCACCAAATTCAAGTGCAGTTTCATGCCACTTCAAGCAGGGTGTAAGGCCACCAAATTCAGGTGCAGTTTCCGACTGCTTCAAGCAGGGTGCAAGGCCACCGAATTCAAGTGCAGTTTCATGCCACTTCAAGCAGGGTGCAAGGCCACAAAATGCAACTGCTGTTTAATGCCATTTCAAGCAGTGTGCAAGGCCACCAAATTCAAGTGCAGTTTCATACCACTTCAAGCAGAGTGCAAGCCAACCAAATTGAAATGCAGTTTCATACCATTTCAAGCAGGGTGCAAGGCCACCAAATTCATGCAGTTTCATACCATTTTATGCAGGGTGCAAGGCCACCACATTCAAATGCAGTTTCATACCATTTCAAGCAGGGTGAAACCACCATAAAACCACACAAAACACCAAATAAACACCACACTCACAGTTCAGTAGACATTCAGTGTGTTCAGTTGATTCACAACTCAGACAGTCGTGACCTCGCCCTCCCCCATCTTGCAGAGACTGACCCACACCCACACTTCCGGGTTTCATAATCCCTCCCCCCTCCCACCAGAATGGGCATGGCCTTCATGGTGTGATTGACAGGAAAGAGATTCTCAACAATTTTTAAACACTAATAACACTTTTATTTTTCATTGATGGGAAGAATCCTCTACATCTGATGATCGGAGGGGGACTGAGTAAGATGGCCAAAAATCACAGCCATATGTGGTACTATTTGATCTAAAATCAATATAAAGTGCAAACAGGAAGTTGTCAAGTTACCACCCCCAACAACCATTTACACTGCAGCATTTCAAAGCAGTTACCACCACCAACATCCATTTGCAGTGTAGCATTTCAAAGCAGTTACCACCACCAACAACCATTTGCAGTGCAGCATTTCAAAGCAGTTACCACCACCAACAACCATTTGCAGTGCAGCATTTCACAGCAGTTACCACCACCACCAACCGTTTGCAGTGCAGCATTTTTCGAAGCAGTTACCACCACCAACAACCATTTGCAGTGCAGCATTTCGAAGCAGTTACCACCACCAACAACCATTTGCAGTGCAGCATTTTTCGAAGCAGTTACCACCACCAACAACCATTTGCAGTGCAGCATTTCAAAGCAGTTACCACCACCAACATCCATTTGCAGTGCAGCATTTCGAAGCAGTTACCACCACCAACAACCATTTGCAGTGCAGCATTTCAAAGCAGTTACCACCACCAGCAACAGTTTGCAGTGCGGTATTTCAAAGCTGTTACCACCACCAGCAACCCTTTGCAGTGCGGCATTTCAAACCAGTTATCACCACCAACAACCATTTGCAGTGCGACATTTCAAAGGAGTTACCACCACCAGCAACCATTCATAGTGCAGTATTTCAAAGCAGTTACCATCACCAGCAACCGTTTGCAGTGTGGCATTTCAAAGCAGTTACCTCCACCAGCAACCATTAGCAGTGCGGCATTTCAAAGCAGTTATCACCACCAACAACCATTTGCAGTGCAGCATTTCGAAGCAGTTACCACCACCAACAACCATTTGCAGTGCAGCATTTCGAAGCAGTTACCACCACCAGCAACAGTTTGCAGTGCGGTATTTCAAAGCTGTTACCACCACCAGCAACCCTTTGCAGTGCGGCATTTCAAACCAGTTATCACCACCAACAACCATTTGCAGTGCGACATTTCAAAGGAGTTACCACCACCAGCAACCATTCATAGCGCAGTATTTCAAAGCAGTTACCATCACCAGCAACCGTTTGCAGTGTGGCATTTCAAAGCAGTTACCTCCACCAGCAACCATTAGCAGTGCGGCATTTCAAAGCAGTTATCACCACCAACAACCATTTGCAGTGCAGCATTTCGAAGCAGTTACCACCACCAACAACCGTTTGCAGTGCGGCATTTCAAAGCAGTTACCACCACCAGCAACAGTTTGCAGTGCGGTATTTCAAAGCTGTTACCACCACCAGCAACCCTTTGCAGTGCGGCATTTCAAACCAGTTATCACCACCAACAACCATTTGCAGTGCGACATTTCAAAGGAGTTACCACCACCAGCAACCATTCATAGTGCAGTATTTCAAAGCAGTTACCATCACCAGCAACCGTTTGCAGTGTGGCATTTCAAAGCAGTTACCTCCACCAACAACCATTTGCAGTGCAGCATTTCAACGCAGTTACCACCACCAGCAACCATTAGCAGTGCGGCATTTCAAAGCAGTTATCACCACCAACAACCATTTGCAGTGCAGCATTTCAAAGCAGTTACCACCACAACAACCATGTGCTGGCAGTTGACTCACGGCTATTCCTTGAAATTACATTTCAAGCAGGGTGCAAGGCCACCAAATTCAAGTGCAGTTTCTTACCACTTCAAGCAGGGTGCAAGGTCACTAAAGACAGTGAGTCGTGACCTCTCCCTTCTCCATCTTGCAGAGACTAAGCCATGCCCACACTTCTGGGTTTTATAGTCCCTCCCCCACTCCCACCAGAAGGGGCGTGGCCTTCATGACGTGATTGACAGGGGAGAGAATCTCAACATTTTTTAAACACTAATTACTCTTTTATTTTTCATCGATAGGAAAAATCCTCGGCACCTGATGAGCGGAGGGGGACTACCTGGTAGCGTTTTTTTCTAAAATCAATAAAAGCGCAAACAGGAAGTGGTTAAGATTAGACTTTTAATTATACAGAAGTCAAGGCAAGGGAACTTTAATTAGGCAAGGCAATTTTAATTAGGCTAGACAATTTTAATTAGGCAACATAGCTTTAGCATTTCCAAACCAAAGGCAACACAGCTTTAGCATTTCCAAACTATATTTTCAAACCACATTAAGGTCACTGACAGGTCAGTAAAACCACTCACAGTTTAGTAGACATGTTCAGTGTTATTCACAGCTCAGACTGAGAGACTTGACCCTCTCGCTCCCCCATCTTGCAGAGAATGTCTGAGGCACTCAACGCTTCTGGGTTTTTTAGTCCCTCCGGAAGGCGCGTGGCCCTCAGGGGAGAGAATCTCAACATTTTTAATAAATATACAGAACAACAGAAAGTGGTTGTGATCAGACTTTTAGTTATATATATATATATATATATATATATATATATATATATATATATATATATATATATATATATATATATATATATATATATATATACACACACACACATGCACACATATGTACACACAAAAAACAAACAATGATAGTGCAATAACAACATTCAGAGCTTATTTGAGGTGGTAGTGCTTACTAGCTGAATGGCTGTTGTGAAGAAGCTGTTCTTGAACCTGGACAATACAGTTTACAGGGTCCTGTACCTTGTTCCTGATGACAGGGGTTAAATGAATGTGTGACCAGTGTGGTGTGGGTCTCTGATTATGCTGGCTGCCTTTTTGGGGCAGCAACTCCTGTAAATCCCTTTGATGGTGGGGCAGTCAGAGCCAGCGATGGACTGGGCAGTGTTCACAACTTCTTACAGTCTTCTTCATCCTGGGCATTCAAGTTACGGAACCGTGATGTAACCAGTCAATATGCTCTTTACTGTACATCTGTAGAAGTTCAAGAGAATCATCTTTGACATACAAAATCTCTGTAATCTTCTCAGGAAGTTGAGGCTTTGGAGAATTCAATATGTATACCATTGAGTTGCAAGCAGCCCAAGTAGTAGATGAGGTGTAGGACTTCCAGTTTTGGTGTAGCCTCACTTTCACAATGGAGGAGGTACAGGACAGAAACGTCATTATGGGAATGAGTAGAAGAGTTAAAAACGGTTTGCAAATGGTAGATCCAGCAGGCATTGGTGTAGTGAGTGCTCGAGGTCAGTGATATGGTCGTCTAGTCTATGCTTGGTCTCGCCGATGTAAAGGAGGCTACATCGGGATAATCCGATTTAGTGGATGAGATTGGAGGAAGGTACATGTGAACCTCTGGATCACCTATGAAGACATGTCATGACAATAGACAACAGGTGCAGGAGTAGCCCATTCGGCCCTTCGATCCAGCACCGCCATTTAATGTGATCATGGCCGATCTTCCCTAATCAGTACCTTGTTCCTGCCTTCTCCCCATATTCCATGACTCTGGTATCTTTAAGAGCACTATCTAGCTCTCTCTTGAAAGTATCCAAAGAACCGGCCTCCACTGAGGCACAGAATTCCACAGACTCACCACTACTCTGTGAGAAAAAGTGTTTCCTCGTCACCGTTTTAAATGGCTTACCCATTATTCTGAAACTGTGGCCCCTGGTTTTGGACTTCCCTCAAAATTGGGTATGTGTTTCCTGCCTCTAGCGTGTCCAAATCTTATATGTTTATAATCTTATATATTTATAACCTTTATAATCTTATATGTTTCAATAAAATCCCCTCTCATCCTTCTAAACTCCAGAGTATACAAGCCCAGCCGCTCCATTCTCTCAGCATATGACAGTCCCGCCACCCCGGGAATTAAAATGTAAACCTTTGCTGCATTCCCTCAAGAGCAAGAATGTCCTTCCTCAAATTAGGGGACTAAAACTGCGCACAATACTCCAGGTGTGGTTTCACTGGGGCCCTATACAACTGCAGAAGGACCTCTTTGCTACTATACTCAACTCCTCTTGTTATCAAGCCCAACATGCCATTCGCTTTCTTCACTGCCTGCTATACCTGCATGCCTACTTTCATTGGGTTACACAAAAAGCTGGAGAAACTCAGCGGGTGCAGCAGCATCTAAGGAGCGAAGGAGATAGGCGACGTTTTGGGTCGAGACCCTTCCTACTTTCATTGACTGATGAACAAGGACCACCAGATCCTGTTATATTTCCCCTTTTCCCAACTTGACACCATTTAGAGAGTAATCTGCCTTGCTGTTTTTGTTACCAAAGTGGAGAATCTCACATTTATCCACATTATCCACATCCACATTCCGGTGGGCAACGGGACTCTCGTCGCAGCGGCCTCTGCAGTCCGTCTGTCTTTTTTTATTTTTTGTCTCTGAGTGTAGTTAGTGTTTTTTTTTTAGCTGGATATGTGTGGGGGGTGGGGGGCGGGGTGTGGGAAACTTTTAAAATCTTTTCCCTCCACGGAGGACCCAACCTTTCCTATATCGGGTCTCCGTTGCCGTTGGGGCCTAGCATCGTGAAGCGGCCTCCAACCGGACCTGGGGCTCCGGTCGAGGAGCCTGCGGACTACTCACTGTCATGGAGCTAGCCTAGTTAGGAACGGGAGGAGCTGTGGTGGCGCGCTGCTGCTGACCGGAGATTCGGAGGCTCCAGCTGTCTCCCGCCCGAGTTGCGGGGCCTTACATCGACCGGCGCGGCTTTAATGGCCGTGGGACTTGCTAGCGCCCTCCGGGGGCTCCAACATCAAGAGCCTGAGCGTGGCATCGCCCGGCGCGGCTTGAATGACCGCGGGACTTATTTACCATCGCCCGCCGGGGGCTTTGACTCTGACATCAGGAGGAGAATGGGGAGTGCAGTAGAGAGATAAGACTTTGCCTTCCATCACAGTGAGGAGGAGATTCACTGTGATTGGTGTTTGTGTAAATTGTGTTGTGCCTTGGTTCTTTTCTTGTTTGTATGACTGCAGAAACCAAACTTCGTTTGAACCTCAATGAGGTTCAAATGACAATAAATGGTATTGTAGTGTATTAAACTGCCTCTGCCATGCATCTGCCCACTCACCCAACCTGTCCAAGTCACCCTGCATTCTCATTGCTTCCTCCTCACAGTCTGCCAACCAATTTTCTATCCATGTCAGCACTCTACCCCCCATACCATGTGCCCTAATGTTGCCCACTAATCTCCTGTGGGATCTTATCAAATGCTTTCTGAAAGTCCAGGTACACTACATCCACTGGATCTCCCTTATCCATTTTCCTAGTTACATCCTCAAAAAATTCCAGAAGATTAGTCAAGCATGATTTCCCCTCCGTATATCCATGCTGACTCGGTCCAATCCTGTTACTGCTATAGAAATGTGCCGCTATTTCATCTTTCATAATTGACTCCAGCATCTTCCCCACCACCGATGTCAGGCTAACTGGTCTATAATTCCCTGTTTTCTCTCTCCCGCCTTTCTTAAAAAGTAGGATAACATTAGCTAACCTCTAATCCACAGGAACTGATCCTGAATCTACAGAACATTGGAAAATTATCCCCAATGCATCCACGATTTCTAGAGCCACTTCCTTAAGTACCCTGGAATGCAGATCACCAGGCCCTGGGGATTTATAAGCTTTCAGTCCCATCAGTCTACCCAACACCATTTTCTGCCTAATGTGGATTTCCTTCAGTTCCTCTGTCACCCCAGATCCTCTGGCCAAGAGTATATCAGGAAGATTGTTTATGTCCTCCTTAGTGAAGACAGATCCAAAGTACCTGTTCATCTGCCATTTCCTTGTTCCCCATAATAGATTCACCTTTTTCAGTCTTCAAGGGTCCAACTTTGGTCTTAACTAATTTTTTTCCTCTTCACATACCTAAATAAGCTTTTACTACCCTCCTTTATATTCTTGGCTAGCTTACCTTCATACCTCACCTTTTCTCCCTGTATTGCCTTTTTAGTTATTTTCTGTTGTTCTTTAAACATTACCCAATCCTCTTGCTTCCCACTCATCTTTGCTACATTGTACTTCTTCTCTTTTATGTTTATACTGTCCCTGACGTCCTTTGTCAGCCACAGTCGCCCCTTACTCTCCTTGGAATCTATCTTCCTCTTTGGAATGAACTGATCCTGCACCTTCTGTATTATTCCCAGATATACCTGCCATTGTTGTTCCACTGTCATCCCTGCTAGGGTATATTTCCTGTCGACTTTAGCCAGCTCCTCGCTCATGGCTCCATAGTCCCCTTTATTCAACTGTAACACCGATACCTCCGATTTACCCTTCTCCCACTCAAATCGTAGATTAAAAATTATCATGCTATTGTTTTACTATTTAATCCATCGAAGCAAAACCAATTGGAGATTAAACTTGACCATCTTATGGCCACTACCTCCTAATAGCTCCTTAACCTCAAGTTCCTTTATCAAATCCGATTCATTACATAGCACTGAATCCAGGCTCCAATACAAGCTCATCTACTCATGTCTTCTAGAAAAATTCCTTGATCCGCTGAATTACCCGCAGACAGTAAAATGTATGATTGTCTAACAAATGTAATAACATCGTCTGCTGTGAAAATTAATTTCATGAATCAAAAATCAATAACATCAGAGAAGAATTTCATCAGCAATTGCTGTCAACGTTGTAAATTTTAGAAACTGTGGCTACTGCCAGTATTTCCACCACAAAATTAAACGGCAGGTTTCCTTCACAACTGTTGCACACTGATTCCTACTGACACATCAAATGGTGAGCTTGTGCAATTGTAGTTGGAGAACTGTGACCTGACTGTCCTGAAAAATAGACTGGGTTTCAGATACTGAATCAGCTTCTGGGCTTGAAGGATGGTATAGTTAATTTGCTCTTCCCTTTTGTTAAGGTTCAGTTCCTCTGGACTGACATATTTATTGATTGTGATTAACACAAGTAGGGCCTCTAATTTTGGTGAACGTGAGGAGTATCTTCAGCCACAGACAGGTTCACCAAATGCAGTGCAGAACGTCACACGTCTTCCCTGTGGCCATCAAACTGTATAACTCCTCCCCCTTCTGTCATTGAAACATAGAAACATAGACAATAGATGCAGGAGTAGGCCATTCCGCCCTTGGAACTTGCACCGCCATTCAATATGATCATGGCTGATCATCCAACTCAGTATCCTGTACGTGCCTTCTCTCCATACCCCCTGATCCATTTAGCCATAAGGGCCACATCTAACTCCCTCTTAAATATAGCCAATGAACTGGCCTCAACTACCTTCTGTGGCAGAGAATTCCGGAGACTCACCACTCTCTGTGTGAAAAATGTTTTCCTCATCTCGGTCCTAAAGGAATTCCCCCTTATCCTTAGACCCGACCCCTTGTTCTGGACCACCCCAACATTGGGAACAATCTTCCTGCATCTAGCCTATCCAACCCCTTAAGAATTTTGTAAGTTTCTATAAGATCCCCCCTCAGTCTTCTAAATTCTAGCGAGTACAAGCCAAGTCTATCCAGTCATTCCAAATATGAAAGTCCTGACATGACAGGAATCAGTCTGGTGAACCTTCTCTGTACTCCCTCTATGGCAAGAATGTCCATACTCCAGGTGTGGTCTCACCAAAACCCTGTACAACTGCAGTAGAACCTCCCTGCTCCTGTACTCAAAACCTTTTGCTATGAATGCTAACATACCATTTGCTTTCTTCACTGCCTGCTGCACCTGCATGCCTACTTTCAATGATTGAGGTACCATGACACCCAGGTCTCGTTGCATTTCCCTTTTTCCTAATTTGCCACCATTCAGATAATAGTCTACCCTCCTGTTTTTGCCATCAAAGTGGATAACCTCACATTTATCCACATTATATTGCATCTGCCATGCATTTGCCCACTCACCCAGCCTATCCAAGTCACCTTGCAGCCTCTTAGCATCCTCCTCATCCCTTGCAGTCAGAAACAGGTGAATTGATCATGGGGAACAAGGACATGGCAGACCAATTGAATAACTACTTTGGTTCTGTCTTCACTAAGGAAGACATAAATAATCTGCCCGAAATAGCAGGGGACCAGGGGTCAAATAAGGTGGAGGAACTGAGTGAAATCCAGGTTAGCCGGGAAGTAGTGTTGGGTAAACTGAATGGATTAAAGGCTGATAAATCCCCAGGGCCAGATAGTCTACATCCCAGAGTACTCAAGGAAGTAGCCACAGAAATAGTGGATGCATTAGTGATAATTTTTCAAAATTATCAAAATCCTTAAATTCTGGAGTAGTTCCTGAGGATTGGAGGGTAGCTAATGTAACCCCACTTTTTAAAAAAGGAGGGAGAGAGAAAACGGGGAATTACAGACCAGTTAGTCTAACATCGGTAGTGGGGAAACTGCTAGTCAGTTATTAAAGATTGGATCGCAGTACATTTGGAAAGTGGTGAAATCATTAGACAAACTCAGGTCTGATGAATCTTATAGAATTTTTCGAGGATGTAACTAGCAGAGTGGATAAGGGAGAACCAGCGGATGTGTTAGATCTAGACTTTCAGAAGGCTTTCGACAAGGTGCCACATAAGAGATTACTTTACAAACTTAAAGCACACGGTATTGGGGGTTCAGTATTGATGTGGATAGAGAACTGGCTGGCAGACAGGAAGCAAAGGGTAGGAGTAAACGGGTCCTTTTCAGAATGGCAGGCAGTGACTAGTGGGGTACCGCAAGGCTCAGTACTGGGACCCCAGCTATTTACAATATATATTAATGATTTGGATGAGGGAATTGAATGCAACATCTCCAAGTTTGCGGATGACACTAAGCTGGGGGGTAGTGTTAGGTATGAGGAGGATGCTAAGAGGCTGCAAGGTGACTTGGATAGGCTGGGTGAGTGGGCAAATGCATGGCAGATGCAGTATAATGTGGATAAATGTGAGGTTAACCACTTTGGTGGCAAAAACAGGAGGGTAGACTATTATCTGAATGGTGGCAAGGGACCTACATTTGTTTTAACTAATGTCTTTCTCTTCACATATCTAGATTGCAACGGACGCGAAGAAGAAGACATAAAAATGTTTGCAGCCTATAAAAACGTTTGCAGTCAGTTTTTATGTTCCCTGCCAGTTTTCTTTCATAATCTATTTTCCCTTTCCTAATTAAGCCCTTTGTCCACCTCTGCTGGACTGAATTTCTCCCAGTCCTCTGGTTGGCTGCTTTTTCTGGCTAATTTGTATGCTTCATCTTTTTTTATATACTATCCCTGATTTCCCTTGTTATCCATGAATGCACTACCTTCCCTGATTTATTCTTTTGCCAAACTGGGATGAACAATTGTTGTAGTTTATCCATGCAGTCTTTAAATACCTTCCATTGCACATCCACTGTCAACCCTTTAAGAATCACTTGCCAGTCTATCTTGGCCAATTCACATCTCATACCTTCAAAGTTACCTTTGTTTAAGTTCAGAACCCTTGTTTCTGACTTAATTATGTCACTCTCCATCCGAATGAAGAACTCAACCATATTATGGTAACTTTTGCCCAACGGGCCACGCACAACAAGACTGCTAACTAACCCTTCCTCATTACTCAATACCCAGTCTAGAATAGCCTGCTCTCTCGTTGGCTCTACATGTTGGTTTAGAAAACTATCCCGCATACATTCCAAGAAATCCTCTTCCTCAGCACCCATGCCCATTTGATTCACCCAATCCATATGTTGATTGAAATCACCCATTATAACTGTTTTACCCTTGTTGCACGCATTTCTAATTTCCTGTTTGATGCCATCCCCAACTCCACTACTACTGTTAGGTGGCCTATACACAACTTTCACTAGCGTTTTCTGCCCCTTTGAGTTTCGCAGCTCTACCCATATCGATTCCACATCCTGCAAGCTAATGTCCTTCCTTTCTATTGCATTAATCTCCTCTCTCACCAGCAATGCTACCCCACCTCCCTTTCCTTTCTGTCTATCCCTGCTGAATATTGAATATCCCTGGATGTTCAGCTCCCACCCTTGGTCCCCCTGGAGCCACGTCTCCGTGATCCCAACTATAGCATAGTCATTAATAGCTATCTGCACATTCAACTCGTCCACCTTATTACAAATGCTCCTTGCATTGAGACACAAAGCCTTCAGGCTTGTTTTTAACAACACTCTTACTCACTATACAATTATGTTGACAAGTGGTCCCTTTTGATTTTTGCCCTGGAAACCCACCACCTCTTATTCTCCGTTTATTATTGTTGTCTTCTTTCCCCCCTATATGTTGGGTCTGAGTGCTTCCCTTCTCTGCCTCCTGCCTCAGACAGTGTCTACTGGCTTTCTCTATTTGAGTCCCTCCCCCCAACAATTCTAGTTTAAAGTCCCCCCGGTAGTCTTTGCAAATTTCCCTGCCAGGATACTGGTCCCCCTCGGGTTCAAGTGCAACCCGTTCTTTTTATACAGGTCACTCTTTCCCCAAAAGAGTTTCCATTGATCCAGAAACTTGAATCCCTGCCCTCTACACCAGTCCTTCAGCCAGGCATTTATCCTCCACATTGCTCCATTCCTACTCTCGCTGTCGCGTGGCACAGGAAGTAATCCTGAGATTGTTATCTTTGCGGTTCTTTTCCTTAACTCTCTTCCTAACTCCCTAAATTCTCCTTTCATGATCTCTTCTCTTTTCTTACCTATGTCATTGGTACCAATATGTACCACAACCTCAGGCTCCTCTCCCTCCCTTTTCAGGATACCTTGGACACGTTCAGACACATCCCGGACCCTGGCACCAGGGAGGCAAACTACCATCCGGGTCTCCGGACTGGATCCACAGAATCGCCAATCTGACCCCCTAACTATAGAGTCCCATATTACTAATGCCCTCCTCTTCTTTTCCTTACCACTGTCTGTACTGCAGGCCAGGTCGCTGTTGCTACCCCCAGGTAGGCTGTCCCCCCCAACAGCACTCAACCAGGAGTACTTATTTCCAAGGTGTACAGCCACTGGTGTACTCTCTAGCGCCCGCCTCTGCCCCTTGCCTCTCCTAACCGTGACCCACGTGTCTGCCACCTGTGGGTTTGGAGAGATACCTTCCTGTAACTCCTCATGGGGTAAACTGACACCCCACTGCACCCCTCCCCCCCTTTCCAATCTATGCACATCCCCAACCCATCACTTTATTTTAATATTTCATGCATTTTGCGTTTATAACTGTTGGCAAATGAATTTCCCTCTTGGGATAAATAAAGTTCTATCGTATCGTATCGTTTCGTATTACTTTTTGTCAGCTCTTCACAGCGTGATCCCTTCACCAGCACCAGTGAGCATTCTCATTTTCCAATGCCCGCTAACTTTCTGTAGTGTGCTTGTCTCCTCTTTGTTAAATTACTGAGCTGACACATTTGCTTTATATTATCATTAATCCTTATGAAATAAGTCTATTTGGCTCCATTATTTAATCACCTCACTCAGCTTTATACTGATTAAATACATTCTCCCCCCCAAAAATCAGAGAATATTTTCTCTCGTGCTATATTTCACACATTTCCTGCAGTTTTGAATAGTCACGTGGAAATACAATTTAAGAAATCAATCTCTCTAATTTAAAATCTTGCACTTACTAATCCAACATGAATAACCCAGCATTAAATTATTTTAAAAAAAATTGAGCAAAATGACATCTGTTTAAAGAAGCCTAATATTTATTTGTTGTATTAAAAATACAATTAATCCTGCTATGATGAGATAATTGTATTCCTAATGGGCCTGTCCCACTTAGGCAATTTTTTAGGCAACTTCAGGCGACTAGTTTGTCACCACATGCTCGCCGGTGGTCGCCGGGACTAGTGTCCTCAGTCGCGCAAAAAGTCGTAGCATCTTTCTGGTCGCTGCTAAATTTTCAACATGAGTATAGCTTGACTTCTCCTGACTTAGGGTCTGTCCTAGATTGTCGCCAGGATGATATAGGTTGTCGCCGGTTTTTCGGCGACCTGCTACGACTATGACAGTTACCGGCAGATGCCTAAAAAATCGGCTAGTGGGACAGGCCCAAAAGGAATCTTGCATTATAGAAAATCAAGTGATATGAACAATTGTGTCAATGAGGAATAAGGGGGTTAAGGACTAGAGAGTTTCAGACTCGCAATAACATAGTTGTTTTGCCTGCAGCATTTTCAAAAATATAACTCTTTTTATTAGCGATAAGCTTATTTTTATCACTGCAAGCTTAAAATAAAAGCTCTATGCTACAATGTTTAATAGGGTCTCATTGCACAAATGTCAATAGAAGCTATTGCTCGTCAATTTCAATGATAATGGTGAAACTAGCAGATGAATTCATAAAGGGCAATGCTGCTAATAATTACAGGGAGGTGGCATGGAAACTGTTTTTTTGTCCCCTGCTCTGTTTAAATCGAAGACAGCTTTTTTTTTTGCTTGCCAATTTTCAAAGTAACTTGTAAGCGATTCTCTAGTTCCCGATTGAAATTGCACTGTACTCAATAGTGTTTCATACTTCATCGATTGCATGATATCTAATTAACATTACAAAACACGCATTAAAGCAGAACTGCACGTGTATATCTTTAACTATGAGTTAAATATGCAGTACATTGCGCCTCCAAATCTGCTACATTACAATGGCAAAAGGTTGTTTAGTTTAATCTCTGTGATAAATGAAGAAAATCATAGAAAGTTGCTCAAGGTCCTCAACTACCATGGTTTATAATATAACTAGACCTACTACTGTATAAAAGAGGGCAGCCACAAGAAACCTCACCATAGAGTGACGTTACAGACGATCTCCAGATGGCTCAGGATCGTCTTGAATGAGGCAGGTATTGACACTAATGTCTTTAAATCCCATTCCACCAGGGCTGCATCGACATCGGCGGCAAGGATCATGGAGGTGCCCATGGATCATATTCTTGCCACAGCGGCATGGGCGAACGAAGCCAGCTTCCAACGGTTTTACAATAAACCTGTTGCCGCTCCTGTATTGTTCGCAGAGGCCGTGCTGAATGCGGGTCAAGAGCATACAGATGTCCCCCAGTGAGGGTTTTTTTTCTTTGTTTGTTGTTGTTAATAAATATTATTACTTTTTTTTCAGTACAAGCAGTCTGGAAAGTTGATTACTCCTATCCATCCTTATAAGTGGTGTGTGACAGCATGGACGTTGTCCAGGGCATGGAATCACAGAGCTTTGAAGTCTTCACGAAGTCACTCACATGACTCCGAAATGAAATAGTAAGATTAAATGAGAACTTACCAGTTCGAAGGTTGATCTTTATTTTATGAGGAGTTGCGATGAGGGATTTCGTGCCCTCCGCTCCCAACCCTCGATCATAAAGTCAACTGGTAATTAGAGTCTCTTCAATCTTACTATAACAAGTCATTTCTCTGTTTGTTGGTTCTGTGATTCCACACCGCTGCTTTGAAGAATGTCGCGCATGCGTGCTGGCGGGTTCTTCACGAAATCCCTCATCGCAGGGATATTCAATATTCAGGAGGGATAGACAGAAAGGAAAAGGAGGTGGGGTAGCGTTGTTGGTTAGAGAGGAGATTAGTGTCAATACCTGCCTCATTCAAGACGATCCTGAGCCATCTGGAGATCGTCTGTACCGTCACTCTATGGTGAGGTTTCTTGTGGCTGATGAGTAGGTATTTCTCCATTCCCCTTAATTTCCTCGTCACTTTGATATAGTGGCAGATATGGGTGGCTAAACATAGCCTTGCATCAGCGGGGTATGCTGGAAACTTCAGCTGCAGCCCTGTGAATCCAGGTCTATGCTGCTTGAGTAATTCATCTATAAAGAAGATTACTTCGCCAGGGGTATAGATCATCCTGTCGATCTTGACCTTGTGGAGCGTCTGTACCCTTTGCGCTGAAGTCAGTGCCAGTAACATCACCAGCTTCAGGGTGAGTTTGTCCAATTCAAGCCCTTCCATGGGCGACCATGTCCTGAGCAGGGTTAATACTCCCCCAACATCCCAGGTGATGTTGTAACGAGGTCTAGGCGGATTGGAATTAAATATTCCCCGCATGAGTTTGGACACCAGCTTGTTGGATCCTACCTCAATATCGAGGTAGAATGATAGCGCACTCCTGGCGCTGTTGATGGCACTGTAGCTGAGGTGTTCGTCATGATGCAACCCCGCCAGGAATTCCAGCACATCCGTGATAGTAACGGAGTCGTATGCAATGTGGGAGTGGCCGCAGTAGGTTTCCCATTTCCGGATATGTGTAAGATATTGCCGCCTGGTGGACTCCCGGCATGACGCTCCAATGGTATCCATAGTTCTTGATGATAGGCCATACTGCAGTAATGGCCTGTTCAGAACCTGCAAGCCAATAACTTTAGGTGACTGTGGCAGGGATGTGGTTCCCCTGAGACAGGGTTCGTCACCAATTGTGGGCAACCCTCTAAGAGGACCCATGGTTGACTGATCATATTAAGGACCACCGGATACCATGGCTGCGTAGGCCAGTCGGGTATGATAAGAATGCCTTTGGCAGCATCTGACTGTATTTTCCGCAATACCCGACTGATGAGGCAAAATGGAGGAAATGCATAGAAAAACCATTTCCCCCAATCTAGCGAGAACGCGACCATCGCCATTGCCCCAGGATCTGGCTCCCATGATACGTATGTTGGTACCTGATGGTTCAACCGTGACGCAAAAAGGTCAATATCCGGTTTATCAAATTTGGCTGTAACTTTAGCGAATATTTGGGGATTTAACATCCGCTCGATGTTGTCATTGAATTTGCGTGACCTGGTGTCCGCCACTGTATTGAGCTTACCTGGTAAATAGGTAGATGAAATCCAAATATTCCGTCGAATTCACCAGAGCCAAATTGTATTTGCCAATTCATCACATGAAATTGACCTGGTACCGCCCATATGATTTAGATATGCCACCGCAGTGGTATTATCTATTTGGAGACGGACATGAGTGTCATTAAGGTTTGAACAATAAGCTCTAAGTCCGTGAAATGCTCCTAGCATCTCCAAATAATTTATCCTTTGTGACAACAACAGGGTAGATTCAAGGGTGTCCCATCTGCCTCCACAACTAGAGTAGTTGTCCGTGGCTCCCCAGCCATGGGAGCTTGCGTCTGTTTGTAAGTATACCATCGGATTGGGCAAAATGATGGGCTTAAATGAGTCATGGATATTGTCAATCCACCATTGTAACTCAATTTTTGCCTTGAGAGGCAGCTGCATAGGTCTATCGAAATGTCCAGCGTTCAGTTTTAACGCTGAAATCTTGGCTCTCTGCAAATTTTGATAATGCAAAGGTCCGTATTGGGCAGCTGAAAAAACTGCTACGATTTTCCCTATCACCTTAGCAGTTTGTTGGTATTAGCTAATTGATGGTATATTGGCGCAGACTAGATTCTTACATGCTTGAATGACATCCCCAACTTTGTTAGCTGGTATGGTGGCCATCATGCATTTGGAATCCACCGTGAATCCCAAATAATCCATGACCTGTGAAGGGCAGAACTTTGATTTATCTGGATGGATAATTAATCCCACTTTTTGAAAAATTTCCACGGTGGCTGAAACTGCCAGTTCCGCTGATTCCAGAGTGTTCCCAATAATTAGGATATCATCCAGATAGGTCATGACCATGTGATTTTGTCTCCTCGATGTAGCCAATACTGGTTTGAGCAATTTAGTAAATAATCTGGGGGCTGTGCTAAGACCATTTGGCAAAGCCTTGTATTGCCAGAGCTGATCCATTCAGGTAAACTTCAAGAACTTCCTGTGGTGTTTCTGAATGGATACTGAATAGTATGCATCCTTTAAATCAATGCATGCCATAAAGCAGCCCTCAGAAATCAAAGATTTGGCTGTTTCGAACGTGTCCATTTTGAAATGGGTATATTTTACAAAAGTATTCAAATGGATCAGATCAATAATAACCCGACATCCTCCATCCTTCTTGGTTTTTGTAAATATGTTAGATACAAATTCAATTGTTTCATGTATAGTTCTTTCTATCACGCCTTTTTCTTGTAGCCTCAAGATTTCAGTATAGCCTACTGCCGTTTCCTTGCTGGACAGTGTAAATTTACGATTTGGCATATGCTGGGGTGGAGGGATTTGACCATTGATGAATTCAATTTCATGGCCTTGAATACTTTGTAAGATAAACTCATCAGAAGTGATGGTTTCCCATGCCTCCTTAAAGAACCGTAGTCTCCCACCAACATGTGAAGTTAGACATGCAAGTGCATGAAATCCAGACCGCCTTACCTTCATGGTTACCGGCGGTCCCTGATATGTTTGGCGGGACGTGGAGGTGCTGGGTTGTGTTGATAATGCGGTGTCCGCATTTTCCATGCTGGCCGCTGGGGGCCTAGCCCTAAAAAAGGCCTGGGCTGTTGAGGTTGCTGATGTTGCGGCGGAGCTGGAGCGTAGGTCCTTGCTGGCCTAATGGCAGGGCCTCGTGGCCTGAAGAATGGCACTTTCCTGGCCGGCTGCCTGGTCGAGATATGTGATCTCATGAGACCCACCGTTTTTGCATGGTCATCCAATTCCTTGACCTGCTTCGGGAGGTCCTCCCCAAACAACTGTCTGGGTGGCGGCGTAGGGGGTGCTCTGCATAGTCCCGCAAATTTGGGGTTCAATGTGGGTTTTATAATGCTCTTCCTGAATGCATTAATTTCGTACTGTGTATTACACAGTAGTGCCAGAGCATCCTCTTGCTCGGTGTTCAGATCCACCCCGTCCACCGACCTTGCGAAAGCGGTAATCCCAGCAGTGAGCAACTTCAGGATCCTTTGCAACTTCATCTCCTGAGCTCTGATGCCTGGGCTAATATTGCCCCAAATCGGCGTATTTACGATAGGCACATTGAGGGAGTTGCAATTCCCTGGTGCCTTGTGCCTATTCATGGCTTCCGCAAGGACCTGCTCTTGAAGCTGATGGTTCGTGAGGAAGTCAACGGTAGCAGCCAGTTTGGAGTTGAGGGGTTGTCCTGACGATTCTGGTAGTGCAAATTTAGTTGCCACGTCCAAGAGATCCTCCTGAGGGACCTCAGATGTAGTCGGTGCATGGACCAAGATGTCCTCATCTTCCGGCTGTCTCATGCTTCCCATTGACGACGGGGATATATCCATGTGTCCCCTGGAACTAAATGTTTCCCGCCTCTGGTTTTGTTGCAGGATAAGTTCCAACATCCTCTCCATCCTGTCAATTCACCCTTCGCTATGCGAAACCGGGCGGTCGGAGTCCTCATGTCCAAAGGAACTCCTGAGGCTCCTGTCATCGGCCCGTACCTCATCGAGGTAATCTCAGTGCCGGAAAGAAATGTCGCTACCAGCCGCCTCAGCGAAACTGAGCGATTCCCGCGCGGATCTGCTCAAACGCCTCCTTTTGGCGGAGCTCGATCCCGCTGCCTCCACGGGCAAATACGGTGAGAGGTCGGCACCCAACGCCACGGCGTGGTGACCCGACATCCGCGCGGGCTTGCCGACTATCCTGAACCTGGACCCAGACGGCGTACGGTCCCGTCCTACCGCCAACGGGGGACTCGGTGACCGCGGCGAGACTCCACCTGTATGACTCTCCCTGGTCCTGCTGGTTGGTGAGTCCACACTGGCCCTCTCAGGTCTGCCAGTGGACTTGAGTCTCGCCAATCCACCAGTCCGCATTCTAGCGGCCTTTGGTGGTACCTCCGCCCGCGAAGGGCTAGGTAGACGTGCTCTATCCCTGGCTCTTCTGCGAGGGCTCAGGGAGAAGGGCCGTGCGGCAGCACGTGAACCCTGTTTGCCCGTGTCGACCAACGATCCCGTTGGTGACAAAGAGATGGAGTCAGGGTCAGCCTGCTCCGGCGCTGCACCGAAGTCCTGCTCTGCGGGACCCTCACTAGAGCTAAGGTGTGTCGGTGGGTCGGGTCCTGTGACGACAGGGCTCCCCGACTTCCGCGCCTTTTTCCCGGCCCGATTCGCGGGTGCAGCCGTTGAGGAGGGCTCCAGGATAGGTGGCCGGCGACTCCTTACGGATGTCCTGCGGCCTTTACTCCTTCTATCCATATTCCTGTTGGAGAGAAACACACTCAACACAACAAGAATAACCAACTCAAGGTTGCCTATACTTACCTGAGTGGCCCTTATGAAGGGGTGGTGGTGAGCCGCGCTCCACCTCCAGCCGTCAACTGCAATGCGTTGCGACGATATGTCGCGCATGCGTGCTGGCGGGTTCTTCACGAAGTCACTCACGTGACTCCGAAATGAAATCACAATCTCCTTTGTCTTGCTGACATTGGATGGAAAGGATGTTGTCTTAGCAGCAGATTATGAGATTCTCAATCTCCCTTCTGTTTTCTGTCTCATCATTATTTGATATCCTCCCTACTACAGTGGTGTTTTCTATGGAATTGTAAATTGAATTGTATTGATATTTGGTTGCACAGTGATGAGTGCATAACGGGTATTGTAGGAGATAGAGAATGCATCCTTGTGGGCCACCAGTGTTGAAGATTATCGTAGAGGATGATTTGTCACGTATATTCACTGATCGTGCTCTGTTGGTCAGGAAGTCGAAGACCCAGTTGCGGAGGATTGCTGACTCCAAGTTCCATGAGTTTGGAAATGAGCTTGGATAGAATATTGGTATTGAAAGCTGAGCTGTAGTTTATGAATAGGAGTCTGACGTAGGTGTCCTTCTTATCCAGATATTCCAGGGATGAATGTAGGAGTGAAGATGATTACTTTAGTAATTTAAATGCACACTGGCAATGCAATAGGGCCTGTCCCACTTGGGCGACCTAATCCGCGAGTTCTGGCAAGTTTGCCTTCGACTCATACTTGCAGCATGGTCGACACGAAGTCGTAGGAGATTTTTGTAACTCTCCTTCATGCTTGAGTGGTCTCCGCATACTCGAGGCCTCAGCTAGGTCGCGGAGTTTTTTTCACCATGTTAAAAAACGCCCGCGAGTAAAAAAAAGGTCGCCATGGAAAAAGTCGATACTTTTTTTACTCGTAGGTTTAGTCGTAGTATGTCGTAGTAGGTCGGCATGTTAGTTATAGGTAATCGAAGGTAGTCGAAGGTAGTCATGGATAGTCTTCATCATAGTCGAAAGGAGGTCGAAGGGAGGTCGAAGGAGATCAAAGGAGGTTGTCTTCACTCTCCAGTACTCGGTGTCCAATTTTCCCGAAGATAGTTGTAGCTAGTCAAAGCTGGTCTTCTACATAGTCGAAGGAGGTCTTCAACATGTCATTTTTTCAAACTCTTCTAAACTTGCCAATTAGGTCACCCAAGTGGGACAGCCCCTTCATTGTAACATAGATTTTTTACCTGAAGGTATATGTACTCTCACTGCCACAAAATAGGATACTATAGATTTAATGTGTAGGAAGGAACTGCAGATTCTCAGCATGGCATTTGACAAGGTTCACATAGTCGACAGCCCTGGAAGGTCACTTGGACCCATGGCATTAGAAACATGGAAACATAGAAAAATAGGTGCAGGAGTAGGCCATTCAGCCGTTCGAGCCTGCACCGCCATTCAATGTGATCATGGCTGATCATCCAACTCAGTATCCCGTACCTGCCTTCTCTCCATACCCCCTGATCCCTTTAGCCACAAGTGCCACATCTAACGCCCTCTTAAATATAGCCAATGAACTGGCCTCAACTACCTTCTGTGGCAGAGAATTCCAGAGACTCGCCACTCTCTGTGTAAATAATGTTTTCCTCATCTCGGTCCTAAAGGAATTCCCCCTTATCCTTAGACTGTGACCCCTTGTTCTGGACTCCCCCAACGTCGGGAACAATCTTCCAGCATCTAGCTTGTCCAACCCCTTAAGAATTTTGTAAGTTTCTATAAGATCCCCCCACAATCTTCTAAATTCCAGCGAATACAAGCGGAGTCTATCCAGTCTTTCCTCATATGAAAGTTCTGACATCCCAGGAATCAGTCTGGTGAATCTTCTCTGTACCCCCTCTATGGCAAGAATGTCTTTCCTCAGATTTGGAGACCAAAACTGTACGCAATACTCCAGGTGTGGCCTCACCAAAACCCTGTACAACTGCAGTAGAACCTCCCTGCTCCTATACTCAAATCCTTTCGCTATGAATGCTAACATACCATTTGCTTTCTTCACTGCCTGCTGCACCTGCATGCCTACTTTCAATGACTGGTGTACCATGACACCCAGGTCTCGTTGCAGCTCCCCTTTTCCTAATCTGCCACCATTCAGATAATAGTCTACCCTCATGTTTTTTGCCACCAAAGTGGATAACCTCACATTTATCCACATTATACTGCATCTGCCATTCATCTGCCCATTCACTCAGCCTATCCAAATCACCCTGCAGCCTCCAAGCATCCTCCTCACACCTAACTATACCCCCCAGCTTGGTGTCATCTGCAAATTTAGAGATGTTGCATTGAATTCCCTCATCCAAATCATTAATATATATTGTAAATAGCTGGGGTCCCAGCACTGAGCCTTGCGGTACCTCACTAGTCACTGCCTGCCATTCTGAAAAGGACCCGTTTACTCCTACCCTTTGCTTCCTGTCTGCTAGCCAGTTCTCTATCCACATCAATACTGAACCCCCAATACCGTGTGCTTTAAGTTTGTATGCTAATATCTTATGCGGGACCTTGTCGAAAGCCTTCTGAAAATCTAGATATAACACATCCACTGGTTCTCCCTTATCCACTCTACTAGTTACATCCTCGAAAAATTCTATCAGATTTGTCAGACATGATTTACCTTTCGTAAATCCATGCTGACTTTGTCCAATGATTTCACCACTTTCCAAATGCGCTGCTATCCCATCTTTAATAACTGACTCTAGCAGTTTCCCCACTACCGATGTTAGACTAACTGGTCTGTAAATAGTCTTTCTCTCTCCCGCCTTTTTTTTAAAGTGGGATTACATTGGCTACCCTCCAATCCTCAGGAACTACTCCAGAATCTAAGGAATTTTGAAAAATTATCACTAATGCATCCACTATTTCTGTGGCTAACTCCTTGAGTACTCTGGGATGCAGACTATCTGGCCCTGGGGCTTTATCGGCCTTCAATCTGTTCAATTTACCCAACACCACCACCCGGCTAACCTGGATTTCACTCAGTTCCTCCATCTTATTTGACCCCCGTTCCACTGCTATTTCCGGCATATTATTTATGTATTCCTTGTGAAGACAGAACCAAAGTAGTTATTTAATTGGTCTGCCATGTCCTTGCTCCCCATGATCAATTCACCTGTTTCTGACTGCAAGGGACCAACATTTATTTTAATTAGTCTCTTTCTCTTTACATATCTATAAAAACTTTTGCAGTCAGCTTTTATGTTCCCTGCCAGTTTCCTTTCATAATCTATTTTCCCTTTCCTAATTAAGCCCTTTGTCCTCCTCTGCTGGATTCTGAATTTCTCCCAGTCCTCCGGTAGGCTGCTTTGTTGGCCAATTTGTATGCCTCATCTTTTTTTTGGATACTATCCCTGATTTCCCTTGTTATCCATGGATGCACCACCTTCCCTGATTTATTCTTTTGCCAAACTGGTATGAACAATTTTTGTACTTCATCCATGCAGTATTTAAATACCTTCCATTGCACATCCACTGGCAACCCTTTAAGAATCACCTGCCAGTTTATCTTGGCCAATTCACATCTCATACCTTCAAAGTTACCTTTGTTTAAGTTCAGAACCCTTGTTTCTGACTTAATTTTGTCACTCTCCATCCTAAAGAAGTACTCAACCATATTATGGTCACTCTTGCTCAAGGGGCCACACACAACAAGACTGCTAACTAACCCTTCCTAATTACTCAATACCCAGTATAGAATAGCCTGCTCTCTTGTTGGTTCCTCCACATGTTGTTTGAGAAAAATATCCCGCATACATCCCAAGAAATCCTCTTCCTCAGGACCCCTGCCAATTTAAATCACCCAATCTACATGCAGATTGAAGTCACCCATTATAACCGTGTTACCCTTGTTGCACGCATTTCTAATTTCCTGTTTGATGCCATCCCCAACTCCAATACTACTGTTAGGTGGTCTGTACACAACTCCCACTGGTGTTTTCTTCCCCCTTAGAGTTTCGCAGCTCTACCCATATCGATTCCACATCCTCAACGCTAATGTCCTTCCTTTCTATTGCATTAATCTCCTCTCACCAGCAATGCTACCCCACCTCCTTTTCCTTTTCATCTATCCCTCCTGAATATTGAATGTCCCTGGATGTTCAGCTCCCAGCCTTGGTCACCCTGGAGCCATGTCTCCGTGATCCCAACTGTAGCATAGTCATTAATCGCTATCTGCAGCTTCAACTCATCCACCTTATTACGAATGCTCCTCGCATTGAGACACAAAGCCTTCAGGCTTGTTTTTACAACACTCTTACTCCTTATACAATTATGTTGACAAGTGGCCCCTTTCAAATCGATCCCTATTACACTTGGCCATACTCTCCTATCCCTTTGTGAGCTTTCTTTCCCATTAATTCTGGGGTCATTAACCATCCCTTTTCTCTCTTTCATTGGATTCATTTGGATTCAAGGAGAGATAACTGAATTAATAACAAATTGGCCTGATGGAAGGAATCAGAGGGTGATGGTAGGAAGTTGTTTCTTGGACTGGAGGCTTGTGACTAGTGGTGTGCCTCAGGGTTTGGTGCTGGGCCCATTGCTGTTTGTTATCTATAACAATGATTTGGATGAGAACGTACATGGCATGGTTGGCAAGTTTGCCGATGACACAAAAGTGGGTGATATTGTAGATAGTGGTTATCAAAAATTGCAGCGGGATTTTGATCGGTTGGGCAGATGAGCTGAGTAATGGTGGATGGAATTTAATGCAGGGAAATGTGAGGTGTTGCATTTTGGGAGCACTATCATGGGCAGAACCTACACAGTAAACGGTAGGGCTCTTGGGAGTGTTGCAGAGGGATCTAGGAGTATAGGTACATAGTGGCATCGCAAGTAGATAGGATGGTCAAAAAGGCTTTTGATACATTGCCCTTCATTATTCAGAGCATTGAGTATGGAAGTTCGGAGGTCATCTTCCAGTTGTATAAAACGTTGGTAAGGCCACATTTAGAGTACTGTGTTCAATTCTTGGCACCATGTTATAGGAAAGATGTTGTCAAGTCGGAAAGAATGCAGAAATGTTTTACAAGGATGTTGCCAGCACTCGAGGGCCTGAGCTATGGGGACAGGTTGAGCAAGCAAGAACTCTACTCCTTTGAGCCTAAGAGGATGAATGGTGATTTTATAAGAGGAGGTAGTTTAAAGAACATTTAAGAAATGTTTAAGAAACATTTCGACAGGTACATAGATAGGACAGGTTTAGAGGGATATGGACCAAACACAGGAAGGTGGGACTAGTGTAGATAGGACATGTTGTGTCCCGTTGTGGGCATGTTGGGCCAAAGGGCCTGTTTCCATGTTGTAAGACTCTATGACTATGACTATACCGAATATGGAAACAAAATGCTGGAATAGCTCAGCGGGTTAGGCAGCATCTCTGGAGAAAAGGAATAGGTGACTTTACAGGTCTGAATTTCTGAAGAAGGGTTGTGACTAAAAACATTACCTATATCTTTTCACCAGGGATGCTGCCTGACTCACTGAGTTACTCCAGCATTTTGTGTCTAACTTACCATAGACACCTAATATAGATTTAAAATTGATAGTTGGACAATGTTGTATTTGGGGTTAACAGCTCGTTAATCCAGACACCTGAGATGCATTCAGCAAAGGTGGCAGAGCCTTTGCTGATTTAACTTGTCTATTAAGGTTAAGTGAGAAGGAAAGGGTTGTGCTGAGATAACAGAAGTGATCTATGTTGTCCAGAGTTTCATTACTGATAATAGGTTTTGGGTGGAAGATGTATTCCATCTGACAAGACATCTGTTTCCCTGACATTCTTTGCTATGCTGAATATCACATGACTCAAGATTATTTCTCTCCAGTTGTAATTCAGTTTCACATGCTTTCAAAGGAAGAATAAGGAAAGATGTTAAAGAATAAAGTGTACAGTTCAAAAAGGGGTGCAGGGGAAGAGGGAGTTTGGATGAGAGAAAATCAATGCAGAAGATATTGAAAGTGGCATGGGAGGTTGAGAATGCAATTAATAAGGCATTGATAATTCTAGTTTTGAATCAGAGGAAGCAAGCCGTGCGGGCCCGACTCAATGGCTGGACAACCGTGCCGCCGACGGGAAAGCGCCCCGATAGGCCCGACTAGCCCGACAGGCCTCCTGGGGACTGCGGAAATGCAGAGCAGCAAGGCCTGTCTGGCCAAAGGAGCCTCAACGGCGACAGCGACGGGAGCCTCGGTGGTGGCAACGGGAGCTTCGGTAGCAGCAGGAGCCGTGGCGGCAACTGAAGCCTCGGCAGCAGTGAGGCCTTGGCAGCAGCGGGAGACTCAGCAGCAGTGGGGCCTTGCAATCGACCCGCAATCAACGGACGATGAGTGCGAAGGGGGGGGTAGGGAAGACAATAGGGACCCGGTGTGGGAGGACCACCATGAAGAACAATGAAGGGCCTGTTGTTGGGGGACCACATGAAAAGCAATGGAGGACCCGGCATGGGGGGGAACGCTGTGAGGGACGGTGGGAGAACTAAGTGGGACCCGGTGTGGGGGAAGAGGGGGTGCACTATAGTTTAGAATCCTCTGCCCAGTGGATAAGCCTGCGTTTGTTTGTTTATTTGTTCGTTCGTTCCGGTTAAGGCGATGTGCACATGGCAGTCAGCCAACAGTCGCTTGTCTTTTTTTTTCACTTTTAATTTAATTTTAATTTCAAGTGTTCATGTATCTTGATGTGTGTTATGACTGTTGGCAGACCAAGTTATGGTTACCTCATTATGGGAAGTATGTGAAAGTCTTAGAGCGGGTCCAGAAATGATTTATAAGAATAGATCCTGGGAAATTGGACCACAGTAACAAAAAAGTATGTTTTTGCAGGCAAGGCTGCAGAAAGATAGGCTAGAAGCTGGGACAAGAATTGTGGGAGGCTGTTCCTACTGGTGAAACACAAGCGTAAAGGTCATAAATATAAAATAAAGGGGAAGAGAATTAATAGTGACATGAGGAAAATCATTTCACATAGTGTGTGGTTGAGATCTTTGAATGCATTGCTTGCATATGTGATGGAAATGGGTTCTGTCTGGCTTTAAGAAAGGAATTAGATAAAATGCGTAATGAACAAAAATTTTCAAGGCTACAGGAAAAGGATCAGGGGTGGAAATGGGGCAGTGGGGGAGACCAAGTGGCTGCTCAGGGAGTATCAATTCAACAAAATAGATGCTACCTGAGTGGCGATGTCTGTTCATTTCCCTCCACGATGCAGCTTCACCCACTGAGTTTATCCAACAGTTTGTTTTTTGCTCAAGATTCCAGAATCGGCATAAGGTCATAACTGATAGGAGACAAAATTGGGCCATTCGGCCCATCAAGTCTATTCAACCATTCAATCATGGCTGATCTATCTCTCCCTCCTAACCCCATTCTCCTGCCTTCTCCCCATTACATCTGACACCTGTACTAACCAAGAATCTGCCTTAAAAATATCCACTGACGGCCTCCACAGCAGTCTTTGGCAAATAATTTGTTAAATTCACCAACCTCTTACTAAATAAATTTCCTTCCTAAAAGAATGGCCATTAATTTTGAGGCTATAATCTTTAGTCTCAGACTCTCCCATTCGTGGAACCATTCTCTCCACATCCACTCTATCGAAGCCTTTCACTATTCTGTATGTTTCAATGAGGTCCCAACAGACAATAGACAATAGGTGCAGGAGAAGGCCATTTGGCCCTTCGAGCTAGCATTGCCATTCAATGTGATCATGGCTGATCATCGCTAATCAGTACTCCGTTCCTGCCTTTTCCTCCATATCCCCTGACTCCGCTATATTTAAGAGCTTTATCTAGCTCTCTCTTGAAAATATCCAGAGAACCGGCCTCCACCGCCCTCTGAGGCAGGGAATTCTGCAGACTCACAACTCTCTGTGTGAAGAAGTGTTTCCTCGTCTCTGTTCTAAATGGCTTACCACTTATTCTTAAACTGTGGCCCTTGGTTCTGGACTCCCCCAACATCGGGAACATGTTTCCTGTCTCTAGCGTGTCCAAACCTTTAATATCTTATATGTTTCAATAAAATCCCCTCTCATCCTTATAAACTCAATAGTATACAAGCCCAGCCACTCCATTCTCTTAGCATATAAATGTCCCGCCATCCTGGGAATTAACCTTGTAAACCTACGCTGCACTCCCTCAATAGCAAGAACGTCCTTCCTCAAATTAGGGGAACAAAACTGCACACAATACTCCAGGTGTGGTCTTACTAGGGCCCTATACAACTGCAGAAGGACATCTTTGCTCCTATACTCAACTCCTCTTGTTATGATCGCCAACATGCCATTCGCTTTCTTCACTACCTGCTTACTTTCATTGTGTCCCCGTCTTTCTTCTAAATTCCAGCGAGCACTGGCCCAGTGCCGACTGCACCTCATCTTAGGTCAAACCTACTCATTCCCGGGATCATTCTTGGATGCCTCCTCTGGACCCTCTCCAGAGCCAGCGCATTTTTCCTCAGATATAATGGCGAAAAATGCTCACAATATTCCAAATGTGACCTCACCTGTGCCTTATGGAGCCTCAGCTTCAGTCTCTGAATCTCCTGCTTCAAGAGGATCAATTGTTCAATAATTACTTTATTGTCACATTAACTGAAATGCAGTGAAACGCTTTGTTTTGCAAGCAAACCAGTAAAATCATACTATTTATAGGCATCATTATACACAAGTAAAAGTGTACGATTGTCGTGTAATAGTACATTTCATCTGAGGCAGTACATAAAGTGTTGCCTCTTTCCTGGCTGCATCTTGTACCTTTCAAATATGAAACTCTTAAATATATTTAACCTTACCTTGGCCTTAAGGGGCATTGTCCTGGATGTTAGATCAAAAACCTAATGGAACAGAAGAAGACATTACTCAAGGCAATCAACTGGTTTTAAATCACAGTTTCACTTATTCGGCCCATTGGGGGAAGCTTGACACTCATGGGTCTCTGAGGCCAATTGAAAAACTCATCTCCTGTATCATAAAATGTTATCACAAATTATTTTGCAAATGGGATAGAGTCAATTAAATGAGGCAAGTAGATTTTTTGATAGAATTTTTCAGATAGTTTAAATTATTCAGCATTATAGGAAACAGGCATCTAAGTGAAATCAAAGCTAAAATCAGATCAGCCAAGATGTTACTGAATGGCAGAGCAGGTTTGAGAAGCCACATTTTCGACTACTGCTCCCATTTCCTATGCCATGTTTCAACAAAATATATTTGCAATAATACAAACATATTCTAAACCAAGGAGAAAATTCTATTAAAAAACACCCTATTAAATCTATTAATTGGCCTTCCCTACAGTACAGGAAGCATTTAGCACTTTCTCATTAAACTAACAATTCACAGTGCACAAATTCAGACACTTTTAGAATGCAATAATTGAACTCATAATAACAATTTCAATGTATTTTTCCAAATATAAATCAGCAGCAATTTACATGAACTAGGCATAACTCAGTCAATGGAAATAATATCTGAAGTCTCCTGACTGGTTGCAAATCAGTCAGTACCCTGGATCTCTCAACAAGCTATGAAGGAATAAATAATGAAGTTCACATAAAAGGGTATGAATTAGGAGCAATCATGTTATAAAAGCCATGCTGACTGCCCAAGGAATAAAAGAGCACCACGGTGGCGCAGCGGTAGAGTTGCTGCCACAGCGTTTGCGGCGCCTGAGAGCCAGGTTCAATCCAGACCACGGGTGCTGTCTGTATGGAGTTTGTACGTTCTCCCCGTGACCACGTGGGTTTTCTCTGAGATCTTATGTTTCCTCCCATACTCCATAGACTTACAGGTTTGTAGGTTAACTGGCTTGGTATAACTGTAAATTGTCCCTAGTGTGTGTAGGGTAGCGTTAATGTGCGGGAAATTCTGGTCGGCGCCGACTCGGAGGGCCTAAGGTCCTGTTTCCACGCTGTATCTCTAAACTAAACTGAACTAAACTAAATGAAAACACTGATATGAAAAGATTTGGTAGTTCTTAATATAGACTATTTTGTTTTTCACATAACATGGTAAGATTGAGATTTTTTGCAAATCCTTTTAGTCTGCTGATGAGTGCATCCTGTATTTAATAATTTTAATTTCAATGGGTGGAGCCTTCTCATTAATCCTTAAAATGTTAAAACTAAATTATGCAATGTGCCACACATCCTGCCAACCTCACTCCCCCACCGGACCTCCTTCCTTTATAATTTGGTTTCAGAACAGTACAGCACAGGACCAGACTCTTCAGCCCACAATGTCCATGCCAAACATAATGCCAGGTTAAACTAATCAATTAGTAATCACCTTTGGCTGAACTGGATTCTTAATGCTTAATGGAGTTTAATGTAAATAAATATGAGATGTTGCAATTTGGGAAGTTAACCCAGGGCAGAACCTTAATATTGAATGGTAGGGCACGGGGGATTGTTATAGATTGGAAGAATCGAGGAGTGTAGGCACACAGTTCCCTGAAAGTAGTATCACAGGGAGATAGGGTGCTCAAGAAGCCTTTGGTACATTGCCTTCATCATTCAGGGTACTGAGTATAGAAGTTGGGATGTTATGTTACGGTTGAACAAAATGTCAGAGAGGCTGAATTTGAAGCATCGTGTTCAGTTTTAGTCACCCTGCTATGGCAAGGAAGTCATTAAGCAGATATAATTTCTGAGGATGTTCGTGGGAGGGTCTGAGCTATAGGGGGAGATTGGGCAAGCCAGGGCTTTATTCCTTGGAGTGCAAGAGGCTAAGGAGTGATCTTACAGAAATGTATAAAGTTGTAAGGGGGATTGATAAGGTGAATGCAAAGTGTATTTTATCCAGGATAGGGAAATCAAGAACAAGGGGACATAGATTTAAAGGGAAAGGGGAAAGATTTATTAGGAATCCAAAAGGCGACTTTTTCACTCTGGTGAGCATATGGAATGAGCTGGTACAATAACATAATTTAAAAGGCATTTGGACAGTTACATGTATAGGAAATGTTTAGAAGGATTTGGGCCAAATGAAGGCAAGTGGGGCATTTTGGTTGGCATGCATGAGTTGTGCTGAAAGGCCTGTTTCAGTGCTGTAATTGTGTTGCCACATTCGGGGTATTATGGACTTGAACCCCGGGACCCCAAGTATAACAGTGCAGTGAATGTTCTTGCCATTAACTGAATACTTTCCCCATATATTTGACCTTCTAAGTGCACCATCTTCATAAAGTGCAACAGTTGGGCAGCACAGTGGAACAGCAGTAGAGTTGTTACCTTACAGTGCCAGTTCCCCGGGTTCAATCCCGTCTACTGGTGCTGAATGTATGGGGTTTGTATGTTGTCCCTGTGACTGCATGGGTTTTCTCCGGGTGCTCCAGTTTCCACCCATACTCCAAAGACATACAGGTTTATAGGTTAATTGGCTTGTAAATTGTAAATTGTCCCTAATGTGTAGGATAGTGCTGATGTACAGGGTGATTGCTGATCTGCACGGACACGGTGGACCAAAGAGCCTGTTTCCACGCTGTATCTCTAAAGTCGAATGTTTAAACCTCACAGTTGCTTGCGTTATCTTCCATCTGACACTTATATACCCATTTCTGTAGCTGATGTATATCCCGCTCTATACTTTGACAGCCTTCCTCACTGTCCGTAACCCACACATTTTGCTGCTGTGTGCAAAGAGGAAGAGAATCTCCAGATCACACAAAATAACCATGGAGCACTGCTCCACAACTGCAATCAGATTATTGTAGGGTCAAAGCCATTGTATGTGTGTGTTGTATTAAAATATTTTCTAGCACCAGATTTCTAGATGTGAATCCCAAAAACATGGGACGCTGCACGTGACCGCGCATCACTGCCTATGCCACCACGCCTCACCATGCACCATGCACACGTAATGCACGCCATGCGCGCATTACGTGCACGCGTCGTGCGTCGTGACGCATAAATGATGTCACGTAAATGATGCGCAAATGACGCCCAAGTGGGACAGGCCCTGAAGAAATCAAACTTAGCTGTTATGAGGCAACTGAACTATCCCATCAGCAACTATAGAGCAGTCCTGAGCTACTACAGTATCTACCTCATTGGAGACTCTCAGACTACCTTTGACCGGACATTACTGGACATTGGACATTATCTTGCACTAAACGTTATTCATGTTATTCCCTTTATCAGGTATCTGTACACTCTGGATGGCTCGATTGTAATCATGTATTGTCTTTCCGCTGACTGGTTAGCACACAACAAAAGCTTTTCACTGTACCTCGGTACATGTGATAATGATCTAAACACTAACTCAGCTTTGGGATTGGACAAAAGACCTGGGAGTATCTTTAAACACTTGGAGTCTGGTTCTCCATTTCCCTGCCTGCTGAGCTAGGTCGAGACCATCTGGATGTCCCAGCAACTCCACTGCAGAGCTGCGACATTTAGATGAGTCACAGTCCTGCCCAAATTTTGCAACAGATGCAATCCTATCCCAAAGAATCCTCTCCAATTTTCAATGGTTTAATGGTTCAATGATGCTTTTATTGTCACATGTTATTCCGTTATACTCTAAATGTTATTCCCTTGTCCTGTATCTATACACTCACTCCAGTCAGCAAATAGCTCGATTGTAATCATGTATTGTCTTTCTGCTGACTGGATAGTAAGCCACAAAAGGTTTTCACTGTACATGTGACAATAAACTAACCTTTAACTGTAACATGTGCGAAGTGCAAATGCATGATTACATTATTTTCTTATGAACAGTCCAGTGGAGTATTGCCAGAGCCTAGCACATCCCCGATTAACAAGTATACAGAAATAGTCCACTCATCCCGTATATAAGAGGCACCATGTTTTCTGGGGACTGAAACACTGTTAATCTTAAGGACGTGCATACATCTTTAAATGGGTGCTGGACCCATTAAGAATCCAATCCTCCGATTGCCGGTGTGCAGAGCAGGGGTAGAGTGGATGGTAATCAACTGTCGTTGGAATGGGCAACCCACTGAGAGTATTTAAATAAGACCTAGATGTCAAAATAGGATTAGCTGGAGTGACAATTGAGTGAAAGGTTGACTAGAATGGGGATGGCTAGAGTGAGGGCTGTTTGGGAAAATGACTAAAGCATGAGAATCGGAGAGATGAATGGGAGTTCTTATTCAGGGTTTACTGGAGCCGTTGTTCAAGAGAGTGATTGATAGGACTGTTAAGGGAAGTGATTTTAGTTGTTGAAAAGCTCATTGTGAGAAACAGAAACTTTCAGTAAATGATTGAGAGATAGATTGGTCTGAACAAGGGTCTCGCCCAAAAAAGTCACCCATACCTTCTATCCAGAGATGCTGCCTGTCCCGCTGAGTTACTCCAGAATTTTGTATCTATCATAGGTTAGGAAGAAGACTGGGAACATCAGCTGGGATATAATGGCAGATGATTGTGAAGGCGAAGGGGAAAGCTGTTGGGGAGATGATTTAGGGGGATGGAAGTGTTTGTGCTGGCCAGTCAGGGAGATGATTGGAACACCTTTAGAAATTATGATTAGGGAGAGATGAGCAGATGGGTAAACAACATAATGGGATGTTGGGAGAATGATAGGATTAGTTAGAGAGATGTTTGGGCTGAATACCAGGGAAACAATTGTAAGGGTGTTGGGATGATCAGGGGCAGCCTGAGGACATTGGCAGCGGGAGGACATGGGGTAAAATCCCAACACCAATGAATGGGCTAGACATTGTAATGTGGATTAATGTGGGGTTGCATAGGGCTTTGTTGGTTTTTCTAAGCTGACTCTGGGCTAATATGGTCTATTATATATAAAATCGTAGCTAACATGTGCAACAAATTAGGCCTTACATGGTAAAGCTTACTCATATTACTCGAATTACAGATGGCAAATGAGAGAGTCAGATTATAGAAGTGATATCGACCGTGCCAGCACAACAACCTGGCTCTCAATATCAGTAAAACCAAGGAACTGATTGTGGACTTTGGAAGATTAAAGATGAGGACCCACAATCCTGTTTATATCAATGGGACAATAGTGGAGGGAGTCAAAAAACTTCAAATTCCTGGGTGTGCATATTTTCGAAGATCTTTCCTGGACCCAGCACACTGATGCAATTATAGGGAAAGCACATCAGCGCCTCTACTTCCTGAGAAGATTACGGAGATTTGGTATGTCAAAGAGGATTCACCTGAACTTCTATAGGTGCACAGTAGAGAGCATATTGACTGGTTGCATCATTGTCTGGTTTGGCAAACTTGAACGTCCGGGAGCGGAAAAGACTGCAAAACGTTGTGAACACTGCCCAGTCCATCACCGGCTCTGACCTCCCCACCATCGAAGGGAGTTATCAGAGTCGCTGCCTCAAAAAGGCAGCCAACGTCATCAGAGACCCACAGCTTCCTGGCCTCACACTCATTTCACCACTGCCATCGGGAAGAAGGTACAGGAGCCTGAATCAGGAACAGCTTCTTCCCTACAGTCTTCAAGCTATCAAACACAACAACCTCATATTGGCTCTGAACTACAATAGACTATTATTATTGTTGCACTGTTTTGTTTGTTTTTTGAGTATGTGTGTATATGTATATATATATATGGGTATGTTGTGAATATGTGTATATATACACACTGAGCAATTTTTTTCTCTCTCGTTTGTCATATAATACTAAGTTTGCATATTCTGTTGCGCTGCTGCAAGAATTTCAATGTTCTATCTGGAGCATATGATAATAAAATACTCTTGACTCCTTATATAATATTTTATCCAACTAATAGTGAATGCAGGAGAATGGATTGGTGGTGATTTGGAAGAGGGGTGAATATTCAATGAAATAACTATTCTAATGTAAGGTCTTTCATTGAGCTAGAATTTTAGTTTTATTTCCTTCTTCATAAATATTGTCTGACCTGCTATTTCCAACATTTTCTCTTGTTATTTCACATTTTCAGCGTCAGCAGATATTTAAATTTGCTTTAGAACAACCACTTGATTGGTTCTGCCAGTCTTTAAATAATTTTATTACTGTGGCCATTTTCCAAAACGTTCTCTTTAAAGTTTAATAAAATATATAATTCAAGGCAAACATCAGACCTTTAATGGAAAGAATGTCAATTATTAGGCAGGAGTCGTGTCTTCAAAAATGCTTATTTTTTAGCACTCTTTAAGACAAAATCTGAAAAACAGGTAGCTACTCATCCCTGGATGATCATAGCAAGAGCCATATTAAAAATGGCACTGTTACGATTTTGATGTTTTATTTTGCTTAGTTTATAACTTTTTGTCTTATCCTATTTTAAACGTAAGCTGACAAAATGCCAAAATGCCAGTGCCTTGTGAGGGAATGCATGTTCAACACACATTTCATAGAGAATGTGGACTGATTTGTATGTGGATACTGAAAGTGACCTTGTCCTCAACACCATGGTCATATGAGCAGTACAATTATAAATAAATAAAACAAATTATCTTCTGAATTAATAAAACCAAGTTAAATTACTTCTTATCTTGACTTTTAGGAAGCACAACCAGAGAAAATGGAAATAATACTAGATATTTTGGTTTTGGGGACTGTGTTCTTCATTGTAATGTGTGTGAGCATGTAAGTAGTTCTGTGCATTTTTGTTATTAACGAGTATAAAGGCAGCCTTCATTTCAAGGAAATCTGAGAACTCCAGTGGGAATCCTTACCAGTACAAACCTCCAAGGCATACTGTTAGCATAAACCATCAATTATCAACAGGTTTCTATAGGCATGGAATGATAAAAAATAACAGATGTGCTTTGAGACAGAAAAATCACATGACAGATGCAGCCAATGTACATTTTAATAGTAAGATTAAACGAGAACTTACCAGTTTGAAGTTTGATCTTTATTTTATGAGGAGTTGCGATGCGGGATTACGTGAAGACCCCGCCAGCACGCATGCGCGACATTTCTTCAAAGCAGTGGTGTGAAATCACAGAAAAAAGTCACAATGACTAATATAGTAAGATAAAAAAGAGAACTTTCATACCAGGTGATCTTTATAATAGAGGGTCGGGAGCGGAGGGCACGTAATCCCTCATCGCAACTCCTCATAAAATAAAGATCAAACTTCAAACTGGTAAGTTCTCGTTTAATCTTACTATTTTACTTCGGAGTCACGTGAGTGACTACGTGAAGATTTCAAAGCTCTGTGATTTCATGCCCTGGAAGCTCCATGCTCACACACCGCTAAAGCTGGGATAAGAGGATGAACGTAATTCAGACAAGACACTGGCTGAAAAACAAAAACAGGTATTTATTCATACCAAAACAATATAGTGTCCCAAAAGGGTACTATCTGGCAGCACTTAAAATCCTCCCTGCATAAGTGTCAGGGGAGGTCACGGGTTTATAGTAAAAGCGGTGAAAGGTCTTTTCATTACTCCAACCCGCTGTGGCCAGGATGTGATCCAAAGGTACTTCCATCCTTCTAGCCGCCGAGGTGGATGCTGCCCTGGTGGAGTGAGATTTGAATATGTTAGTATCTACCCCCGCCGCATCCAGTACCACCCTTAACCATCTGGAAATGGTTTGTACCGTAACTCTGTGATGGGGCTTCTTGTGACTAATAAGCAATGCTGTCTCTGTGCCCCTTAGATTTTTAGTGACTGTGATGTATCGTGAAATTAACATGACGATACAAAGGCGAGAATCTGCTGGGTAAGCCAGAAACTCCAAAGTATGACCAGACACTCCGGGTCGATCCTGTTTCAACAGTCCCTGCACATAAAAGGTGATTTTGTCATTTGTGATAGTCATAGCATCCAGATTGAGTTTGTGCAGGGACTGGACCCGTTGTGCCGTGATAAGTGCCATAATCATAATCATTTTGTAAGTGAGTTTAGCCAGAGGGAGTCCCGTGTTAGGTGTCCATCCTCGCAGCATAGTCAAGACTGTGCTGATATCCCAAATATGGCTGTATCTGGGCCTGGGGGGATTGGAATTGAATATTCCCCTCATAAGTTTGGATACAAGAGGATGTGATCCAATTCCCAATTGGTCACTCCCCTGGCCCAAATAGGATGATAGGGCACTCCTGGCACTGTTAATGGCACTATAACTCAAACACTCATCAAAGTGAAGGGTAGCCAAGAATTCCAGCACTTCCGTAATGGTGGCGGTTCCATATGTGGTGTTGGCTGTGACGCAGAATCCTTCCCATTTCCTGATGTATGTCAGGTACTGCTTTCTTGTGGACTCTCTGCAAGCTGCTGTGATGGTGTCTATGGTCCTGGTGGTGAGTCCGAATCCGAGAAGAGGCCGTTTTAAAATCTGCAAATTAACAGGTCCATGCGGTCATGACATGGGTGATGTTCTCCTGTAACAGGGTGAATGAGCAGGCTTGGTCTTTTGTTGACCCTGATACAAGGTTCTGTGGCCATCTTCTGTACCATAGGGAACCATGGTTGGGTAGGCCAGTCGGGCACCACCAAAATACCCGATGCGGAGTCTTGCTTTATTTTCTGCAAGACCCGACTGATGAGGCAGAAAGGAGGAAATGCATAGAAAAACAAATCCCCCCAATGTAGCGTGAAGGCATCCATCGCTACTGCCCCCGGGTCTGGTTCCCAAGCAACATATGTTGGTAGTTGGTGATTTAATCTGGACGCGAAAAGGTCGATATCTGGTGTCCCATAACGATCTACAATATCTGAAAACACATTCCGATCCAACATCCATTCTATGTTGTCGTTGAATTTGCGTGATCTGGTGTCTGCCACTGTGTTTAGCTTACCTGGAAGGTAAGTAGCTGAGATCCAAATTTCTCTTTGCAGACACCAGTGCCAGATATTGTTAGCCAATTCATCACACGATATCGACTTTATACCGCCCATGTGGTTAATATAGGCTACCACCGTGGTGTTGTCAATTTGTATTCTAATATGAACTTTGTGCGTGTTAGTGCAGTATGCCTTAAGGCCGTGAAATGCTGCCAACATTTCTGAATAGTTAATCCCCAAATTTTTGAATTGGGTTAACTCTGGTGCACTCCATCTACCTCCACAGCTAGAGGTAGTGTTAGTAAGATGATCGAGGGATTGATGATAGTAATTGGTTTAGAGCAATTTTGGGCATTACCCATCCACCAATATAATTTGGCTTTCGCCCTTTCCGGTATTTTCATAGGCCTATCGAAATGGCCTGCATGATTTTTGAGCGCTGTAATTTTGGCTCTTTGTAAATTTTGGTAATGTAAAGGCCCAAATTGCGCTGCAGGAAAAGCAGCTACTATCTTCCCAATCACCCTGGCCACCTGCCAAATGGATGGGTCCTTAATGCCAATGAGGCTCCTGCAAGCCTCTATCAAGTCCTCCACCTTGCTTGGTGGTAACGTGATAGACATTTGCATTGAGTCAACAATGAACCCCAGGTATTTCATGGTGGTAGAGGGTTCTAATATTGATTTATCTGGATGTATAATGAAACCCAGCTTCTGAAAAAGATGTTTCGTGGCTGTAACTGCCAATGTAGCCATTTCCAAATTTTCCCCCACTATGAGGATGTCATCAAGATAGGCCATAACAGTATGATTCTGTTTCCTTAAGTAGGCCAAAGCTGGTTTTAATATCTTGGTAAACAATCTGGGTGCTGACGATAATCCATTGGGTAAGGCTTTGTATTGCCATAATTGCCCCATCCAGATAAATTTTAAGTATTTCCTATGATCCTTGTGTATGGGTACTGAATAATATGCATCTTTAAGGTCAATGCACGCCATGTAGTACCCATTGGCTATTAACTGTGTAGCAGTGTCGAAGGTATCCATTTTGAAATGAATATACTGAACAGAAGTATTCAGTTCGGCCAAATCTATGATAATGCGGCAACCGCCGTCTCTTTTATTTTTGGTGAATATATTAGACACAAACTCCTGAGGTTCTTTGATGGTTTTCTCAATTACCCCTTTTTCTATTAACCTGTGCAGCTCAGCATGCCCTGCTGCCTTCTCTTTTTTAGAGAGGATAAATTTTCGGCTGGGTGAATGCTGAACCGGGGTAGGGAGTTCGTGAATAAATTCAATTTTGTAGCCCTGAATACTCCTGAGTATATAAGGATCAGAGGTAAAAGTGAGCCAATTCACGTAGAACTTGTGCAACCGACCCCCTACATAAAGTGAATTTAGGCAAGATGTGTTTCTGGGGAACCCAGACCCACCTACCTCCATGGTTACTGCCGGTGTTGTGGTTTCTGTCCTTGCTTCCTTGGCTGGTTGGTTGTGTTGTAGGAGTGGCGCATCTTCCAAGAAGGCCGGCCTGGGCCATGGCCTAAAAAAGGCCGCTGTGCAGGATTGCCGGCCTTCGATCTTTCACCACCGGCAGACCTGTTATGGTAACTCTGCCCGGTGGATGTGTAGGGGTGCTGTCTGTGTGGGTAGTGAGGCTTGGTGTAGCCAGGAACCTTGATTAGGCCCAAAGCCTTTGCCTCCTCATCAAGGTCTTTAACCTGCTTGGGGAGATCTTCCCCGAACAGCAGGCTTGGAGGCTGAGTCTTCCCAGGCTTACACAACCCCGCAAACTTGGGGTTAAGCGCCGGCTTTATGATGCTTTTTCGGTTACACAGTAGAGCTAAAGCATCTTGTAATTCTTCCGGCATCTCCACACCCACTGCAGTTCTTGCCACTGCCGTAATCCCGGCGGTTAGGAGCTTCAGAATTTTTTGAAGTTTAATCTCCTGGCCTCTGCTTGAGGGGGTCATGTTCCCCCATATAGGGTTGTTTACTGCAGGTACATTTAACGAGTTGCAGTTTTCAGGTGCCATGTATTTGTCTGCAGTTGCATTAATGGCCTGTTCCTGCAGCTGGTTAGTTGCCATGTAGTTTATACTTGCAGCCAGCTTGGGGTGGATAGGTAGGCCCTTCTGGTTAGGTATTGCATGCTTGCTTACCATATCCATGTAGTCTTCACACACCCCTGACACAGATGGTAATTCAGCCAGCTCCCCTTCTTCTGGGTCAGCCCAGTTCTGACCCTGAATGCTCCCCTGTGTGGAGGGGGAGACATTAGGCAGTCCTCGGTAGGAACCTGCCGTGGGCCTGCTAAGAGGCCCACTGTGACCCTGCCCCTGCAATAGCAGGTCACGTTTGAGCATTTGCTCCAACATCCGCTCCATGCGGGTTAGACGACCTCCGTCGCTATCTGCGAACGGGGTGTCCTCGGGACCGGACTCCGCTGAGTCGGCCCCGTCCGACTTCCGGGTGGTTTTCCCGCCCGGCCGTGGCGTCCCAACGGCCCCAATGGGCGAAAAGTCGGGAGCTGCAGGTAAAACCTGTAGCTCTGGAGAGGCGGCTCTCTGCTGGCTGCTCTCCTTGGCAGCTGCTTTTGCCGCAGCTCTTTTAGATTTGCGCGATTCCATTCCATCGACTCACTCCTCCGGTGAGACTTACCTGGCGTAAGCTATTTAACTTACGCTGGAGGAGCCCCGCTCCTCCCGACCGTCGCTTCCGCATGCGTACGACGATATGTCGCGCATGCGTGCTGGCGGGGTCTTCACGTAGTCACTCACGTGACTCCGAAGTAAAATGGGGAATTTACCTGCAAAGTTCTTGGCTTACCTTTAACCTTCCAGTCCAGTCTTTGCTGTATGTCTGATCGATGAAGTAATTCATGACATAAGTGTTTATTCATTTAGTAGTACAGGATTTTTCCTTTAATAATTCTTTTTATAAATATTTATTGGACTTGTTGATAGAATCATGTATTTGGCGACCAGAAAAGCTTTGGTGATGTGAATTAGGAGTCTCTTAAAACGTGTTCACTCCACAATCAGAGTCAAGGGTAGCATTGTGATCGCACCAAATTTACACAGTAATCGTAGATCTCTTCCTTTGATAATCTTCCTAAGTATTTGTTGAATTAGACAGTGATGTTAACTTAATGGTAATAATTTGCAGGAATGCAAATTAACTTTACCAGAATTGCTTCATTTTTATCAAATAACCATTTAAAAATTGATCACCTAATCAGAGATGATCATAGCCATTTAATCCATCTTAGTTCATCCACAAGAGGTTTCTATTTCAAGAAGTTTCTTCTCCTGGAAATCTATATATTTTGATCACTCTTTGTGTGAAATTTAAGGATCAAATGAAACCTTTTGAACATAGATGTAATCTAAAACAAAATAATCACTTTATAAAGTGCACAATTCAAGTGCACCATGGGATAAATACTTATTTATTAAAGGTGTTATTTTCAAATACTTCTATTCATTCTAACTCGTGCAGAAGGTGGCAAGAATGCTGTAATTAAAATCTAGATAATTTATTAGCCGGTCTTAAAAATCAAAAACGACTGGAGAAAAGACTTTGCCTTCCATCACAGTGAGGAGGAGATTCACTGTGATGGATGTTTGTGTAAATTGAATTGTTTGTCTGTTTTGTAGGGATTGTCTTTGTTTGTATGGCTGTGGAAACAGGGTTTCATTTGAACCTCAGTGACATGGAATAAAATATTGTATATGTATATTGTATATTGTATATTGTATATTGAGATGTTGGAATTCAGAAATAAAAACTGAAAATATTGGAAATACTAAGCAGATATGCCAGCATTAGTGGAAAGAGAAACTGAGTTAACATTTCATGTTGAAGACCCTTCATCAGAACTGAGAAAAGGAAAAGTCAGTTTCAAGTTGCAGAGGAGGAAGGAATGAAGCCACACCTATGATAGGATGAGGCCAAGATTATCCAGGTGACGCCAGAGTACACAGAATTGATTAATGAGGGAAAGAGAGAATAAAAAAAGGACGTTAATACACAATTTTATAGGAACGCATATGGTATGCTTGCCTTCATCAGTAGGGGCATTGAGTATCTATGGTCATTAAACTTCCTAGGCCACATTTGGACTATTGTGGGCAGTTTTGGTAGCTACATTACAGAATGGATGTGGAAGATGAGGAGAGCATGCAAAAGAGGTTCATCAGGATGTTCATCTGAAGAAGGGTTTCGGCCCGAAACGTTGCCTATCTCCTTCGCTCCATAGATGCTGCTGCACCCGCTGAGTTTCTTCAGCATTTTGTGTACCTTCATCAGGATGTTGGCTGGTTGGTGAGGACAAGTTACAAGGAGAGGTCGGACAAACTTGGACTCTTTTCTCTACAACATCAGAGGCTGAAGGGCAACCTGATAAAGTAGATAAAATTAGGAGAGGTGTAGATATGGTACATAGTCATGTCTTTTTCTCAGGGTAGAAATATCAATTACTATGAGGCATTGGTTTAAGTTGAGGGGAAAGTTTAAAGGAGAGTTATGATGCAAGTTTATTTACATAGAGATGAGTACGTATCTGGAATGCATTGTCAAGGGAAGTTGTAGATTTAAGAAGCTTTAAAGCCAGCACGTGGACAGACAGGGGATGGAAGGATATAAACCATATATAGGAAGATGGGATTAGTTTAATGGGGCATCATGTTGAGCACAGACTTTGTGGGTTGATGGGCCTGTTCCTGTGCGGTACGGTTCCATGCTCTATATTCTATGTAAAATGCAGGATAAAGCTATTGCTGAAACTTAAAATCAAAAAGAGAATACCGAAAATGCTCAGCAGGTCAGGCAGTGGAGAGAGAGATACTTCTGATATGTTATGATACAAGCAAAAAGTGGGAGTCAACTGAAATGATTACATTTGATAATGAATCCCAAAGGCGACAATATTCCTCAGTGGGAATGATGTACTGTTACTCAAACCTAAGATCTGTAGGAGACCACAGACAAGTATGAGTGAAATCGGGTGGAGAATTAAACTGATAGTTTGTTTCCCCAATGTGAGCGAGTGCTAAATGTAATACCAAAACTATATGATATGCAAGTGAATTGTTTCTTTTGTTGGAAGGATTGCACCATCACTGCAAGGTGAGTAGGGAAGAGTTAAAAGAAAAGGTGTAATGCCTGTATGAGATAGTGGCGTGGGAATGGGAGGGGTTGGAGGAGATGGGAAAGCGGAGCTTGGAACTGCAAAGCGTTTGCCCTTTCTGAATGCTAAAATGGGATGGGAAGGGAAATGTGTTGCCAACAGATCTGTCTTAGAGCATCTATTTATTTTAAGGGAGTGCTATGCTGAACAAAGCTCTTGTTAAGACTTGTGTTTAAACAAAGATTTGTCAAAGTGCCTCATTAGTTTAAATGAGATCATCACTACAACACAGCTTTTGCACAACAATCTGTCTATTCTGAACTAGAAACAGTGATCCATGTATTCTCAGGGGTATAAATGGTGCTGCTTATCTCCCTGATATTGTTTCAAAAATCTCTAAAAATAATGGTGATATTCCACAGAGCACTTTGTAAAAAAAAGTGTGGTCGTGTTGTCTCATCAATTGCCAAGCTGTTTCAGCTCCATTCGTTAGCCAAGAACAGGAGAATGCATCTTTTCTGAAATGGAAATGCAATGGCTTTCGAGGCACAATCCCAATCTTCTAGAGCTCTGCTAACCCAGCAAAAGTGAATAATACAAGTATATAATATCACTTTATCATGTGGTGGTCCACTCTTGTCATAACCTACATGCAGAATTTCAAATGGGATCGTAACTGCGTGAGACCAATCTAGGAAGCCATGTCCGAGGACCAGATAGTGTTACCCAGACAATAGGTGCAGGAGTAGGCCATTCAGCCCTATGAGCCAGCACCACCATTCAATATGATCATGGCTGATTATCCAAAATCAATACCCATTCCTGCTTTCTCCCCATATCCCTTGATTAAGTTCGCCCTAAGAGCTACATCTAACTCCCCCTTGAAAACATCCAGTGATTTGGCCTCCATTGCCTTCTGTGGCAGAGAATTCCACAGATTCACAACTCTCCGGGTGAAAACGTTTTTCCTCATCTCAGTCCTAAATGGCCTACCCCTTATTCTTAAACTGTGACCCCTAGTTCTGGACTCCCCGAACATGGGGAACATATTTCCTACATCTAGCCTGTCCAATCCCTTAAGAATTGTATATGTTTCAACAAGATTCCCTCTCAACCTTCCAAACTCCAGTGAATACAAGTCCAGACAATCCATTCTATCATCATATGTCAGTCTGTGCATCTACCTTATCTATTCCCCTTGTGATTTTTTACCATCACCCCTCAGCTACCTGTGCGCCAAGGAATAAAATCCTACCTTGCTCTTGACCCAAAACATCACCTATTCCTTTTCTCCAGATATGCTGCCCGACCTGCTGAGTTACTCCATTTTGTGTCTAACAGATATGAATTTTTATATACTGTTGGGGAGAATAACTGGTCAAGGTGAGCAACAGTAGCAGTGGTCTGTGATGTTGGGCTTGGCTCTGAGGCACAACAAGGAACAGTGAAGTCAGACAGAGCCGTGAGTGATAGGAGACTCACTAGTTAGGGGGACAGGAGATTCTGTGTAACAAATGAGACTCCAGGATATGAGATCCAGACTTCCCTGTTGCCATGGTCCATGTCTCGGAGTGGCTACAGAACATTCTCAAGGCAGATGGTGAGCAACTGGAAGTTGCTGTGCAAGTGACAGATAGGAAAAGGGATGAGGTCCTGCAGAGTGAATCGGGGGAGCTAGAAAATGTTACAGGGAGCTAGAAAATGTTAAAAAGCAGGACCTCTTGTGTAGTAATCTCTGGATTACTCCCAGTCCCATGAGCCAGTTAGTGTAAGAACAGGAATAAAGGGCAGGTCTCCTTCTTCTTGCGAATGAAACATAAACCAAAGTTAGATCTGAAGCCGGGTGTTGAGCAGCCAGGTTGTTGTCTCTGCTTCAATGTCTGCTCGAGCCTGAGATCCATTTGGTGGGTGGTAGAGCGGGCACCCAGAGATGACGGTTGCCTCAAGGCACAGGGAGAACCAACCAAACCGAAACAAAATGGTAGGTGAATGAGTAGCTGAGGAGTTGGGGCAGGGATTCAGATTTTTGGATCATTGGCATCTCTTTTAGAAACATAGAAACATAGAAAATAGGTGCAGGAGGAGACCATTCGGCCCTTCGAGCCAGCACCACCTTCATTGTGATCATGGCTGATCGTCCCCGATCAATAACCCGTGCCTGCCTTCTCCCCATAGCCCCTGGCTCCACTAGCCCCTAGAGCTCTATCTAGCTCTCGCTTAAATCCATCCAGTGACTTGGCCTCCACTGCCTCATCCTTCTAAACTCCAGTGAATACAAGCCTGGTCTTTTCAATCTTTTCTCATAGGACAGTCCCACCATCCCAGGGATCAATCTCGTGAACCTACGCTGCAGTGCCTCAATCACAAGGATGTCCTTCCTCAAATTAGGAGATCAAAACTGTACACAATACTCCAGATGTGGTCTCACAAAGAGCCCTATACAATTGCAGAAGAACCTCTTTACTCCTATACTGAAATCCTCTTGTTATGAAGGCCAATATTCCATTAGCTTTCTTCACCGCCTGCTGTACCTGTAAGCCAACTTTCAGTGACCGGTGTTCAAGGACGCCCAGGTCTCGCTGCATCTCCCCCTTACATAAACTAACCCCATTGAGATAATAATCTGCCCCCTTGTTTTTGCCGCCAAAGTGGATAACCTCACATTTATCCATATTATACTGCATCTGCCATGCATCTTCCCACTCACTCAACCTGCAACCTCCTAACATCCTCTTCACAGTTCTCACTGCCACCCAGCTTTGTGTCACCCGCAAACTTGCTAGTGTTGCTCCTGATTCCCTCTTCCAAATCATTAATATATATGGTAAACAGTTGCGGCCCCAACACCGAGCCTTGTGGCACTCCACTCGCCACTGCCTGCCATTCTGAAAAGGACCCGTTCACTCCTACTCTTTGCTTCCGGTCTGCCAACCAATTTTCTATCCATGTCAACACCCTACCCCCAATACCATGTGCTCTAATTTTAGTCACTAGTCTCCTGTGCGGGACCTTATCAAAGGCTTTCTGAAAGTCTAGATACACTACATCCACTGGCACCCCTTCATCCATTTTATTTGTCACATCCTCAAAAAATTCCAGAAGATTAGTCAAGCATGATTTCCCTTTCATAAATCCACATGGACTTGGACTAATCCTTTTACTGCTATCCAAATGCGCCATTATTACCCCTTTAATAATTCACTCCAGCATGTTTCCCACCACCGAAGTCAGGCTAACTGGTCTGTAATTCGCTGTTTTCTCTCGCGCTCCTTTCTTGAAAAGTGGGATAACATTAGCTATCGTCCAATTCACAGGAACTGATCCTGAATCTATTGAACATTGGAAAATGATCACCAATGCGTCCACTATTTATAGAGCCACCTCCCTGAGGACCCTGGGATGCAGACCATCAGGCTCAGGGGATTTATCATTCTTCAGTCCAATTAGCCTACCCAATACTATTTCTCGCCTAACAAAAATTTCTTTCAGATCCTCTATCCCCTTAGATCCTCTGTCCTCCAGTACATCTGGGAGATTGTTTGCGTTCTCCTTAGTGAAGACAGATCTGAAGTACCTATTCAACTCTTCTGCCATTTCCTTGTTGCCCATCATAATTTCACCCGTGTCTGCCTTCAAGGGACCCACATTTGACTTTGCTACTCTTTTTCCCTTAACATATCTAAAGAAGTTTTTACTGTCCTTCTTTATGTTCCTGGCCAGCTTCCCTTCGTACTTCATCTTTTCAGCCCGTATTGCCCGTTTTGTTTCCTTCTGTTGTCCTATGAAAGTTTCCCAATCTTCTGGCTTCCGGCTACTCTTTGCTGTGTTATACATCTTTTCTTTTAGTTTTGTGCTATCCCTAACTTCTCTTGTCAGCCACGGCTGCCTCCTACTCCACTTAGAATCTTTCTTCCTTTTTGGAATGAAATGATCCTGCGTCTTCCGGATTATGCCTAGAAATTCCTGTCATTGCTGTTCCACCACCATTCCTGCTAGGATCCCTTTCCAGTCTACCTGGGCCAGCTCACCTCTCATGCCTTCATAGTCCCCTTTGTTCAACTGCATCACTGACACTTCCGATTTAACGTTCTCCTTCTCAAATTGCAGATTAAAACTAATCATATTATGATCACTACCCCCAAGTGGTTCCTTTACCTCGAGGTCTCTTATCATATCTGGTTCATTGGACAACACTAAATCCAGAATTGCCGTTTCTCTGGTCGGCTCCATTACAAGCTGCTCTAAGAATCCATCTCGGAGGCATTCTACAAACTCTCTTTCTTGGGGTCCTGAACCAAGCTGATTTTCCCAGTCTTCCTGCATATTGAAATCCCCCATCACCAGAGTGGCATTACCTTTGTTACATGCCAGTTTTAACTCCTGCTGCAACTTACACCCTGCATCCGGGCTACTATTTGGGGGTCTGTAGATAACACCAATTAGTGTCTTCTTTCCTTTACAATTCCTCAACTCAATCCACAGTGACTCTACCTCATCAGTCTACCCCCCCTTCTCTGCCCACCTGCCTGTCCTTTCTATAGGATGTATAACCCTGAATGTTAAGTTCCCAGGCTCGATCCTCCTGCAGCCACGTCTCAGTAATCTTCACAATATCATATCTACCAGCCTCATGCTCATCTACTTTACTTCTTATACTTTGCGCATTCATATACAATACTTTTAATTCCTTGCGCATCTCACCTTTCACATCGATCCCTATTATTACACTTGGCCATACTCTCCTATCCCTTTGTGAGCTTCCTTTCCCGTTAATTCTGGGGTAATTAGGGGAGAGGTGACCTGTATAAGAGGGAGGGGATGCGCCTGAACTGGAGCAGAGGCAATATCCCGGCGAGGAGGTTTGCTAGTGCAATTCAGGAGGGTTTAAACTAGATTGGCAGGGGGTGAATGAATTACTGTATGACTAACATTTTCAGACCTATGTGTTTCAACATCTCACTGATGACAAATGTTACCGTTGATGTTATTTCAATGAGTTTGTCACTAGGAAAACAGACAAATAATATTAACTACTAGTGCTAGGATACCCAGAAATGCTTGTAAAAATGCTGCACTCTGCGTTAATGCTATTTCAACATTTCATGCTTTTTTCATTTGGTGTCACACCAATGAATTTCTACATCAATATAGCAACACTCATGGTATGGAGACTAATAATAGTGTGATCCAACTGGACATGTTGAATAGTCCCAACATCGGGACACATAGTTAGTGCTGAAACACTTGCAATATTAGATCTCGCTGCACCTTTTTGCGCTGGTGATCTGAGAATAAATGTGTTTTTCATGATGTAAATGAATTAAAATTGTAATATTCATTAAAATAAATAAAGAGAAGCTAAAACACTGAAGCCAATCTATTCGATCAATGAGAGTGGCTACATTATAGGACCAGATTCAAAGCATATCCTTCCTCTCAGTTGAACTGGTTGGCCACCCTCAACAACCTGCGGTGGCAGTTGTTTCTCTGCTGGCTTCCTTGGAAGTGGTAAACTGAGTGTTAACCTCACAACAAAGTTCTATCCTTGGACTTGGTCCAGTGGTGGAACAGGAGGCCATATGCTCTGGTCACTGTACCCTTGCACATTTCTGATATCTGTATTGTAACACACAGGAACAGAGTCATAGTCATAGAGTGATGCAGTGAGGAAATCCCCCAGGCCCTTCGGCCCAACCTGCACACACCGGCCAACATGTCCCAACTACACCAATTCCACCTGCCCGTGTTTGGTCCATATCCCTCCAAACCTGTCCTATCCATGTACCTGTCTAACTATTTCTTAAATGTTTGGATAATCCCTGCCTCAACTACCTCCTCTGGCAGCTTGTTCCATGTGTAAAAAGCTAGCCTTCAGATTCCCATTAAATATTTTCCCCTTCACCCTAAACCTTAGGGTGACAGAAGACAGGAATGTACTGGATTCCTATTTTCACTCCTTACACTTCCTTATCTATGTATTTCCCTTTCCCCTGACATCAGTCTGAAGAAGGGTCTCGACCCGAAACGTCACCCATTCCTTCTCTCCAGTGATGCTGCCTGTCCCACTCAGTTATTCCAGCATTTTGTGTCTATCTATGGTGTTAATCATTTTGGAACCTATCACCCAAAGAGGAGCACAATCTGAACCATTCTTAAAGTGAATGCAGCAACAATAAAGCATGACTAAGTTTAAAATGTATAATATTTGTCTATTTACTGTTGAAACTCCCGAGAGTGCTGAACAGCCCACAATTTTGTTCCTGGAATTACAGAGATTTAATTTAATCCTGAAATATGAACCTTAACAAGTTTTTCCACTAAAGAGTACATGGGCCAATTTCTGTCTTCACCCATATTACATTAGAAGTGAGTGTACTGTTACTAGCTGCGTCTATGTCTAAATTAAGCTGGCAGGACTAGCTGTAATGTCTAATATAATTAAAACATATTTCTGTTACTGTATTTTTGTTTTGTTTTCTCCAAACATACAAGAACAATTAATATTTAATTTACCCTTCGACAATGACAAACTAAAACAGTTTTAAGTTTTATAATATTTGAAATGTTCAAAGAATTCCTGTATCATGCTGTGGTAAATTATGCACTGGTACAACAGAGTGAAAGGGCAATATATTTAAAAAGTAGTAACTCTAAATGGGAGATGAGTTGATATAATCACAGAGAGAACCGACAGAATAAACTTATATGATGAGACTATAGACTGCCATCTTGTCCAAAGCCCAACTTTTACACAGTTCAAAAGAAGCTCATGACAACATTTTATGTAATTCACTGTAAAAATGGGTGCATAGGTTGTAAATGATAGTTGGATTATTTGCCATCAAAGCAGGTCTAGTTACTTTTACCTCTAAATAATTGTCATAGTGATTAAACAGAATGCATCTGGCCATCTGTTTTTACAACTTTTTTTGTGGGTTTCTATGCAATTTTCCAGTGAGGAATAATTTAATGTTTTGCAGTCAAGTGATGGATCTATTTCCAATTCTTCATTGCCTGGTCATGCTTTATGTTCCAGTAGCAAAAGTCACATGAATTGTTTGGAGACCACTAAAGGCTATTCCCCTAATTATGCCTTAGGAGCGATATCTGAATTGAAATGATCCAACATAGGATCATAGGAATGCACTGATTCCTTACTGAAAATGTACTGATTGCCATTTGTGAGAAGTGTTGATACAGAATGGCAAAACTTACATATATTTGTTTCTTTCCTTCTATTTCTAATTATTTCCATTCTCTTGATGAGTGAAACAAACTCCCATTTAGGATATGAATAGCAGATTGGAGACCAGCCTCTGACATGAGGTTTCATCCCAAATGGTGTCGACATTGGGAGAAATGAATTGCAAATGCATTGCAAAAGGTTTGCAGCTAGAAAGCCATTGTTTTTAAAATGTTGCTTGAGACAATCAAGCAAAATATGCATGCTTTTCAACCCATTGAATTATTTTCAGAAGATAGGCACAAAATAGTAAGATTAAACGAGAACTTACCAGTTCGAAGGTTGATCTTTATTTTATGAGAAGTTGCGATGAGGGATTTCGTGAAGAACCCGCCAGCACGCATGAGCGACATTCTTCAAAGTAGCGGTGTGGAATCACAGAAACAACAACAGAGAAATGACTTGGCATAGTAAGATTGAAGAGACTCTAATTACCAGTTGATTATGATCGAGGGTTGGGAGCGGAGGGCACGAAATCCCTCATCGCAACTCCTCATAAAATAAAGATCAACCTTCGAACTGGTAAGTTCTCGTTTAATCTTACTATTTCATTTCGGAGTCACGTGAGTGACTTCGTGAAGACTTCAAAGCTCTGTGATTTCACGCCCTGGACCACGTCCATTCTGTCACACACCACTATTAAGGATGGATGGCAGTAAACAACTTTCCAGACTGCTTGTACTGAAAAACAAGAATAATATTTATTAAAAATCAAAGCAAAAACCCCTCATTCGGGGACATCTCCACGTTCTTGACCTGCATTCAGCACGGCCTCCGCGAACTGTAGAGGAGCGGCAACAGGCTTGTTATAAAACCGCTGAAGGATGGCTTCATTCGCCCATCCTGCTGTGGCGAGAATATGGTCCATGGGCACCTCCATGACCCTCGCCGCCGACGTTGATGCAGCCCTGGTGGAATGGGATTTGAAGACATTAGTGTCGATACCTGACTTACCCAAGATGATCCTGAGCCACCTGGATATCGTCTGGACTATCACTCGATGGTGAGGTTTCTTGTGAGTGACAAGCAGGTATTTCTCCATTCCTCTTAGGTGTCTCGTCACTTTGACATAGTGACGGATATGGGCGGCTAGACATAGCCTTGCATCTGCGGGGTATGCCGGGAACTTCAGCTGCAGCCCTGTGAACCCAGGTCTATGCTGCTTGAGTAGCTCATCTATAAAGAAGACTACTTCTGCAGGGGTAGAGATCATCCTGTCGATCCGGATTTTATGGAGTGTCTGTACCCTCTGCGCTGAAGTCAGTGCCAGTAACATCACCAGCTTCAGGGTGAGTTTGTCCAGCTCTAGCCCCTCCATGGGTGACCACGTCCTGAGCAGGGTTAATACTTTCCCGATATCTCAGGTGATATTATAGCGTGGTCTGGGCGGATTCAAATTGAACATTCCCCGCATGAGCCTGGACACCAGCCTGTTGGATCCTACCTCAATATTGAGGTAGAATGACAGCGCACTCCTGGCGCTGTTGATGGCACTGTAGCTCAGGTGTTCATCATGGTGCAACCCCGCCAGGAATTCCAATACGTCGGTTATGGTTACAGCGTCATAAGTAATTTGGGAGTGGCCGCAGTAGGTTTCCCATTTCCGGATGTGGGAGAGGTATTGCCGCCTGGTGGACTCCCGGCATGACGCTCCGATGGTATTCATTGTTCCTGGTGATAGGCGATACCGCAGGAATGGCCTGTTCAGAACCTGCAAGCCAACAAGTTTAGATAGCTGTGGCAGGGATGTGGTTCCCCTGACACAGGGTTAGTGACCAATTGTGGGCAACCTTCTAAGAGGACCCAAGGTTGACTGATCATATCAAAGACCACCGGATACCATGGCTGCGTAGGCCAGCCGGGTATGATAAGAATGCCCTTGGCAGCATCCATCTGGATTTTCCGCAATACCCGACTGATGAGGCAAAATGGAGGAAATGCATAGAAGAACCATTTCCCCCAGTCCAGCGAGAACGCATCCATCGCCATTGCCCCAGGATCTGGTTCCCACGAAACGTATGTTGGTACCTGATGGTTCAACGGCGACGCAAAGAGGTCGATATCCGGTTTACCAAATTTGGCTGTAACTTTAGCGAAGATTTGAGGATCCAACATCCACTCGATGTTGTCATTGAATTTGCGTGACCTGGTGTCCGCCACAGTATTGAGCTCACCTGGTAAATAGGTAGCTGAAATCCAAATATTCTGTTGAATACACCAGAGCCAAATAGTATTTGCCAATTCATCACATGAAATTGACCTGGTACCGCCCATATGGTTTAGATATGCCACCGCAGTGGTATTGTCTATTTGGAGACGGACATGAGCGTCAGTAAGATTAGAACAATAAGCTCGAAGTCCGTGAAATGCTCCAAGCATCTCCAAATATTTTATCCCTTGTGACAATAACAGAGTAGATTCAAGGGTGTCCCATCTGCCCCCGCAACTAGAGTAGTTGTCCGTAGCTCCCCAGCCATGGGAGCTTGCGTCTGTTTGTAAGTATACCACCGGATTGGACAAAATGATGGGTTTAAATGAGCCACAAATATTGTCCACCCACCATTGTAACTCAATCTTAGCTTTAGGAGGCAGCTGCATAGGTCTGTCGAAATGTCCAGCGTTTTGTTTTAACGCTGAGATCTTGGCTCTTTGCAGATTTCGATAATGCAAAGGTCCATATTAAGCAGCTGGAAAAAGTGCTACGATCTTGCCAATTACCTTAGCAGTTTGTCTAATTGATGGTATACTGGCCCAGACTAAATCCACACATACTTGGGTGACATTCCCAACTTTGTTAGCTGGTATGGTGGCCCTCATGCGATTGGAATCCACCGTGAACCCCAGATAATCCATGACCTGTGAAGGGGAGAACTTTGATAATGAACCCCATTTCCTGAAAAATTGCCACAGTGGCTGAAACTGCCAGTTCAGCTGATTCCAGGGTGTTGCCAACAATCAAGATATCATCCAAATAGGCCATCACTATATGATGTTGTTTCCGTAGCGTGGCCAGAATAGGTTTGAGTAATTTAGTAAATAATCTAGGGGCTGTGGTAAGCCCATTTGGCAAAGCCCTGTATTGCCAGAGCTGATCCATCCAGATGAATTTTAAGAACTTCCTATGGTGTTTCCGAATGGATACAGAATAGTATGCATCTTTTAAATCAATGCATGCCATAAAGCAGCCATGAGAAATCAATGACTTGGCTGTTTCGAACATGTCCATTTTGAAATGGGTATATGTTACAAAGGTATTTAAATGGGTCAGATCAACAATAACCCGACATCCTCCATCCTTCTTGGGCCTGGTGAATATGTTGGATACAAATTCAATTGGTTCGTGTATAGTTTTTTCTATCACGCCTTTTTCTTGTAACCTCAAGATTTCAGCATAGCCTGCTGCCATTTCAGTGCTAGACAGCGTAAATTTCCGATCGGGCATATGCTGGGATGGAGGGATGTTGCCATTGATGAATTCAATCTCATGGCCTCGAATACTTTGTAAGATAAACTCATCTGAAGTGATAGTTTCCCATGCCTCCGTGAAGAACCGAAGTCGCCCACCAACATGTGAAGTTAAGCACACAGGTGCATGAAAACCAGACCGCCTTACCTCCATGGTTACTGGCGGTCCCTGACATGTTTGGCAGGACGTGGAGGTGCTGGGTTGGGCTGATGATGCGGCGTCCGCATCTTCCATGGTGGCCGCTGCGGGCCTTGCCCTAAAAAAGGCCGTGGCTGCTGGGGCTGTTGGTATTGAGGCGGAGTTGGAGTGTAGGTTCATGCCGGTCCGGTGGCAGGGCCTCGTGGCCTGTAAAACGACGCTTTCTTGGCCGCCTGCCTGGGCGCGATCTGAGACCGCATCAGTCCCACCGTTTTGGCGTGGTCGTCCAGCTCCTTGACCCTCTTCGGGAGGTCTTCCCCGAACAACTGTTTGGGCGGTGGCATAGGAGGCGCCTTACACAACCCCGCGAATTTCGGGTTGAGCGTGGGTCGGATGACACTCTTCCGGAAGGCATTGATCTCATGCTGAGTGGCACACAGCGGAGCGAGAGCATCTTCCTGGTCCGTGCTTAGGTCCTCTCCGTCCACCGACCGCGCAAACGCGGTTATCCCAGCAGTAAGCAGCTTCAGGATGCGCTGGAGCTTTATCTCCTGGGTCCTGATGGCTGTGCCGATGTTGCCCGAGATTGGCGTATTGACTGTGGGCACGTTGAGGGAGTTGCAGTTGGCTGGAGCCTTGTGCCTGTGGATGGCCTCGATAGAACCTCCTCCTGGAGCTGATGATTGGTCAGGAAGTCCACGGTGGCAGCCAGTTTGGGGTTGAGGGGTAATCCCGATGTCTCCGAGGATGCGAATTTCGCTGCTACATCAAGGAGTTCTTCCTGCGGGACTGCTGAAGGAGCTGGTGTAGGGTCCAGAATGTCCTCATCCTCTGGCTGCCTGAGGCTCCCTGTTGACAATGGTGAAGCCTCCCTGTGCCCACTGGAGCTGGATGCCTGCTGCGGTTGATTCTGTTGCAATAGGAGCTCCAACATCCGCTCCATTCGGTAAATACGCCCCTTAGAACTTTGGCGGTCGGAGTCCTCATGTTCTGCTGAACTGCTGAGACTCCGTTCATCGGCCCGCACCTCGTCGAGGTGAACCCGGTGCCGGAAGTTATCGCTTCCAGCCGCCGCAGCAAAGCTGAGCGATTCCCGCGCGGGAGGTACGCTCATACGCCTCCTTTTGGCGGAGCCTGATCCCGCTGCCTCGGAGGGCAAACGCGGTGGAGAGTTGGCACCCAATGCCTCAGCACGGTGACCCGACGCCCGCGCGGGCTTGCCGGCTGCCCACATCGTGGACCTAGCCGGCGTACGGTCCCGTCCTCCCATCCATGGAGGACTCGGTGACCGTGGCGGGACTCTTCCCAAGTGACTCTTCCCGGTCTCGATGGTTGGGGAGTCAACACTGGTCCTGATAGGTCTCCCAGTGGACTTGAGTCCCGCCATAACACCAGTCCGCATTTTAGCGGCAGGTGACGTCTTAGCCCCTAAAGGGTTAGACTTACGGGCTCCATCCCTCCCTCTCCTCCAAGGGCTCAGGGAGAAGGGCCGTGCAGCCGCACGCGAGCCCTTGCCCAGGTCGGCCAACGAGCCCATTGGCGACCTCGATATGGAGGCAGGGTCCACCTGCTCCGGTGGCACACCGCAATCCTGCTCCTCGAACTCGTCACTGGAGCTCCGGTGTATCGGCGGATTGGGCGCTGTAGCGACAGGGCTCCCCGACTTCCCCGCCTTCTTCCCGGCCTGACTAGCAGGTGCAGCCGTTGATGAGGGCCCCGGTGATGAGGTGGCCGGCGACTCCGGATGGACGTCCTACGGCCTTTGTTCCTCCCTTCCATGTCCCTGTTGAAAGAACACACTTCCAACAAGGACCAACCAACTTAAGGTTAGTGTCACTTACCTTAGCGGCTCCTTATGAAGGGCTGGCGAGGAGCCGCGCTCCACCGCCAGCTGTCGGCAGCAACGCGTTGCGAAGATATGTCGCGCATGCGTGCTGGCGGGTTCTTCACGAAGTCACTCACATGACTCCGAAATGAAATACTGGAGTAAATCAGCGGGACAAGCAGCATCTCTGGATAGAAGGAATGGGTGAAGAAGAAGATTGAAGAAGGGTTTCGACCCAAAATGTTCCAATTCCTTCCATCCAGAGATGCTGCTTGTCCCGCTGAGTTACTTCAGCATTTTGTGTCTATCTTCGGTGTAAATCAGTATTTGCAGTTCCTTCCTACACAAATTGTATTCACAGTTCTATCAAAGTTGTAGACTGCAATTTACTTACAAAAAGGCAATAGTCTGGGTAGACAATCTTCAAGAGTGAATGTCTTTCATGCTTAATAGGGTTTATGTTTCACTGATTTGTTTTGCACACCCTAAAGATGGCACGGTGGCACAGCTAGCAGATCAGCTGCCTTACAGTTCCAGTAACCCCGGTTGAATTGTGTCCTTCGTTGCTATGTGTTTCCAGATTCTCCTTGCGAGCACATGCATTTCCCTCAGGTGTTCTGCTTTCCTCTGACTTTCTAAAGCTGTGCAGGTTGATAGCAAATTAGCCCCTGTAAAATGTCCCCATTGTATAGGTGGGTAGTAGAAGACATGGGGAGGTGAAGTGGGAAGGGATTGTTCAGTGAGCTGGATGAACAATAATGTACGGTAATATTATATCGAAATGGAAATGTACATTTCCACAATTTGAGACCTCATGGCCTAATTATCTATTTGTTTTACTTTGGAGTCAAGTGAGTGACTACGTGAAGAGCCCGCCAGCCCACATGTGTGTCAATTACGTCTAACGCATGGCGCGTGACTGGCTGGCAGGCGCGCTGCTCCTCCAGCGGTAAGTTTCAAACCTGAAGGTAAGTTTTAAACTTATTTTTCAGGTTGTGCTTTTGCCTTTGCAGGAAGCTCTCTACAGAGTTCCTTCTGGATGTCGTTCCAGGGAATCCCAACTCCGCGGGAGAAACCCGGCTGCGAAGACCATGGGATATCCCGGCTCTGCGAGGGGAACCCAGCTCGGGGAAACCCGGCTGCGAAGACCACGGGATATCCCGGCTCCGCGAGGGGAATCCAGCTCAGGGACACCCCAGCTGCGGAGACCGCAGGGTATCCCAGCTCCACGAGGGAAAACACGGCTCGGGGAAACCTGGCCATGGAGACTTGCTGCGGAAGCCACGGGGAATTCGGCTCCATGAGAAATACCATCTCGGCAGGCTGGTTAACTTCGGTGGGAACGTCTTTGGACGTTTTTTTTCCAGATAGAGCATCTCATGGGAGAGATGCTCCATCTGATACTCCAAGGAAAGGAGTTGCATGAGCAAATCAAATTGTTGGGTCGCAGACTATGAGGAGACCTTTCCTGGTATATGGACTGTCAGGTTGTACGGTGGATGTAATCACTGCGGCCTGAAGAGATAGTACCAAGAAATAGTACATCTCCTATATCAAGGAATGGTAAGTGTCCTGTTTACAGTCCAATATATCGTATGACACAGTACGTATAACAAATGTCTTGATTTTCCTCTCAAAGCTATATTTCACGAGAGATGGAGTTATATAAATTGTGCCAGTAGTGCCTTGTTGTCATACTTCCTGCTGGGGTCGGGACACCACGCTATTGGGTCTCGACCTCTGATATCCAGATTATGAAGGGTGTCTTCAACTCAAATTCCCCCATGTTTATGTCCTGCGGACTCTGCGTCGCCGGTGGGCTCCAGCTACATTCCTGTCCTCGGTCTATTCACTTACAAAGTGGTTATCCTCATGGCGCTGGGTTCAGCACAACGGACCCAGTCGTTGCATAAGCTACGAATGGATAGGATGGTTAAGCTGCAAATAATATGATACTTTATGTTCATGACTTAGTCTTGCAGAGTAGACCGGGGGCGTCAGGTCTCAAACTAGTTTCATGGCATACCCCGTGGACCTTTGGTTGTGAGTGTGGTCACACATCTACAACAGTCATTATGTCACCATAAGCCTTAGAGGCTCTGAACTAGCATGTTTGTTAGTTCCACAAAAAAAACCCCAAAATAAATCTCAAACGTAGGTATCAGTATAGACCATCCCCACATGATTTAACGGGTTAGCTTGTGCAGGAGTGAACACTGATGTTTCAAATCTCACTCCATCAGGGCTGCAACAAAATCATCAGCGAGGGTTGTGCATGTTCGCTGGACCTCATCCTAGTGGCTGCAGGATGGTCAAACCAGCGAATTTCCAAATGTGTTATAACAAACCCATTTGCCAGACCGGGGGTATTTGCCAACACTATTTTATGTTCTATATTTTAATTCCTCCTGGATGAGTGGGATTACTATTATCATCATTAAAAAGCGCCAGCATGTTTCAATCTATGTCATGCTTTATTAAATTTCACTCATCCCTGGTCAATTGATGCAGTATTTGACGCATGGACTCATTTCCATGGCATGAAATCACAGAGCTTCAGAATCTTCACGTAGTCACTCACGTGACTCCGAAGTAAAATAGTAATATTAAATGAGAACTTACCAGTTTGAAGTTTGATCTTTATTTTATGAGGAGTTGCAATGAGGGATTACGTGCCCCCCACTCCCACCCCTCTCTCATAAAGGTCAGCTGGTAGTTCTACGTTCTCGAATCTTACTATATTCAGTTCAACAACTGTTATCTGTGATTTCACAACGCTGCTTTGAAGATTGACGCGCATGCGGGCTGGCGGGCTCTTCTCGTAATCCCTCATCGTAACTCCTCAGAAAATAAAGATCAAACTTCAAACTGGTAAGTTCTCATTTAATCTTACTATTTTATCAAGCAAGGTGACCAAACCTGATTCAGTGAGGAGTATTGAAGGGGAGGTCAGGAGCTTCAGCAGGCTGCCCGATAAATGAGATGCAAATATAGCAAAGCAGAAACACAGGAGTACACACATGTGTACTTCATTCTATACACGGAGCTAAGTGATATCAAATATCAAATATCAAATATCAAATGAAAGCTCTGCAAATCTTGCCACACCCATGCAAATGGTGGTGTCAATTAATCAGCTATCTTCGCCTGAGATCCCTGACATCACAATGTTCGTGCCAAACAAATCCAGGGAATTAAATCTAAATCTTGTGTCCTTTGTGCTTTAGTTATATCCTGAGGCAACAATTCTATTTCTGTTCTCGGTGGCTTACTTTTTCAGAGTCTGTAAACTTCAGCTCATCCAAAACCTTGCAGATGAAATTCTAGCCTATATTTAACTAATACTCCTTTAACTAATACTCCTTTAACTGCACACTCTTGTACATGGTCTTCTTCTTCTTGCGAATGAAACATAAACCAAAGGAATAGTTAGATCTCAAGCCAGGTGTTGAGCAGCCAGGTTGTTGCCTCTGCATCAATGTCTGCCAGGCCCTGAGCTCCATTTGGTTGGTGGTAGAGCGGGCACCCAGAGATGACATGGTTGACTGTCTGTTGTTCTGCTCCGCATTCACAGGCTGGGCTCTGGCGGAGCCCCCATCTCCACATGTTAACATTGAAAAACCCAACTCCAGTAGGATCGTACATGGTGTGACTACATCTCAATTATACAATTTTCAATCCTTCCATGGTCTTGCTAATATTGCTTTCCATAACTTAAACTACTTCTATGTTACTCTTCGTATACCTCCAATCTGACTGATTAACCAGACTGATTCCAGGGATGTCAGGACTTTCATATGAGGAAAGACTGGATAGACTTGGCTTGTACTCGCTAGAATTTAGAAGACTGAGGGGGGATCTTTCAGAAACTTACAAAATTCTTAAGGGGTTGGATAGGCTAGATGCAGGAAGATTGTTCCCAATGTTGGGGAGGTCCAGAACAAGGGGTCACAGTCTAAGGATAAGGGGGAATTCCTTTAGGACCGAGATGAGGAAAACATTTTTCACACAGAGAGTGCTGAGTCTCTGGAATTCTCTGCCACAGATGGTAGTTGAGGCCAGTTCATTGGCTATATTTAAGAGGGAGTTAGATGTGGCCCTTGTGGCTAAAGGGATCAGGGCGTATGGAGAGAAGGCAGGTACAGGATACTGAGTTGGATGATCAGCCATGATCATATTGAATGGCGGTGCAGGCTCGAAGGGCCGAATGGCCTACTCCTGCACCTATTTTCTATGTTTCTAATCTTGGTCTCTTATGTGTCTATCTCTTCATTGGCATACTTATCTTTATTTGTCCAGACTCTAAATCTTGGGTTTCACACACTTCTCTTTAGGTCATTCTCTAATGCATGCTTCTTTGACAATATTGCTCTTTATAAATTTGTTATATGTGCCCAATTTGTTACACCTTGTTAAAAATAGTGTAAAGGGTAAGTAGTTGTTCCTGAATTCAGTTTACAGGAGAATTACAGTTTCAAGGAAATGGTTTATATGTAATTTTTTGCTATTAGTTCAAAGTAGACTCTATATATCGTTCAAATTAAAAACGGAACCACATTTCTTTAAATTTGGTGACTAATTTTAAAGTTTTTAAGTATCATTATAAAATGTGTCTCAAATAGATTTTGGCTGCTCCAGCATCAGGATTTCTACTGCCCCAAAACTTTTATACATTGTACCACTATTAAATCATTCTTCACATGTCAATGAACTCACATTGAATTTTGTTATATTTTTATTCAGATCCAAATTTTTCTTCAATGAATGGCAAAGGTTTGGCAAATACATATGAAGATTTACCACATTGTCAGACTCCATCCAATCTTTCCAAGGTGATTGATGGGAATAACTGTACTGTTCCAGCATGGTTTTGCAAACAATAGTAATGAGCACAATTTCCAGATGTTACATCATAGCTATAAGTTTGTCAGTTTCCAGCCTCATGGCTAATTGAATGTTATCTTTGGCCATTGTTTTGAGTATATCATGGATATGTATGTAATTCAAGTAGAACGCATTGGAAGCTTTTTTTTGAAACAAACCATCCTGTTGTGGAATATTTGCTTGATTTGGGAGGTGTTTGAACAATTGACGCAGTTAATGATTTCAATCAGAGATGAAATATATACACCCTTCAAAGAAATCCATAGAACACAACTCAAATGCAACAATGTGAAGCTTATTACTTGCCTGAACTCTGCAAATGTGCAGAGCTTGGGACTCAGCCAGCAAACAGATTGAACTTTCACATTCTGCAGCATATTTTACAGCCACATTGTACAGATTACCACAGCTCTGGCCATGGCAATCATTCGCATCTGTGCCACCTTCCCACTGAAAACAATCTTGGGAAGCATGAACTTGTAAACTAATAAACTTCTGAAAGCACACCCTTTGATTCTCTTTTATCTGACAATGGAAGTCAACTGCCCCACATTAGATTAATTCATTGCAATTAAATTCAATGTGAAGGGGAAAAGATTTAATGGGAATCCGAGAGGTAATTTTTCACACAGAGGGTGGTGGGTGTATGGAACAAGCTGTCTGAGGAGGTAGTTGAGGCTGGGACTATCCCATCATTTAAGAAACAGTTGGACAGGTACATGAATAGGGCAGGCTTGGAAGGTTATGGACCAAGCGCAGACAAGTGGGACTAGGGTAGCTGGGACATTGTTGGCCGGTGTGGGTGAGTTGGACCGAAGGGCCTGTTTCCACACCGTGTTAATCTATGACTCTATGACTAAATGCAACCTGGAATCTTTTTAGCTCTTTGTTGATAATGAATATATTTGTTTTATACATAATGATTAATTTGTAGGAGAATGTTCAAGGAAAGTAGGAGTTGTTGACAGTATCTCACACTATTGTTAGAGCACGAATATGGCAGAATGCTTCACCCACCCATTATGATCTAATTTAATGTTCAGATCAGTGAAATTAAGTGGAAGCAATTCTCATCTTTGTCCCCTGGAAAGATCATTTGCACTTTATAGACCTTCACACATTCTGGTCCATTACTTTTAATGGGACAAGAATGGAGCAATTGGCTCATTTACCATTCCATCCAGGTGACAAAGATAAGGCCAGATCCTTTGTAAGCTTTCATAACAAATTAACCACATGCAGCACAGTGGTATAGCTAGTAGACCTTGGGTGCTGCCTGTGTGGAGTTTGCACAATCTCACTGTGACCATGTAGATTTCAAAGATTTCAAAGGTCTTTTATTGAACACCTCCAGGTGTTCCAGTTTCCTTCCACATCCCAAAGACGTCTGGGTTTGCAGGTTAATTGGCCTGTATAAAAATAATATGTTGGAAGTGAGTGAGATATGGGATGACATAAAACTAGTGTGAATGGGTTTTCTATGGTTGGCATGGACTTGAGAGCCTGAAGAGCCTCTTTCCACACTGCATCTCAAAACAAAATTAAATTATTATTGTTGGTGATATTTATTCCTGGGAACTTGAAACTTTCAATATCTCTACTTCGTCGCCATCAATGTATTACGGGGTGTGTGTACTGCTTCACTTCCTGAAGTCAATCACAAACTCCTTTGTCTTGCTGACATTGAGGGAGAGGTTCTTGTTTTGGCACCAGATTATTAGATTAGATTAGATTAGATTAGATTCCTTTATTGTCATTCAGACCTTTCGGTCTGAACAAAATTGTTACCATACAGTCATAACATATAATTAAAAAAAACACACAATAAACACATATCCTACATCCACCACAATGAGTTCACCAGGCACCTCACTGTGGTGGAAGGCAAAAGTCTTAAGTCATTGTCTTCATCCCTCCTAGTTCTCCCTCTGCCTTGAGGCGATCCAGGCCTCCGACGCCGCTGGAGCACCGCAGCTCTAAGCCAGATCGCCGCTGCCGCTGGAGCACCGCAGCTCTAAGCCAGACCGCCGCCGCCGCTGGAGCACTGCAGCTCTAAGCTGGGCCGCCGCCGCCGCTGGAGCACTGCAGCTCTAAGCTGGGCCACCACCGCCAGTGTAGTTCTCAATCTTCTTTCTGTATGCCACTTTGTCACTGATATCTGGCCCACTACTAAGGTGTTGTCTGCATACTTGTACATTGAGTTAGATTGTTTTTTGGCTGTACAGTCATCAGTGTCTACAGAGTATAGCAGAGGGCTGAGAACACATTTTTGCGGGGCACCAGTATTAAAAAGGATGATATGTCACCTATCCTCACTGATTGTGGTCTGCTAGTCAGGAATTCGATGATCCAGTTGCAGTGGGGAATGCTGCCAAGTTCCACGAGTTTGGTATTGAAAGCAGAGCTATAGTCTACGAATAAAACAGTTATTTTATATCTAAGTCACGTGAGCTTTATATCAAAGTCATGTGAGTTATTGAAGCGCATGCGGGTCAATACGTCGATGCATGGCGCGAGAATCGGAGCAGCTCCGATAGGTAAGAGAAAACATTTTCTTTCAGGAATGAGCCGCTGCTCGGGAACAGGGGCAGCGGGCCCGGAGAAGCTGGCACAGCTTGTGCAGCTGCCGCCATGGAAGCGGGATAAAAATAGCAACGGCCGGTGCGGCCAGGATTGCTGAATGTTATGGAGCGGGAGCTCATGGTTTAAAAATAACAGCGGCCAGTGCGGCCAGTGCGGCCAGCGCGGCCAGCGCGGCCAGCAGAATGCTGTGAGAAGCTCCGTGGGAGCAGGCTCTGTAACGAGAAATATGCTTTGTACACCGGAGGCATTAACAGGCGGCTCTAGCCAAATATCTGTAGCAACACTTGGCTCAGGGTTGCATTTATCCTCCCACTCTGATGAGGGGAGTATCGGAGATTACAGAGGTGACTCCGATTATGGGCCAGATGGGGGCCGAAGGGAATAGGAGGCAACACCTGGTTCAGGGTTGCAATCTTTTTCCTCCCCTAAAATACTCCGTTGAGGTTCCAGAAGGGAGCAAGGATTCTGAGTCACTAGCAGGCGCAACCTGTCTAGTAAGTAAAATAAATAAATGAATAAACAAACAAACAAAATATATATAAAAAAATAAAATAAATAAATAGATGAACAAATAAAAAGGAAAGGAAATGTGCTCCTAGCTCAGGAGACATTTACAGGCTGTAGAGTCAGATGTTTGTGGCAGCAACACCTGGTTCAGGGTTGCGTTATAATATCTCCCATTCAGAAGGAGGGAAACATACCTGGCTCAGGGTTGCGTTATGATATTTTCTGCTCAGAAGAGGGGAGTGTTGGAGATTCTTACATATGTGACTCCAACTATGTGGATATCGATAAGGAAATCGAATCCCTGAACTAATGGGGGATATGCTTCATTTTTAATCATACGAAGGAGCTACTGGCTCTTGTCAATATTTGCCATCTCTTTGCGGATAGAAGATCTGGCTAAAAGTATCCAGGAAATATGCCAGTCCAGATAACTACCAGACTTTTGGATGTTTCCATACGTCAATTTCATCAGTTGGGATATCCCAGTGAGGATATGTAGGCAAAAATATTATGTCAGGAAGCCCAAAACCGCTCTGGAGTCAATTTGGTTTTTGCAGGAAATTGCATTATCACTTCTCTGTATACCCAGTTGGGGCTATTGCCTTCGCAAAATGCTATAAGGCATGAGATAATGCCCAAAATAGCTCATTTTTACAGGGCCAATAATGTACAGCCTGCATAGTATCTCTTCAGAGAGGACTTATGTACCAAGTTGAAGACTTGCAGGGGGGAATTTTAGGCGGCTGCGAGGGTGGAGTACCATTCTAGGTGGTTAAAACTCCAGTATTCCAGCAGGTTTTTCACCCTGTATTCAAGGAGCAGGAAGTGCTGTTGAAGCTCTGGAGAGGAGCAGTCGGGAGTCACTAGCTGGCCTCGCAAGAACAGCTTGTTGAACCAGGCTTGCAGTAATGGCAGGCATGAGCTGTCCAGTGAGCCCCGCTGAGGCTCCGAAGGAGCAGCTGGCCAAAGGAGCAGCCTGTGTATCCAGGCTGGGAATATACTGGCAGCGTGGCCTGCACAATAAAAGCTCCAGCAAGGGTCTAAGAGGCTGTAGGTCGAAGAAGTAGTCTATCCCAATTGGCTCAGGAATGTTGACAGGCATGCTTACACTGCAATATCACTTTTGAGCTCCGGAAATGAGCTGTTTGCAAGCATGGGGCTGAAGATGTGGTCAGACAGGGTCTGCAACGGAACTTCGCTGAAGCTCCAACAAGCAGGTCGACCCGGGTTCAGAGATGCCGACAGGTAAGGTCTCTTTATTAACCTCCGTAAAACTCCAAAATGGAGCAGTCTGTCAGCCCAGGTTTGGATTTAATGGCAGCATGGGCTGTCTGGTATCTTTTCACTGTCTCTGGAGAAGATCAGGTTGATGCAGAGACGTTGGCAGGGTGCCTAGCATAGTAACCTCTGTAAGTTCCAAGTAAGAACAGCTTGGTTACCCTGGTTCAGGGTAGACTATCTTGGAACTGGCTGGCCATATGGGTCATATTGACCAGGGAAGCACTGCCTCAACATCTGTGATTGAGGTTATCGGGCTGTTCAGTAGAGTGAAGTAGTTGAAGTCTCCTTCTACATTCGGCTCAGTTAATGGAGTTGCCAGTTTGTTGGAAACATCATTGCCATCCTCTCTGGGAAAGGTAGCTACCAGCTGGAAGCCAGTCTGGCATGTAGTATTTTTTATCTGACCTGCAGGTTCATGTTGTGAATCAAAAATGTATATATAATAATCTGTAGGCTCTCCATACCAGTATTCCTGATTAACTGGCTGGTCGAAAAGATTGTGTTGCGCACACAGACAGGTGGTTGCAGTCAGAGGACTGCCAAGCAATTCCTGGTTCAGGCTTGCATTATGCTAATTTCCACTCTGAGGAAGAACGTTGAGGATTTGTGGTGACTCTGACAGTCAAGAGTTGACAGGGAACTCGTATTCCCACATCAAGTGGATGCTTTGTTTCAGCTATAGTCATAAGGTTCTGATTATATGTTATCAGCAAAATAAATGAATAAATAGATAATGCATCTTCCTCGGCAAGAGAAGTCGAAAAATTTCCGTCCGTATGGTCAATAGAGGAAACGATGGTTAAAAGTGGAATCAGTGACATCTCACAAAGGATGAGTAGTCTGCCCAAGAACAAGAGGAGTATATTTCTGATATTTGTCAAGATTACAGAAATGTGGAGCATGCCAAATCAGGTTAGGATTTGACTAATCTGATCATGTGTTTGGTTACCCAGGTTGACATGGATGATTGGCTTTCAGCAATTTAGCTGATTCAGAGAATCAATCTTGAAGATGCACACTTTGCCATGGGTATACACAAGAGGCACAGAAATATCTAGTGTTTTTGATAAGAAAGCCAGTTGTGGAAGCTAATGCTGCCCTACTCAGATAAAAAGGGCATTGGGTCTTTGAGGTTTTAGATGACATGCAAAATTTGCAGCTGATAAGACTTAGGGGTTTATCAGTAGATGTCTCTTACGATATTAAGGATGAGGCAACATGAAATTTAATAGTACCAACTTTGCCTATTCATTCAGGGTGTCCATGGTAAGGCAGCTGAAAGAAGCATCTATTTACTTGAAGTCACGAGTGATGGCTGGTGCAGCCTTTTTCTCGGGCAGCCTAGCGCCGCACAATTGTATGAGAGGTTTGTGAACAAGACATGTGAGTTACTTTTAAACGGAAGTAACAGAGGTTTGTGTTGCTTTCAGTTTGGCCTTAGAGAAGCGATTATGTGATAGCACAATTGACACAGCTTGTGCTGCTTTGTCATTCTCTGTAGTCCCATAAGTGGGACAATAAATGATTATTTATTGTCCCACTTAAATGATTAAGTTCACCCACTGTTCACTAACGTTATGCGAGGTGTCTTTTATATGACCGCTCTATAAGCCTACACTCATAATAGCGTGCAATGTATATCAATAAATTATTATGCAGATATTCATCTATGGTATTCCTAATGGGAGCTGTATCTTTTAAGTTGATTATGCTTTTAGCAACTGATTTCAGCAGAATGAACACATTCTTTACTCAATCTCTGGCTCGGTCTCTGGGTCATAACTGACATGAGGGTAGCTTATGGGAATGATCTCATAAAGCAAAACGGACATGGTTGCGTATATTTGGAGTTGACAGCATACCCACCAGATTGGAGATTGGGGTGCTATTATGTATACAGGTACACTGAGCTTGCTAGTACCTATCAGATGAAGGATAGTTTCTTCATTGTTATTTAATTGTCTCTCAAGGCTCATTAGCAGCCAATAGAATGGATATTTTCTTTTCATCATATAGCAGGAGGCTTACATTGTGCGTTTTCAGAAGTTATAAAATTTGGTTAAATATGCCCGGATGTTTGCAGATAGAATTCTGAATAGTGTTGCATGAGTTATTGTCTAACTCAAAGCCAATTGGGACTGTGGTCCGATTAAAAGCTATGGCCATGTATGCAAGTTAGCATCATGGTATTAATAACCCACGTTTACTACCATTTATGGTTTATCTGTTTAAGTGTTTCACACACAGATTGGGTTACTGCATGAAACTACAGAGCTTTGAAGTCTTCACATAGTTACTCACGTGACTATGATATAAAATAGAAAGATTAAACGAACACTTACCATTTGAAGTTTGATCTTTATTTTATGAGAAGTTGAAGTGAGGGATTACGTGCCCTCCACTCCACTTACCTGATTCTCATAAAGATCATCTGGTAAGTCTAGGGTCGTTAATCTTCTATAGTTTAAATCCATACAACTGGTCTGTGGCTTCATCCAGTTGCTCTGAAGATTGACGCGCATGCGGGCTGGCGGGCTCTTCACATAATCCCACAACTTCTGATAAAATAAAGTTCAAACTTCAAACGGTAAGTTTTTGTTTAATCTTTCTATTCCCTGTCACAGTCTACATCGACACATATACACATGTGCACATCCATCGATGTGGCTTGTAGCAAAAAGGCACAAGCAATTAATAGATCAAATATTGCAAAACATACAAAATCATATAAATTATTGATGAACTAATGGGTCAGATAAGGGCAAAGTTGGCAAACCTGTAAAATCTTATGTGTAAGAAAGAACTTCAGGTCATGGTTTAAATCGAACCCTTCTTCGACCCGAAACATCACCCATTCCATCTCTCCAGAGATGTTGCCTGACCAGCTGAGTTACTCCAGCATTTTGTGTCTACCTGTAAAATGTTATGTTTGCTTTTCAGAATTTAAAGTAATCGACAGTAATATGTTCAGGCCACACCTATAAACCTTCACAATAATTATTTAGAAATATACTTTGGTTTAGTCGATATGAATTGTTGGGGAGCTGTAATAATATGTGACAGAACTGCATTCGAAGCACAGAATACTTTGTAGCCAAGAAAACCTTCAGCACTCTTAACTCATGGTAAACCATTGTGGATTAAAAGTTGACCAAAATTATGTCCAGCACATCATGTATTGCCTTTTCAAACAGCCCATGTTCTGTGAGGAAACACCGAAGAATGTGTTTATAAAACACAAACTAGCTTCTCCAATCCCCAGCAGTTCAGCTGTCATTGAAGGTTTACAAGCCCATACATAGGGAACAGAATTGGCTGCAGCCTTTGAAAATGGGAGACATGAGAATTGTCACTGTAGTAAAACCTATTCACCAATTTATCAGTATGAGGTTAAGCTGAAGTTTCAACATTTATGTTATGCAATTATGCTCGTGGCTGAATACGAAACAATTGCTATATTGAACAGTCAGAATCGCACAACAGGCAATCAGGATGAAGATGGCACAGTCAAAGCAAATGCTATGTCAATCAAATTGTTATGGATGAATTTTTATATTATAAAGTGAGGAAGGCCCAGGGCAAACTTTAGGACAAAGTGTTTGTATTTACAGTGTTTTCTCTTGATAACAGTCTTAATAACATTTAAAAGAATTCTGCTTAGCGAAGCTCTGAGAGCCTTGATGAGACCTATCCCATCCAGATTCAGGAGTTCAGATTTAGCTCTTAGGACTAACGGAATCAAGGGATATGGGGAGAAAGCAGGAACGGGGTACTGATTCTGGATGATCAGCCATGTTCATATTGAATGGCAGTGCTGGCTCGAAGAACGGAATGTCCTACTTCTGCACCTATTTTCTATGATTCTATCTTTCAGGACAACCCTGCTAGAGGATAATTAGAAGAGACAACTACCCAGAATAAATGGATTAGAGTTCCTATTTTCAGAACAGATGGGTACATAGTATGATTCACTATCGTTAAATGCCCAGAGCTCAAACAATGGAGATTACAAGGAGTCAGCCATGTTTAAATTAGTCTCAATCTTGCATTAATCAGAAAGTTCTGCTTAAAGAACCTCTCCAGAGACTTGAATACAAAGTCTAGGCCAACAGTTTGGTGCTGGAAGTACAGTGTTTTGATCAAAATGTTAAACCAAGGCTCAGTATGTATCCTCATATAACTTAATGTCAAGGAGGAGCAGGGGATTTTGCAAAAACCGACTCTCATTTCTCACATTACAACATTCCAAAACTATTTAATTAGCTCTAAAGGGTTTGGAGGCATGTAACATCATTAAAGGCACTGTTGGATGAATCTATTTTTCATTGAAATCTTGTATGTACAAGCAGAAAGAGTTTTGTGTTACAGATTGAACTACAATGTGCTTATTGTTTTATAGCGAGAAGAGGATTACCCTCTACACTAAAGACCGGGAGCATAAAAATCAATTACATTACTTTCCAAAAGCAATTGCTGTTCTTACTTGGTAACATACATCTCTAATATCCATTATAAGAGTAAAAACATAGATGTAATAATAATATAAATGCATGAGGCTCCGGAGTGTTGGGCCTGCTGCATCTGCATCGCAGAGCTGTGGTTTGCGGAGCTCCCAACGGGGGCAGCGCTGATCAACATCGCGGAGTCCTGGAACCTTTTGCCAGGGGCCGCCAGCATGAATCTCTGCCCGGCTCGGCCTGTGGACTTCGGGAGCCGCGGATTCTGGTGGGAGGTGGCCGAGTTGGAGGTCCAGGTCGCTGAGGATATTCACCCGTTCGACGTCGGGGTTCCATCTTTCCCAGCGAGAGGGCCTGAACATAGCGGCGACTGCGGGGGGTTCGGGAGGCTACGACTATGGGTGAACATCGGGGAACATTAGCAAGGAGGTTGACTGGACTTTGGTTCCTTCCCTCACAGTGGGGAACTTTAGTGCCGCTGTGGGGATGTTTGTGTTGTGACTATTGTGTTCTGTGTTTTTGTTTTTTTTATTCGTATGACTGTATGGGAAATAGCATTTTGTTGTCTCTTACTCATACTTACTAATAAATTGAATCAGATCAAATCAAATCAAAATATTTGTGTGTGTGTGTGTGAGGGAGTGAACGAGAGAAAGTGAAGGGGAGTGAAAGTGAAGGTTAAGTAGATTGGGATGCTATTCTTAGGTTGAGTAGGCTGGGGCTATAATCCTTGGAGTGCAGGAGGATGAGGGATGATCTTATAGAGGTGTATAAAATCATGAGAGGAATAGATCGGGTAGATGCACAGAGTCTCTTGCCCAGAGTAGTTGAACCGAGGACAGGAGGGCGTAGGTTTAAGGTGAAGGGGAACCGATTTAATATGAATCCGGGGGTGTGAAAGCACAACATGGGCTGATGCTGGGGTCAGCAATGGGATCATGGAATCAGAAGATGGCAGTGGGGGGAGATCCTTGGAGGGGAGGTGGGGGGGTGGGGGGGTTGTAAGGAGGTGGGAAGAAGGGGGCCCAGAGGAGTGAGGGGAGGAGGGGTGCTGGATGTTGCCAGAGTTGGGGATGGGGGATGGGGGTTAGTGGCAAGAGAAGAGTGGTGAGACCTGATTATGTCTATGACTATGGGGGCTCCAGCCTAGAGATTTAGATTGGTTTTGTTTATTGTCACATGTACCGAGGTACAGTGAAAAGCTTTTGTTGCATGCTAACCAGACAGTGGAAAGACAATACATAATTACAATCGAACCATCCACAGTGTACTGCAACATGATAAAGGGAGTAATGTTGGGTGCAAAATTAAAGCCCAGTAATAGGGTCTACAATGAGGTAGATAGTAGCTCAGTACTGCTCTCTAGTTGGTGATAGGATTGTTCAGTTATCAGTTGACATCTCCCAGAGATGTCTGCGGAGTTGTGGGAACTGGTGGCATCGGCATCAGTCCAGGTGAAGTCCCAACTCGAAACGCCAACTCCAGCTTTTTGTGTCTATCTCGAAACGTCAATGGATGACGTCTGACTTATTGAATTCCATCAGCAGATTTAGTTTTGCTCGAATTTCAAGCATTCATTGTCTCTAGGGTTTCCAAATGAGAGGAATGACTGTTTCTCTGCACTTTCCTGGATATGTCTCTACTATTTTCTCAGGTGTGTTATAGATCATTTTGACAAAAGATCTTTCAGCAAAATTGAAGGACAATCTTTAATATTTTTATTCGAGTAATCGAGGAGTGGAGATTTTAGTCTCCAGTATGTATTGACGAGTCAGTTATTGACACCTGACATTGCCCAGAGCAATTTGTGGCTTTTCTCTGTGTTTATCTTAGCCACCTATTGAAAAAGTGCAGCACTGTTTACAAAACACTCAAGATGTTTAGAACAGGCAAATGTAATCTGCGTTAACTATTCAGACTGACGAGTCAGTATTAAACAGTTCAGAGTCTGAATCAGGAAATATCATTTAGCATATTTAATTCAATGGTGAATCAGGTACCAAGAAAATAAATAAAGGGAAAGAGAAAAAAATAAGGAGACAGCACAGCTAGACACGGTGTCAAATAAGGCATATGGATTACTTGGCTTCATTGGTAAAGGGACAGGGCAGAAGGGCAGGTAGGTCTTGGTACAACTTTATTAAACATTAAGATTGTCACAGCTGGGCGACCAAATCCGCGGGTTCTGGCGAGTTTGCCCTCGACTCATACTCGCAGCATGGTCGATACGAGGTCGTAGAAGGTCTTCGTAACTCTCCTTCATGCTCGAGAGTGGTTTCCGCATACTCAAGGCCTCAGCTGGTCGCAGCGTTTTTTTCAATATTTAAAAAAATAACCACAAGTAAAAAAAGGTCGCCTTGGAAAAAATCTATACTTTTTTTTACTCGTTGGTTTAGTCGTAGTAGGTCGTAGTAGGTTGTAGTAGGTCGGCATGTTAGTCGTAGGTAATCAAGGGTAGTCAAAGGTAGTCGAAGGCAGTTGTAGGAAGTCTTCATCATAGTCGAAGGGAGGTCGAAGGAGATCGAAGGAGGTCGTCTTCGCTCTCTACAAATTCGGTGTCCAAACTCCCGAAGTTAGTCGTTGCTGGTCGAAGCTGTTCTTGAAGTAGGTTGAAGGAGGTCTTCTACATAGTCGAAGGAGGTCTTCAACATGTCATTTTTTCAAACTCTTCTAAACTTGCCAATTAAGTTGCTCAAGTGGGACAGCCCCTTAGTCAGCCAAGCTTCTGTCCATGAGTTTTTATTTACCGGAATATTCTTTGATGTAGCACCTTATCATCCTTCTTGAAAATATGCATCATACATCTACTTGTTCCCCTTTATTCACTGTAATTCCTATTTCTTGTGAGGTCTAATAAATTGGTCAAATATAACTTCCTTTTCACAAAACCATGTTAACTTTGGCTGATAACCATGTACTTTATTAAGCATCAATGCAATCCACACTTGCATGCAACATGACAACATTCAGGCATGGCTGTTAAGTGGCAAATAAAAATCACACCACATCAGCATCAGGCAATCACCAAGGGCAACAAGAGAGAATCTAACCATCAACCCGTGACATTCAATACCATTGTCATTGCTGAGTCATTACAATCAACATGCTGGTGGTCACCAACTGAAGAACTGCGCCCAAATAAGTCCAATCCTCCATGTATATTTCATTGTGACCACTACATCTCTTCCATTAGAAGAGCAGTGGACACCGTCATTACCATCTGTGTTGCTACATCACCATAAAACTGTTTTTGCAGGAAATTACATTGCAACCATCTAACTGCCTTATGTTATGTCAAGAGTCAAGAGAGTCAAGAGTTTTTTTATTTCCATATGTCCCAGATTGAACAATGACAGTGGGTGTACCAGATTTTAGTAGAGAACATAATTTTTAATTTCTCCCATTCTGACCTGCCCGGCACTATAACCTCCCAGGAAATGTAATGGAAACCCCAATTACTTTCATGAATGGGATTTGTATTACACTGCCAGCAAATTTACAGTGGCCAAACAGAAACAGCTCTGATGCTTCCTGCCCCATGTTCTCATTTAAGGTTCAGTCGGATGAATAAGTAAATGGATCTCTTGTTCGATGTAGTCTTCATGGAGGTGACAGGGAAGTAAGTGGATACATGGGATTTATGGGATTTCTCCATGTTTGACATAGATTTAATGGAAATAAATATATGAATTATGTATACAAATAAAAGTATGAATACAAATTTAAAATATATGAGAATATGTATGAAATATAGTAAATGTTCTGGCATCTACCTTTAATAGAACATACTCATAAGCAGGATAAATAGCAATATGAATTAGCGAGGTTGAAAGATCCAACTTCATAGTGTAATTTGTATCTAAAGGGCCTGTCCCACTTACGCGTCCTTGGGTCGCAAATTACGTGACCTCGTGGTCGCTTGAGGCATATGGGCACTATATGGTTGCGTGGGGCCGGTCCCACTTAGAAGCGCGAAGGGGTATGGAGTTGGGGGGGCCGGTCCCGACATCGCGCGGGGCTCCAAAATTTTTGCAGTGAACAAAATCTTTGCGCACCAACGGCCTGTCGCGGAACTGACGGCCAAAGTGGGACAGGCCCAAGACCCTGGCATGACGCAACATCTCACCTTCAACAGCAGCAGAAGCAGGCAAACGATCGCCGAACTCGGCCTGGTGCTCACGGCCGTTGCGGTCCGGATCCGCCCCCACTTCTACTCCCAGAGTGGCGCCAAGAAAATTGAAGATAGACCCAAAATGCTGGAGTAACTCAGCAGGACCAGCAGCATTTCTGGAGAGAATGAATGGGTGACGTTTCTGGTCAAGACCCTTCTTTTCAGACTGAAGAAGTCTCAACACGAAACATCACCCATTCCTTCTCTCCAGAGATGCTGCCGGTCCTGCTGAGTTACTCCAGCTTTGTGTCCATCTTTAAATGACGTCACACGCTCCAGACGGCTGTGCGTACGCATGTAATTGCACCCGACCTTCGCTCGGCCGTCTTGGCTCAATGAGACCACAAGGTCGCGTAATTTGCATGCCAAGGTCACGTAAGTGTGACAGGCCCTTTACTCACTGTGATAAAGGACACTTGGAAATTCAATGTCAAACATAGGAGCAAATCCCAGAATCCTTTGTTTAAAATTGCATTTGATATATTCAGTAGTGAACCAGATGCTATCACTTCAGTAAAAAGCCCCTATTGTCATAAGGTCATAAGGTCATGTGATAGAAGTAGAATTAGGCCATTCGGCCCATCAAGTCTACTCTGCCATTCAATCATGTCTGATCTATTACTCCCTCCTAACCCCATTCTCCTGCCTTCTCCCCATAACCTCTACGGCCTTCTGTGGTAAAGAATTCCACAGATTAATCATCCTCTGACTAATGAAATTTCTCCTCATCTCCTTCCTAAAAGAACACCCTTTAATTCTGAGACTATGACCTCCAGTCCACTAGTGGAAACATCCTCTCCACATCCAAGCCTTTCACTATTCTATATGTTTAAATGAGGGCCCCCCTCATTCTTCAAAGCTCCAGCGAGTAGAGGCCCAGTGCCAACAAATGCTCATCATAGGTTAACCTACACATTCCTGGGATTATTCTTGTAAAACTCCTCTAGCCCTCTCCAGAGTCACCATATCCTTCCTCAGATATGTTGCCCAAAATTGCTCCCAATATTCCAAATGAGGCCTTACCAGCGCCTTATAGACCCTCAGCATTATATCCCTGTTTTTGTGCACAAGCCCTCTTGAAATAAATGCTAGCTTTCTTTAGTACTGATTCGACTTGCAGATTAACCTTTTGGGAATCCTGCACCAGCACTCCCAAGTCACTTTGCACCACCGATTTCTGGATTCTCTCCCCATTTAGAAAATAATCTGCACCTTTATTCCTACTACCAAAATGCATGATTCCACACTTTGCTACACTATATTCCATCTACCTCTGTCCACTCTCCCAACCTGTCCAAGTCCCTGCTTTCTTTACACTGCCTGTCCTTCCACCTATTTTCTTATCATCCGCAAACCTGGCCACAAACCCTTCAATCCCCTCGTCCAAATCATTAATATACAACGTGAAGACTTGCGACCCCAGCACCGAGCCCTCCAGAACTCCGCTCATCACCTGCAGCCAATCAGAAAAAAGCCCCCTTCATTGCCACTCTTTGTCTTCTGCCATCCCATCAACCTGCTATCCACGCTGGTATCTGCCCTTTGATACCGTGGATCTCATCTTTCTTCTCATCTCATGCAGCATCACGTGTAGCACCTTATCAAAGGCTTTCTGTAAATCTAAGTGAACAACATCTACTGATTTTCCGTTGTCTGTCCTGTTATTTACTCCTCCAAAGAATTCCAGCAAATCTGTCAAGCAAGTCCTCCCCTTCACAAAGCCATGCTGACTTCAGCCTATTTTATCGTGACCTTCTAAGTACTCCGTAACGTCATCCTTTATAATGGACTCTAAAATCTTACCAACCACCGAAGTCGGACTAACCGGTCTATAGTTCCCACTATTCTGCCCAGCTCCCTTCTTGTTAGTCACTGATCCAGTAAAAGTAAAAGCATCGGGAAATCTAGAAGCATCGGTTTAAAAATGTAATACTTAATTTCAAAAAGCCATTGGTTAAGTTTACAATTGTAAGTTTGACCCTCAATGTATTTGCGGAGTTTTGGGAATCACAACCTTCCCCCCACCTCCCACCCCCCACCACCACTACCTGTGAGTGACCAATTAATTAAAAAATATATATATAATGCTGAATCTCAACAGTCTTTATCAGTTTCTTTTAAAGAAACTTCTGACTCCGAGTGATAGTTTTTCTTAACATGATTGATGAATTAATCATCAGCTCACTCTTAGGATGCAGTAAGAAAAAGTATTTCAAACTTGAACTACTTTCAAATATTACTGGTTGGTTATTTTTCATAATTTATTTTGTATCGGAGAAGTCTCATTGGGTAATTAGTTTAGTTTAATTAGTTGAACTTTTAAGATCCATATGGATGCAATCTATTGGATAAATGTTACATTTCTGTAATTGTCATGAACATAGAATTATGGAGATATTTTAAAGATCAACAGGGTTACACAATTTGACAATTACAGCTGAGATATTCATTGTATTAAGAATGCAGTGAGAAAACCTTCAACCTGCCATTTATAGTCAACTGACCTTTGTTATTCAGAAAATGAATTGCAAGTGATTATATATCATACAAAAAACTTTGTTGTGAAATAAGGAAATGCCTTGGGAAAAGCATTTGGGAACACTGGATTCTGAAATGGACATGTCTAATTGCAAACCGACAGAACCAATCTGGTCACATTTCTCAGGAAAAATCGGTGCCTCAACAAAAAGGGATGGTTAACATTACCGTTTGAACTTTCCCGATATAAAAATGACATCAGCTGTTATTCATCAACAGCCAACTGTCGCTTCCAGCCAAAGTTTTTACTAGTGATGAGGTCTGTCAAAATAGCTAAGCTGGTTTCAATTAGCAAAGTCTACATATTTTTGAAATGCAGTCTGTATTCTGTTTTAAATGAAGATTACTCTGAAAGTTGAATGTGAGTACACAAAAGATTCAAAGCAAAATTATTTTCAAATGTTGGAGAAAATTGAAAATCCTCCATGATGCACAGAGATTACGTTTAGATAAGAAAAATCAGATTAATTTCATTTGTCATATTTTTGTTTTCATATATTATTCCATGTTTGAATTTGTGAAATCTGATTTAACCTCCAAGCAGTAGAATATATTCCATGTTTGAAGTTGAGAAATGTGATTTAATCTGCAAGCAGTAGAATATATTCACAGGTTGTTTTTAGATGACAAAGAGAATTTAAGATTATCTAATTTACTTTCAAAGCACAGCTACAAGAAACTAGCTACAAGAAAGTAATGATGATAAAGGTCTTGCTCTCAACATTAGCAATACCAAGGAGATGATTTTGGAGAAGAGTCTGAAGAAGGGTTTCGACCCGAAACGTCGCCTATCTCCTTCGCTCCTTAGATGCTGCTGCACCCGCTGAGTTTCTCCAGCTTTTTGTGTAACCCAAGGAGATGATTGTTGACTTTAGAAAAGGAAAACTGAGGGTCCACGAACCTCTCTTCATCAATGGGTTGGCAATGGAGAGAGTCAAGAACTTCAAGTTTCTGGATGTGCATATCTCTGAAGATCTTTCCTGGGCCCAGCACATCCCATCTATGCCCCTGGTAGACACAAAATGCTGGAGTAACTCAGTGGGACAGGTAGCATCTCTGGAGCGAAGGAATGAGTGACGCTTCGGGTCGAGACCTTCTTCAGACCCTTCTCGAGATCCTCTCTCCATCTATGCCCCTACTTGTTTAGAAGACTGAGGAGACTCAGTATGTTGTTGAATAATCTCTTGAGCTTCTACATGTGTATGGTAGAGAGCATATTGCGTGGTTGCATGACAGCCGGATTCACCAACTCGAATGTCCAGGAAGGAAGACCACCGGATACCATGGCTGCGTAGGCCAGTCGGGTATGATAAGAATGCCCTTGGCAGCATCCATCTGGATTTTCCGCAATACCCGACTGATGAGGCAAAATGGAGGAAATGCATAGAAGAACCATTTCCCCCAGTCCAGCAAGAACGCATCCATCGCCATTGCCCCAGGATCTGGTTCCCACGAAACGTATGTTGGTACCTGATGGTTCACCCACGATGCAAAGGTGGATATCTGGTTTACCAAATTTGGCTGTAACTTTAGCGAAGATTTGAGGATCCAACATCCACTCGATGTTGTCATTGAATTTACGTGACCTGGTGTCTGCCACAGTATTGAGCTCACCTGGTAAATAGGTAGCTGAAATCCAAATATTCCGTTGAATACACCAGAGCCAAATTGTATTTGCCAATTCATCACATGAAATTGACCTGGTACCGCCCATATGGTTTAAATATGCCACCGCAGTGGTATTGTCTATTTGGAGACGGACATGAGCGTCAGTAAGATTAGAACAATAAGCTCGAAGTCCGTGAAATGCTCCAAGCATCTCCAAATAGTTTATCCCTTGTGACAATAACAGAGTAGATTCAAGGGTGTCCCATCTGCCCCCGCAACTAGAGTAGTTGTCCGTAGCTCCCCAGCCATGGGAGCTTGCGTCTGTTTGTAAGTATACCATCGGATTGGGCAAAATGATGGGTTTAAATGAGTCACAAATATTGTCCACCAACCATTGTAACTCAATCTTAGCTTTAAGAGGCAGCTGCATTGGTCTGTCGAAATGTCCAGTGTTTTGTTTTAACGCTGAGATCTTGGCTCTTTGCAAATTTTGATAATGCAAAGGTCCGTATTGAGCAGCTGGAAAAAGTGCTACGATCTTGCCAATCACATTAGCAGTTTGTCTAAGTGATGGTATACTGGCCCAGACTAAATCCTCACATACTTGGGTGACATCCCCAACTTTGTTAGCTGGTATGGTGGCCCTCATGCGATTGGAATCCGCCGTGAACCCCAAATAATCCATGACCTGTGAAGGGCAGAACTTCGACTTATCTGGATGGATAATGAACCCCATTTCCTGAAAAATTGCCACAGTGGCTGAAACTGCCAGTTCAGCTGATTCCAGGGTGTTGCCACAATCAGGATATCATCCAAATAGGCCATCACTATATGATGTTGTTTCCGTAGCGTGGCCAGAATAGGTTTGAGTAATTTAGTAAATAATCTAGGGGCTGTGGTAAGCCCATTTGGCAAAGCCCTGTATTGCCAGAGCTGATCCATCCAGATGAATTTTAAGAACTTCCTATGGTGTTTCCGAATGGATACAGAATAGTATGCATCTTTTAAATCAATGCATGCCATAAAGCAGCCATGAGAAATCAATGACTTGGCTGTTTCGAACGTGTCCATTTTGAAATGGGTATATGTTACAAAGGTAATCAAATGGGTCAGATCAATAATAACCCGACATCCTCCATCCTTCTTGGGCCTGGTGAATATGTTGGATACAAATTCAATTGGTTCGTGTATAGTTTTTTCTATCACGCCTTTTTCTTGTAACCTTAAGATTTCAGCATAGCCTGCTGCCATTTCAGTGCTAGACAGTGTAAATTTCCGATCGGGCATATGCTGGGATCGAGGGATGTTGCCATTGATGAATTCAATCTCATGGCCTTGAACACTTTGTAAGATAAACTCATCTGAAGTGATAGTTTCCCATGCCCCCGTGAAGAACTGAAGTCGCCCACCAACATGTGAAGTTAAGCACACCGGTGTATGAAAACCAGACCGCCTTACCTCCATGGTTACCGACGATCCTTGACATGTTTGGCGGGACATGGAGGTGCTGGGTTGGGCTGATGATGCGGCGTCCGCATCTTCCATGGTGGCCGCTGCGGGCCTTGCCCTAAAAAAGGCCGCGGCTGCTGGGGCTGTTGATATTGAGGCGGAGCTGGAGTGTAGGTTCGTGCCGGTCCGGTGGCAGGGCCTCGTGGCCTGTAAAACGGCGCTTTCTTGGCCGCCTTACTGGGCGCGATCTGAGACCGCATCAGTCCCACCATTTTGGCGTGGTCGTCCAGCTCCTTGACCCTCTTCGGGAGGTCTTCCCCGAACAACTGTCTGGGCGGTGGTGTAGGAGGCGCCTTACACAACCCCGCGAATTTCGGGTTGAGCGTGGGTCGGATGACACTCTTCCGGAAGGCATTGATCTCATGCTGAGTGGCACACAGCAGAGCGAGAGCATCTTCCTGCTCCGTGCTTAGGTCCTCTCCGTCCACCGACCGCACAAACGCGGTAATCCAAACAGTAAGCAGCTTCAGGATGCGCTGGAGCTTTATCTCCTGGGTCCTGATGGCTGTGCCGATGTTGCCCCAGATTGGCGTATTGACTGTGGGCACGTTGAGGGAGTTGCAGTTGGCTGGAGCCTTGTGCCTTTTGATGGCCTCCGATAGAACCTCCTCCTGGAGCTGATGATTGGTCAGGAAGTCCACGGTGGCAGCCAATTTGGAGTTGAGGGGTAGTCCCGATGTCTCCGAGGATGCGAATTTCGCCGCTACATCAAGGAGTTCTTCCTGCGGGACCTCTGATGGAGCTGGTGTAGGGTCCAGAATGTCCTCATCCTCTGGCTGCCTGAGGCTCCCTGTTGATAATGGTGAAGCCTCCCTGTGCCCACTGGAGCTGGATGCCTGCTGCCGTTGATTCTGTTGCAAGAGGAGCTCCAACATCCGCTCCATCCGGTCAATACGCCCCTCGCCCTTAAAACTCGGGCGGTCGGAGTCATCATGTTCTGCTGAACTGCTGAGGCTCCATTCATCGGCCCGCACCTCGTCGAGGTGAACCCGGTGCCGGAAGTTGTCGCTTCCAGCCGCCGCATCAAAGCTGAGCGATTCCCACTCGGGAGGTACGCTCAAACGCATCCTTTTGGCGGAGCCTGATCCCGCTGCCTCGGAGGGCAAACGCGGTGGAGAGTCGGCACCCAATGCCTCAGCACGGTGACCCGACGCCCGCGCGGGCTTGCCGGCTGCCCACATCGTGGGCCTAGCCGGCGTACGGTCCCGTCCTCCCATCCACGGGGGACTCGGTGACCGTGGCGGGACTCCTCCCAAGTGACTCTTCCCGGTCTCGATGGTTGGGGAGTCAACACTGGTCCTGATAGGTCTCCCAGTGGACTTGAGCCCCGCCATTACACCAGTCCGCATTTTAGCGGCAGGTGACGCCTTAGCCCCTAAAGGGTTAGGCTTACGGGCTCCATCCCTCCCTCTCCTCCGAGGGCTCAGGGCGAAGGGCCGTGCAGCCGCACGCGAGCCCTTGCCCAGGTCGGCCAACGAGCCCGTTGGCGACCTCGATACGGAGGCAGGGTCTACCTGCTCCGGTGGTGCACCGAAATCCTGCTCCTCGAACTCGTCACTGGAGCTCTAGTGTATCGGCGGGTCGGGCCCTGTAGCGACAGGGCTCCCCGACTTCCCCGCCTTCTTCCCGGCCTGACTAGCAGGTGCAGCCGTTGATGAGGGCCCCGGGACAGGTGGCCGGCGACTCCGGACGGATGTCCTACGGCCTTTGTTCCTCCCTTCCATGTTCCTGTTGAAAGAACACACTTCCAACAAGGACCAACCAACTTAAGGTTAGTGTCACTTACCTTAGCGGCTCCTTATGAAGGGCTGGCGGGGAGCCGCGCTCCACCGCCAACTGTCGGCAGCAACGCGTTGCGATGATATGTAGCGCATGCATGCTGGCTGGTTCTTCACGAAGTCACTCACGTGACTCCGAAATGAAATTCTATGTTCTATGTTTGATGTTCTATGTGCAGGCAGAAAGGATTTGTTTAATGTGGTATCATGCCCAGCACAGACATCATGGGCCAAAGGGCCTGTTCATGAGCTGTACTGTTCTAGATTCCTGATCTAATGTATAACAATAATCTCAGCCCTGCCATTCCAACCTTGTCACTTTCTTTGTTCATTAGACTCCAAATGAACAATGTCAAAAATATGGTAGAGGTAAACAGTTATCAGCCTCCAAATTCTGGAGAAGGAACATACTACTTGTTGAGTTGCCATCTGCCATTGCTCTTGATTATATCGTTGATATTCTACTTTACTTAGCTGGGTCATCATGGAGTGATATGTCCTCATATTTGAGATCAATTTTCACTGTCATGTAACTCTGTGACAGAGCATTGCGCCAAGACTGGAACCTGTTCCCGTACATTTTACATGTTGATTCACAGCCATGTTGAACTATCATTTTGAGAATTCTTCAAACAATTTAGTCATGGTCATAGAGTGATACAGTGTGGAAACATGCTTGTCAGCCCATCTTGCCCACAGCGGCCAACATATCCCAGCTACACTGGTCCCATCTGCTTGCGTTTGGTGCATATCCCTCCCAACCTCTTATCCATCTACCTGTCTAACTGTTTCTTAAACATTGGGATCAGCCTCAACTACCTCCGCTGGCAGCTTGTTCCATACATCCACCACCCTTTGTGTGAAAACATTACCCCTCAGATTCCTAATAAATCTTTTCCCCTTCAATTTAAACCTATGTCCTTCTTGTTAATGGTTTCAGTCCTCTCATCCTTGTGTATGATGGGAAGTTAGAACCGACAAATTAGCACAAGCTGAAAGTGTCTCCTCATGTGCTCCATCACAGAATGATACCAATGAGAGGTTTCCTGATTGCTTCCACTGTTGTTTGTTTATTGAAGGTAATAGCAACGTCAATTGGTTTTTTTTTGCAATAATGCTGTTCTAATCACTTCACACACACTAAAAATGGCATTTAACCTCATGAGAGAGTTTTTGTTTCATTTTTTCCCACAGCCCTGCTTGCTCTGTATTCCATGGTTGACACAAGACTTTTTTTCACAGCCTCCTTTAACCTGCAATCCATCCTCTTTCTCCTCTGGTATCAACACCACATGCCATCATATCACAGCCTTTCCATAGAGTCATAAACACAGGCCGTTTGGCCCAGCGTGTCTATGCCAACCATCTTGCTTCACTACACTAATTTGACTTGCCTGTATCAATTCCATTTGTCCTCAACACATCAGCCCCTTCTCTGTAACTTAACACATGTATGTCCATTGGAAAATTAGGAACTGGAAGGAATAGTTGTAAGGCGAGTGGGGAAAGATGTTAGCGGAACCTGAGGGTGGGAGGTAAATAGAGTCATAGAGAATTGCCAGAGAAAATGTTTAAGACAGGTACCATAACAACATTTGAAATATATTTGGACAGGTACTGGATAAGAAAGGTTTGGAGGGACATGGGTCAAATGTGGGCAAATAGGATTTGCTTAGATGGGCATCTTGGTCTTCACAGGCGAATTGGGCCGAAGGACCTGCTCTGTGACCACTATGACTAACTTTGCCTCATTCTGATGTAAGGTCTTTGACATGAAACATTAATTTTATTTATTTTTCCACAGGTGCTTCCTGACCTGCTGAGTGTTTCCAGAATTTTCTGATTATCTTTATATTTCTGTACTCCTGCATGATAAATACTTTCTGAGATTCTATTTTATCAAAAAGGAACCTAGAAAAGCACTGGAACATAGAAAATACAACAGTACAGCATAGGAATGGACAATTTGGCCTGTGGTGACCACGATGTCAAATAGAACTAACGTGTTACAGTGGTTAAACTAGGAATTTTTAACTACCTAATGTTAGTCATCTACTATGTAACTCAGGAAAAAACATACGCTGTTTAATAAAAAACGTTTAGCAATTTATCAATGAAAGTCAGCAAGAATAAAAATGGCACATCTTGAATGTCGTATGTTTTGTTGATGTGTTTGGATGTTATAAGGGTATGAAAAATGCATTCAGTCCTCTCAGGTTACAAACAGAAATAGCAAACTTGATTCACCAACAGTGACTGCTGGAGGATCATCAACTCTGTGAAAGGCACAATTTAGTCTTCCGAAAACTTGGTGGCCTCCCTGGATAATGGGATGTCCACAAGTGAATGCCATCGGGTGGTTTAGGGTGCAGTACAGCATGTTGAGAGATGTCTTTAGACTTTGTTGCAACCACCACGAGCTTTTAGAGGAAGAACTACAGTCTAAGATCCATCTGCCACTGGAGCTGGGTTCTGTATAACAGCCCCTCAGTCACTTCCAAAAATATGGCATGGGTGTTCTATCTGTAAAAAAAACATGAGTGAAAATAATGTATTGCATTTAAAGCGTATTGGTTTGATGGCACAATGAATGTAATAATAAATGTGTATTTCATGTATTTTCTTTTTACAAATAAAGTATATTTTTTGAAATTAAGTAGTGGTTTAAAATGACCCGGAACATAGCCCTCAACATTCAACAGCGGTTGAACCAGTGACACAGTGTGCCGCCAACAGAAAAAGGTGCCTGCTACAGTCCATTCCCTTCTCGGTATGAACATGCTTAACACTAGCTCACTTGTGCAGCACAATTTGTGCTGACCTACACCAAAATAATTTATTCATTGTATGATGTTTATGACAGCTATTGAGAGGAATAATCTATCACTTTGAAAACACCTAATAAGGAGCTGGAGGTGTGGGTGAGCAATTAAACAGTTGCTGCTGGTGTTCCGATACTCTGGTGTCCCGAAACCCAACCCACAATGTGAATAAAATAGAGTGCTGAGGATAGACAGCCAAGATAAATGGAACTGCGTATATTTGAAATAGTAGAAAATTGACCCAAGGTGAAAAGAATAAACAGAAAACATTGGAAGTTTGAACTAAAACCAAAAAAAACACTCAACAACCCTTAAAAGTTGATTTTTTTTGTTCTCACATTCCACTCCTGGGCCAAAACCTCCAGCCCTTTTTGTTTCTGCGACTTACATCAGCTATTGAGAATTCATTGTTACTCACGATGAAGGTATGGTAATTCATGAATGTAAAGAATTGTCTATGATTTTTACACATTGATATAAACACGTGCAGCACTTCCATCTATGAACTAAAATACGCCACACTGTGCAAAGCAAACACAGCTTGGGAATATTTTAGCATCATGTCAGATCCAGTTTAATCACATTTTCTGCGGAAATCATTGGCATCTAATTTTGAGAATTGTGCAACCACGGAGAAGTCTGATTATACATGACCACCTGCGAAGTTGAATCTGTGTCTCGGCTAACAACCTTTCACAACACCTTTTCTAGTGAAGTAAAAAAAATCTGAAAGCCACAAAAAGGATGTCCAAAAAAAAGCTTGCTGAAACCAGAAAGCCCCCCACAAACATTAACCAAATTCACATTTATTTCAGTAATGAATGGTTTCATTTTACATTCGAGTCTTTTTAATGAACTTCCTAACAGTGAGGTTTGAGGCTTGTACTTCCCTATACATTTTGTTAGTAATTGCAAAATTAACATCTTCATTCAATGGGCAGGAAAATTCTCACAAGATCTCTGTGCCCCATCTTAAACCTTTTCACACTTGCTCCCAGTCTCTTTGTCTGTTTTATAGATCAGACTGCCAAGTTCAAGCACCTTCCTGTCTGGTAGCATTGACAGCCTGTTTATTGGCCTCTTTCGACTCTGAGGATTATGGACTGAATTGCAAGGAATTCCTTTTCAGTGAGAACATTCATTGCTGGGTATGAAGAGTTGTGTTAAGAACTTGAAAGTGAAGCTTTAACGCCTGCTACATCAGCACATTGCATTACTAATTAGAGTTCGTTTTGCTTTGGAACAATGGCAGATTAATATTTATTTTAATAAAACACTTCTCATGTAGAGGTAATGTACGGTTTTTGCCCCAATGTTTTAAAATGACCTTGAAATTTAACGTGTAATATTGAGAACATGACCAAATAAAATCAAATTAAAGCATTGGGTATGTCTATAACCACAGTGCCAGAATAAAAAGACTTAAAAATCAGGACAACAGGGAGGGGGGGGGGGGGGGGGGGGGGGGGGGGGCGGTAGGGTAATTTAGAGTAAATCCCTTCTTCCTTTCTCATAGCTCCACAGCCATGACTAGTGGCTGAGCAGAAAAGTTGTAATGGTTTCAAATTCACAAACCTTTAACTCCAGCATTAACTTGAGGATTGTTCAGCCAGCATATTCAAATAAACTATTGTAATCAAGAGTATGCTTGCAGAGTTAAACTTAACAAATTACCTCCTTTTCATTGCATATGTTGGTTTGATCTGCTTTTATCCTCGAGTGACTAAGCATTATAAGAACAGTGTGAGTGTGTTTTGCTGTCATGGCAATCATGCCATGCTTGGTTAAAATTTGCCATTTAGCATTCGATATGTGGGATTATTGCAATTAAAAATGAGTGGAGGGATTTCCTATTTGAAACTTTTACTCATTCAGACAGAAAGCATTTACTATATAAAAATACAATGGTCTGACAAATGCATTTGCATTTAATTCAGTTTAGTTTAGAAATACAGCATGGAAACAGGCACTTCGGCCCATCTGTGCACACCGACATCAATCACCATTCACACCAGTTCAGTGTTATCCCACTCCCTATACTAGGGGGAATTTACAAAGGCCAATTAACCTACAAACCCTGATGTCTTTTGGACATGTGGGTGTGAGGGAGTGCACATTGTGAAAGGTGTTGGCATTATCTAACGTGAAAATATATTGGCCTGTAATTTGTTGGCAAGCCTAGGTCTCCTGCGCAAATGCAGAAGTCCCAAGCTTATATACCAAACTGTGATGTCACGGTTGCCCTGAATCCCAAACAATAAAGTGGCACATCTTTGAATTTCCCAATATTTACATAAGTAAATCTGCTCTCAGATGCTGAAAGTTATAAGATTCAGTGCACGATCTCTCAGCCTATTTATGGTGGATCAGTTTTAGATTTGTGGACGAGGAAAAACAAAATGTTTTTTTAAAGTGCTAATTATTTGTATTTAGTTTAATGCTTGTAATGATTTAAAAGGGTTTCCAATCAGCATATTCAGACACATTGCATAAACATGATGTGACCTCTTATACATCACCATGAACACTCCGCTCACCTTGAACCATGCAAGGAGGTGCAAGGAAGCAAAATAGACCAGAAAGTTGGGGAAAATGTACAGTGATTTCTATCAGATCTATTCTCTAAGATTAACTACTTTTTTTAAAGAAAAAGGTATAACTGATACAGATTCAGAAACAGCTGTTGGTCTCATCCCAATATCATAATTTTGATAAATTCTGCATATCTGAGTTGAGGGATGGTGTCATCATCCTACTACTGCTTTAGTCTGGGGCTGTTGGAAAAGACCATTGGTTGAATTGGACACACAATCACAATCACAAGACTCAATTTCATACCAACATACGTTCTGATGCTATTGATAGGTTAGTGTGCAGTAGAACAGAATTTCAATAACATGTTGGATTATTTTCACCTAGTCAAAATGTAACTTATTGTGCCACACTGAAGGCAACAAAAGTTTACTTTGTATTTTTTGATATTTCCTATTACACATAACGCAATTTACCTCACACTCAGTGTTAAGTCTTGGCAGTGAGATGAGATAGAGGTATCAATATCCACATGTATAACTGCATTTGGTTTTATTTCTTGACAGTCAAATAAGTTTGATTCTTCATTTATAAGAAGCCGGTATCTCTTAGTGAAGACAGAAGGCAATTCTTCATCCAGTCAACCACTAATGTGCTCCATGACCACCCTGCTTATTCCCTGTGGCCATGCTTGTTATTAAAGGATGAAATCTGAGTAGTATTCAGTGATAATATGCTTATGTTGTAAATAGATTTTTTTCTTTTGGTGGACCTATAAAACAAATGTTGTGTGCTGAGCTTGATTCCTTCGTGATACTTATTTCAAAACAGCATTCGTAATGATATAATTAAATAATAAGCTTTACTTATTAATGTCAAATCTGTATTTCTTCTCTGCGGAAGTTATCTCTGCAAAAAGGTCAGTTTAAAAAAAAGCTTTTCATTTCCTGATCTTGCTGTCCATGAGCATTTTTCATTGTGTTTGACTGCACACCCAACTTGATGATTTTATTGAGTTCCCTCTAAGTGCTGCCTGATTACCACTAATCTGCTTACCTCAGCGATGCTTTCTGGCTGTTTCTCAATCCTCCATAAAAACATAGAAAGTAGGTGCAGGAGTAGGCCAGTTGGCCCTTTGAGCCAGCACCGCCATTCAATATGATCATGGCTGATCATCCAGAATCAGAACCCTGTTCCTCTTTTTTCCCCATATCCCTTGATTTCATTAGCCCTAAGAACTATATCTAACTCATTCTTGAATACATCCAGTGAATTGGCCTCCACTGGCTTCTGTGGCAGACAATTCCACAGATTCACAACTCTCTTGGTGAAAACGTTTTTCCTCATTTCAGTCCTAAATGGCTTACCCCTTATTGTTAAACTGTGACCCCTGATTCTGGACTCCCCCCAACATGGGGAACATTTTTCCTGCATCTCTCCTGTCCAATCCCTAAAGAATTTTATATGTTTCTATAAGATCCCCTCTCATCCTTCTAATTCCAGTTAATATAAACCCAGTCGATCCATTTTTTAAAATCATATGTCAGTCCCACCATCCCTGTTGAACCTACGCTGCACTCCCTAAATAGCAAGAAGGTCCTTCCTCAAATTATGAGACCAAAACTGCACAAAATACTGCACTGTCTCACCAGGGCCCTGTACAACTGCAATAGGACCTCCTTGCCTCTATACTTAAATCCTCTCGCTATGAAGGCCAATATGCCATTAGCTTTCTTCACTGCCTGCTGTACCTGCATGCTTAATTTCAGTGACTGATGTATGATACCTAGGTCATGTTGCTCTTCCCCTTTTCCTAACCCAACACCACTCAGATAACAATCTGCCTTCTTGTTCTTTCCACCACATTATACTGCATCTGCCATACATCTGCCCACTCACCCAACCTATCCAAGTCACCCTGCAGACTCATAGCATCCTCCTTGCATCTCGCACTGCCATCCAGCATTGTGTCATCCGCAAACTTGATATTAATTTTCTATCTATCCAGATGCATATCTTATCCCACATAAACTTCCCAAGTATCTTGCCTACCACAGATGTCGGGCTCACTGATCTACAGTTCCCAGGCTTTTCCTTGCTGCCCTTCTTAAATACAGACACAACATTAGCCACCATCCAGTCTTCCGGTAGTTTAGATTTACTGCATGGAAGCAGGCCTTTTGGCCCATCATGTAATGTCATCCCAGTTTCTCAACCACCCTCCACATTAGGGGTAATTTTACAAAGGCCAATTAACCTACAAAGCCACATGTCTTTGGGAAGTGGGAGGAAACCAGAGCATCCCCCTGAAGGAAACCCATGCAGTTATAGGGAAAACATGCAACAATCACCCAGACAGCACCCGAGGTCAGGATCGAACCCTGGTCTCTAAGGCTATGAGACAGCAGCTCTACAAGTTGTGCCATTTCACTTCATTTCACTGTACCTTCGGGTGTATGTGACAAATAAAATTGGCTTTGACTTTGACTATGCAGAACTATATATTATATAGATTTGATTCATAAATCGCAGTCAGGGCTCTTTCAATTTCTTCTGTAGCTTTCCAGAATCTCCTTGGATATATCTGAGTAGACCCATATCTATTGACCTTCTTAAACCTTAAGACATTGAGCACTTTGTTGACTGTAATATGGAATGTCTGCAAGACATTGCCATTAAATGTCCTAAGTTTCCTAATGTTCATGTATAGCAGAGGAAAGATACTGAACTTGCCTTATCCTGCTGTTCTATACAGAGATGCATAGGAAGGAACTGCAGATGCTGGTTTAAACCAAAGATCGACACAGAAAGCTGGCGTAACTCAACGGGTCAGAATACAACTCTGGAGAAAATGAATAGTTGATGTTTCATAGAAACATAGAAACGTGCAGGAGGAGGCCATTTGACCCTTCGAGCCAGCACCACTGTGATAACGGCTGATCGTCTCCTATCAATAACCCGTGCATGCATTCTCCCCAAATCCCTTGACTCCACTAACCCCGAGAGCTCTATCTAACTCTTGCTTAAATCCATCCAGTGACTTCGCCTCCACTGCCCTCTGTGGCAGGGAATTCCATAAATTTACAACTCTCTGGGTGAAAAAGTTGTTTCTCACCTCAGTCTTGAATGACCTCCCCTTTAATCTAAGACTGGGGCCCCTGGTTCTGGACTCGCCCAACATTGGAAACATTTTTCCTGCATCTACCTTGTCCAGTCCTTTTATAATTTTATGTTTCTATAAGATCCCCCTCATCCTTCTAAACTCCAGTGAATACAAGCCTAGTCTTTTCAATCTTTCCTCATATGACAGTCCTGCCATCCCAGGGATCAATCTCGTGAACCTACGTAGCACTGCCTCAATCACAAGGATGTCCTTCCTCAAATTAGGAGACCAAAACTGTAGACAATACTACAGATGTGGTCTCACCAAAGCCCTATACAACTGCAGAAGAACCTCTTTACTCCTGTACTGAAATCCTCTTGTTATGAAGGCCAACATTCCATTAGCTTTCTTCACTGCCTGCTGTACCTATAAGCCAACTTTCAGTGACCGGTGTACAAGGACGCCCAGGTCTCGTTGCACCTCCCCCTTACCTAACCTAATCCCATTGAGATAATAATCTGCCCCCTTGTTTTTGCCGCCAAAGTGGATAACCTCACATTTATCTATATTATACTGCATCTGCCACGCATATGCCCACTCACTCAACCTGTCCAGGTCACCCTGCAACCTCCTAACATCCCCTTCACAGTTCTCACTGCCACCCAGTTTTGTATCATCCGTAAACTTGCTAGTGTTGCTCCTAATTCCCTCTTCCAAATCATTAATATATGTGGTAAACAGTTGTGGCCCCAACACCGAGCCGTGCGGCACTCCACTCCCCACTGCAGCCATCCTACTCTTTGCTTCCGGCCTGCCAAACAATTTTCTATCCATGTCAACACCCTACCCCCAATACCATGTGCTCTAATTTTAGTCACCAGTCTCCCGTGCGGGACCTTATCAAAGACTTTATGGAAGTCTAGATACACTACATCCACTGGCACCCCTTCATCCATTTTACTCGTCACATCCTCAAAAAATTTCAGAAGATTAGTCAAACATGATTTCCCTTTCATAAATCCATGTTGACTTGGACTAATTCTTTTATCAAAATGCCCCATTATTACCTCTTTAATAATTGACTCCAGCATCTTTCCCACCACCGAATTCAGGCTAACTGGTCTGTAATTCCCCGTTTTACTTAAAAAGTGGGATAACATTAGCTATCCTCCAATCCACAGGAACTGATCTTGAATCTATTGAAAATTGGAAAATGATGACCAATGCATCCACTATTTCTAGAGCCACCTCCCTGAGGACCCTGGGATGCAGACCATCAGGCCCTGGGGATTTATCATCCTTCAGTCCCATTAGCCTGCCTAATATTATTTCTCGACCAATGAAAATTTCTTTCAGTTCCTCTACCTCCTTACATCCTCTGTCCTCCAGTACATCTGGGAGATTGTTTGTGTCTTCCTTAGTGAAGACAGATCCGAAGTACCTATTCAACTCTTCTGCCATTTCCTTGTTGCCCATAATAATTTCAATAATAACCGTGTCTGCCTTCAAGGGACCCACATTGACTTTGCTACACTTTTTCCCTTAACATATTTAAAGAAGTTTTTATTGTCCTTCTTTATATTCCTGGCCATCTTCCCTTCGTACTTCATCTTTTCAGCCCGGATTGCCCGTTTTGTTTCCTTTTGTTTTCCTTTGAAAGATTCCCAATCCTCTGGCTTCCAGCTACTGCTGTGTTATACATCCTTTCTTTTGGTTTTATTCTATCGCTAATTTCTCTTGTCAGTCACGGTTGCCTCCTACTCCCCTTAGAATCTTTCTTCCTTTTTGGAATGAAATGATCCTGCGTCTTCCGGATTATGCCCAGAAATTCCTGCCATTGCTGTTCCACCGTCATTCCTGCTCGGATCCCTTTCCAGTCTACCTTGGCCAGCTCCCCTCTCATGCCTTCATAATCTCCTTTGCTCATCTGCTTCGGGTCGCGACACTTCTTCAGATGGAGATGACAGGTTTCTAAGGGACCCTATTCTCTCTCTAGATATACTCTTTCCCTTAATGTACAACCCGTTTGAATTTTCATAATAATATTATCTGCCAGAGCTATCACCTGCCGCCTCAATTTGATCCCTGTTGCCTATACCTTTCCCCATATTTTCTTAGTTTTCCTGAACAGACCATGACTTTTTCCCATCATCCAGGGTCCATTACTCCCGTCTGCTTTGCCCCTCACTCGAACAGGAACACACATCTCCTGAGCTCCCATCATAACTCTTTTTAAAGCATCATACTATCCAGCCATCCTCTTGCCCACAAACAACCACTCCAATCAACTTCAGGAAGTTCTTGTTTAATACCGTTAAAGTTGACCTTGTCCCAATTCAGAATTTTTACTTGTGGGTCAGTCCTGACTTTAACCATAATTATCTTAAAGTTAACAGGACTGTGATCACCAGTTCCCAAATGCTCACCCAGCCACCTCAGACAGTTTCACAACCTCCTCTCTAACTGCTATCATCAATACTTTTTTGCATATCTTTCATTCATTGTTCTTTATCTCTCCACATCACCGTCTATATCTTTCATTTCCCTGATCCCTAACCAGTCGGAAGAAGGGTCTCGACCCGAAACGTCGCCTATCTCCTTCGCTCCTTAGATGCTGCTGCACCCGCTGAGTTTCTCCAGCTTTTTGTATACCCTCGATTCTCCAGCATCTGCAGTTCCTTCTTTAACACTTTGTCTACTCCACTGCGATATCTCCTCAAGGTATGCCTACTTTGAAGAAGTTCTCCTCCTCCCTATGGAGACAGTTTCACAACCTCCTCTCTAACTGCTATCATCGATACTTTTTTGCATATCTTTCATTCATTGTTCTTTATCTCTCCACATCACCGTCTATATCTTTCATTTCCCTGATCCCTAACCAGTCCGAAGAAGGGTCTCGACCCGAAACGGCGCCTATCTCCTTCGCTCCTTAGATGCTGCTTCACCCGCTGAGTTTCTCCAGCTGTTTGTGTAACCTCAGTCACTCAGTCTGAAGAAGGGTTTCGGCCTGAAACGTTGCCTATCTCCCTCGCTCCATGGATGCTTCTGCACCCTCTGAGTTTCTCCAGCATTTTGTGTACCTACCTCAGTAACTTGTCCTTGCCAATTTCCTAAGAGTAGATCAAGCTTTGCCCTCTCCCTTGTTGGGCCCTCATTGCCTGAAGGGACTTTCCTGAATGCAGTTGACAAATTCCACCCCATCTCAGCCCCTAGCACTGTGGCAGTCCTAGTCGACACTGCCAAGACCATCACACAAAACAATCTCCTTTCCATTGACTCCATGTATACCTCACACTGCCACAGCATGGCCAGCAGCATAATCAAGGATGAGTCACACACTGGCCATATCCTCTGCTCCCCTCTCCCATTAACAAAAGGTATAGAAGTACGAAAATGCATACCTCCAGATTCAGGGACAATTTCTTCCCAGCTGTTTTCAGGCACCAGAACCTTCCTCATCTTACCAACAACAAGAGATTAGTCCTGGACTACTATCTACCTCATTATACACTTTCAGATTCTTTGATTGGATTTCACTGGCTTTATCTTGCACTAAACATTGTTCACATTATTGCCTTCATCACGTGTCTGTACATTGTGGATGGCTCAATTGTAATCATGCATTATCTTTCTGCTGACTGGTTAGCATGCAACAAAAGCTTTTCACTGTACCTCGGTACACATGACAATAAACTAACCTTAACTCAACTCTATAGTGATAACATTTATGTGGAAGAAAATAATTTAAAGGGAAAAAGGAAAATGAAAAGCGGAGACTTCGCAGGTTTGCTTCAAGAGACTTTATTGAATGATATCATGCAGCGATGGAGGCAGTAAACTGCTCACCAGTTCTCTGACTTCACAGCAGAATTAGCCGACAGTTATACTGCGCTGTAAACAACTTTTGTTTTTTGGTAGATACAACTATACGAAAATATATTATCTACTACACGGGTACGAATTATTTCATTAGTCATAACATACTTTTTGTTTTTTGTCAATCTTATTCAAGAACAGATGGTTAATACAATGTCAAACACAATACAAAGGCATCTTGACATTATTCTATCTCATCTCTTAGGCGGATCGCATCACCATCCCCTCTCCGAGCCAATCATAAGCCCCATCCCATTTATCGCAATGTACCTATGCTACTAGCGGTGGGGGGGGGGGGGGGGTGTGGGTAGTCTACTGTAACACACTGCTGAGTGAAACAAGCTTCCTTATCTCCGTCTATTATTTCATGTTTACATTTACTATCCACCCTTCAACATATTCCTAGACGAGAGGTAATATGTCTAATCTTACTTTACCGATTCCCACAAACCTCTTCTACACCTGGTCAATGAGAGATGGCAGTTGTCACATCCAAACACCCTTTTGTTACCTTGTTCAATTCCAATCAAAATTAAGTAAGAAAGGATATTAATATATTCTTCCACAGTTCCCTCCTTTTGATTCTTCATGATCAATACATATTATAGTAAGAAAGGATTTTAATATTTTCTCTCATTAATCAGTTGCAAAAATGGAGGCATACATGTCCAATTGTAATTTGGTTGGAACCAGTCCTTGAGCTTGCAAAGGGATACCTTCTTCAGCATGCATAGAGATATGGGCCCAAACACAACATTCTAATCAGATAAGGAAGTCTATTTTTCTTTCAGCTGCGAGTTCACTGTGTTCAGTGTGAATGTTAGTTGAATTTTATATTCTAATTTCAACCTTCATCCTGTTTCTCGTAATTATCTAGATGCCTCCCTTCACTATCATGTCTTCTATGATCCCATATAATGTTACTATATTCATAAGTATTTAATACTACAAAGATGGGGTGGGAGATTGCAACCTTCACGTGGTCCACCCTGTTTCGACTAATGCAATCAACCCGACGTGCACAAACAATTAGATCAAATAAAACAAGTTGACACAACTTTAGGCTGTGCATGCCACATGCAAGAAGAAGACTACAAAGATAGTTAATAGTAAGAGTAAATGAGAATTTACCAGTTTGAAGTTTGATTTTTATTTTATAAGGAGTTACGATGAGGGATTACGTACCCTCCGCTCACGGCGCTCATAATCGCAAAGATCATCTGGTAGTTCTAGTCTTCTGAGTCTTACTATATCACTTTGAATATAGTTTCTGTGTTTTCATGCCGATGTTTTGAAGTATGACGCGCTTGCGCCTGGCGGGGCTTCTTCACGTTCACTGCAAGCAAAACATCTCCTATTTTACTTCAGAGTCACGTGAGTGACTACGTGAAGATTTCAAAGCTCTGTGATTTCATGCCGTAGATTCCATACAACACACTGCTTCAGTTGACACAGTTGTTAATAAATAATGTATTGAACATTGCTTCGAATTATCCAATAAACATTTTTTAATAATAATAAACAAAACAGTAATAACCCCTCTGTCCCAGGGAGAAATTACAAATTAAATTTAGAAAGAAAAGAAATCAAACTAAACCCAAGACAGCATGCCCAAAACCTTGTACTGTCAGGACAGCTTTATCATAGAATTTTGAGAAGGTCACCTCCTTGGACCATCTTGCGGCCCCGAGGATTTGGTCTAGAGGCACGTCCTGTGCCTTCGCTGCGGATGTTGATGCCGCCCTGGTGGAGTGAGATTTAAACACATGAGTGTCTACTCCAGTACAATCCAAAACCTGTTTTAACCATCTAGAAATAGTTTGTACTGACACCTTTTTATGAGTTTTGTTTGTGGCTGATGAGCATTGCTGTCTCAGAGCCTCCGAGACTCTTAGTTACCTCGATATATTGACTCAGGTGCTTGACTACACATAACGTTTGGTCAACAGGGTATGCTTTAAAGCTTACTTTGGTTCCGGCCATTCCTGGCCTGCTTTGTTTGATTAAATCATACACATAAAACGTAATGTTATCGGCAGAAGAGTATGTGCTATCTAGCTGTAGCTTTTGCCATGTTTGAAGTTGTTGCGCTGATACTAACGCCATGAGCATAACCACTTCAAGTGTTAACTTCGGAAAAGACAGTCACGTAATTGGAGCCCATTGCCAAAGCAGTGTGAGAATTCTACTGACATCCCAGATTTCTGTATATCTACGCTTAGGAGGATTTTTGTTAAAGATTCCTCTCATGAATCGGGACACTAACGGATGAGACCCGATAGATTGTTGTTCTGAAAACTGCCCTAAATAGGAGGACAAAGCACTCCGAGCACTATTGATGGCACTATAGCTCATGTTCATCAAAATGCAATGTAGCAAGGAACTCCAATACATCTGGTTTGCTTGCAGTATGATAAGATATATCTAACTGCAAGCAAAACATCCCCTATTTCTTAATATGAGACACATATTGTTTTTTAGTGCTATCTCTCCAAGCTGCAGTTATCACATCCATGGTCCTACTCGGCAGTCCAAGCCCTTGGAACGGACTGGTCAGAACCTGCAGATTAACAGATTAATACGATCATGTAACGGATGACTTTCTCCTGTTACTGGATGCACCAACAAATTACTGCAGTTGGGGACAGCCATGAATGGCCGAGTCATCATTCTCTGCACCAATGGGAACCATAGGTGTGTAGGCCAGTCCGGTACCACCAAAACACCTGAGGCAGAGTCCTGCTCTATTTTGGTGAGGTATTGCCTAATGAGGCAGAATGGAGGAAAAGCGTAAAATAACGTATGTCCCCAATGTAGCGAGATGCTCCTGGATCTAGTTCCCATGAAACATTTTTAGGAAAATGGTGATTTAGCCTGGATGCAAACAGATCTATATCTGGCAAACCATAGCAGCTGACAATTATTTTAAAAACATCAGGATTTAGCATCCATTCTATGTTGTCATTAAATTTCTGTGACCTGTTGTCTGCCACCACATTATCTCTACCTGGTAGGTAGATAGCTGAGACCCAGATATTTCTGGAAAAACACCAGTCCCAAATGAGGTTAGCCAGATTATCACATGATACTGACCTTATTCCTCCCATGTGATTGATATAGGCAACAGCCGTGGTATTGTCAATCTGGAAATTATTCATTGCTGAACAATAAGCTTTTAATCCAGCAATTCTAAGTAATCTATACCATTCCTTTGCAGGATTATATCCTCTTGCACATTCCATCTACCTCCACAGCTAGACTCGCTGTCCGTGGCTCCCCATCCCAAAGCACTCACATCTGTTTGTAAAACCACTGAAGGTTGTTGAATCAAAATGTTTTTGGTACTTTATGCAATATTGATTATCCACCATTGTAATTTGGTGATGGCTTTGGCTGACAACTGCACTATCAAAATGACCTGCATGTTCTTTAAGTGCTTGTTCTCTAGCTCGTTGCAAACTTTGATAGTGCAGGAGTCCAAACTCCACTGCAGGGAAAGCCACCACCAATTTACCAATAACACTGGCTCTGGATGGAGGGTTGTTGCTTTTCTGCGAGACTGGTACAGACCTCTGTGATTTCAACAGCCTTGGCCATAGGCAAAGTCACTGACATATCAACTGAATCAATGACAAAAATAGTCAATTTTTTGGGATGGCTCTAGCTTGGATTTTGTTGGATGGACGAGAAAACCTAACCTCTCAAACAGGTGTTTGGTTGCTGAAACCGACTCCTCAGCTGTTTCCTGAGTGTTGCTTATAATTAAAATATCATCTAGATAAGCCATCACAATGTGATTGTGGGCACGAAGTAGCGCCAGAACTGGTTTTAACAATTTTGTGAACAACCTAGGAGCTGAGGTTAACCCATTGGGCAATGCCCTAAATTGTCACAGCTGTCCCATCCAACTAAATTTCAGTATCTTCGCTACTGATGATGAATTGGTACTGAATAATATGCATCTTTCAGATCTATGGTTGCCATATAACAACCTTCTGATAACAGCTGTTTAGCAGTATTGAAGGTACCATTTTAAAATGCCTATACTGGACATAGGAATTTAAGTGGGTTAGATCCAGAATGACTGGACACCCACCATCTTTTTTCTGTCTAGGGAATATATTGGACACAAATTGTTGAGGATGGTATGTCATCCTCTCAATTACCCCTTTTTGGGACAAAACCCCAATTTCTTTATTTACCTGCAGAGTTTCTGATTCAGAAAAAAACCAATACCCTGCTAGGCATATTTTGTGCAGGTGGATAAATTCCTGACATAAACTCTATTCGAGACCCTGAGACAGTGTCCAGTATAAACAGATCAGAAGTTATGCAGCATCATTCATCATAAAATAACTGTAACCTACCCCCAACCGGAGGTTGTTCCCCAGAGGATTTATCCTGGACTGAATGAATCACCCGTACCTCCATAGTCGACCTTGAACTTCCTGTTCTCCTTGCCATGCTGGGGTTGTAGTTGGCGTACACAGGTGGGTAATAACCGTCCAATTGGTCCCACTCTGCTTGGCCCTGCCCCAGGATCTGACCCCCGTCGTGTCGAAAAAGACCTGCGAGGTGGCATCCTGGCAGAAGGGACGTAAGTCTTCATGAGGCCAATCGTTTTGGCCTCTTCTTCCAGGTCTTTGACCTGTTTGGGCAGGTCCTCGCCAAATAGATAATTTGGCGCTTGAATGTTCGATGACCTGCACAGAGCTGCAAATCGTGGGTTCAGTGTCGGCTTAATAGCATTTTTCCGAATGCAGTTTATTTCAAAGTATGCATTGCACAGCAGGGCCAACATATCCTGCTGTGTCCCGGATATCGGTGCCCCTTGGACCATTTTGCCGAAAGCCGTGATCCCTGCCCCCACCAATTTGTGGACTAGCTGGAACCGAATCTCTTGTCCACGCATCGTTGCACTCATTTGTGCCCAGATAGCAGAGTTCACAGTGGGCACCTTGAGCAACGGACAGTTAACAGGTGCTATGTAACGTGTGGTTGTTTGTTCCATAATGAAATCCTGTAGCTGGTGAGAGGCCATGTAGTTGATGTTAGAAGCCAGATTTTCCTCCATGGTTTCACCAGTACCCTCCGGAATGGCAACATTTCTTGCCACATCTGGGACACCTGGAGCATGGCTCATGTGCCTTGGTGTGTGCCCAAAAGCAGTGACACCCACTTCAGAGTCAGACTCCTCCTGCCCTGGCTCTCCCGAGTCTTGCTCCAGGGAGGTCTCTACCAGCCCTAAACAAGGTGCTGGCGAGGGTGATTCCCACTGATATTCATAAGCGGTATAGTCTTCTTCGCTGTATGGGCCTCTATGTGAGGCTGTCTGGGGAATCCTAGGGGCATTCGGCCCCGATTGGAATATTTTGTGGCTCATCATTGTTTGCAGCATTTTCTCCATTTGATCGAGCCGTCCCCAGACCTTTTTGTTAGAAGGATGTGAGTCTTCCTCATGAGACTCGTCGGATAAAAAGGGCCCGAGAGATTTCCTTTTGGCCTTTCTCCCTGCTGGAGTGGCCTAGGCACCCTGAAGCACTGGAGTTAATGGAAGCAGTTGAGCTGCCGGTAGATCAGCATTCGGTGTCGGAGCCGGCGTTACTGCAGCCGGTGTCTCCCTACCCGATCTGCAAGCACTAACCGTGGGCCCGCGAGTTATTCTCTTACTATTGTCAGACTTTTTTACAAATTGCTCCTTGTCTAACAACTCGTGCTGGCTCCTGAGCCAGTCTCACGGAGTTTAAGTACCCGCAGAAAAAATTTAAATCACTTACCTGCTGGTTTATTACTTACCGCTGGTGGAGCTGCGCTCCCCAGCCCGTCAGTGCGCCATGCGTCGAACGTAATGACGCGCATGTGCCTGGCGGGGCTTCTTCACATAGTCACTCACGTGACTCCACAGTAAAATAAAGAATATGCCTACATTTTGACACTTTTTTTCTCTTTTCAAAATTTTATGGTTCTTGTGTTTGCTTCTCCTCAAGGGTTCCGTCTGAGTGATGCAGTTTACATCTGGTGGCATGTATCCAATCGTGTTTTTCTTTTACTTTTACTGCTATCCATGTTGTTAGCAGCACCAAATATGGTCCTTTCCACCGAGAAGACAAATAATCTTTGTTCATTCCTCGCACATAAACCTGATCTCCAGGTTTAAACGGGTGCATAATTCCTTTTGCCGGAGGGACCTGTGCTTGCTTAACCTTCTCATAGATTTTATCAACTGTTTCACACATGGCTTGAGCATATCTTAAGGATTTTTCATGATTCCATATCAGGGCTACCTTCTCAGGTGTCATCGGGGGTTGGGTTCCTGTTGTCATAAGTCGCCCCATCAATATCTTGTGAGGTGTTAGGCCCGTGTTTCTATTTTCTGATTTCTCAGGGCATACATCACTACGGGCATGACGTCTGGCCACAACAACCTACTTTGCTGGCATGCTTTGGCCAAAGTAGATTTTATTTTCCCATTTACTCTTTCTACAATCCCTGAGGACTGTGGTTGATATTGTATGTGTAATTTCCACTGGACCCAAGAGCCTTCGACAAGTTCTGAACTAATTTACTGGTGAAATGAGTTCCTCTGTTACTGTTTATTCCCATGGGTATCCCAAATCTAGGTATTATTTATTTCATTAAAATATTGACTACCGTCCTTGCATCATCCCTCCTAGTGGGGTGTGCTTCCACCCATCTGGAGAACATATCAACTATGACCAGAATGTACTTAAAACCATTTGCTGCGGGCATATATACAAAATCAACTTGCAAATTCTCAAAAGGCATTTCAGGTTGTGTTAGGTGATCAAATTTTGCAGGCATCTTCCCCGCATTATTTTGTTGACACACCAGACATGTTCTTGCAACTTTATCAAATATAACTGATATACCTGGTGCATACCATTGCTTTCCCATATGCGCCTGACCATGGGCTAGGCTAGACAGGAACAAAAATAGGCTCCTGGGACATAAGGGTGGACCCAGGCAATGGGATCTTGATAATACCCTGCTGTACTCCTGGAATTATTTTCCTGGGGTGATGCTTGGCTCTGGGCATCCTGTAACTGGGCTACATCAATGCTAACCAGGATCTTTCTTTGTGCTGCAGAATTAATTTTAACCGCTTGTAATTGCGGAGTTTGCCTGGGGGCAATCTGTTTGGTTACATAATCAGCTGATCTGTTTCCCTTTGATACATTATAGAAACATAGAAACATAGAAATTAGGTGCAGGAGTAGGCCATTCGGCCCTTCGAGCCTGCATCGCCATTCAATATGATCATGGCTGATCATCCAACAGTATCCCGTACCTGCCTTCTCTCCATAGCCTCCGATCCCCTTAGCCACAAGGGCCATATCTAACTCCCTCTTAAATATAGCCAATGAACTGGCCTCAACTACCCTCTGTGGCAGAGAGTTCCAGAGACCCACCACTCTCTGTGTGAAAAAATTCCTTCTCATCTCGGTCCTAAAGGATTTCCCCCTTATCCTTAAGCTGTGACCCCTTGTCCTGGACCTCCCCAACATCGGGAACAATCTTCCTGCATCTAGCCTGTCCAACCCCTTAAGAATCTTGTAAGTTTCTATAAGATCCCCTCTCAATCTCCTAAATTCTAGAGAGTATAAACCGAGTCTATGCAGTCTTTGTTCATAAGACAGTCCTGACATCCCAGGAATCAGTCTGGTGAACCTTCGCTGCACTCCCTCTATGGCAATCATGTCCTTCCTCAGATTTGGAGACCAGAACTGTACGCAATACTCCAGGTGTGGCCTCACCAAGACCCTATACAACTGAAGTAGAACCTCCCTGCTCCTATACTCAAATCCTTTTGCTATGAAAGCTAACATACCATTGGCTTTCTTCACTGCCTGCTGTACCTGCATGCCTACTTCCAATGACTGGTGTACCATGACACCCAGGTCACGCTGCATCTCCCCTTTTCCTAATCAGGCACCATTTAGATAGTAGTCGGTTTTCCTATTTTTGCCACCAAAGTGGATAACCTCACATTTATCCACATTATACTGCATCTGCCAAACATTTGTCCACTCACCCAGCCTATCCAAGTCACCTTGCATTCTCCTAGCATCCTCCTCACAGCTAACGCTGCCCCCCAGCTTAGTGTCATCCGCAAACTTGGAGATATTGCCTTCAATTCCCTCATCCAGATCATTTATGTATATTGTAAATAGCTGGGGTCCCAGCACTGAGCCTTGCGGTACCCCACTAGTCACTGCCTGCCATTGTGAAAACGACCCGTTTACTCCTACTCTTTGCTTCCTGTTTGCCAGCCAGTTCTCTATCCACATCAATACTGAACCCCCAATGCCATATGCTTTAAGTTTATATACTAATCGCTTATGTGGGACCTTGTCGAAAGCCTTCTGGAAGTCCAGATACACCACATCCACTGGTTCTCCCCCATCCACGCCACTAGTTACATCCTCGAAAAATTCCACAAGATTCGTCAGACATGATTTACCTTTCTTAAATCCATACTGACTTTGTCCAATGATTTCACCACTTTCCAAATGTGCTGCTATCCCATCTTTAATAACTGACTCTAGCAGTTTCCCCACTACCGATGTTAGACTAACTGGTCTGTAATTCCCTGTTTTCTCTTTCCCCCCCTTCTTAAAAAGAGGGGTTACGTTTGCTACCCGCCAATCCTCAGGAACTACTCCAGAATCTAAAGAGTTTTGAAAGATTATCACTAATGCATCCACTATTTCCGGAGCTACTTCCTTAAGTACTCTGGGATGCAGCCTATCTGGCCCTGGGGATTTATCGGCCTTTAATCCATTCAATTTACCCAACACCACTTCCCGACTAACCTGGATTTCACTCAAGTACTCCTTTGACCTGCGGTCCCCTGCTATTTCTGGCAGATTATTTATGTCTTCCTTAGTGAAGACGGAACCAAAGTAGTTATTCAATTGGTCCGCCATATCCTTGTTCCCCATGATCAACTCACCTGTTTCTGACTGCAAGGGACCTACATTTGTTTTAACTAATCTATTTCTCTTCACATATCTATAAAAACTTTTGTAGTCAGTTTTTATGTTCCCTGCCAGTTTTCTTTCATAATCTATTTTTCCTTTCCTAATCAAGCCCTTTGTCCTTCTCTGCTGGTCTCTGAATTTCTCCCAGTCCTCTGGTATGCTGCTTTTTCTGGCTACTTTGTACACATCATCCTTTGCTTTGATACTATCCCTGATTTCCCTTGTTATCCAGGGATGCACTACCTTCCCTGATCTATTCTTTTGCCAAATTGGGATGAACAATTTTTGTAGTTCTTCCATGCAGTCTTTAAATGTCTTCCATTGCGTATCCACCGTCAACCCTTTTAGAATTGATTGCCAGTCAATCTTGGCCAATTCACGTCTCATACCCTCAAAGTTACCTTTCCTTAAGTTCAGAACCATTGTTTCTGAATTAACAATGTCACTCTCCATCCTAATGAAGAACTCGACCATATTATGGTCACTCTTGCCCAAGGGGGCACGCACAATAAGACTGCTATCTAACCCTTCCTCATTACTCAATACCCAGTCTAAAATAGCCTGCTCAAAATGATCATCCGATGATGTATGAGACTTGCATTTAATAACTGCTATTTTCTGTGGCAATTGGATAGCATCAAATAAATTTAAGATCAGTTTATCATGCTTAATAGTCTTTCCTGTTGATGTGATGAATCCTCTATTTTTCCACAACTGCCCAAAGTCATGTACAACTGCAAATGCATAGCGAGAATCGGTGTAGATATTAGCACTTTTATCTTTTGCCAATATGCAGGCACGAGTCAAGCATACAGCTCAGCTGCCTGAGCAGACGTTCCGGATGGTATAGCATGTGCCTCCAGCACTTGGTGTGGTGACCACTGCATATCCTGCTAATAATCTGTCATCGCTTGGTCAGTGTGAGGAGCCATTGGTAAATAGGACCAGGTCAGGATTATCAATCGGATGACTCTGTAAGTCTAGCTGGGGAGTGGCAGTTGCTTCTGCAAGCAATAGACTAACACGGTCACCTCCTTCTTCTGGCAGTTGTACAAAGGTATAGCAAGTGATCACTGATGAGTATAGTTCAGATGTGATAAAAGGATAACTTCATATCCTGTTCTTCTAGTGGTTGTGAAATGCTGTGCAGCTGCTGAGTTCAATAATAACATCACAGCGTGACGAACAGTCACTACACATGGAGGATCAAGAAGGATTGGGATTGATTTTTCTATCATTGTAGCTGTTGCCACTACAGCACGCAAGCATGCTGGCATTCCATTTACTACAGCTGGTAAAGCCACGGAATAATAGGCTACCGGTCTTTTTCCCCTCCATGTTCTTAAGCCAGGACCCCGGTTGCAAACCCCTTTCATTCTAAGGGGGCGGTAGGGAATCACTATTTTGTTAATAGCTCTCAGGTCCTGGACAAAACGCCATTCATTACATATTCCCACTGTCAGGATCAGCATAATAGGAGTATTACATGGACTTTGCATTTTCACTAATATTCCTTCTTGGAATAAAGACATGATGACTATGCTAGCTATCCCATCTTCAGCCTCTGGGGTCCGTCGATGCTGTGTTAAACATGGCAAGGCAACACCCTTTTTTAAAGTCACTTTATGTTCAGGGGCTGATCGCATTCACCCCACGATTCTTATGTTTTGTCCATGGTTCAGAGGGTACTTGGACCAAAGCCATTGGTAACCTTGGCAGATCCTCAGTAGCCGGCTGTCCCATTCCTTTCTGACCCATGTGATCTTTCCTTGTGTGTCATTAAATAAGTCAATCTGGACTTCTCCTTTTGCCATTGCCAACTTTAAAACATGAATTTACTGTTTGTCCTTCAGCATTTTTATCATTTCTCCTATTTCCTTCACTGTTGCTGGAGGTCTAGTAGCTATGGTCAAGTGTGACTCAGAAGTGTCTCCCAATTCAAATTGATCCCTTTGATTTTGAGAGATCCTAATCCCGGGGCCTCAAAAACTAATAAGAGGTCACTGTTAATTATTCGAGTTTACTAAACCGAGAGGAGACCTTTTCCCCGGTATCCGGGATTAGGGAGGCGCGTACATATAATGCCATGCAATGCGTTTGTTAATGTACTTGGCTGGTTTCAACAAGGTACTGTAAATACTGGCCATTTGAATCCTGCTCTCTTTACAGATCACAATGGATTTGATCAACCAATTGATTGTATGGATTGCTACTCAATTGCCAACAATATAGCATGGACACCTTGTTCTTCCTCCTTAATTAAATTTAGCAATTGATGTGTCTGCAATTGAGGGAGTTCCATAAACATAGAAACATAGAAACATAGAAAAATAGGTGCAGGAGTAGGCCATTTGTCTCTTCGAGCTTGCACCGCCATTCAATGTGATCATGGCTGATCATCCAACTCAGTATCCCGTACCTGCCTTCTTTCCATATCCCCTGATCCCTTTAGCCACAAGTGCCACATCTAACGCCCTCTTAAATATAGCCAATGAACTGGCCTCAACTACCTTCTGTGGCAGAGAATTCCAGAGACTCACCACTCTCTGTGTCAAGAATGTTTTCCTCATCTCGGTCCTAAATGAATTCCCCCTTAACCTTAGACTGTGGCCCCTTGTTCTGGACTCCCGCAACATCGGGAACAATCTTCCAGCATCTAGCTTGTCCAACCCCTTAAGAATTCTGTAAGTTTCTATAAGATCCCCCCTCAATCTTCTAAATTCCAGCGAGTACAAGCCGAGTCTACCCAGTCTTTCCTCATATGAAAGTCCTGGCATTCCAGGAATCAGTCTGGTGAATCTTCTCTGTACCCCCTCTATGGCAAGAATGTCTTTCCTCAGATTTGGAGACCAAAACTGTACGCAATACTCCAGGTGTGGCCTCACCAAAACCCTGTGCAACTGCAGTAGAACCTCCCTGCTCCTATACTCAAATCCTTTTGCTATGAATGCTAACATATATTTGCTTTCTTCACTGCCTGCTGCACCTGCATGCCTACTTTCAATGACTGGTGTACCATGACACCCAGGTCTCGTTGCATCTCCCCTTTTACTAATCTGCCACCATTCAGATAATAGTCTACCCTCATGTTTTTGCCACCAAAGTGGATAACCTCACATTTATCCACATTATACTGCATCTGCCATGCATCTGCCCATTCACTCAGCCTATCCAAATCACCCTGCAGCAACCAAGCACCCTCCTCACACCAAACTATACCCCCCAGCTTGGTGTCATTTGCAAATTTGGAGATGTTGCATTGAATTCCCTCGTACAAATCATTAACATGTATTGTAAATAGCTGGGGTCCCAGCACTGAGCCTTGCAGTACCCCACTAGTCACTGCCTGCCATTCTGAAAAGGACCCGTTTACTCCTAGCCTTTGCTTCCTGTCTGCTAGCCAGTTCTCTATCCACATCAATACTGAACCCCCAATACCGTGTGCTTTAAGTTTGTATGCTAATCTCTTATGCGGGACCTTGTCGAAAGCCTTCTGAAAGTCTAGATATAACACATCCACTGGTTCTCCCTTATCCACTCTACTAGTTACATTCTCGAAAAATTCTATCAGATTTGTCAGACATGATTTACCTTTAGTAAATCCATGCTGACTTTGTCCACATGCAGTCTTCGGTACAGTGTTAGACTGCTCCCAGTTTGCACAGATCCGGTCTTCCCACTAACGGGAGTGGGGCCGTTCTAGAGATTATAAAAGGGGCTGCACACCCTCCCTGTTGGGCGTTCCCTTGCTGTAGCTGTGCGGATCATCTCGAGCCCAATGCCCTTTTTTACCACATCTCCAGCATGTACCTCATGTTGTATCTTTTATTTGCCACTGTCCCCTTCCTCGGCCCCTACTTCTACAACTTCCTCCTCTTCCCCAGTCCCCTCTCCCTGTGTAATACTGTCCCATTGTTTTAGGTTTCTAAGGTCCCTCCCTCCATGTTCACGTGCTGTTATCACATTTTCCCATGGCTTATTTTGCCATTCTAAATTAACAAATTAAGAAATGCATTGGGCTTTCGTTAGGGACCTGGAGCTTTGGCAACCATGGCTCTAGCTTCAGCTGGAATCCAGGGTTTCAAAACCTTTTCTCCTATCATAATGCAGGGGGACTGTATCAGTGACTCGGGCTTAGTCTCTTCCTCAACATTCATCATCTGGAGCTTTGTTTCCTCATCCTTCTTCTTGATAACATTTTGACATCTTCTTAATCGTGTATCAGGTCCCCTCTCAGTGGTACTTCTGCTAGACTTGTCGAAGGAGCTGTGGCTCCTCTAATGGTAAACTGATCCACCCGTGACGCCAGAGGTAGAAACAGAGCCTCAGCACCTGACGGGCAGCTTCTATTTCTCCTTCTATTTACGCCAGGTTATACGGAGGTTGTCACTGACATAATGCTGCCGCCATCATCAACAGATCACAAATTCATCCTCTACCAGGAGTGCCTTTTCTACAGGGAGTCTGGGATATATTGCTGCCGCTTGCTTTGATATTATAGACACAGGTCCCTCATTTCCCTCTTTGTGCTTAACACCTTTCTCCTCCTCTCGGGGCTGGTGTCTTTTCTCCATCCCAGTGCCTTTCCTTACTGCTTCTATCAATTTTAAAGTTATACAGAGCGCTCCAACTATAACTAATAACACCACCACTGTAAATATTAATTTTTCTCCCATCTCACCAAACCATTTCATTTTTAGAGATAAGTAGGACAGAGATAGCTTCTAACTTCCCCTATCCGGCCAATCTCCATTTGGTAGATTACCACAAAAATTGACCACACATTGGTCATCACCATTTTTTGTTATTACCACATCTGCTGGTGATCCCGGTGGAACAATTTCACGGTGTCTTGTGGTCTTTTATCACCTTAGCAATGTTCTTATCAGCATCTTTCCCTCCTGGACCACCTGTTTCTTTTCCTTCTACCTCTCTTTATCAGTAGGATCAAATTTCCTCTGATTGACTACTGTTGTCTCCCATATTCTTTTCACAATTCTTTAAAACATAAGTTAGGTTTCCGCAGACAATTTCTTATAATATTCTATTCTATAGGGGGCGCCGTCCTGTATGGTATGGCTGCTCAGCCTGCAGCTGTTCGTTTTTTTCACTTTTTTAAAATTTTTAGTGAGTTTTAGTGTTTTGTTTTTGGAGTTCTAGTCTTTTTTATGTGGGGGGTGGGGGAGGGGGGAAGGGGGAATACTTTTCAGGGTCCCTACCTGGTCGGAGAGGCAGCTTTTCTCCGGGCTGCACTTTCGACCCGTCCTCACGGCGGCACAGTGCTGGAGCGTTATCGCGGAACGGGCGATGCCTTGCCTGGGTCGCCGCGCTGGAACTCCGGTGAGCTGAGACCACCGAGAAAAACATTGGGGAGCTGCGGGTCTGTGGAGCAGCCAGCTGCAGGCGGTGGCTCTGAACTTTACATCGGGAGCCTGGGATCTCTCGCTGAGATTGCCAGTGGTGGAGCTCCATCCAGCTCGGCCTTGTCAGCTTCGGACGCCACGGTCTCCAATAAGGAAGCGGCCGTTCCAGGTGTCCCAAGCCTCTGAGCGGATTCTTTTTTTTAATTTTTTTTTTTTTTTTAGTTAATAATATTTTTATTAGATGTAGTAATTTCCAAGTAGTAAAACAAATTTACATATACCAACGTAATTCAGTAAATGTACAACTATCATATTCGCTATTATTATCTTCTGTTTTTTAGAAATAAAGAAAGAATAAGAAAAAAGGAATAGACTTTAAATCGAAAAAAAAAAGAAAGAAAATGATTGTGTTTGAATAATAAAAAAAGATAAAAAGTCAAAGGAAAAAAAAAAAAAAAAGAAAAAGAAAACAAACACTACTTAGTATATATCTATTCAGTATATATATATAATTCCCCTTTATGAACAATATATGGTATAATATGAATATTTAAGATAGAAACAACAAAATGTATTGTAATTATAACGTCGTATTGCGGAGACGTGTACACAAAACCCAATTAGAAAATCCATATTTTTTTCGTCAAATCCTGTCTAGTACCCATTGAGTAGTAATGCCAAGAACAGCTAGCCCTTCAAATATTGTATATATGGAGACCATATTTGTTCAAAGATTTCACATTTGTCCATTAGGACAAATCTGATTCTTTCCAAATACAAAGTCTCCAACATCTCTGCTGTCCACATTTTAATTATGGGGGTTAATGTTCCCTTCCAAAATTTCAATATTATTTTTTTCCCTATTATCAAACAGTAATCTAAGAAAATTCTTTGATTTACTGTTAATACGCATTGTGAATCCGGAATTCCTAATATTATTAACTTTGGTTCTGGATCCAGTTTAACTCTAAGAACTTCAGATATAACTCTAAAGATTTCTGTCCAATAATAACTAAGTTTTGAACACGTTACAAAACTATGTATTAAATTAGCCTCTAAATTCTGACATTTATCACAAATAGGAGAGACATTAGGAAAAATTCTATTTAATTTGGTTTTTGAATAATGTAACCTATATAAAACTTTAAATTGTATCAATGTATGCCTCGCGTTTAATGAACAGCGATGTATGCGTTGTAAACTTTCTTCCCAAGATTCTTTTGTTATAGATAAACCAATTTCATTTTCCCATGCTTGACGGTATATTTCTGTTGTTGGATTCTCCCTATCCAAAATAAGATTATATATATAAGCTATAAATTTTTCTGAATTTGGATGTTTATTAAATACTTCATCTAATAATCCTGGTTCTTTAATTTTATAATCTTGTGTGTTAGACTTAATATAATCTCTAATTTGTAGATACCTAAACAAATTATGTGGTGGTAACCCATAAATTTCTTGTAACTCATGAAATAAAAGAAATTTTCCCTTTCTATACAGATGTTCAATCCTATAAATTCCTAAATCCTCCCATTGTCTAAACCCCCTATCTAATATAGAGGGTTTAAATAAAGGGTTATTCATAATTGGTAGTTTAAGTGACAAATTATCCAAACATAAAGTCTTGACTATTTGTTTCCAAATACGTCTATTGCTATGAATTATAGGGTTGTTCCTATAAATTTTATTTTGTATTTCTCTTGGCGCAAAAAGAATTGAACTTACATTAAAAGGTAAACAATCTTCCTTTTCCATCTTTAACCACGTTGGTTCGTAATCCAAATTTACCCACCAAAAATTCATATTCTTAATCTGGACTGCCCAAAAATAGTACAAAAAATTTGGAAGTGCTAATCCTCCATTTATTTTTGATTTACATAAATGTTTTTTACTTATTCTATGATTTTTATAATCCCAAATAAAACTATTGACAATGTTATCTATTTTTTTTTAAAAACTCTTTGGGAGATAGAAAGGAATAGCTTGAAACAAGTATAGCAGTTGTGGTAAAAAGATCATTTTTATAGCATTTATTCTACCAATCATAGATATAGGAAGTGTTTTCCAGTATAAAATATTTTTTCTAAGTTTATCTAATAATAGGGGATAATTAGATTTAATTAATGAGTTATAGGATTTAGATACATTAATACCTAAATATTTAAATTTATCCGTAACTATTTTTAGTGGATATTGTTGCAATATATTTGATCTTATTCCGGTTATAGGCATAATCTCACTTTTATTCCAGTTAATTCTATATCCAGAAAATCTGCCAAATTTAGTTATAACATTAAATAGCTTGGGTATACTGATCTCTGGTTTTGTAATATGAATTAATACATCATCTGCATATAAAGATATTTTATTAGTTGTAGTATCAGTATTATATCCATATATTTCTGGTTCAGATCTAATCCTTTCAGCTAAAGGCTCTATCACCATAGCGAATAACAAAGGCGACAGCGGACATCCTTGTCTACAACCCCTATGAAGCTTAAATTTAGCTGACAATATTTGGTTAGTTAATATTCTTGCAGTGGGATTCGAATATAGAATTCTTATCCATTTACAAAATCTATCCCCCAATTGGAATTTCTCCATTATTCTAAATAAATATGGCCATTCAACCTGATCGAATGCTTTTTCTGCATCTAAGGACATAACAGCTAAATCCCTATCCCCAACTCTTTTTGAATATATGATATTAAATAATCGTCTCAAATTATAAGATGAGTAACGCTTTGGGATAAAACCTGTTTGATCATGGTGTATTATTTTAGTAATCACCAAACTTAATCTTCGTGATAAAACTTTAGCTAAAATTTTTTGATCTGTATTTAAAAGAGCAATTGCTCTATATGATCCTGGGTCTTCCAAGTCCTTGTCAACCTTAGGAATTAGTGTAATTGTAGATTCATTTAGGGATTCCGGCAATTTTCCTTGTTCATATGTATATTTATACACTGCATGTAATCTTGGGGAGATCAGATCTTGAAATTTCTTATAAAATTCTGTACTCAGGCCATCCGGGCCCGCTGCTTTTCCATTATTTAATGATCCGATTGACTCCTCAATATCTTTTAGTGATATATCCGCATTTAACAAGTCTCTACCTCCCTGATCTAAGCTGTTAATATTACATTTTTGTAGAAATGTATCCATTTCATCCATTTGTCCTGTTATTTTTGATGAATAAAGACTTTGATAATATTGTAAAAATATATCATTGATATCTTTTGGTAAGGTCGATATATTGCCATTCTCAGATCTAATTCTATGTATCATTTTTTCGTCCTCTCGCTTTCTAAGTTGTCGAGCCAACAATTTTTGCGGTTTATCTCCAAATTCAAAGTGCACTTGTTTAGTTTGTTGATAAAGTTTAATTACTTGATTGGAATATATTTTATTTAGTTTATATTTAATATTGCAATTTTATTACTTAACAATTTAGAGGGCTGTTTTGTATTCTCCATATCTAATTGTTTTATCTCTTTTTCCAAGTTTTGTTCCGTCTTTCTATTTTCTTTATTAAAGTATGCTTGTGCCGATATTATAGCTCCGCGCATAAATGCTTTAAATGTATCCCAAAGTAATGATGGTGAAACTTCAGGTTTGTCATTAGTTTCAAAGAATAATTTAATCTGTTTTACCAGATAATCATAACAAGCCTTATCCTTTAATATTTCGGGATTAAACCTCCAATTATTAGATTTTATAATTATATCTTTTAATTTTATCTTAAAAGTTAATGGAGCGTGATCTGAAATAATAATATTATGATATTTTGAATCATATGTAAATGGAAGTAATTTTGAATCTATTAAAAAATAGTCTATCCTCGAGTAAGTTCCAAATACAGGTGAGAAAAATGAATATTCTCGTCCTATTGGATTATCTATTCTCCAGATGTCCTTAACGTTTGCTGTACTAATAAAGGAATTTATAAGTATGCTTGACTTAGAAATAGATTTACTTTTTGTTGACGATCTATCTAAATAATTATCCAAAGTACAATTAAAATCTCCTCCAATTATTACGTTATGTTCTGCAGCTATAGGGATATTATTAAATATTTTCTTAAAAAATAATGGGTTATCAAAGTTAGGGGCATATATATTCATTAGAGTTACTTTTTTAGAATATAATTCCCCTGTAATTATTACATACCGACCTTCTGTATCCTCTATTATAGAACTTAATTTAAAAGGTATACCTTTACGAATGATTATTGCAACCCCTCTAGATTTATGTATAAATGAGGAGTGACACACTTTCGAAATCCATTTAGCTGTTAGTCTGTGTCGAGCATCTTTTTTAAGGTGGGTCTCTTGAAGAAAAGAGACGTCAGACTTCAATCTGTTTAATTGAGCTAACACCTTACCTCTTTTAATTGGCTCATTAACTCCCTTAACATTCCAACTACAGAAGGTGATTCCATTACCCCCAATCTTCCCATTAGTATCTTGCATTTTACTATTAAGGTGGTTTATATTGGAATAGCCATCCCGGCCCGTACAACTCAACATTGTAACCAGACCTTGGGTGGACGAAAATTAGTGTACGTCTTTCTATTTCATATACACGTCTCTTTGAACTGACTATATAATACCAATCGTAAATATTTTCATATACTGTATAATATAAAATCAAATATCTAATATACCTAAAATAATAAAAAGTGTGAGTGAAAGTGAGTTGAAAAGTGTTAGTAAAGTGCTCAGAAAAAAAAATAACTACACCTATATAGAGTGTAGTGTGTGTTAGTGCAAGCCACACTAACGTGGCTACTAATCTACTGACTTCCGTAAAAAAAAAAGATGTTAATAATTCCAGCTCCAATCTTAAATGCTATATATTTTGGGGTAGGGTACTAAATTTGTATACTTAGTAATAATTCATATTATTAGTGACTATTATAATTACTATTCTAATTAGTAATACTATGTTAGGGGGGGGTAGATAATACTATGTTAGGTGAATAATTGCCATTTTATATGGGTAGATAACACAGTAATCTATCCATCTCTCTTTAAACCAAAATTTAAGTCCATGTCCAATATTCATCCTCCTTCTCCATAATGATTCATAACCGCGGATGGGTCATAAAAGTTCAGCCATCATCTTCTTGGTCTTGATCCACTTGTTCTTCTTCCTCTTCTGTTTCATTCTGTATTTTTCGGGCGAATTCCAGTGCTACAGTATGCTTAACGAAACGGAACTCTTTGTTGTTGTAGGTTACTCTTAATGTTGCTGGGTACATCAAGCCATATCTCAGATCCTTCGTATCCTTCAGATTCCTCAGAACACCTCTTGTTTCTGTGAATAAGGATCTTCTCTTGGCCACTTCCGCCGGATAATCTCTGAAGATACTGATATTATCTCCTTCATACTTAAAATTTTTCTTGCGTATTATTATCTTCATCATTTCTTCAAAAGCATGATCGTAAACCACCTTTACAATCATTTGTCTTGGGGGTGCATCCCTCCTGGGAGCCCGCCTTAATGCCCTGTGTGCACGGCCCAACAGGGGTTCTTGATCCAGATTCAAAATATCCTTCAGTAGTTTTGCAGCAAATTTTCGAGGGTCTTGATTTCCCTCGCGACCCTCGCTCAAACCAACTATACGCAAATTCTTACGCCGTTGACGTCCCTCCAGATCGATACATTTCTCATTTATTTTGCGTAATAATTCTGATAGACGTTTGTTCTCGGAGTGGAGTTTCTCTCTCTCCTTGGTGTTTAATACAGCCATCTCCGTTAGCTCTTTAATTGTCTCTTTTTGTTGGTCGAGCGTAATTATAATAGGATCAATCTTATCATCCAGCATTCTTTCCATACCAGCAGCTGCGTCTTTTATCTCCACCATTTGTTTTTGTAACTCAGCATCAGCCTTTTCTTTCCACTCGTTCATCATAATTTTTACCGTTTCTATAACTTCATTTTTTAAATCTTCTTTAATTCTTTCATGAAACACTAGAATATCAGCCCTTAAATTTTTAATATCCTCTTTATAATCCTTCTTATTATCTTTAAGTAATTTCTTCATCTCACCTAGGATATTAACTTTGAGGTCCTCCAGTTCAGCTTTCCTCTGTGAAATCTCTTCTTGGGAAGCAGCCAGACTCGAGCCCAGGGCACCAGTCGGGCCTATTTCCCTTTTTCCAGGTTTTTTTCCGGGGGGGAGCGAGACATCATTTTCTTGAAAAAGTCGCGCGCCTGATGACGTCACGGACCTTTTAAACGCTACCGGAGCCGTTCCCAGTCGTTCTCCCGCGGTGAGTACGGTTGACTGACCCCTAGACCCCCGTTTTTTATACAATTTTTAGTGGAGCTGTAATGGCGCGACTCCACTCACACCATGGCGCCAACCGGAAATCCTCCTCTGAGCGGATTCCCCCGATGCCGGAGCACCATCACCCGGCGAAAACGGCCTGGAACATTGGGCCTCCGTAAAGACGACTGCTGAGGCCTAAATAGGCCCGACTATGGGTGGACATGGGATGGGGATTGGACATTGTGCCTTCCCTCATAATGGGAACCATTGTGCGAGATGTTTTTTATGTTTAAATCTCTTTATTATTGTTATTTTTGTATTCTTTAAAAAAAAAGTTTTTATGTGCTGCATTGGCAAGAAGCATTTCACTACACCAATTGGTGCATGTGACCAATAAATAACCTTTGAACCTTTGAACCTTCACAGTTTGCACGCACCGGTTTTACTCCGTCTACAAACCTTGAAGTCACCTTTCAATTTCTATAGCGCGCTTTACGGCACCTACTTCAATTTATCTTCTACGCCCAGCATGAGTAAATTTATCTTCTCCGCTATGTCACCTCAACCCACAGGCCTCTTGGGTCAGCGTGAGTCACAAGCCAGATAAGCTTCTCGTTCAGTTAGGACTATTTTATCATTTCCTTTTATTTCCCACTTGTATTCGTTCGAATCCCATTATAATTGGGATCCTGCTGATGATGCCAAATTCTGTGGAAGAAATTAATTTAGAGGTAAATTAAAGGAAAATGTAAAGCGGAGACTTCACAGGTTTGCTTCGAGACTTTATTGCATGATATCATGGAGAGATGGCGGCAGGAAACTGCTCACCAGTTCTCTGACTTCACAGCAGAATTAGCCGACAGTTATACTGTGCACTAAACAACTTCTGTTTTTTGTTAGATACAACTATACGAAAATATACTATCTACTACATGGGCACCAATTATTTCATTAGTCATAACGTACTTTTTGTTTATATCAACCTTATTCAACAACAGATGGTTAATACAAGTCAAACACAATACAAAGGCATCTTGACATTATTCTGTCTCACCTTTTAGGCGGACCGCATCACCATCCCCTCTCCGAGCCAATCATAAGCACCCCCATTTATCGCAACGTATCTACGCTATTAGCGGTAGGGGGAGCGGGTGGCCTACTGTAACACACTCCTGAGTGAAACAAGCTTCCTTTTCTCGGTCTATTATGTCATGTTTACATTTAACATCCACCCTTCAACACATTCCAAGACAAGAGGTAATATGCCTAATCTTACATTGCCGATTCCCATGAACCTCTTCTATATTATAGAGATTATCTATATTATACTAAAACTCTTCCCTTTCCACTTGTGTCTGTGTGGGCCAGGGTTGTGTCAGCTTTCTGTCGATCTCCTTATTTCCTATCTTCTTCCCAACGGGTACAGCCTTCACATTTTCACACATGCTACTGACATTTTTCCCAGCGGACGTGATGAATATCTTCCTGTTGCATTTCAACCTATATTTCCCAAGATACTAATCTTTTTAAATACAGTTTTAAAAAGTTCTTCAAGCTCACCCATCTTAAAGAAAAAGTTTGGACTGATGTCACAATCCTCTCGCAAAAACCGGGCGTGAGAGTCACTCCAGTACTCTAAACCGATCAGCCCCACAGGGATCCCTCACTCTCTCCATCTCTACCCTCCCTCCCCCCCACTCTAGCCCCCTCTCTCTAACCCCCTCCCTCTCTGCCCCTCTCCCTCTCTACCCCCCACCCCTCCCTCTCTACCCAACACTCCAGCACTCCAAACCGCTCGGCCCCGCCCGGCCCCACTGGCACCCGTTCAGTCCCAGTCGTCTCCGTTGGGACCCGTTCGGCCCTGCACGCTCGGATCGGCCCCGCTTGACTCGGACCCGCTAAGCCCAGTTCCATCAGCTCCACTCAAAGAGGTGGGGAGGGAGTGGAGGAGAGGAAGAAATCCTGAGGAATTGAGGAGGGTGAGTGGGGAGATTGAGGGAGAAGAAAGGGGTAGGGAGAGTTCTTCAAATGTCCACACTCCCACTCATGCCTCCTCCCTCTCTACCCTCCCTCCCCCTCTTTACCCTCTCCCTCTACCCTCCCTCCCCCTTCTCTACCCCTTCCCCCTCTACCCTGCTTCCCCCTCTCTACTCCCTCCCTCTCTACCCTCCATCCCCCGCCTCTCTACCCCCCGCCCTTTCTATCCCCTCCCTCTCTACCTTCCCACTCCACCACTCTCCCCCAACACTACCTCCCTCTCTGCCCCTCTCCCTCTCTACCCCCTCCCCCTCCCTCTACCCTCCCTCTCTACCCCCCTCACCTTGCTCCCTCTCTACCCCACACTCTCTCCCTCTCTACCCCCTCCCCCTCCTCCCCCTCACCTTCTCTACCCCATCCCCATCCCCCTCCCTCTCTGCCCCTCTCCCTCTCTATCCCCCTCCCTCTACACTCCCTCTCAACCCCCCTCTCCCGCTCTACCCCCTCGCCCTCACTCTCCACCCCCTCCCTGTCCCTCTCTACCAACCACCCCCTCCCTCTAACCTCCCTCTCTGCCCCCCTTACCCTCTCTCTCTATACCCCCTCCCCCTCCCTCTCCACCCCCCTCCCTCTCCCTCTCTAGCCGTGCCTGTGCAGTTGGGGGCCATACGTGATTGGATAGGGTGGGGGATGCGGAAAATAAAGCGTTACTTTAAATTAAAGAAATTAACGTTCAAATCCTGGGTTGTAAGCTACCCTTGGGGAATAAAAGGTGCTGTTCCTCCAATTTGCATTTGGCCTCACACTGGCAGTGGAGCAGGCCTGGGACAGAAAGGTCAGTTTTGGAATGGGAAGGGGAGTTCATTCATTGACCTGCTCGATTATAATACATTTGACATCAACACTACATTTGTTAAGATCCCAGAAGGTGACTGCTGTTAGACAAAGCTCCCAGGTTTAATATATTTAGATGAACAGTCTGCAGACTTCAATTTGGATTTGTGTCATGGTTATAAAACAAACAATGGAAACTCAGTTTGAAGAGAACCATAGACCAGGTTCCAGAATGTGAAAAGAAGCAAGCCGATGGGGAGCTGATCTCTTATATTACAAACCTTTCAGCACCATCCACCTTTGACGCTGAGGATTCCAAGCGCCCCATGGTGACAAAGCCACTAATTTACTACAACATTTCAACTTTGGATATTTTCCAAATTTGAATTGTCAGATTTACTCCACAGGTCAATGTTCCTGATCAGTAAACTATGTGCTTGATAGAGCAGGGAACCAGAGAGAGGTGTTCAAATCCCTCTAAGGCATCTGTGGGATTTAAATCTAAATAGCTAAATAAATCTGAAAAAGGGTCTTGATCCAAAATGTCACTTATCCACGTCTTCCAGAGATGCTGTCTGATCCACTGAGTTGCAACACCTTGTGTCTTTTCTGGTCAACCAGCATCCGCAGTACCTTCTGTCTCTCTCTTAATTAAATATTAATTAATGTTAATTATAACATTAATATAATATCAAGGGGGGGTTAGTGTGTGTGTGTGTGTGATGCCGCTGGCCGCCCCCCCCACAACTGCGCGTTGAAGAGATGGGAACCCACTTAGTCTAGTTCTCCACTAAATCCACTGCATGTTGTGCAAAATAATACAAAAGCCTAAAGTCCCTAGTGGAACTGTAGTTTGACATTTAATTGGTGTTTGTAGTGTTCAATAGCCTGAGGGTTGTTGAAATCAAAGTGTGGCCAGGGTGATGTGGATCCTTGATTATGCTGGCTACCTTTATGAGGGAATACCTCCTATAGATGCCTTCAATGGTGATGATAAAGTCCACCACTTTTTGTAATCTCCTTCATTCCTGGGTGTTTGAGTTTTGACGCATCCAAGTCAATATTCTTTCTAGCAGCCATACGTAGAGGTTCAAGAGAGTGAAAACATTCATTGAATGAATGAATGAATGTATGAATGAATGAATGAATGAATGAATGAATGCTTTATTGTCATATGTGACAGTCATAGTGAAATTCTTTGTTTGCATACCCAAGGTATGCAAATAGTCGCCACATAGAGGGCGCTTACAAAGTTGCAAAGTATCCCCGCGCCAGGTCTCCCTTTGTTCTCTCACCCCTTGACTCTCCCCCACCCCCTCCGGTCCCCCCATGCCAGGTTCCTTCCCTTGGCAGCAGCGTCCTGACTTCCACGTTGTCCACCCTCGTCCTTCGATCGGTGCCATCATCGACCACCGCACCGGCCTCTCCACTATCATAATCATAATCATAATTTATGAGCCAAGTATGTTTTGCAACATACGAGGAATTTGATTTGCGTACAGTCATACCAATAAAGAGCAACAAGACACACAAATGAAAAAACAACAGGCTGTTGGCAAGGCTTCCATCACTGACAGCACCACCTGGTGGAAGGTCATCTCCACATGCCTCCAGGGTGCCGACCCAGGCCCCAGTTGCGGGCACCATCAACCCAGGGGCCGGCTGCAGGCTCCGGCTTCATCTTCTATGCGGGTCACCTTTGGCAGCGGGCTCCGACCCGCTGGCTCCATCGACCGAAGCTCTGTGGACTATGTCAACCACGAGCCCTGACCCGGGGGCTCCCAATTGGCCGCAGGTTCCTCCAGCCTCGGTTTTTCCTCGACATACCGAGTCTGCTCAATCTTCTCACAATGTAAAGGCATTGATGGCCTTTCTTTATGATTGCATCAATACGTTGTGTCCAGGAAAGATATGCATGCCCAGGAACTTGAAGTTGTTGGCTCTCTCCACCACCAACCCACCAATGCTGACAGATTTGTGGATCCTCAGCCTTCCTCTTCTGAAATCAACAATCAGTTCCTCGGTCTTATTAACGCTGTGAGCAAGGTTGATATTCTGGTACCATTCAATTAGATGGTCGATCGCCCTCCTATATTCTGAATCATCATTACCCATGTTTTGTTCAGCAAAGGTGGTGTTGTTGGCACATTTAAAGATGGAGTTGGAACTGGTTCTGGTTCTGGTTGATTGCAGCACAAACACCTCATCAGTGGTTATCTCGCACAGGTCGGTGAGTAGAGAAGTGATTACATTTTTAAATGGGCCTTTTTGACCAAGTTGATGAGATCTAGTTGCTCAATTCCCTTTTTAAATGACTTAACATTGGGAGCAGCACATGTGTTGGGTGGGAACCTTTTCCATTCCCTTATCGTCCTTGGGTAAAGGGAATATTGGTGGCAAAGATTATTGAAAGTTAGCGAGTTGATGATGTTGGGACAGTTATTTTCTCTTGTTTCATGGCAGTTGGCGCTCTGGGATGATGGGAGATTTGATGCCGTGATTTTGTGATTCTCCTTGTAAATTGCAATAAGTCTTAGCCTGATTCTGCGGAGCTCTAGGGTATCCCATCCAAGAGAAGTCAGCATATTATTCACGCTTGATTTGTGTTTGTAGTAATTACATACAAAGCGGGCTGCTTGGCGTTGTACTTTCTCCAGTGTGATCTTGTTGTTGAAAGGATCCCATACGGCTCCAAAATACTCCAATTTGGGCCTAACCAAGGACTTCTAGGTATTCTCTTTGATGGATGTACTACATGCGTGAACATTTATTTTGGGTAAGCCGAGAGTTCTATTTGCTTTGTTGGACACTTGACTAATATGTGTCGCCCAGGCACGTGCCGTCAGGGTAGGCAAGGAAGGCACTGCCTACCCTGACTAAAATTATAACATAGTAATAACTAAATATAAATAATAAAGGCATGGGAGAATTATGCCTATGTAAGAGACCGATCTCTTAGGTAGGCATAATTCTCCGTCCCTTTCATCCGCAGCGCTTGTAACACGGGAAGGTCTGTGCAGCCCACGTACCGTCAGCGCTGCCTGAAGCCATCAATTTCAAGCGGGGCTGAAGGCAGCAGAAATTCTGCCTTTACTGCACTTTGCTGCAGCGCAAGTTTCTTGGCGGGGTTTTCAACTATGGTTTGTCCTGTACCAATGATGTGGTAAGTACATTTTGTGTTTATGTTTTTAAATACCGTATTTCCCGGGGTGTGGGGACGGGGGGAGCACTCCTTTCACAGCGTTTGGGGAGTCTGGCCCGGGGTAAAGTTGCGGGGAGGGCACGAATGTTATGAATGAGGGGTCGGGAGCATCCACTTGCGACGCTCCTTGCACAGAGGCGTGGAAAACAACCGCTCTGAGGCCGGGGGGGGGGGGGGGGGAAGAGAGAGAAGTAGCTTGGGTAGCTGAGCGGCCGCCGGGCCGGACAGCGGAACCAGCCGCCACCTTAGCTCCTTCTGCCGGTCACCGCTCACCTCTGGCAGCTCTCCGTCTAAAAACCTCTCTCCTGCCGCTCGCTGGCCTCACTCATGTCCTTAAATTCCGATAGCGCGATTGAGGTTACTCGGCTGTGGGAATTTAAGGATTTGCAGGAAGCCGCTGACATGAGCGAACTCGGCGAACGGCTAGTGACAGGTGTTCCGACGGAGAGCACTGCCAAAGGTGAGCGGGCCGGCAGAAGGCGCTGAAGTGGCAGCCAGTTCTGCTGTCAGGTCCCGGTGGCCGCTCGTAGCTCCCTGAGCTTCTTCTATCCCCAGCTACAGTGCGTGGCTTCACGCCCGGAGAGCTGCGGTAGCGGTGAGTGAGTGAGTTACTGGCAGTATCCCCGACACCCTCCTTCTCAACACTCGTGCCCTCCCCACAACTTTACCCCTGGCACAGACTCTACACACGCTGTGAAAGAAACTGTTCCCCCAATTGGTCTAGGACTAGGAAGCCTTGGGCAAATTGAAATGTCACTGGTTTTTATTTATTTATTTATTTAACGGAGAGAACAATCTGCGCATGCGCGGTTTAATTTTTTTTTAAAGCGGACTGAGTGCCTACCCTGAGTAATTACTCACGACACGTGCCTGGTGTCGCCCAATTTAAATCTTTGCTCAATTCAACTCCTAGATATGGGTGATGATCGACTGCAAGCAATGTATGACTACCCATGCTGTATTCCGATAAAAATGGTTTAATCTTGTGTGAGACAAGCATGGTATGACATTTGGTTGTATTGAATGACAACTGTTCAGGCAACATAACACAAGTTTCTTGATCTCTTTCCTGTACTCTGTCTCATCGTTGTTGTTGATCCCACTGACAATACTGGCAAAAATGAAGATTGAGGTGGTGCTATACTTCGCCACACAGTCATGGGAGCAGGGGGAGTGTAGAGCAGAGGACTGAGCACACAATCTGGAGGAGCACCTGAGTTGGTGGTGAGGATGGAGTAAATGTTATGACAGCGTCTGCGTGACTGAGATCTACTGGTCAGGATGTCCAGAAGCCAGAGAGAAGATCTGACCCCTGTCATGGAGATGTATGGGTCAGAGCCAGCTGAGGATGGGGGGATGTGCCTTGGTGGAACTTTAAATGGGCATGATAGCATTGAGCCGCATGCCAACGACATTAGCATTAAATAGAGATGCTACGAGAAATGACCCATAATTTCTGCTTTTAGCCATTGTAGACACGAGACTTTGTCAATAGAACTGATGCTCTGCAATGCTGAGAACTATATTCTGCAGTCTGCATCTTCCTCTCTGCTCTATATATTGTATGAGTTTGAACAGATTATTCTATTCTATTCTATTCTATTCCATTGTTAAAGATTAAAAGAATAACTCCATTTGTGTAATTGTTTGGGTCATGATGGACAAATTGGGCTGAAGGGCTCATTTCTGTGCTACATTACTTTATGACTGTATACTAAATCCCAGGCGATTTAAACATGCCTGGTGAAACATGTGCGCCAGTACCCACTCCCAATTAAATTTAATGTTCTGAATAAGACTGAAATCATGGAGGTCTGCGCGTCAGGCTTATCAGGAATCATAGGTTAAGCACATATCTGGCCCAAGAACCTCGTTCCTGCTTTACCACCCAAGGGGACACAGATGCAGAGTACAGCCTTTGGACTGCAAAATCAATCAGATTTTCTTTCTTATTGAATCTAGAAGCATTGAGGTCATTGCAAGTCCTGTTCTACCACTCGACCTAAGGTTCAATCATTCAGCAGAGTAGGAACTGAACCTGAGACAATCCTCTTATGTGCAACTCATTTATATCCTGGGAAACGCTGCCATTGAGGAGCTTGCAGAAGAAAAAAATTCAATATAAAGCATACAAGAACGAAACAAACTTTTATTAATAATTAACACATGTTGAAGTGGAGGAATGTGTGTCACTATTCGTCAATTTATTGCAGATCCTGCAATACTCTCCTCGGCATCCCTTTGGAGGATATTTCAATTTTTGGAATGAAGATCAATAGTTTCATCCAATACATCTGACCTTTGTTAATCGCCACAGGTACCTGTCAATCATAGAGCCAAAACCCAGGATCAGCTGTGGGAGTTCATAACCTGTGTTCTACTGAAATTGATCTGTTGCTGTAATACATTAAGGATCTTCCTGACAGATGGCAGGGTTGCAATGTTTTGTCAAAGGCAACCTTCCCCATCTCTCACCTTCGTATAGGCAAAACAAAGAGTTGAACAAGGATTAATAACTGTTTTTGAATCTGTAGTGTGAAGGATTGTTAATTAATCCTAGCTGAATTGACAGATTTGTGAATGAGTGAAATGCATTCAGTATTTATATTGAAGACACTATTTGATGCATAATGGCATAGATCTGAGAAGAAACTGTCCTCATTTTATAAACTTTTTATGGATAGGTGAATGCTATTTCCTCATCATAACTTATATTTTTACCATGTACTTAGAATTGTATTTGTATTTTTTATTTTCTACTGATCAATGTTGCCCACAAATAACTATGCCGTGCTTCACAGATAAACAGTGAATGCAATACCTGCAGAATACTGTTAACTAATGCAAAATGCAACCGATTTTCCCATGTGTGAGAATATTTCAGTGGGACACCTTGGTGCAGTAAATGTTCTAAATAAGAATTGAGACCATGACCTTGAATGTTAGCTTGCACACATCAAAGTTGCTGCCTGGTTGGAAATTAATCTCCTCTCAAACATGTTTCAGATCTGGACACACTTCATAAATCATTGTGCCAACTATCTTTCCAGAATCTAAACCAGATGGCATGAAATTGTACTTTGATCCCAGTCTTCCTAATTTTACCCAACTTAAGCCATGGTTAGATCCTGTAATCCTGGTTAGGTAGATTCCATGAGGTCAACATGTGACCTCACCCCCCTTCCACCCCCCTCCCCCCCTTCCCCCCCCCCCCCGCTCCCCATCAAATAGACACATTTTACCTGCAACATTAATGGTTACCATATGAATCTTCAGTATCAATCTAACACATGAAGCTGCATGAACCAATCTATTTCCATGGAATAAGTTTTACCTATTCGACATAAACATTCTGTAAATTATGTTTAGATTTAGGTTCACTGTTGTCACATGTACCAAGGTACGGTAAAAGGCTATGAGATGCATCTGTCCAATCAAATCATATAATACTAGAAACAAACTAGACTTAGAGGAACCAGTCACACGGGAGGCCTGATCCCCCAACACAACCCATTCCCCAACGTAATATTCCACCACTCACCCATTCCCCCAATGCAACCCATTCCCCAATGCAATATTCCACCACTCACCCATAGCCCCTAACTGCACAGGCCCAGCTCATTTATCCTCATCCCCGACCACTCCCTTCCTCTCCTCTTCATGTGTGGGAGTGGAGGAGGAGAGGGAAGTGGGATGTGTGGCGGGCGGGGGTGTGCGGTGGGAGGGGAGGAGGGGTCTGTGCGGATGGGGTGGTGCAGGAGGGGGGGGTAGAGGGTGGTGTGGGGGTAGGGGAGTGCGGAAAAGGGGGGGATGTGGTGGGGGGGTGTGGGGTGTGGGGGAGGTGTGTATGTAGGTTGGAGGGGTGTGGGAGGGGGGTAGGAGGGATGTTGGAGGGGTGTGTATGTGATGGAGCGTGTGTGTGTGGGGAGGGGTGTGTGTGTGAGGGGGGGGGTGTGGGCGGGAGGGTGCGCAGGCGGAGGAGTTGTGGGGGGAGTGTGCGGGAGGAGGGGTTATGGGGGGAGTGGTGTTGTAGCGGTGTGAGGGGTGTGTGGGGGGGGTTGTGGGGGTGGAGGGGTTGTGGGGACGGGGGGGTGTTGTGGGGGTGGGGGAGATTGTGGGGGTGGGGGGTTGTGGGGGTAGGCGGGGGTTGTGGGGGAGATTGTGGGGGGGGATTGTGGGAGAGGGGGGTGTTTGTGGGGGAGGGTTGTGGGGGCGTGGGGGTTGTGGGGGCGGGCGTTGTGTGGGTGGCGGGGTTAAGTGAGGGGGTGTGGGGGCGAGGGCGTGTGTGTGTGGGGGTGTGTGTGGGTGTGTGTGTGTGTGGGTGGGGGGGGGGGGGGGGCGTGTGGCAGGAATGGGTGACAAGAAGGGTCTTGATCCGAAACGTCACCCATTTCTTCTCCCCAGAAATACTGCCTGTCTCGCTGTTACTCCAGCTTTTTGAGTCTATGTTCAATTGCGAGGAGACTGATCTGTGCGATGGTAGACAAAAGTGCTGGAGAAACTCAGCGGGTGCAGCAGCATCTATCGAGCGAAGGAAATAGGCAACGTTTCGGGCCGAAACACTTCTTCAGACTGATGATGGACTGGGCTACATCTACAACTCTGCCATTTCACGCAGTCCTGGCCAGAGCTGTTCCAAAATCAAGCTGAAATGCAACCCTCTGAAAATATTAGCCTTGTATACGCAGTCCCCACATGTCTAAACCACCCCCACAAGATGCAATTTGGTGGATTTGTAAATAGATAATTTATTTTAAATAAATGAACCAAAAGTCATCACATCTCTGTAGGTTGGTGCTACCATGGCTCCAATATAATCATATTAATTGGAATCATGATTATTAAATCATAACACCACATAAGCAATAAAGGAACACCACATAAAGGAGCAATACCTTTTAAATGTTTTTCCAATGATAGTGTAATGTTCTTTGTGCAGTACGGCAGCTGATGAGTGGAAGCACATGATCTGAGTTGGGGAGGAAGATGGAAGGAGGCATCAAAACCAGGGCAGGCTGGATTATTGAAGGTTCAAAGATCAGTAGTCAGAGATTGGGAAGATTTTGTGTGGATTCAAGTGGATGGGGACTTGGTAATCACGTAATAGAAAGTCAGATATGAAGGGATGGGAATTCATGGTGAATACAACGTGCCTGAGATTGCAAGGTATTGTTGTTCGTGTTAAAGGCTTTCTGATTGCAAGTTAAGGAAATAAATTACTATCAGTTAAGTGTATTTCCAGGACACCATGGGACAACACAGGACAATAGTCACATTTGTTGTGTTAGGGAACATTTGCCTTCTCCTCGTGGTCCAGTAGTTGTGTTGTAACTACACATAGATGCACAGAGTCTCTTGCTCAGAGTAGGCAAATCGAGGACAATTCCTATAGCATTTGAGCACGAGGACGGCCATGAAGACCCTCGTCTGCTCGGTGGCAAACTTCGTGACAGCACAATTCTGAGAACATTCTCTATCTCATTATCCTGTTTTGCCTGGTTGGTGAAGAGTATTCATGCAATTCTTTGTAAGAGCCATAATTTTAACTTTTTAAATTTTAAGCATAGGTTTTGCTTCGATGGATTAAATAGTAAAACAATAGCATGATAATTTTTAATCTACGATTTGAGAGGGACAAGGGTAAATCGGAGGTGTCAGTATTACAGTTGAACAAAGGGGACTATGAAGCCATGAGGGAGGAGCTGGCCAGTGGACTGGAAAGATTCCCTAGCAGGGATGACAGTGTAACAACAATGGCAGGTATTTCTGGGAATAATACAGAAGGTGCAGGATCAGTTCATTCCAAAGAGGAAGATAGATGCCAAGGGGAGTAAGGGGCGACCATGGCTGACAAGGGAAATCAGGGACAGTATAAAAATAAAAAAGTATAACATAGCAAAGATGAGCGGAAAGCCAGAGGATTGGTTATCGTTTAAAGAGCAACAAAAGATAACTAAAAAGGCAATACGGGGAAAAAAGATGAGGGGCGAAGGAAAGTAAGCCTATAATACAAAGGAGGATAGTAAAAGCTTCTTTAGGTATGTGAAGAGGAAACGATTAGTTAAGTTGGACCCTTGAAGACCGAAAAGGGTGAATTTATTATGGGGAACAAGAAAATGGCAGATGAGTTGAACAGGTACTTTGGCTCCGTCTTCATTAAGGGGGACACAAACAATCTTCCTGATGTACTAGTGGCCAGAGGATCTGGGATGACGGAGGAACTGAAGGAAATCCACATTAGGCAAGAAATGGTGTTGGATAGACTGATGGGACTGAAGGCTGATCAATCCCCAGGACCTGATTGTCTGCATCCCAGGGTACTTAAGGAAGTGGTTCTAGAAATTGTGGACATATTGGTGAACACTCTCCAATGTTCTATAGATTCAGGATCAGTTCCTGTGGATTGGATGGTAGCTAATGTTATCCCACTTTTTAAGTAAGGCTGGAGAGAGAAAACAGGGAATTATAGACCAGTTAGCCTGACATCGGTGGTGGGGAAGATGCTGGAGACAATCATAAAAGATGAAATTGCGGCACTTTTGGATAGCAGTAACAGGATTGGTCCGAGTCAGCATGGATTTACGAAGGGAAAATCATGCTTGACTAATCTTCTGGATGGTTTTGAGGATGTAACTGGGAAAATAGACAAGGGAGAGCCAGTGGATGTAGTGTACCTGGACTTTTAGAAAACATTTGATAAGGTCCCACATAGGAGATTAGTGGGCACAATTAGGGTACATGGTATTGGTGGTATAGTGCTGACATGGATAGAAAATTGGTTGGCAGACAGGAAACAAAGAGTAGTCATTAACAGGTCCTTTTCAGAATGGCAGGCAGTGACTTGTGGGTTACCGCAAGGCTCGATGTTGGGACTGCAGCTATTTACAATATACAATATACATCAATGATTTAAATGAAGGGATTCAAAGTAACATTAGCACATTTGCAGATGACACAAAGTGAGTGGCAGTGTGAACTGTGAGGTGGATGCTATGAGAATGCAGGGTGACTTGGACAGGTTCAGTAAGCGGGCAGATGCATGGCAGTTGCAGTTTAATGTGGATAAATGTGAGGTTATCCACTTTGGTAGCAAAAACAGGAAGGAAGATTCTTATCTAAATGGTGTCAAGTTAGGAAAATGGGAAGTACACCAAGATCTGGGGGTCTTTGTTCATCAGTCAATGAAGGTAAGCATGCAGGTACAGCAGGCAGTGAAGAAAGCGAATGGCATGTTGGCCTTCATAACAAGAGAAGTTGAGTACAGAAACATAGAAACATAGAAATTAGGTGCAGGAGTAGGCCATTCAGCCCTTCGAGCCTGCACCGCCATTCAATATGGTCATGGCTGATCATCCAACTCAGTATCCTGTACCTGCCTTCTCTCCATACCCATTGATCCCCTTAGCCACAAGGGCCACATCTAACTCCCTCTTAAATATAGCCAATGAACTGGCCTCAACTACCCTCTGTGGCAGAGAGTTCCAGAGACTCACCACTCTCTGTGTGAAAAAAGTATTTCTCATCTCGGTCTTAAAGGATTTCCCCCTTATCCTTAAGCTGTGGCCCCTTGTCCTGGACTTCCCCAACATCAGGAACAATCTTCCTGCAATATAGGAGCAAAGAGGTCCTTCTGCAGTTATACAGTGTCCAGTTGAGACCACACCTGGAGTATTGCGTCCAGTTTTGATCTTCAAATTTGAGGAATGTCATTCTTGATATTGAGGGAGTGCAGTGTAGGTTTACAAGGATAATTCCCGGGATGGCGGGACTGTCATTTGCTGAGAGAATGAAGCGGCTGGGCTTGTATACTCTGGAGTTTACAAGGATGAGACGGGATCTTATTGAAACATATAAGATTATTAAGGGTTTGGACATGCTGGAGGTAGGAAACATGTCCCCGATGTTCGGGGAGTCCAGAACCAGGGGCCACAGTTTAAGAATAAGGGCTAAGCCATTTAGAACGGAGATGAGGAAACACTTTCACCCTGAACACCGGCGTTCCACAGGGCTGTGTGCTGAGCCCTCTCCTCTACTTCCTCTTCACCTACAACTGCTCACCTATACATGGTACTAACACCACCGTCAGTATGCAGATGATACAATGGCGATTGGCCTCATCAGCGACAACGATGAGTCGGCCTATAAGGAGGAGGTCCAGCTCCTAGCAGCATGGTGCGCTGACAACAACCTGGCCCTTAACACCAAGAAGGCCAAGGAGCTCATTGTGGACTATTGAAGGTCTAGGGGTGGCACACACACCCCAATCTACATTAACTGGACGGAGGTGGAGCATGTTTCCAGTCTCAGGTTTCTGGGGGTCAACATCTCTGATGACCTCTCTTGGACCCACAATACCTCAACACTGATCAAGAAGGCTCACCAGCGTCTCTTCTTCCTAAGGAGACTAAAGAAGGTCCATCTGTCTCCTCAGATTCTGGTGAACTTCTACCGCTGCACCATCGAGAGCATCCTTACTAACTGTATCACAGTATGGTATGGCAACTGCTCTGTCTCCGACCGGAAAGCACTGCAGAGGGTGATGAAAACTGCCCTACGCATCACCGGTTCCTCACTCTCCTCCATTGAAGCAGTCCAGAGCAAGCGATGTCTGCGAGGGGCGCACAGCATCATCAAGGACTGCTCTAACCCCAACCACAGACTTTTTACCCTACTCCCATCTGGGAGGCGCTACAGGTCTCTCCGTTGCCGGACCAGCAGGTTCAGGAACAGCTTCTTCCCTGCAGCTATTACCCTACTTAACTCTGCACCTTGGTGTTTGCCAGTCACCCCCACCCCCCGGACACTCCTTCCCCAAGTGACTGATCTCCCTCCCCCGAGTATATACATATATGTATTTTACTGTTACATTATTCTGTGTTCGCACTTCTGGGTGAAATGCTAACTGCATTTTTTTGTCTATGTACTTGTACACTGCACAATGACAATAAAGTTTTGAATCTTGAATCTTGAATCTTGATTAGTTCCGATATTGGAGCATTAAAATATTATTGCTCAGTGTGAGCATAATAGCGCAAAAATCTGAGTGCTTCAGCTTGGAAATTCATCCATCTAAGGAAAATGTGGTTGCTAATATTTACACTTGGAATTTCACATATCCCTGGCTTAAAGCAACACTCTCCACAATAGCAAGACGGAATCTAATGCTATCATGGATGAAAGAGAGGCAGGAGAGTGTAGGATATGACCTGGAGATTTACATCAAATAAATCTTTGCCCAGTCATTACATGACTATGCTCTGGGGGAGATTGAGGCCTTTATAGGCAATAACGAGGTGGAGTTGGTAGGAGATGGTTTAAGTGGCATTTTCTGTTTTCAATGTAAACCCTGTTAAATATGCATCTAACACCAATGTGCACCAACCTAGATATTGGCAGTATGAGATCATAAGACTATATCGCTAAGAAGGGATGTGACCCATTCATCTATATAGCATCTGTTTCAGTGTGTGTGCAGCTAGCAATCGAAGATAGACACAAAATGCTGGAGTAACTCAGTGGGACAGGCAGCAACTGTGGAGAGAAGAAATGGGTGGCTTTTCGGGTGGAGACCCTTCTTCAGACTGCGGACTTCTGCATTTTGTGTCCATCTTCAGTGTAAACCACCATCTGCAGTTCCTTCCTGCACAATCCCCTATCTCCATTGGCTCTTGGGCAATGTATTTTGTTTAAACTCACAGTCACCTAAGATTAACAGCAATTCTGAATAACTTTACACAAAAGTTGAAATTGGTTTTTACAGAACATGGTATTTTCATAGAGACATTGCGGACTTTTCATCCCTCCAAGAGAGCAGTCTTTCAGTAGCCTGGGTACAGTCACAGTACCAGACTATCTATATTTATCTGGAAAGCCCATAGGGAATGCATTTGGATGTGGATTGTTAAATAATGCAATTCTAGTTAATGTAATTTTGATGCAATTATGTTTAATATTATGCTAATAAATTATTTTGATTAGACATTATCCATTTTAACTCAGCCGGGCTAAATAGACAGAATGGTGAGGAAAGAATTAATGCATGGCACAATTGTACCTAAGATTGCCTCATTTACTACTCACTGAAATGGGTACAGTCAATGAAAGATTTTACAGCAGGACCAGTTAAATCAATGAGAAAGAGCAGCACTGGAGTCTCTTTCTTATTTTAAGGGAAAGGCTACTGGTAAAATATGGAAGGGGATCACTGAGCCAGTCAGTGCCTCATAATTATAGGAGTTCAAATGTTCTGAATAGGTGAATGATCTCACTGACCCGGAAATGTGGAAGCAGATTATGCATGATGTGGCAATTTTAATCATGCTCAGTCATTGATTTACAAGTGATGTAGAGATATGTTGAAACTTTGTCTTTAGGCCTGCTGCAGCCAAAGGAACAATTTGGTTACATGCTTGGGTCAATGGCTACTTGAACGTGATGAAATCTGATGATGTTTGAGAATTAAAGTCAAGCGATTGCGAAAAATTTCACATGCCTGGTGTTTCGTCCTTGAGATCAGTTCAGATGATAATGTTGCGATGCACAAGGCTCAGGAATGAGGAATACATTATTAGTCATAGGTGGAGATGGAGGTTCAATGAGCATTAGTTTTCTCTTGCCCATTCATTGCCTGAGATGTAGTTCAATAAAGCCCAAAAGGGATCAGTCAGAAAGAATCCTTGCTGAACTTGCTATTGAGGGAGTGCAGCATAGGTTCACAAGGTTAATTCCCGGGATGGCGGGACTGTCATATGATGAAATAATGGAACGACTGGGCTTGTATTCACTGGAATTTAGAAGGATCAGAGGGGATCTTATAGAAACATATAAAATTATTAAGCGATTGGACACGCTAGATGCAGGAAACATGTTCCCGATGTTGGGGGAGTCCAGAACCAGGGGCCACAGTTTAAGAATAAGGGGTAAGCCATTTAGAACTGAGATGAGGGGAAACTTTTTCACCCAGAGACTTGCAGATTTGTGGAATTCTCTGCCTCAGAAGGCAGTGGAGGCCGATTCACTAGATGCATTCAAAAGAGAGTTAGATAGAGCTCTTACGGGTAGCAGAATCAAAGGATATGGGGAGAAGGCAGAAACGGGGTACTGATTGTGGATGATCAGCCACGATCATATTGAATGGCGGTGCTGGCTCTGAAGGCCGAATGGCCTATTCCTGCACCTATTTTCTATGTATCCATGAATTGATAATTTTGATTTTGTTGAGTGACAGAGCAGTCAGGAACTGCAGAATGGCCCAATCCTGCTTCTCTTTCTTATGGTGGACAAAAGTGCTTGAGAAACTCAGCGGGTGCGGCAGCATCTATGGGATTGAATGGTATCTTGCTTCCATTCTGGCTTTGAGAGTTCAAGGGCGACTTATGAGGCTTATGTGAGAACCATAGATGACTTTGCACCTGGGACAGTAGGTGACTGCTGGAATGGGTCATTGGGAGATGTTAGTGAGATGTGTGTGTTCTTTCTGTCTGTCTCTCACTGACCCAGGGCTTCTCTAAACATGTTTCACGAGATTCTCCGTACCATCCTGAAAACTTCTCCATTGTGAATGGCCATGGGCTAGTGTTCCCAGAACATTCTGGGTACCTCCTCTAAGTTTAAAGCAAAGTTCAAATTAACTTGTGAAGCCCACTAAGGTTGAATTGAATAGAGTTCAATGCATAGTATTACTTGGCATGGCTCCCTGTACTTCGAATGAAGTGACAATTAGTCTCACACATCTATATGTACCATTATATGTGAAAGAACTATGGCGTGAGGTTCTCATGAGAATCACTGGGCAATTGTCCTCATTATACATCTAGTGAAGGCTTCCCCATTTATGGTTCACAACATAATCATCATCCACTGCCACATTTTTCTCTGGTGCTGACCTGGTGCTTCTCTTTCTACCTGGGTTCATTATCTTCCTCATCCAGGTATTCCTGCCTACTTTTTCAGCATGATCCCACAGCCAAGAGCTGTGCTTTCCTGTTGGTTATGTTGTAACAAATGCAGCAGCCAGCAGTTCACAAAGCGTTCAAGAGGAAGCTCAAGTGCTACATCAATGCAAGCCATCAACATGTGTAATGTGAGGATTCCAGCAATGCTGATTCAGCCTCATCCTCTTTGCTAACAAAAAAAGAAACGGCTTTACTGAAGTCTAGAGCGTTCATAACCTGAGTGTGGTTAAACTGGAAGATGGCGTAGATTAATTTCAATGGCATTGATAGTTTGACAGGGATCTTGACTACTAAGGACAGAGCAGTCCAAGCATGGAATTAGGCTGGATGTTCACTTCAGAGCTGCCTCGACGACAGCGACATCAGAAAACTGCGGACTGCAAAAACAGTGCTTCACAGAGAAGGCCTGGTAGGATCCTGTATCCCTATGAACACAATGCAGATGGAAACTTTTAAAATGACACTTCAATACTATAGGAAGGACATCCTTGTGATTGAGGCAGTGTAGCGTAGGTTCACAAGATTAATCCCTGGGATGGTGGGACTGTCATATGAAGAAAGATTTGAAAAGACTAGGCCAATATTCACTGGAGTTTAGAAGGATGAGCGAGGATCTTATAGAAACATATAAAATTATAAAAGGACTGGACAAGCTAGATGCAGGAAAAATGTTCCCAATGTTGGGCGAGTCCAGAACCAGGGGCCACAGGCTTAGAATAAAGGGGAAACCATTTAAGACTGAGGTGAGAAAAAAACGTTTTCACCCAGAGAGTTGTGTATTTGTGGAATTCCCTGCCACAGAGGGCAGTGGAGGCCAAGTCACTGGATGGATTTAAGAGAGAGATAGATAGAGCTCTAGGGGCTAGTGGAGTCAAGGGATATGGGGAGAAGGCAGGCATGGGTTTTTGATTGGGGACGATCAGCCATGATCACAATGAATGGCGGTGCTGGCTCAAAGGGCCGAATGGCCTCCTCCTGCACCTATTTTCTATGTTTCTATGTTTCTATCTCATTAGACAAAGTGTATAAAACCAATGGGTTACTGATAAGACTTATTTATAAATGTGATATGTGGTTTGAAAGATTGTTGTTCCAGACACTGCTGATCTTTTGAGTTATTGCCTTCAATTATCTCTGTTTATAGCTGTATTTCTGTCTAAATATTTATACCTATAGAAAAAGCCCACAGCCATTGTAAGAAGAGTATGTCCAAAACAGAAGGCGAATCTTCAACTCAAACATGCATCATAAATGGAAGGCTTGTTAGGCCGAACAGTTGCGCTTAGTTCGCCAAGGACCACTGGATCTCCCGGTTGCTAACCATTTTAACTCCCCTTCCCATTCCCACACTGACCTTTCAGACCTGGGCCTATTTCTTTGCCCTGCGGCGTCACACACACACTAACTACACCACACACACTAATCAACCCCCATGATATTTTATTTAATAATTTGCTCCTTTTACCCCATCCCCGCCCAATCCACTCACGCATAGCCCCCATTTTGCAGGCATGTTTAGAGAGGGAGAGGAAGGGGAGGGGAGGGAGAGGGAGGGGAGGGGAGGTAGAGAGATGGGGCAGAGAGAGAGGGGGCAGAGACAGAGAGGAGCAGAGACAGACAGAGAAGCAGAGAGAGAGAGAGGGGCAGAGAGAGAGAGGGACAGATACAGAGAAAGAGACAGAGAGAGGGGGGGAGAGAGGGGAAGAGAGAGGGGAAGAGAGGGGGGGGAGAGAGAGGCGGGAGAGAGGGGGGAGAGAAGGTCAGAGAGAGAGGGGGAGAGAGAGAGTGGGGGAGAGAGAGAGGGGGGAGAGAGAGGGGGGAACTGCATGCAGAGTCTCGCCTGGGTCGCTTTGGTGAAGACTCCTGTGAATGGGGTGAATTTCAGAAGAAGGAGGAAGCTTTGAGGAGCCTGCTGCTTGAGCGGTCCCGAGGCGTTTACGTGAGGTTGCTGCACGATCTGGACCGAGCTTCGCCTTTCTTTTTCTCTCTGGAGAAAGGGCGGGGAGCTCGAAAACAGCTCGTGGAGCTGCTCGCAGATGACGGCTCCTCTGTCACTGATCCAGAGAGGATCAATGCCTTGGTCAGGTCCTTTTATGGGTCCCTGTGCTCTGCGGATGGATTCAGCGTGGAGGCTCAGCAAGATCTGTGGGAGGGTCTATCGACTGTAGATAGGGAGGTGGCCGATCTTCTTGATGGCCCCTTATCTTTGGAGGAGTTGACTCGTGCCTTGCATCAGCTCAGGAGGGGTAAGTCCCCCGGGCTGGATGGGTTGACGGTAGAGTTTGTTAGAGCATTCTGGGATATCCTCGGGGGTGACTACATGTTGGTTCTGGGAGAGAGCCTGGCGACCGGGGAGATGCCTCTCTCGTGGCGTAGGGCAGTTGTTGTCTTGCTGCCTAAGAAGGGCGAACTCCGTTTGTTGAAGAACTGGCGTCCAGTCTCTCTCCTATGCACAGAGTATAAAGTTTTTGCACGGGCAATGGCAAATCGCCTGGGCTCCGTGCTGCATCAACTGATTCATCCTGACCAATCTTATACCGTCCCTGGCCGGTCCATTCAGGAACATCCACCTGGTTAGGGACCTGATTCATCTAGCCCAGGGTACTGGTCAGTCAGCTGCTTTTCTGTCTCTTGATCAAGAGAAGGCTTTCGATAGGGTAGAGCATGAATACCTCTTCGGGACATTGCAAGCATTTGGGTTTGGACCGCATTTCGTGGTCCGGGTCCAGCTTTTGTACGCTGCTATGGAGTGCCTTGTGAAGGTTAATGGTGCGTTGTTGTCTCCTTTTCATTTTGGGAGGGGGGTCCGCCAGGGGTGCCCTATGTCGGGCCAGTTGTACTCGGTCTGTGTGGAGCCGTTCCTGTGTCTTCTTCGGAGGAGGTTGACAGGCCTGGGGGTGGAGGTGGTTCTTTCGCCGTATGCCGATGATGTACTTCTTATGTTCACTGATCCTGGTGACCTGCGGAGGATGCGCGACTGCCAGGAGATTTTCTCGGCTGCATCTTCTGCTAGGATTAACTGGAGTAAGTGCTCTGGACTTTTAGTGGGTCAGTGGCAGGTAGACTCCCTGCGGAGGAGATGGCATTGTATGCGTGGAGTACCACGCACCTCCTCTATCTGGGGGTGTACCTGAGCCCCACTGCGGATGCTTGGCCGGTAAACTGGCAGGAGTTGGAGACGAAAGTGGTTGCCCGGCTGGGGCGCTGGTCAGGCCTGCTTGGAGTTCTTTCCTTTCGGGGGAGGGTGCTGGTAATAAACCAGCTGGTGGCCTCCATGTTATGGTACCGGCTGGCTACTCTTGTCCCGCCCTCTATAGTTGTAACTGCTTTACAGAAGAAGCTGGTAGATTTCTTTTGGGGAAATAGGAAGCACTGGGTTTCCGCGGCGGTCCTGAGTCTCCCGTTAGAGGAGGGCGGCCAGTCCTTGGTATGCGTGCGTACCAAGGTGGCGGCTCTCCACCTCAGGATGTATGTAGAGAACCCTCCCAGATGGCACGCTCTGGCCACGTATTTTTTCCGTCGGGGTCGTTGCCTAAGGGGGGTCTCGCGGCTCCTGGTGGCGGGCATCAGTCGACCCGCTCTAAGGGGCTTGCCTGTCTTCTACCGGGATGTGCTAAGAGTGAGGAATTTGGCTGTTTTCAGCCAGCGTGTTGCTCCATGAGGGGAGGGGGATGTTGTGACTGCGGGAGTGGCCGATCCTCACGCTGTCTTGGCTGGTGTTGAGGAGAGGCGGGCGTCTAGAGTGGTTCTGATAGAGCCTACCTCCGCTCCGTCAGATCTGCTCATCGGGCCTAGGCTCCGGAATATTTCTCGGGCACCGGCTCCACATAATCTGAGCTGCCTTTCTGAGATGACCAGCATGCCATTTCGTGATGCGATGACACGCACACTGTACAGGATGCTCCTGCACATTCTGCACCTCCTTGCCTTCGTCTCCTGTCCCGACACACCATGGCGGACGGTGTTACCATCCGAAGGCGGGGGAGGTCCCCAGTGGGGGTCCTTCTATAAGGGAGTCGTTCCCCTTTATATTGGGGACCTGGGGTGGAGAGTGTTGCATGGAGCGGTGGTATATAATAAACTTTTGAGTCGGTTCACGGGCTCGTCCGCCGCATGTATTTTCTGCGGAGAGGAGGAGACCGTGTTCCATGTGTATATGGAGTGTGAGAGTTTACTGCCCCTGTACCAATATCTGAAGGGGTTGTTCCTCAAGTTCTGGTTGTATTTTAGCCCCACAATCCTGGTGTTCGGACACAAGGCAGGCAGTGGGGAGAGCCGAGTGGGAGGGGGGTCTTACCTGTCGGTTTGCTCCTGGGCCTGCCCAAGATGGCAATTCGCGGGTTCAGGCAGCGGGCGGTCGATGGTCAGGCTAGAGTCGGCTGCCTGCCCCTCTTTTGGGCCTACGTCCGTGCACGTGTGTCCCTGGAGAGGGAACACGCAGTGTCTACGGGGACTCTGGAGGCTTTCCGTGGGCGCTGGTCACCACGTGGGGTTGAATGTATTGTAAACAATGAATGTACTGTTGTACTATAATGTCTTTTTTTATATAGTGTAATTTTGATTATGTTTTGATGTGTTGTATTATATGATTGGGTCGAATAAAGTTTTTGAAAAGAAAAAGAAAAAAAGAGAGGGGGGAGAGTGGGAAGGGAGAGAGAGGGGAGAGAGAGAGGGGGGGGCAGAGGTGGGGGAGAGAGAGAGAGGGGAAAGAGAGCGGAGGAGAGAGAGGGGAGAAAGAGGGGGGAGAGAGGGGGAGAGGAGAGGGGTGAGAGAAGGGGGGAGAGAGAGAGAGGGGGAGAGGGGAGGAGAGAGAGAGGGGGGAGAGAGAGAGGGGGAGAGAGGGGGGAGAGGGAGGGCAGAGGGAGGGGGAGAGAGAGGGGGAGAGGGGAGGAGAGAGAGAGGGTGGAGAGAGAGAGGGGGAGAGAGAGAGTGGGGAGAGAGAGGGTGGAGAGAGAGAGGGGGACGGAGAGAAGGGGGGGGCGGAGTACTGGCATATGTAAACATAGAAACATAGAAACATAGAAATTAGGTGCAGCAGTAGGCCATTTGGCCCTTCGAGCCTGCACCGCCATTCAATATGATCATGGCTGATCATCCAACTCAGTATCCCGTACCTGCCTTCTCTCCATACCCTCTGATCCCCTTAGCCACAAGGGCCACATCTAACTCCCTCTTAAATATAGCCAATGAACTAGCCTCAACTACCCTCTGTGGCAGAGAGTTCCAGAGACCCACCACTCTCTGTGTGAAAAAATTCCTTCTCATCTCAGTCCTAAAGGATTTCCCCCTTATCCTTAAGCTGTGACCCCTTGTCCTGGACCTCCCCAACATCGGGAACAATCTTCCTGCATCTAGCCTGTCCAACCCCTTAAGAATCTTGTAAGTTTCTATAAGATCCCCTCTCAATCTCCTAAATTCTAGAGAGTATGAACCGAGTCTATGCAGTCTTTGTTCATAAGACAGTCCTGACATCCCAGGAATCAGTCTGGTGAACCTTCGCTGCACTCCCTCTATGGCAATAATGTCCTTCAATTTACCATTAGCGCGTCATTTTTTCGATAAGATGTGATTATACACACACATCCACATACAAGATCAGAGTTTTAATAGTTACTAGACCAAGTGGGACCCGTCGGGGCCCTTCCCCTCAATGCGTGGTTTAAGGGGGAGGGGGCGGCCTGCGGCGTCACACCCCCCCCACACATACACATTAACCACCCCGCTTGATATTATATTAATATTATTCATTGGCTCCTTTTACCCCATCCCTGCCCTATCCACTGATGAATAGCCCCCAACTCGCAGGCGTGTCTAGAGAGGGAGGGGGTAGAGAGAACAGGGTAGAGCGAGAGGTCAGAAACAGAGAGAGAGGGGCAGAGACAGAGAGCGAGAGAGAGGGGCAGAGACAGAGAGAGAGGGGCAGGGGCAGAGAAAGGGGGGCAGAGAAAGGGAGAGAGGGGCAGAGACAGAGAGAGAGGGGCAGAGAGAGAGAGGGGCAGAGACGGAGAGAGAGGGGGAGGGGAGTAGAGAGGGGGGAGAGGTGGGAGGGGGAGAGGGGGGCAGAGAGGGGGGGCAGAGAAGGGGGCAGAGAGTGGGGAGGGGAGGGAGAGAGGGGGCGAGAAAGGGGGGGAACAATAGACATAGACAATAGGTACAGGAGTAGGCCATTTGGCCCTTGGAGCTAGCACCACCATTCAATGTGATCATGGTTGATCATCCCCAATCAGTACCCTATTCCTGCCTTCTCCCCATATCCCTTGGCTGCTATTTTTAAGAGCCCTATCTAGTTCTCTCTTGAAAGCATCCAGTGAACCGGCCTCCAACGCCCTCTGAGGCAGAGAATTCCACAGATTCACCACTCTCTGTGAGAAAAAGTGCGTCTCTGTTCTAAATGTTCTTATTCTTAAACTGTGGCCCCTGGTTCTGGACTCCCCCAAAATCAGGAACATGTTTCCTGCCTCTAGTGTGTCCAAGCCCTTAACAATCTTATATGTTTGAATGAGATCCCCTCTCATCCTTCAAAACTCCAGGGTGTACAAGCCCAGCTGCTCCTTTCTCTCAGCATATGACAGTCCCAACATCCCGAGAATTAACCTTGTAAACCTACGCTGCACTCCCTCAATAGCAAGAATAGAGGGTGAGAGGGTGGAAGAGAGGGGGGGTGGAGAGGGGGGAAGAGAGGGTGTATAGAGGAGGTGGAGAGAGGGGGGAAATAGAGGGGGGAGAAGGGAAGAGGGGGGAGAGGGGGAGGGGGGGAGAGAGGGGAGGGTAGAGGCAGGGATGGGAGAGGAGGGGGAGAGGAGTGGAGGAGAGGAGTGGGGGAGAGGAGGAGAGGGGAGAGAGGAGGAGGGGGGAGAGGAGTAGAAGTGGGAAAGGAGGAGGGGGTAGAGGAGGGAGGGGAGCAGGGAGCAGTGGAGAGCTGTGGGCAGCAGGGAGGAGCGGGGAGGTGCGGCGGGGAGAGCGGGGACGTGCGGCGGGGAGCGGGGAGTGGCAGGGAGCGAGGAGCAGTGGGGAGCAGCGAGGGAGAGCGGGGGGGGAGCCTGGGTGAGCGGGGAGTAATGGGGAGGAGCGGGAGTTCAGCGGGGGGGGGGGGGGGGGGGGGCACTGACGTCACTCGCAGCGTGTGCAAGACCAAAGATCTTAGAGCGGAGTAAGACCAAACATCTTAGAGCGGAGTAAGAGCGCAGACTCATTGTGATGTCATCAGCAAAAGCCGCTCGTTTTTATTTTCTATGTTTTTTCAGATATTTGAACATTTTCATTAATAACTCAAGAAATAAAGCATTAATTTTTCAGATAAGGCATTTTGGACGTTTTGGAGGAAAATCTCTACCAGAATATGTAAAGATTTTACCATTAGAGCGTCATGGGGGGCAGAGAGGGAGCGGGAGGGGGGCAGAGAGGGAGGGGGGTAGAGTTTGAGGGGTTCTTGGTCCTCCAAAATATTCCAAATGGAATTTAAACTGGAGGTGGGCATCGTCACAGGGGAGGGATGGTTTCCGAAGGCAATAATCCCTCGCTCCCGGCTGTCGGCTGGCGGGTCGCGGCACCCAGCTCTCGGCTCTAGGCAGCAGGGCCCGAGTACTGGGGCGAGTGGTCACGGGGGGGGGGTGGGGGGGGGGGGGGGGGTGACGTCACTCACAGCGCGAGCAAGAAGACAGCGGCTTTTTTTTCAAAGTCTTTTCAGATTTTTGAACGTTTTCATTAATAACTGGAGAAATAAAGCATGAATTTTTCAGATAAGGTGATTTTGGACTTCACGGAAAAAATCTGTACTGGATTATGTAAAAAGTTTACCTTTAGCGGGTCGTTTTTTCGAGAAGATGTGATTATACACAATCAAATAAACACATACACACATCCAAGATCAGAGTTTTAATAATTGTATGATATAAATATAGATATAGATATAGATATCTTTACTTTTCTAGACACGCCCTCCCTGGATGTTCTTTGATAATCTGATTCAGCAAAAATAATACTGTTAGAGTAAACTTTAAATTGTGAGTATTCATCATCATACAGCAACAAGAAACAAAAATGCACAATTGTGAAGAGTTATTTTTTTCACAAAGCTTACAGTGCAATGCAATCAATAATGTAAGGTTGACTACCCTCATACAAAATAAAGTACTGGGCACAAAGTAATATGTATTTTGGAAAAAAAAACTAAAATCTTCAAATGAGGTGCAGATATGGAAACTTATTACAATGATTTGTAATGAAGTGGAAAATTACTAGGCTGGGTTAAAGGAGTTCAATTTATGAACTGCCATTATATAATTCAGGAAGATTGTGGTAATTACCCTGTGCATGGAACTGAAGCCACAGAATTAAAGTGCAACAGATGCAAGATACTTGAAAATGTGGAAAAGCAGAAGGAAGCAAAGTAATGGTTTTTCCTATTATTAAGACTCAAGCTTTGTGTCATGCCTGCAATTATCCAGTTACCCAAAGTAAAATTGTTTTGCCCATGGGTTAAAGTACATAAAGGCAATACAAGTTTCAAAAATCTGTTTTTTATTTTCTCTTTTGTGTAACAACCATAATGTCATTAAAATTCCATTTACTCCAGTTTGGAAAGAGTAAGGATCAGTACTTGCTGTTTTTGACACATTTGGAACATATTATCATCACTTCTAGCATTTGAATACTGGAATGCATGGCACTCAGTGCCGTTGAAATATAAAGTGAGAGGTTATATGCACTGCCAAAAATCATAGCTATAGAATACTTTTTTCCATTCAAGTTAATTAACTTTGTGAACCGACATCTGAATTGCAGTGAACCATCTATTTAAAATGATTACTCAAAAACTGCAGTTATGCAATGGGAGGCAAATGCTAAAGTTTAACTTAGGTTACTAAAATTTTTCATCCAACTTTCATTCTTATTCTCATAAACTTTAATATTCTGGTGCTGCCTTACCCAAACATTGGGTCATAAAGTAACTGGTTATTGCGGCAATTTTTTTTTTTAAGTGGAGGCAAAAAGTAATAATATTACAAGGTGCCACACCATGTTCTAAGGATGCCTTCAAAATGTCCAATGTTGCCCTTGGAGATATAAGAGACTGGGGATGCTGGAATCTAGAGCAATAAACAAAATGCTAGAGGAACTCATCGGATCAATAAACAATAGACAATATACAATAGACAATAGGTGCAGGAGTAGGCCATTCAGCCCCTCGAGCTAGTACCGCCATTCAATATGATCATGGCTGATCATCCACAATCAGTACCCCATTCCTGCCTTCTCCCCAAATCCCCTGATGCCGCTATCTTTAAGAGCCCTATCTAGAAAGTCCTGTCTTGAAAGTATACAGAGAACTAGCTTCCACCGCCCTCTTAGGCAGAGAATTCCACAGACTCACAAATCTCTCTGTGAAAAAGTTTCCTCATCTCCGTTCTGGAATTCTCTGCCACAGAAGATAGTTTTTTTTTTGAATTGAATGCCTTTATTGTCATTCAGACCTTTCGGTCTGAACGAAATTTCGTGCCTGCAGTCATACATATATAAAAATAATACCATACAATAAACACAAAGTTAACATCCACCACAGTGAGTTCACCAAACACCTCCTCACTGTGGTGGAAGGCAAAAGTCTTAGAGTCTCTGTCTTCTCCCTCCTTATTCTCCCTCTGCACTGAGGAGATCCAGGCCGCCGCCACCGCTGTCGCCGGAACGCCGGAACACCGCCACAGGGCCCGCCGCTGGAACGTCGCTGGAGCACCGCAGCTCCCGAAAACCAGGCTGCCGCTGGAGCACCGCAGCTCCCGACACCCTTGGCGCCGCTGGAGCACCGCAGCTCCCGAAACCCAGGCCGCCGCTGGAGCACCGCAGCTCCCGAAACCCAGGCCGCCGCTGGAGCACCGCAGCTCCCGAAACCCAGGTCGCCGCTGGAGCACCGCAGCTCCCGAAACCCAGGCCGCCGCTGGAGCACCGCAGCTCCCGAAACCCAGGCCGCCGCTGGAGCACCGCAGCTCCCGAAACCCAGGCCGCCGCTGGAGCACCGCAGCTCAGAGGGAGCCAGGCCGCCGCTGGAGCACCGCAGCTCCCGAAACCCAGGTCGCCGCTGGAGCACCGCAGCTCCCGAAAACTAGGTCGCCGCCGGAAGTCAGGTTGCCGCTGAAGCTCTGAAGGCCGTGCCGCCGCCGCTGGAAGCTGGAAGGCCGTCACCAGGGCCTCAGCACAGACGGAGATGGTGTCGGGGGACACGACAGGAAAAGTCGCATCCCCCCGAAGGGAGAGACTAAAACCCCGTTTCTCCCCCCCTCCACACACACATACACAACCCAACAAACCAAAAATAAACGCCAAAAACAGGGACGAGGACAAAAATAAAATAAAAGACAGACGGACTGCAGGTGAGCCGCAGCTGCCAAGCAGCGCCGCCACTTCCGGACAGTTGAGGCCAGTTCATTGGCTATATTTAAGAGGGAGTTAGATGTGGCCCTTGTGGCTAAGGGGATCAGGGGGTATGGAGAGAAGGGAGGTACGGGATACTGAGTTGGATATCAGCTATGATCATATTGAATGGCGGTGCAGGCTCGAAGGGCCGAATGGCCTACTCCTGCACCTATTTTCTATGTTTCTATGTTTCTAAATGGCTTACCCATTATTCTTAAACTGTGACCCCTGCTTCTGGACTCCCCCAACATCGGGAACATGTTTCCTGCCTCTGGCAGGTCCAAACGGTTAATAATCTTATATGTTTTAATAAGATACCCTCTCCTCCTTCTAAATTCCAGAGTATAGAAGCCCAGTCACTTTATTCTCTCAGCATATGGCAGTCCCGCCATCCTGGGAATTAACCTTGTCAACCTACGCTGCACTCCCTCAATAGAAAGAATGTCCTTCTTCAAATTTGGAGACCAGAACTGCACACAATACTCCAGGTGTGGTCTCATTTGGGCCCTGTACAATTGCAGAAGGATCTCTTTGCTCCTAAACTCAACTTCTCTTGTTATGAAGGCCAACATGCCATTCGCTTTCTTCACTGCCTGCTGTACTTTCATTGACTGATGAATAAGGACCCTCAGATCCTGTTGTACTTCCCCTTTTCCCAACTTGACACCATTTAGATAATAATCTGCCTTCCTGTTTTTGCGACCAAAGTGGATAAACTCACATTTATCCACATTAATGTGCATCTGCCATGCATCTGCCCACTCCAAGTCACCCTGCATTCTCATAGCATCCTCCTCACAGTTCACATTGTCACCCGGCTTTGTGTCATCTGAAAATTTGCTAATGTTACTTTGAATCCCTTCATCAAAATCACTGATGTATATTGTAAATAGGTGCTATCCCAGCACCGAGCCTTGTGATACCCCACTAGTCACTGCCTGCAATTCTGAAAGGGACCCGTTAATCCCTACTCTTTGTTTCCTGTCTGCCAACCAATTTTCTATCCATGTCAGCCCTCTACCCCCAATACCATGTGCCCTAATTTTGCCCACTAATTTCCTATGTGGGACCTTATCAAATGCTTTCTGGAAGTCCAGGTACACTACATCCACTGACTCTCCCTTGTCCATTTTCCTCATCCTCAAAAATTCCAGAGGTTTAGTCAAGCATGATTTCCCCTTCGTAAATCCATGCTGACTCGGACCGATCCTGTTACATCTATCCAAAATGTGTGGCTATTTAATCTTTTATGATTGACTCCAGCATCTTCCCCACCACCTATGTCAGGCTAACTGTTCTATAATTCCTTGTTTCCTCTCTCCCGCCTTTCTTAAAAAGTGGGATAACATTAGCTACCTAACTAATTTTTTCCTCTTTACATGCTTAAAGAAGCTTTTACTATCCTCCTTTATAGTCTCGGCTAGCTTTCCTTCGTACCCCATCTTTTCACCCCGTATTGCTTTTTTAGTTACTTTCTGTTGCTCTTTAAACGTTATCCAATCCTCTGGCTTCCCGCTGATCTTTGCGAGTTTGTACTTCTCTTATATTTTTATACTGTCCGCCCCAGTCGCCCCTTTCTCCCTTTGGAATCTTTCTTCCTCTTTGGAATTAACTGATCCTGCACCATCTGGATTATTCCCAGAAATACTGCCATTGTTGTTCCACTGTCATCCCTGCTAGGGTATCTTTCTAGTCAACCTTGGCCAGCTCTTCCCTCATGGCTCCATAGTCCCCTTTATTCAACTGTAATACTGACACCTCCGATTTACCCTTCTCCCTCGCAGATTGTAGATTAAAACTTATCATATTATGGTCACTACCTCCTAAAGTATCTTTAACCTCAAGTTCCCTTATCAAATCTGGTTCATTACACAACACTAAATCCAGAATTGCCTTCTCCCTGGTAGGCTCCAGTACAAGCTGCTCTTAGAATCCATCAAGAAGGCACTCCACAAACTGATTTTCCCAGTCTACCTGCATGTAGAAATCTTCCATAACAATCGTAGCATTACGTTCGCTACATGCAATTTTAACTCCTGATTCATCATGCACCCTATATCCAGGCTACTGTTTAGGGGCCTGTAGATAAGTCCCATTAGGGTATTTTCACCCTTACAGTTCCCTAGTTCTATCCATGCTGACTCCACCTCTCCTGTTCCAAAGTCACCCCTTGCAAGGGACTGAATTTTATTCCTGGCCAACAGAGCTACCCCACCCTCTCTGCCCACTTGTCTGTCTTTTTGACAGGAAGTATACTCTTGAATATTCAGTTCCCAGCCCTGGCCCTCTTGCAGCCGTGTCTCTGTAATTCCCACAACATCATACTTGCCAATTTCTAACTGAGCCTCAAGCTTGTCCACATTATTTCTTATACTTTGCACATTCATATACAAGATTTAGACTTTGGTATTCACCTCCCCTGTCACACCGCTCACAATTGGCCCTGACCTTACTTTCTTATCCCTTCTCGAACTTTTCTTTCCATTTATTCGGAAGTCTTTTGTAACTTTTCCTGTGCTCAATTTCCCTTTAACTCCATCTTTATTCTTCCAATTTGTCAATCCCTACCCCCCACTATCAAATAGCATCTGCAGAGGAAAATGGACAGTCAATATATAGGTATGTTACAAAACTTAAATTTAGTGGCGCTGCAGTTCTGTCACTCCCGTGTGCGTGACTTTGGCGCCTTTGAGAGGGGGGTGGGTTTAAAATGTCGTTTTTCTCCAGACCATTCAAATCGATTAATCTCAGGGGATTTAGTTGCTGAAGAGAAATCGCTGCGACATTTGTTTTATGGAGGTATTTTTGAACTACGCTGAATAATGTATTAGCATGAGTAATTTAAAAATCATTTCTAAAGCCGTGAACGCCGACAACGGGACGGATCGTACGTAGGGGACAAAAGAAGGTACACAGTTTATGTTTACATAAAAACGTGCTTCTTGGGAAGCCTTTAATCAAAATTTCATGTTGCGAAAAGGTGTTACAATTTCATGTTCCTGCCGACTGGGGTTAAATTCACCGCAAACCGCAACGTTCAAAACGATCGCGTTCCACAAAAACCCACTCGCAAGTTGATTTAAATGGCCATTAATTTACGGGAATTAAACACTAAATTCCTTCAATTTGGCCTATAAATTCATGACAATGAGATTTAAAAATCACGTTATATTGTGAATTCTTGTGTGAATGTTATTTGGACACTTTAAATGTTAACCTTTTCTTAAGAAAAGGATAGATGGTTAGATCTAGTAATTGAATTTTGTAATTAGCTACAATTAGGTAACTAACTAATTATATGCTTTAATTTCAGATCATCCAAGTAAGATTGTTTCACATTTGTTTCAGAATGCTTCAATCTATAATAACTGAAAATATCACTCAGTTCTCTTAATTTTTAAGAACGTTATGGGCTTTTGACTGTCCTTGATCACAGCTTTTGTGTTAAGTAAATGGAAAAGCAATAGGGAACAAGATGCTAATTTCTGAGTATGAAAATTGCCATAACTTTGTTAATACTGAAGATATGAAAGTGAATTAGGTGTCAAATTAAACTTTGTTTTATGCTTTATCTGATAAATTTACATAACGTTTAAATTGCAGACTTGACTTTATAAATCTCAAAATTTTGTAAAATTGCTACAATATAGTTCGGGTATCTGAAGCAGGGTCTCGACCTGAAACTTCACCCATTCCTTCTGAAGAAAGATCTCGACTCGAAACATCACCCATTCCTTCTATCCAGAGATGCTGTTGAGTTACTCCAGCATTTTGTGTCTATCGTTGGTGTAAACCAGCATCTGCATGAAATAAAGAGGTCCTTCTGAAGTTGTACAGAGCCCTAGTGAGACCACACCTGGAGTATTGTGTGCAGTTGTGGTCCCCTAATTTGAGGAAGGACATTCTTGCTATTGAGGGAGTGCAGCGTAGGTTTACAAGGTTAATTCCCAGGATGGCGGGACTGTCATATGCTGAGAGAATGGAGCAGCTGGGCTTGTACACTCTGGAGTTTAGAAGGATGAGAGGGGATCTCATTGAAACATATAAGATTGTTAAGGGCTTGGACACGCTAGAGGCAGGAAACATGTTCCCGAAGTTGGGGGACTCCAGAACCAGGGGACATAGTTTAAGAATAAGGAGTAAGCCAGTTAGAATGGAGATGAGGAAACACTTTTTCTAACAGAGAGTGGTGAGTCTGTGGAATTCTCTGTCTCAGAGGGTGGTGGAGGCAGTTTCTCTGGATGCTTTCAAGAGAGAGCTAGATAGGGGTCTTAAAAATAGCGGAGTCAGGGATATGGGGAGAAGGCAGGAACAGGGTACTGATTTGGGTTGATCAGCCATGATCGCATTAAATGGCGGTGCTGGCTCGAAGGGCCGAATGGCCTACTCCTGCACCTATTGTCTGTTGTCTATTGTCTATTGCAGTACCTTCCTGCACATTTCAGGTAAGACCTTTTTTCAGAATCCCCATAATTCGGATTGAAGAAGTGCCCCGACCCAAAATGTCATCTACATAATTTTCAGCTGGCTGTTTAAATAGGAAATAGTCCCTTTGCTAAGATCCTCCTATATACCTCCTTCAGCTGATGAATCCATGTTTCTCCATGTTGAAAAATTAATTAGAAGAAGCACTGCAAATAGCAAAGGATCAAGTATATTCTGGGTGAAGGCTTTCAATGTTTATCATCAAGGGAGGTTGAGTGGCTCCAGCCCTGACTGAGCGAGTCAAAGCCTGAAGGGTGTAGCTACCAGACTGTGGAGGGAACCAAATTGAGGGACAAACCAAAGTGACTTGGTGCTCCTCAATCTACCTGTGGCAACTGTGACATGGCCATGGCAACCATGGAAGAAGTGACAACTGCAAATGCAATTGCGATGTGGCACTACCATCATGCTAAGTGGGATAGGCTCAGAGCACATCTCGTAGCTTGAAACTAGATATCCATCAGTTGTTGTGTACCCTAAAGAGCAGCAGAAAAATATCACACCACCGCTATCTGTAATCTCATCTCCCACACTCCAACATTACTATCAGACCAGTGTGTCAACCTTTGTTCAATGAGAGGTGCTGAAGGAGCTGCATCAGGCACAGCTATAATTAGGCACCAATCTGGCAAAGCTGCTAGACAGGGCAATAGATAGAGGTAAAAGATCTCACAACCAATGGATCACATGAAACATTTGTAGTTATGCCACATCTGATTGGGATTAATGATGGTTAATTAAACCACTGACAGATGGAGAAGGCTCCAGAAACATCCCCATCCTCAATGATATTTTCTCACCAATTACTTTCCCATTGACCCAAAGTTTACGTGTCACAGTGACTACTCCGCTCCAAACATCATCATACCCATGATCGTAATGTGGACCAAAGCTGAATTCAAGGTGAAAAGTGAGAACAAATGACATCAGGCAGCACTTGACCAAAGGTGAAATGAAATAGCACTGGCAATAAACCCCTCCCTTCACCACCTCCAGTTTAAATTCCAGTTTGAATATTTTGGAGGACCAAGTAACCAAGAACCAAGAAAACTGAAATCAGTCATATTCAAATGGAAAACACTTCCACAGTTGAACTCATTACTTGCATTGTAGAAAATGAATGTGGTTAGTGGAGGTCAGTAACATCAAGATTGTTTAGCAATATTCCCTACTTGCCTGGCTGTGTGCAACTCCAACAACTCTCAGGGAGCTAGAAATATCTGGGACATACACCATCCACCACTGTAAATATTCACTCCTTTCACCACCGGTACATGGTTTACCATCTACAAGGTACATTGTGGTTCCTCTCCAAGGCAACTCTAACAACCACTCCCAAACCTATAATCAATCCCAAGCATAAAAATGGACAAGGGCAACTGAAGCAGTGGAAGTCCACCACCTGTAGGTTGTCATCAGGTGACGTAAGTTGTCGCCGGTGCTGACTTTGGTGAATTCCATTGGCGACTACCTACAATAACCTAGGTCAACCAGCGACAGGTACCGACGACTGAATTGACTTACCTTGTCGTAGGTTGTTGTAGGCATGTAAGTGGATGTCCTAATGCATCGCCAGTTGTCGGTAGCTTGCCTTGTTTGACATCGACTAGGTGGTAGGTTGTTGTAGACATTGTCGTAGGGGGTCCAGTTGCTGTTTTTTTGAGGACCTGCTACGACTATGACAGTCGCCGCAGTCGCTGAAAAAAATTGCTGAAGTGGGACAGGCCCATTACATTCAACGGCGTGAACCACGGACCCACAGATATTAATTCTAATACTGTCGTTGAAATCATGTAATTTAAATTCCAATAATTAAATAAATCTGGAATAAAATGCTAGCATGATGTCTATGGAACTGCTGGACTGGTGTAAAGATCCATCTTGTTCACTGATGTCCTACAGGAAATCTGCTTTTCTAATCCAGTCTGACCTGTGCTCGTTAAATTTGACTCTTAATTGCCTCATCAGTTCATGAATGATTTGGGATTTTTAGTAAAAGCTGACCTTGCCATTGATATCCACATCCTGTGAATGAATGATTAATACAATTTCTTAATGAGCTTGGAGTACCATGTAAAGTAGCTATTGAAAATCTTGGCAAATCCTATTACTACTGAGAGTGCAACTGCAAATTAGTGAAAAAATAACAGTCTTCTAAGAAGCCAAAAGCAGAGCAAGTGTTTATTTCTTCCAACTACCAATATCTGTAATATTAAGCAAAGTATCAGGGCAAAAATTGGCACCAAACCTTTTGTTTGGAATCATATTGTTTGGGGACAATTTTAACGAGTGCAAATAACAACGAATGGTCTAGATAAGATTAAATATTTATTTTAAATAGATTTTATTTTCCATCATTTTTAAACATGAGAAAGGCATTAACAAGTGAACATTGCAGGAATAAATGACATTTGCATCTGTCTTTGCTACAGGGCGGCACAGTGGTGCAGCAGAAGAGTTGCTGCTTTACAACGTCAGAGACACAGGTTCGATCCTGACAATGGGTACTGTCTGTACCGAGTTTGTACATTCTCCCCATGACCTGTGTGGGTTTTCTCTAGGGGGTCCGGTTTTCTCGCACATACCAACGACATACAGGTTTGTAGGTTGATTGGCTTGGTAAAATTGTAAATTGACCCTAGTGTGTGTAGGATAATTGTACCATGGTAGGATAAATGTTGGTTTGTGGGGATCGCTGGTCAGCATGGACTCGGTGTCCAATGACAGTGAAGAATTTGGTCACTAATACCACAAAGGTGGTGCTGCAGAATTTTGACTGGACCATGTTAAGTCTGGTCACTGTCCAGACTCAATACTGCTGTATCCATCTTGCCCGCTTGGCCTTTTGGCTAAGATCAAGTGTAGTATCTGTTCTTATCAGTCAAGGACGTGGATCGCGGATCTAGGACCAATCAAAATTGGAGGTCACGTTGGTGACCAGGAGTCTGTCAGTTGCTGGCTTAGAGGTGGATCCATGCTGGTTGGATAACCAACCTAACACCTCATCCAGTCAGAATGGCAGCAGCAAATGGAGTGGGAGGACAGGGAATACCCTGCAAGTGAGCGTGAAGGACCTCAGCGAGGGGATTCCCTTCTCACAGGACCTGTTCGTCAGGAAGGTCTTGCTGGAGGCCTGCAAATTTGAGGCCAAGGACATTTACTGTCTCCAGGACTTCCCTGGTAACGGAGACTTTGATGTCACTTTTAAGTATCCAACGAGATGTCAGAAGCTGATGCAAGACTTCCGGGAGAAGGGGAACAAAGCTCCGCTGACGTGCTGAAGGTGCAGCCGCTCTTCACCCTCCCCACCCAGAAGGAACGGATGATCTCGGTGCACATGTTTAACCCACATGTGCATGTTGTGGATGTCCTCACCTTCCTTGCTCGTTATGTCGAGGGAACAGGGAACAGTGCGGATGTGAAGGACTTGTTCGGGATCTCAACGAGCAAGCGGCAAGTGACGGTGAAGCTGAGGGTGGACGGGAAGGGAGCCATCATCCACCCTCCCTCGGTGTTTGCTATCGGAGGGAACCATGATTACATGACTTACGCAGACAATCCAGGGTATGCAGGAAATGCAACAAGCCTGGGCACATGGCGGCCCAATGCACTGCATTTGTCTGCAAGAACTGCAAGCTGGAAGGCCACAAGTCAAAGAACTGCCAACTGAGCAAGAACTGCAACCTGTGTGGGGAGGCAGTCACCTCTACAGGGCCAGCACCTACGCACAGGCGATAAGAGGGGCTGTTGCCAACTAGGGTTGCCAACTGTCTTGTATTAACCGGGACATCACATATGTTCGGCTAAATTGGTTTGTCCCATACGGGACTGCCCTTGTCCCATTTTTGACTGTTACTACTCGCGTTGAGGGGACTATCGGGTAGGAGCGCTGGATCAGGCCCCACCTCACCAGTCCCGACGTAGTGCAGACCATGGAGTGCAACAGCAGTGCCTCGCCCGTGGCCCCGTCGGTCGGCAGCCCGGCCAGCTGCCTGATCTTCGGACCTTCGCTTACCGCCGACACCACCAATGCTCCTTCTCGTGGCCAATCGTTATTTCATGAGTTGGATGGGGTACCGGACTTTGCACGCGACGTGGCGCCCAGGCTAAAACTCATCAGCTGGACCGCTGGCTGGGCTTTGTGTGTAGTACAACACCTGGGCCAACTCATCATTCACCCAGCCACGGCCGAGTTGGTCAACGAATTGCCGTTGAGAATTTGTCCCTTATTTTGACCTTATATCCCTCATTTGGGAGTGAGGAAGTTGGCAACTGTATTGCCAACACCCCAAGAGTCCTCCCACAGACCAACGCCAGCAACCTTTCCTCGTTAGACAATGAGGCGACATCGAGGACCCGATGATGGAGGCAGAGGAAAAAACGGGTGAAGAGATCGGAAAGGGAAAGGATATGCCTGTTGTCCCCCAGATCTGGGAGACCGGGACAGTGCAGCAGCCAATGGGCCCCAGCTCCGGGAGACCAGGAGCAGTGCAATGGCCAATGAGCTCCAGCTCCGGGAGACCGGAAGCAATGAATCAGCCACCGTACCACAGCTACAGGAGGGAGGGGGCAGTGCACCCAGAAGAGGGTGGAACCAGGAGGGTTCCTCCGATAACAACTCCAGCTATGCCAGAGGAGACGCCCCTCCTTGATGATGCCAGCACCCAGTACCTGAGCCCAAAAACGGTGCTGCAATTCACCAAAGTGGTGTGCATAAGAGGACAGGATGACGGTCAGTGACTTTTTAAGGACAATGGAACTAAAACTGCGCAATGTGTAAATGCCTTGCAGTACCTGGCGGATGTGACTTTTCTGCAGGAGTGCGGGCTGCCACTTCTCCACAGCTTTCGGAGGTGGTGGCAATGGTGGCCCCAAGGACTGTTGGTATGGTCTGGGGGCAATGACTGTCGCGCTTCCGGTCTGTGGATCTTGCTGCGGGGAGGGAGCTTCGCCATCACTCAGGTCAGGGAGGTGGTTGGGGGGGGCGTCTCCTGGTATAGCAGGGGTTCCCAACCTTTTTCATCCCATTTACCCCTGGCAACTTTAATAGCACATAACAATGTTATTCACTTATTTATAAACAACTAATGATGAACAGATACCGGTATACCAGAACCAATCAGTCAGTCAATGAGATAGGTACAAATCCAGAATCAACGAATTTACCCCCTGGGTAGGTGAAATTTACCCCTGATGGTAAATTTACCCCAGGTTGGGAACCCTTGATGTATAGCCTCCGTGAATGTGTGATGGAGTCTTGTAAGGATCATGTATTGGATACATTTATTTCTCGAATAAAGTATATTTTGAAATTTAAAAAAAGTTTGTACCCTTGTTGAATAATATCATCATCTGTACCCAATATGCATCCCATAAGGTAGATCTGTTTGCAAGATGTTTGTAGCCCCCAGGCAATGCACCCATTCATGGAAAGCTCTCACTGCCTTTGACACCACCGTCAAAGGAACTTCCTTTTTTCTCCAAACTCTTTGATTATCGGGCACATTTCAAAACTGTTCACAATGATTTAGATAATAAAAGAAAACAGATTCAAATATTTAAAAAAATAAAATAAATGAATTTTCTGACGAATAAAATGTCAACAAACAATTAAAAGCTCTAAGTAAAGTAATTTGAACATTATAACTGACGCACTAACAGAGGCAAAATGTTTAATTAATACTATTCTCACTCATACATATCTTTCTCCACTGAGTTGACAACCCTATTTAAATGGATTGTATCCCAGCCACAGCACAATTTGAGAGGCCACATATAACCTGCACCTGGCTCTTCTGCCTAGCATGTCAGACATTGCTACTGTGCACAATTTTGAGTCCTGAATTGGAGTGGGAGCTCAGAGTTTGGTCATGTCAGCACACAAGTGGGATGCAAACTGATCTGTGAACAGTTGCCAGCTTCCAGTCACCTCAGTTGGCCTATTTGGGGAGCTAAATCCAGGCATCACCTTTGATCTAAAATAAATAACTACTCTAATGGCAGAAGTCCTAGTGTTAATTTTCCAATATCTCTAAGTGTATGAAATAGGCTGATCAGGTTAGAAGGTAGTCATGTAACACTAACATTCAAGAGAGAGGGAAATAGTTAAAGGCCAGTTATAAATAGAGTTATATTGAAGATCTGTAATAAGCTGTTGAAAAATCTTAACATAATTAAGGATACTAGTGGCACAGCCATTAAAATCACTACCTCACAGGGCCAGTGAGCTACATTCAATGCTGGCCTGTGCTGTGTCTGTAAAGTTTGCACGTTCTCCCTGTGACCACATGAGTATCCTCCTTCCCAAAGACATAAGATTTAGTAGGTCAATTGGCCATTGTAAGTCATCCCTACCATGTAGGTGAGTGTAGGATTGATGTATATTGGTGTTTGATGTGGACTTGGTGGGCCAAAAGTTCTTTTTATGTGCTGTATGGCTCTGTGACTATGAATTTATTTATACTCTAGGTATATATACAATTCCCATCCTTTATCCTCTAATGGTTCTGCCTTCTCCCTAGTTACCCTCCTGTTTTAATGTAGGTTTGGGATTCTCTTTAATTGGATTTGCCAATTACATTTCTTGGCCCCTTCGGGCCATCCTAATTGCCCACTTAAGTTATTGCCTTATGTTCCTAGAAGTCCCTCTTAAACCTTCCTTTTTGCTTTTGACCAAATTTATTAGCTCTTTGGCCATCCAATGTTCCCTTACTTTGCCATCCTTATCCCACCTCCTAACTGAAACATGCGAGGATCATGACAGAAGCCTCCTCGTGGCGATCCCTGGAAGCGACAAAGCGATGCACTCTGTGACCTGTCGGGCGACAATTCTATCAACATGTTGGACAATGACAGAAACCAATGGCGAGCTACATCGTCTGACACACGAGCGAACGATCTGAAACATGCCTGTCCTGACTATTGATCAACAGGCCTTTAAACAAATCCAGAGTTCAAGAAATTGGATCACTACTAATTTCTCAAGAACAAATAGGGATGGACAATAAATACTGGCTTTGCAGCAGTGTCTATAATCTGAATATGAATTTAAAAGTGGAAATAGAATGTGATATAGAATGTGACAGATTGATAAAAGTGATACAGGATTTAAGAAGGGTTATGAGAGAAGGTGACAAGGGAATAACAGGAAATAATAGTTAAGGACAAGTAAATGTTCAGAAGGCGTGAACAATGTATTTAATGGATACTTTGATTCTGTCTTTATAAGGCAAGGTAAAGATACTTTGCTTGGTGGAGGTGTTACTGTGGATAAAAACTGATAATGAGAGGGTCTGACAACAATTTAGAAAACAGTGCGGCTGCTGGACAGCAAGAGGATAGGAAAGGTTTAATAAAAGGGTGAGAGATAGATCTGGCAAGACCTGTGCTTAAAGCCTACAAGCTGAGAATCAGTGGAGACCTTGTCAAGGGCAAAATTAATGCCCACTCAGAGCAACAAGGGTTTGAAAAGGACTGTCAGCACAGATTTGTTCATAATAAATCAAGCCTGCATAACCTGATTAGGTTCTTGATGATGTAGGAACATGATGAAGTTATTGTACTGGATGTTTTGAACAGACTTTCAAAACTTTGATGAATTACCACACAGTTGACATATTCAAAATAAGAAAGCTTGGTGGTACAAACTTGGCCAAGAGAAGGAAGAGGAGGACAGGTGGTAAATGGATGCTTGTACAATCTATATCACTAAAAGTCTCATCTTGACCACTTCCTGTCTGCACTGTATATTGATTTTAGAAAAAATTCTACCCTATATCGCTACGATTTTTGGCCATCTTACTCACAGTCCTCCTCCGCTGAGGCAGCCCCGAGGATTTTTCCGATCGATTAAAAAAGAAGTTACGAGTGTTTAAAAAATCTTGAGATCAGCTGATTGGTCCTCTCGCATGTCAATCACCATGATGAAGGTAACGCCCCTTCTGGGGTGGGGTAGGGGGGCAGGACCATAAAACCCCGGATGCCTGAACGTGAGTCAGTCACTCTGGAAGATCGCGAGGGAGAGGCCACAATTGTGATTCTAAGCTGTGAATCAAGTGAACTGTGAGTCTGCAATGTATTGCAATAAATGATTTGTTAGCCCTTAAGACAAAGCAATGAGTTGTTTGGCCTGCCCTGTGCTTGAGACTGCAGTGCAAAATGGAAATGAAATGACAATGCCATGAGTTGTTTGGCCTGCCTGCTTGAGACTGAAGCACAGGGCAGGCCAAAGATGATAGGGCAAAAGGGGAGAGTTGCTGACCAGTGGAGGTGCGCTAAGGGTGTTTGGATCCCGAAAGAGGAAAACTCAAAGAAAACGGTCAATCTCACTGCTGAGCGTCAAAGGAAAGGTGTTTTTCAGCATTGTCTCCCGAAGATTAACTGAGTTTCTCCTCAAAAACAGCTACATCGATTCCTCAGTGCAGAAGGGTGGGATTCCGGGAGTTCCCGGCTGCTTGGAGCACACTGGAGTAGTCACGCAGCTCATTAGAGAAGCCCATGAAAACAGAGGCAACCTAGTTGTTCTGTGGTTGGACCTGGCCAATGCCTATGGGTCGATACCGCACAAACTGATTGAGCTTGCACTACATCGACACCATGTTCCCAGCAAGATCAAGGTCCTGACCCTGGATTATTACCATAATTTCAGGCTGAGGGTGACTTCTGGGTCAGAACTATCAGACTGGCATCGGCTTGGAAAAGGAATAATAACAGGTTTCACCATTTCTGTTATTCTTTTTGCTCTTGCCATGAACATGGTGGCCAAGTCAGCCGAGGTTGAATGCAGAGGCCCCCTAACCTCGTCTGGTGTATGACAGCCCCAAATAAGAGCTTTTATGGATGACCTTACCATCACCACAACATCGGTCCCAGGAAGTAGGTGGATCCTACAAGGTCTTGAGAAACTTATCACCTGGGGAAGGATGAGTTTCAAGCCAACAAAGTCAAGGTCCATGATGCTGAAGAAGGGGAAGGTGACTGACAAATTCCACTTTTTACTCTCCGGAACTGCCATTACCTCCATCACAGAGCAACCTGTCAAGAGTTTGGGGAAACTTTTTAACGCAACTCTGAAAGACTCTGCCGCCATTCAAAAGTCCATCGAAGACCTTGAAGCCTGGCTCACCAAAGTTGACAAGTCAGGTCTGCCTGGCAGATTCAAGGCCTGAACCTATCAGCATTCCATCCTGCCCTGAGTCCTGTGGCCTCTGCTGGTTTATGCTGTTCCATTGACCACAGTTGAGTCCCTCGAAAGAATGATCAGTGGCTTTCTCCGCAGGTGGCTTGGCCTTCCCCGCAGCCTCAACAGTGCAGCACAGTATGAGAACAGTAACATCTTGCAATCCCCATTCAGTGGCATCACGGAAGAGTTTATGGTGGCACGAACAAGAGAAGCTCTGCAGTACAGGACTCCAGACACCAGAATGTGTAATCGGCTGACAGCGAGGTGAGAACAGGGAGGAAATGGGGGGCGGAGAAACAGTGGAGGTGGCAGAGTCACGCCAAAGGCAAAATGCATTGGTGGGAGTCATGGCAACTGGCAGAGTGGGTTTGGGACACTTCCCTAAGACAACGGTTGGCAAGGCCCAGGGCAAGGAGAGACACCATCTAATCCAGGAAGAGGTCTGAGCTGTTGTGGAGGAAGAATGTGTGAGCAGGACGGTGGGGCTCAGGCAGCAGAAAGCGTGGACAAGGTGGGAGAGCATACCGCAGCGCGGGATTACCTGGTCAAACATCATGCAGGCAGACTTTCAGCATGTCCGGTTCCTTGTCCAGGCTGTCTATGATGCCCTACCAAGCCCAGCAAGCCTCCACGTCTGGGGCAAGAGCGAGACATCTTTCTCGCTCACTTTCTTCTGGAAGAGGATCATTAGAACATCTCCTCAGCAGCTGCCCAAAGTCCCTTGGGGAAGGTCGCTATTCGTAGTGCCATGAACAGGTGCTGAAGGTGGTTGCTGAGAGCATAGCCACTGCCATCGGTAACAGCAAACACCACCGCGCCCCAAAGAAATCAATCACTTTTGTCAAAGCTGGAGAGAAGCCTCAACCACAACCAAAAACAAGGATGGGCCTCCTCTACACAGCCACTGTCTGGCAGCTAAACGTCAATCTGGGCAAACAGCTAAAATTTCCACAGTACATCACAGCAACATCACTCTGGCCAGACATGATCATCACCTCTGAAGTGATAGAACAGCTGATCATTCTGGATCTGACAATGCCTTGGGAAGAGCTTATTGAAGAGGCTAATGAGAGGAAACGCGCAAAGTACCTGGTGGTGGAGTTGTGGTGGAGTTGTGCCAGGCCAGCGGCTGGAAGACATAGAAGTGGGCTGTAGAGGCTTTGCAGGACGCTCACTCTACAAAGTTCTCAACCAGTTGGGGCTGGCAAAGAAGAGAGACATTCAATCCGCAAGCGAAGCCACAGAGAAAGCCACTAGGTGGCTTTGGATTAAGAGGGCTGATCCATGGGCGGTTGCTGCTGGGACGCAAGCCGGGGCTTGATCAACCCGGCTGGGTCGCCTGGGCGAGGGTGTCTAATGTTGTGAGACCCGAAACACCCGATGAGCCCAGGTCACATCACTGAGGATGCGTCCCAGCGCATCTAGAAGATGTATCTTTCACACAAATGACAATGCCATGAGTTGTTTGGCCTGCCCTGTGCTTGAGACTGCAATGTAAAATGGAAATGAAATGACGATGCCATGAGTTGTTTGGCCTGCCCTATGCTTGAGACTGCAATGCGAAATGGAAATGAAATGACAATGCCATGAGTTGCTTGGCCTGCCCTGTGCTTGAGACTGCAATGCAAAAAGGAAATGAAATGACAATGCCATGAGTTGTTAGGCCTGCCCTGTGCATGAAAGGGCAATGCGAAATGGAAATGAAATGACAATGCCATGAGTTGTTTGGCATGCCCTGTGCTTGAGACTGCAATGCGAAATGGAAATGGTAATTAAATGAAATTAGTTGTTTAGCCTGCCCCGTACTTGAAATGGAAATGGAAATGAAATGAAATGAGTTGTTTGGCCTGCCTGAAACCACTAATTTCAGCCTACAAGGCCCCTATTAGCTGAGAAACCAGTCCCTTTTGCCCAAAATGCCAGTATTAGCCCAGGAGGCGCATTTTGGACCAAAAGGCCAGAAAAAGTGTCTTTCATTGAGATTTTCATTGAGATTTCACTTAGATCAGGCCTTTACTAGCCCAGGACGTGTCCCTTTGGCCCATCAGTAAGTATTCCTCCTGCAAGACTTAAACCTCACCCCAGTATTTTTCTCTCACCCTTCATTGGCTCCCTATGAGATCCAGGCCAGGATAGACTTTCCTCCTTCATTGCTGTGATCTGCAGAAAAAGATGAAAAATGTCTAAAATTGATTCTCCACCCTCTCCCCCTTCTCTCTCACAGAGTCTCTCACCTGTTTTGAGCAGAATTTCTGGCAGTTTCTGAGCTGCCAGCCCACCATGCCTGAGTGACTGAGCTGCTAGCCCACCAGGCCTGAGTGACGGAGCTGGCAGCCCATCAGGACTGAGTCACTGAGCCTCCAGCCCACCAGGCCTGAATGACTGAGTTGCCAGCCCGAAAATCTATTCGGCCCACAATGTCCACACTAGCGCTCCAGAAAGCCCCCCCCCACCTCACTAGCCACCAATATTGGAATTGGTGGAGAGGTGGAATATTGCGCTGGGGGACCAGCTCTCCTGTGTGAACATGGGACTCAACGGATCACAATTAGTCTAGTTAGAGATAAAGATGCAGCAGTCTACAAGGTGTCCAGGAAGTGAATTGCCTTTCTACTTTCATTTCCACAGTGGCGCAGCAGTAGAGTTGCTGCCTTACAGTGCTTGCAGCGCCGGAGATCCGGGTTCAATCCCGACTATGGGTGCTGTCTGGATGGAGTTTGTATGTTCTCCTCGTGACCGCTTGGGTTTTCTCCGAGATCTTCGATTTTCTCCCATACTCCCACACTAATGTTAGTATGTGGGGATCGCCGGTCAGTGCGGACTCGGTGAGCCAAAGGGCCTGTTCTGCGCTGTATCTCTAAACTAAACTAAATCATCATCATCTCTAGTTACTTAGACCAGTTGTTTGCTGTACTGGCCTATTTGCACTTAGATAGACACAAAATGCTGGAGTAACCCAGCGGGACAGGCAGCATCTCTGGAGAGAAGGAATGAGTGACGTATTGGGTCAAGACCCTTCTTCAGACTTAAAGTATCTAGTATCTGCATTTAGTACCTGATGAACCAGCTTATTAGGATCTCTCTGAATATCAAATGGATTCCCATTGTACTCCCTTCTTGTTATTTATTTCTTGATCAGAACTGAGTTATGAGAGAGGAGTGTAAAGGATAGACAATGCTCTATTACCATTCAATGGTTGCAACAAAGGACAGATTTATAAGCTGTCTATTCCATTGAAATTTTGGAATCTATCCATATTTCAGATAATGTGGCTGGAGTATGAAGATGTATGAAACATTACCTATCCATGTTCTCCTGAGATGTTGAAGAAGGGTCTCGACCCGAAACATCACCCATTCCTTCTCTCCAGAGATGCTGCCTGTCCCACTCCAATTACTCCAGAATTTTCAAGGTTTCAAGGTTAGGTTATTGTCACATGTACCAATTAAGGTACAGTGACATTCGATTTACCATACAGCCATACTCTTATCTCCAGAGATGCTGCCTGAGCCATTGAGCTTCTCCAGCATTTGGTGTGTGTTTTTACAAACATGCATCTGCAGTTTCTGGAGTCAACATTTTATTCCTCCATGGCAAGGTATGCCTCAATGCCTCAATCTCCTCAGGGTATGCTTACTTTGAAGAAGTCCAACAGGAATTCAGTGAGTCCCTCTCTCACTGTTCCTCCTCAGTGAATCCAGCTGTTCTCTCAGTCTGCAGAAGGGTTATGACCTGAAACGTCACCTATCCATATTCTCCAGAGATACTGCCTGACACACTGAGTTACTCCAGCACTTTGCATCTTGTTTTATAAACCAGCAACTGCAGTTCTTTGTGTCCACCATTTAAAATGCACTGGCATGAATCATGGAATAAAAGCCTACCATGACTTAATTAGATTATGCCTATTACTTGGGCATTATCTAAGCCTAACACAAGGCAGAAAATATTACAATAAAAAAAAGATTTAAAAATCGAATGCGAATTAAAATATGCAAAATCGTATTTTACTTCTTTCTATTATTTACTGACTTCTGCCTGATCCTGTAATAAAGCAACTGTGACTTGGCTTTAAGAATTGGCTCTGTGCTGGAATGAATGATACACACAGACAGCCTATAATTTATGGATGAATGATTGTTTTCATCTTCTGCTTGCATGTAACATTTTAAGCTCAATTGTTGCTTACAGGTGATTTGCTCCTTTGCTGTTTGAGAAAGCAGATTTAGTACATTAGAACAGTTTATATAAAACAAGAATGCAATCACTGTTCGAAAATAATGGATTTCTATTGAAAGTAAGCAGATGCAGTAGTCTGGAATCTCAGTAATTGGATTTCCTATAACAAAAGAAAATCAATGTTATCAGTTTTCTCAATTTGGCATTTCTTTCTTTTAGAAAAAAAAGGTAAATGGTCGCTGACAGCTTGCTTTCAAGCTTGAATGATAAAAGAAAACCAGCACCATACCACATCTGGACAGCTTGCTGTGAACTAATGAGCCTGAAGCAATTCAAATCCTGGCTACAGTGGTATGACCACATTTCTGTGTTACTTTGAAAGGAAAGGGAAAAAAAGGGGTTACAGCTATGCCAAGTGATTTCAACACAATGTCGAGATTTGGGGGAATATGTAGTTAAAAATATAGCGACCCGTATATATCATCACATATATATCATTTGAGCACTCAGATGTGATTCAACAAAATGGTTCAATTAAGCTGTCAAGATGGTGCAGCTGATGCAGGATTGCAACAGAGCTCACTGCTAGCCACTTGCCAAAAGGATTAATGACAGGGCTTGAAACGGCAGGCTGTGGCACTGCAGAAGCTGACAGACTGGCAGCTGAAATTAGCAGTGACTACAGGTACTCATAAAACGCTAAGAATTAAATTATGGAGAAAGAATATGTGACTGGAAACTTTAAGTGAATATTATTAAGTCTTTTGGGAAAAATATGTTTCAAGGCAAACGCGTTGTCACGTTCAAGTGTTCCTTTTCACTCATTGTAACATATGGGATGAATTACAGCTGCTTACTTACTATTTATACATGTTCATGCCTGTTTCATTAAAGACTAAAGCACGAAAGGCCATTAGAACTATTTTATGACAAAGTCAGGTATTTTATTATTTATATATTGCAAAATTCAAGCCATTCAGAGTGATTCATATTGACGAAACATTGAATCAACAATTAAGAGATATATGATAATAAATGTATTTTTCTTTTTCTTTTTCTTTCAGTGGCAACATAAATATAAATAAAAGTGATTGGCAAGTAAAACTAGCTGATCTCATACTACTATGCATATTTAAAGGAGGTTGTCCTGTTTTTTTGACAATAAAATATTTGTGCATTGTATTTTGTCTGATATAATTCATATATCATAGAAACTAGCTGAGTTCTGCAGCTTAAACTAAGCTCTAGGAATAAGCATTAGCATTCAGTGTACGTGCAAGTGCAACCTGAAGTGTGTAACACATCCATAACAAGGGCAAAGAAGAGTGCCTCAACATTGCTCGTATCTGAGGTACACGGAGGAAACTGCCAACAAAAGTCAAATTCAGTCAGCTTATTGCTACCAGAACCAACTTCCTTATTTGCCTCCAAATGGCTTACATGACAAAATGCATGAGGTTTTACTCATCTGCGTAGCAAGGAATTACAGATGCTGGTTTAAACCGAAGATAGACGCAAAATGCTGGAGTAACTCAGCAGGACAGGCAGCATCTCTGGGAGTGAAGGAACGGGTGACATTTCGGGTCAGACCCTCCTTCGGACTAGAATCGGGGATAGGGAAGCGAGAGATATAGACGGTGAAATAGAGAGATATAGAACAAATCAATGAAAGTTGTGCATAAACGTTACGATGATAAAGGAAACAGGCCATTGGAGCTGTTTGCTAGGTGAGAACACAAAGCTGGTGCGACTTGGGTGGGGGAGGGATGGAGTGAGAGGGAATGCAGGGCTTAGATGAAGCTAGAGAAATCAATATTTATATCACTGGGTTGTAAGCTGCCCAAGCAAAATATGAAATGCAGTTCCTCTTATTTGTACTCACTTTTACTCATCTGCACGAAAACAGACTGGCAAGCATCTTCTAATTCTTCAGGAAGGATATCGTGGACTCAGCTCCATGTAATTCTGTTGAAATGAATGAATGAATGAATGAATGAGTGAATGAATGAATAAGTTTATTGGCCAAGTATTCACATACAAGGAATTTGCCTTGGTGCTCTGCCCGCAAGTGACAACATGCCATACAGTGACAGTTAGGAATGACACATAAAACATTAAACATTAATAATGAAACATTATCGATTAAACAAGTGAATTAAATAAAATACCAGAGCAAAAGGAGGCTACAGATTTTTGATTATAGAGTAGAGCTACTACTCATGGAAAAAAACTGTTTTTATGTCTGGCTGTGGCAGCTTTGACAGTCCGGAGTAGCCTTCCAGAAGGAAATGATTCAAAGAGCTTGTGGCCAAGGTGAGAGGGGTCAGAGATGATCATACCCGCTCTCTTCCTGGCCCTTGCAGTGTACAGTTTGTCAATGGAGGGAAGGTTCCAGCCAATAAACTTCTCAGCTGATCGGATGATTCGCTGCAGCCTCTGGATGTCGTGCTTGGTGGCTGAGTCAAACGAGACCATGAAGGAGAAGATGAGGACAGACTCTACGATGTATAGAATTGAACCATCATTGCCTGTGGCAGATTGTGTTTCCTCAGCTGCTGCAGGAAGTACATCCTCTGTTGTGCCTTTTTAACTGTGGAGTCGATGGTGGCTCCCCATTTAAGATCCTTGGAGATGATGGCTCCCAGGAACTTAAAAGACTCCACAGATGTGACTGTGGTGTTGTTGATGTTGAGCGGGGTGAGGGGAGGGGGAGCTATCCTAAAGTGTACAATCAATTCCACTGTCTCAAGAGCATTGAGCTCCAGGTTGTTGCGATGGCACCAGGACGCCAGATGTGTCTCTTCCTGTCTGTAGGCAGATTCCTCCCTATCCTGGATCAGTCCAATCAGGGTTGTGACGTCCGCAAACTTGAGAATCTTGACAGAGGAGTCAGTGGAGGTGCAGTCATTGGTGTAAAGAGCGTAGAGAAGAGGGGAGAGTACACATCCTTGCGGTGCTCCTATGCTGAGGATCTGCAGGTCCGAGATGTGCTTTCCTAGCCTCACATGATTAATGTAGTATCACCATTTATTTTCCATGTGTATTCTTTGCATTTGGTTCCTGGTTTCCAGCTGGAATTCAAGTCACTGCTTGTTCTATGTGCAAGTAGTGATATTTAACAGTAATGTTCAGAAGCTTATTTTGGGATGTATCTGCAATGCTTGGTTAAATAATATCAGAAACAAATAAATAATTTTCAAAGAACAGCGTGCTGGTGACAATGTGGGATATTTCCTTGAATATTTCTAAATTTATAATTCTACCTCTTTAAGTATTGCACATTCAGATTCATATGTCAGGTAATAATACTTTAACATGACCTCTGTGTACATACAACCATTACATATGTCCCTCTTGGAAACACATATTACTGAATAGAAAGGCATTAAATTTAAAAAAAACATAACTATAGGAAATTGCAATACAGCTACTTGTATGCAGAGACGAGCAAAATAATTACCTCAGAATTTGCTTGTTCCCGCTGGGAAGGTATAACAATATGTTTTATTTTCTTACGTATACAATCATATATCACATGGAGTTCTTGCTTTTAACTCAGAAGGCTGTAAGGTGATTCTACTTCGGGCCAACATCATAATTTAGATCAACAGTCCAGTAAGGATTTTTTGAGGTCCATTCAACCCTCGTTATTATGGTCTTATTTATAATGGATTTTGGTTATAGAGGACAAAATCTGTTGTAACCGAGGTGTCCATTCATATCAAGAACAAAACCTGAGTGCTGGATCAGAGATGTATTGCCTCACTTTACCAGTGTCCCCTTAGAAAGGTAACAGGAAGCAGCCTTGTGTTGTTCTCGCCACTTTCACAGGATGCAACTGGGTGACAGAAACATTTGCTGAAAATCATCTGATGAAATCTACACCTTTTGTAAGTGAAGCACACACAGGCAACCCGGGTAAGCAAGGGGTTCCATGCTTACAGACATTCACAAGTCAAAAAAGACATTAAAAAAAACACTTGAAGCAGTAATCAGTGCATTTCTTATGTACAAAACCTGCCAGCACGCACATTGTTCCTTTTGGTGTCTATGGCGGATTGGTGAACTATTAGCAGCTTTAGCTGTTTCAGGGCTTGATGCCAAATTTAATTAAGACATTTTATTAAAAAAACTCAGTCATCTTTTTGTAATATTAAAAATGTGAAAATCTAACTTTTTAAAGAGGTGCCGGCACAAAGCGTATTGTGCATACTGTCACTGATAGTAACCATGGGTCGGCAGTATCATAACAAACAATATCAAAATAAGTCAGACTGATTACAGAGCGAATCTCGTCTCACTTTTTACCATTACATTTTCTGTTTATTTAGTGTATGTTTATTGGCTACTTTTCCAATAATGTATATATTTACCCCCCTTACCTCCGACATCTTCCTACCATTTCTAAATCTCACCGTCTCCATCACAGGAAACAGACTATTGACCAATATCTACTATAAACCTACTGACTCCCATAGCTATCTTGACTACACTTCTTCCCACCCTGCATCCTGTAAAGATTCTATCTCCTACTCCCAATTCCTCTGTCTACGCCGCATCTGTGCCCAGGATGAGGTGTTCCATACCAGGGCATCAGAGATGTCCTCATTCTTTAGGAAATGGGGGTTCCCCTCTTCCATTATAGGTGAGGTTTTCACTAGGGTCTCCTCGATATTCCGCAGCTCCGCTCTTGCTCATTCGTAACAAGGACAGAGTCCCCCTTGTCCTCACCTTTCACTCCATCAGCCATCGCATACAACATATAATCCTCCAATATTTTCGCCACCTCCAACGGGATCCCACTACAGGCCACTTCTTCCCATCTAAACTCTTTTCTGCTTTCTGTTGAGACCATTCCTTCCGAAACTCCCTGGTCAACTCGTCACTTCCCACCCAAACCACCACCTCCCCAGGTACTTTTCCCTGCAACTGCAGGAGATGCAACACCTGACCCTTTACCTCCCCCATCGACTCCGTCCAAGCACTCCGGCAGTCTTTCCAAGTGAGGCAGAGGGTCATTTGCATCTCCTCCAACCTTATCTACTGTATCTGCTGTTCCAGGTGTCAACTTCTCCACATCGGCGAGACCAAGTTCAGGCCTGGTGATCGTTTCGCTGAACACCTCCGCTCAGACCGTCTTAACCTACCTGCCCAGCACTTCAACTCCCCCTCCGATTCCCAATCTGACCTTTCTGACCTGGGCCTCCTCCATTGTCAGAGTGAGGCCGAGCACATGAGGACCAACACGTCATATTTCGCTTGAGTAGTTTACACCCCAGCGGCATGAACATTGACTTCTCCAACTTCAGATTGACCTTGCTTTCCCTCTCCATCCCCTCCCCATTCCCAGTTCTCCCTCTAGTCTCACTGTCTCTGACTACATTCTATCTTTGTCCCATCCCCTCCCCTGACATCAGTCTGAAGAAGGGTCTCGACCTGAAACGGCTCCCATTTTTTCTCTCCCGATATGCTTCCTGACCCGTTGAGTTACTCCAGCATTTTGTGTTTACCCCCCCATACCTGGTTATAGTGGCCAATTGGCCATAATGGACATCACCCCCCCACCCCCACTCCATTGTTCAAAATGAGGGTTTACTGTACTCTATTTAAATGTCATGTTGCAATAGTGTCCTGTCTATGCCCTCCACTATTGAGGAAAAAAAATCTATGCCACAATTCAAAAAGTAGGGGAGTTTTCCCTGGTTCACTAATCAATACAAGGACTCCAGAACAAGGGGTCACAGTCTAAGGATAAGGGGGAATTCCTTTAGGACCGAAATGAGGAAAACATTCTTTACACAGAGAGTGGTGAGTCTCTGGAATTCTCTGCCACAGAAGGTAGTTGAGGCCAGTTCATTGGCTATATTTAAGAGGGTGTTAGATGTGGCACTTGTGGCTAAAGGGATCAGGGGGTATGGAGAGAAGGCAGGTACGGGATACTGAGTTGGATGATCAGCCATGATCACATTGAATGGCAGTGCAGGCTCGAAGGGCCGAATGGCCTACTCCTGCACCTATTTTCTATGTTTCTATGTTTCTAATACAATACAATAAAATACCGTTTATTGTCATTTGAACCTCATTGAGGTTCGAACCAAATTTAGTTTCTGCAGGCATACATACAAGAAAAGCAATATTTATGCTTCAATCAAAATGGTTTAGAGTACACACATTAGATGCTTAAATTGTCTGTATTTTATTTTGAGACATCTAGAAGTCATGATGTGTACTTCCAAAATAAATGACTGGTGTAAATCTCTTCTGCCCCAACTTGGGAATTCTAAAAATAGACAACGTAACATGCTGATGATGGTCCCAGCACTGATGGGACCGGCTTCATCTGAACACCTCAGATCATCTCAGAAATAATGATCACAACATGAGTTGAGTTTAGTTTATTGTCACATATGAAAAACTTTTGTTGCATGCTAACCAGTCAGAGGAAAGACGATACATGATTACAATCGAGCCATTCACAGTGTACAGGTACACGAGAAAGGAAACAACATAAATAACATTTAATGCAAGATGAAGTCCTGTAAAGACCGATCAAAGATATTCCAAGTGTCTCCAATCAGGTGGATAGTAGGTCAGCAATGCTTTCTAGTTATGGCATGAGGAATAGGAGTAGAATTAGGCCATTTGGCCCATCAAGTCGACTCTGCCATTCAATCATGGCTGATCTATCTCTCCCTCCTAATCCCATTTCCTGCCTTCTCCTCATAACCTCTGACACCCGTACTAATCAAGAATCTATCTATCTCTGCTTTAAAAATATCCAGTGACATGGCAAAGGATTCCACAGATTCATCACCCTCTGACTAAAACAAATTCTCATCTTCTTCCTAAAACAACGTCTTTTAATTATGAGGCTATGATCTCTAGTTCTAGACTCACTAGTGGAAACATCCTCTCCACATCCAAGCCATTTATGAATGGAGATGAGGAAACACTTTTTCTCACAGGGAGTTGTGAGTCTGTGGAATTCTCTGCCTCAGAGGGCAGCAGAGGCCGGTTCTCTGGATACTTTCAAGAGAGAGCTAGATAGGGCTCTTAAAGAAAGCGGAGTCAGGGCGTATGGGGAGAAGGCAGGAACGGGGTACTGATTAGGGATGATCAGCCATGATCACATTGAATGGCGGTGCTGGCTCGAAGGGCCGAATGGCCTACTTCTGCACCTATTGTCTATTGTCTATTGTCTATTGTCTATTGTCTATTGTCTATCCAAGCCTTTCACTATTCTGTATGTTTCAATTAGGTCCCCCCTCATTCTTCTAAACTCCAGCGATTACAGGCCCAGTGCCAACAAACGCTCATCATAGGTTAACCTACTAATTCCTGGAGTTATTCTTGTAAACCTCCTCTGGACCCTCTCCAGAGCCAGCACATCTTTCCTCAGATATGGTGCCCAAAGTTGTTCACAATATTCCAAATGCAGCCTTACCAGTGCCTTATAGAGCCTCACATTACATCCCTGTTTTTGTACACAAGTCCTCTTGAAATAAATGCTAGCATTGAGTTTGCTTTCTTTACTACCGATTCGACTTGCAGATTAAGTTTTTGGGAATCCTGCACCAGCACTTCCAAGTCCCTTTGCACCTCCAATTTCTGTATTCTCAACCCATTTAGAAAAAAGTCTACACCTTTATTCCTACATCCAAAATGCATGACTCCACACTTTGCTACACTATATTACATCTGCCACTTCTCTGCCCACTCTCCCAACCTGTCCAAGAACTTCTGCAGAGTCCCTGCTTTCTCTACACTACCTGCTCCTCCATCTATTTTCATATCATCCGCAAACTTTGCCACAAAGCCTTCAATCCCCTCGTACAAATCATTAATATACAACGTGAAGAGTAGCGGTCCCAGCATCGACCCTTACGGAACTCCACGAGTCACTGGCAGCCAACCACAAAAAGCCCCCTTTATTGTCACTCTGTCTTCTCCCATACAGGTAACCTGCTATCCACGCTAGTATCTTCCCTTTGATACTGTGGACTCGCATCATCCTAAGCAGCCTAACATGTGGCACCTTATTAAAGGTTTTCTGAAAATCTAAGTGAACAACATCTACTGACTCTTCTTTGTCTGTCCTGCTATTTACTTCTTCAAAGAATTCCAGCAAATTTGTCAAGCAAGACCTCCCCTTCACAAACCCATGCTGACTTCAGCTGATTTTATCATGAACTAAGTATTCCGTAACGCCATCCTTTATAATGGACTCTAAAATCTTACCAACCACCGAAGTCAGACTAACCTGCCTATAGTTACCACTACTCTGCCTTACTGCTTTTTTGTGCAGCGGGGTAATATTGGCAAATTTTTGTTGTTAGTAGGAATGCTTAGATGCTTGATAACAGTTGGGAAGAAAGTGTCCCAGAATCTGGACGTGTGCGTTTTCACACTTCTATACCCTTTGCCTGATGGGAGACGGGAGAAGACAGAGTGTCCAGGGTGCAATTCATCCTTGATTATGCTGTTTGCCTTGCTGAGGCTGTGTAAGGTGTAAATTGAGTCTATAGAAGTGAGGTTGGTTTGTGTGCTGGTCTGTACTGCATCACAATTCGCTGCAATGTGTTGTGGTCTGGGATGGAGCTGTTCCCAATCCATATTGTGATGTATCCCCATAAAATGTTTTCTACAGCACATCTGTAGACGTTAGTGAGAGTTGCTGGGGACATGACGAACTTCCTAAGCCCAAACTTCCTAAGCCTTTTATGGAATTAGAGGGCATTGTTGTGCTTTCTTGTCCATTGCTTCAATAAAGAAAGTTCCAGAAAAAGTCGCTGGTGATATTTACTCCTAGGAATTTGAATCTTTTAGCCATCTCCACTTCGTGACCATCAATGCTAACCAGGGTATGTGTCCTGAAGTCGATCACTATCTACTGTGTCTTTCTGATATTGAGAGAAAGGTTGCTGTCTCGACATTGTGGAATTCCAAGGATAGACACAAAATGCTGGAGTAACTCAGAAAAGGAATAGGTGACATTTTTGGGCAGAATCCGTCTTCAGATTGTAATATCTGAGGTGGGGATGAGGAGATGGGGGCGGGGGGGGGAGGGCTACTGGAGGTAAGGAAAGGTCAGATCAGGGCCAGCCAGCAACAAATTTCCTCTGGAAAGTTGGTCCATAATGGTCCACTATTGCCTAAAATGTTGATCTCCCCTTCCCATTTTGACCTTTCTGACCTGGGCCTCCTCTGATGTAGGAGTGAAGCCACATGAAAATTGGAAGAACAGCACTTCATATTTTATTTGGGCAACCTCCAACCCGGCGATATGAACGTTCATTTCTCTAATTTCAGGTAACTCCTGCATTCCCCCCACCCAACTCATCCTACTAGTGCCACTTATCACATCTTTGTACCTTTCCCGTTAGCACACCTTCCCAGTCTACAATTGGCCAATATTGGGATACCAATTAGATGTTGTATTTCCTACATGGAAGTGCCTCCAGTTCAAAAACTTCTTCGCCAGTGGAGTCTTGCTGAAATATGGAAAGCTGTAATATGAGTACACACCTCTTTTTTGTTTAAACACTCTATCCTCACACATATTGGCTACATTATCAATATTACATTACACAATGTATTCTCATCTTGCTGCCTCACTCTCTGATTATTTTGTTCAAAACTAATTTGAAATTAAAATATAACTTTGGAATTCTGTCACATAATGTGGCCTTTTTGTACACTGCACAGTGGAATTTTATCTGAAAAACGAAGCATCTATCATTGGCAAGCAAGTCAGATAGCTCGCCATGCTAGTTCCAGATCCTCCCTGCACATGGAGCAAACTTCACAACGGTACAATGTATCTGGCGCAGTGTAAAATCTGGATCATGACCAGGTTGGCTGTAAGATTTGGAATTCTTACACATTACATCTATTAGCATATATGTTATTGGACATGTGCAGTGGCATCAAAAAGCAAGCAAAGTACGTTTCAGCATTATTTCTGCCAAAATCATTAATGTGTGCAAGGCGCACAAAATGATGGGGCCCCCTCATACAGACACAAGGTCAGCATGAGGAAAGCATTGGCTCTCTCTGTGCTAAAGACAATTATCTCACCTGGTCTGTAACCACTGAGTCCTCTTGCAGATAGGTTTAGTTTTTAGTTTATAGATACAGCGTGGAAACAGGCCCTTTGGCCCATCGAGTTCATGCCTACCAGCGATCTCTGCACACTATCCTACACACACGTGGAAAAATTTACATTTATAGCAAGCCAATTAACTTACAAACTTGTATGACTTTGGAGTGTGGGAGGAAACCAAAGATCTCGGAGAAAACCCACGCGGTCACGGGGAGAATGTACAAATCCCGTACAGACAGCACCCGTAGTCAGGATCGAACCCAGGTCTCCGGCGCTGCAAGCACTGTGAGGCAGCAACTCTACCATTGTGCCACCGTGCCGCGGTTTTCTTTGGGACTTTAATGTACCCCTTGGACCTCCCAATGTCACATGTGCTCTCCATTAAAAAGGCAGCCAGCATCATCAGAGACCCACACCACCCTGGCCACACACTCATTTCACTCATGCCATTGGAGAGAAGCTGCAGGTGCCTAAAAACTGTAACGTCCAGTTTAAGGAACAGCTTGTACCCTGCAGCCATTTGGCTGTTAAACACTACAACCTCAAATAAGCTCTGAATTCCATAGACTATTATTGTTACTATTATCGTTGCACTATTATCGTTTGTTTGTTTTACATGTGTACATATGTGTACATGTGTGTGTGTGTGTGTGTGTGTGTGTGTGTGTGTGTGTGTGTGTGTGTGTGTGTGTGTGTGTGTGTGTGTGTGTGTGTGTGTGTGTGTGTGTGTGTGCTTGTATATCTATTACTAAATGTTTGATCTTGACCATTTCCTGTTGTTCTGTATATTGATTTTAGAAAAAAACGCTTCCACTTCCGGCTGTGATTTTTGGCCATCTTATTCAGAGTCCCCTTCGCTGTGCAGGACAAGAGGATTTTTCCCATCGATCAAAAATAAAAGAGTTATTAGTGTTTAAAAAATGCTGAGATTCTCTCTCCTGAAGGCCATGCCCCTTCCGGAGGGAGTACAAAACCTGAATGTGCTGAGTGCCTCAATCAGTCTCTGCAAGATGGGGGAGCAAGAAGGTCACGTCTCTCAGTCTGAGCTGTGAATAACACTGAACACATGTCTACTAAACTGTGAGTGTGGTTTTACTGACCTTCAGTGCCCTTAATGTGCTTTGAAAATGAAAATGTGGTTGGTTTGAAGTAAAGCACTGCAAATGGTGGTTGGTTTGAAATAAAGCACAGCAAATGGTTGTTGGTGGTGGTTGGTTTGAAATAAAGCACAACAAATGGTTGGTGGTGGTGGTGTTTGGTTTGAAATAAAGCACAGCAAGTGGTTGGTTTGAAATAAAGCACAGCAAATGGTTGGTGGTGGTGGTTGGTTTGAAGTAACGCACAGCAAATGGTTGGTGGTGGTGGTGGTGGTGGGATTAAAATAAAGCAGAGCAAATGGTTGGTGGTGATAGGTGGTTTGAAATAAAGTAGAGCAAATGGTTGGTGATGGTGGTTGGTTTGAAATAAAGCACAGCAAATGGTTGTTGGTGGTGGTTGGTTTGAAATAAAACATAGCAAATGGTTGGTTGTGGTTGGCTTGGAATAAAGTACACGATTAAAAGTGTAAACTTGACAACTTCCTGTTTGCACTGTATATTGATTTTAGATAAAACGCTACCACTTACGGCTGTGATTTTTGGCCATCGTACACAGTCCCCCTTCGTTCATCAGGCGCAATTCATTCTTCCCATCAATGAAAAATAAAAGTGTTATTAGTGTTGAGAATCTATCTCCTGTCAATCACACCATGAAGGCCATGCCCCTTCAAGTGGGAGGGGGGAGGGCTTGAAGTGGTAGTAAACTGCACTTGAATTCGGTGGTCTTGCACCCTGCTTGAAGTGATAAGAAACTGCATTGAATTTGGTGGCCTTGCACCCTGCTTGAAATGGTAGGAAACTGCATTTGAATTTGGTGGCCTTGCACCCTGCTTGAAATGGGCCAACGGGTCCCACTTAGTCTGGTATATATATACGTATGTATGTATATGATCTGTATGTGTACTATATATGTGAGTATGTGCACAATGAACATTTCTAATTTATCATATTGTTTACAGTGTACAGTACTACATGTTCTGTTGTGCAGCTGCAAGTAAGAAACTGTAGGAAGGAACTGCAGATGTTGGCTTAAACCGAAGATAAACACAAAAAGCTGGATTATCTCAGCAGGACAGGTAGCATCTCTGGAGAGAAGGAATGGGTAATGTTTTGGGTTGAGACGTTCGGGTCCAAGGAAGGATTTCGACCTGAAACGTCACCCATTCCTTCTCTCCAGAGATGCTGCCTGTCCCACCGAGTTACTCCAGCTTTTTGTGTCTTTCTTCACAGGTTCTATCCAGGACATATGACAATAAGACAAATCTTGAATGTCTTGACTCTTGACTTTTACCAGGCATTAAATTGATCGCACAGTCTTTCCCCCGTCTTGTTGAAGCTTTAATTCCCCAATGCAACTCTAACGTTATGACTACACCTCCCAACCGTCTCTTGTTTCTTGATAACTGATTCTCCCTATATTTACCCTGCAACTTAGGCTCCCCCTCAAAGCTATCACCTCCTTCTTTTCCTTCATGAGTGCAAGCCTTTTCGGCCTCTATTTTGCAAACTATACTTCCTGTACACTCATAGCTATGCAGCCATATTGTATTCAGCTCCAACTCCATCTACATGTTTATACCACTGTGGCAGGCTGGATCCCAAATAATGATGAGATGGAGTACAGGAAGGAGACAGTGAACTTTGTAACGTTGTTCTGAGAACAACCTCTCCCTCAATGTCAGGAAGACAGACAAGCTAATTATTGTCTTCAGGAAGCATGGTGGAATATATGCTCTACTCAGCATCAATGGTGCCAAAGTGGAAATGGTTGAGAGCTTCAAGTTACTTGGTGTTAATGTTACCAACGGTCTGTCATGGACCAGCCACATTGAAGTGCCAGCCAAGAAAGTAGACCGATGCCTCCACCTTCTCAGGAAATTTGTCATGTCTATAATGATTCTTACAAACTTCTACAGGTGCACCATAGAAAGCATACTGTCGGGTTGCATCAGAGCTTGGTCTGGGAATAACTGTGCCCAAGACCTCAAGAAATTGCAGAGTTGTGCATGTATCCCAGTCCATCACACAGACCAGACTCCCCACTACTGACTCCATCAAGATTCCATGATATAATGGAAAAGCCGCCAACATAATCAAAGTCTTGACCTACCTAATTATTTATTTTTCTGTCTGCTTTTGGCAAAATATACTGCAGCTTGAAAGTATGCACGATCAGCTTCTTTACCTGTTATCAGGCTTCTGAACAATTCTACTTTGTTAGGGTTCTGATTAATCTCTACCCCATCGCGGACATTGAACATTGTCCATGGAACTGGTGTGCGACAATGCCAAGAACTATATTCTGCACTATGTATCTTTCCCTTTGCTCTACCTATTGTACTTGAGCTTGATTTGATTGTATTTATGAATGGAATTATCTGATTGGATAAAAAGCAAAACAAAGCTTTTCCCCACACCTTAGGTATAGGTGACAATTAAAAATCCTAAACCTGAACCTAAACTATAAATATAGCAAAATGCTGAGATCTCAAGAAACACTAATCTCATTCATATTACTACATATTACTTCTCTTCTCTGCTTTTTACCCGCTTAGCAAATTCCTATACGTATATATACTGTATATATGGAATAACAAAGGAGCATTTTTTATGTTTATACTGAAATGCAGCCCATAATGTGTTTATGCATTTCATTTGTTCTTCAAAATAATATTTTGAGTTTAACGTCATTTTTAAAGCAAATAAACGTAGCTAGAATATTAAGAAACGTAGAAAACATAGAAAATAGATGTAGGAGTAGGCAATTTGGCCCTTTGAGCCAGCACCCTAACCAGATGCAACATACAATATATATTCTGTGTCACCTATCAAGTATTTGCAATTCAGAAAGAACTTCAAGTGCTGAGGTGAAATTCATTATCACTAATTTGTTAGGAAAAATGATCTTATAATCAATGACTTATTAATTGCTCCAGTTTCAGGGTGTCAAAATAATGGTTAGCTGACCAGCTGAAAAGTAAGTTCAACAGTTAAGTTTAAGTTGGCAACCAATACTGTAAATAGCTCAATATCACTGAGCACTATAAACTGTTTGTGAACCCTAGGTTTTCTAAACATAGAAGCGTTGTGCTTGGAATGGTTTAAAAACTGAGTGTGCAACTGAAAAAAAGTTAATTGTGATGAAACACGTTATACATATGATCGATAGCTTTGACAAATAAGATAAAGGAGAATCCAAAGAGATACTTCATGTATGTTAAGAGCAAGAGTAACTAAGGAGAAAATAGGGCCCCTTGAAGATCAACAAGGTCATCTATGTGCAGAGGCACAGGAGATGAGAGAGCTGTTAAATGAATATTTCTCATCTGTATTTACAGTGGAGAAAGACATGGATGTTAAGGAACTCAAGAAAGTGGTAAAACACATTAAGGTTGGTAATTCCCTCTTGACCTCCAAGTGTATCTCAGGATATTGTAGAAGCTAGGAAGTAAATTATGGGACCCCTGGCACAAATTGTATCATCGAAAGCTATGACTAATGTTGTCCCTCTATCTAAGAAAGGTTGTAAGGAAACGCCTGTGAATTACTTCTGAACATGATGGTATTTAGATATCTGTGGCCTTGCACTTGTCACCTGTTTTAGTTATACCTCTATTAAAATAACGCAGAAAGTGGTGTGGTATGAGTGGATTAAGTACTCGTAAGTAAATAAATATAATAAAGCACTTTCTTGCACCTGCTGGGAAAAAGCCACATGATATAGACCAGCACATGAAAAATGCAAAGATTATTAGCCTATGCAATTAAAGAGGACAGGGCCAATACCACTGCTGACTGTGATCAGCAAAGTACTTGCATGAGCCCTATGAAAATTATGTCCTTGCTGAGATAGTCTGTTCTGTGGATTAAGAGCTGGATGTTATATGAAAGAGATGCGCCATGCTTCAAGAAAAAGAGCTATGTTTCCCTGATACATAGGTAGTGATTATTAATGTAAAATTCTCTAACAAGATCTATTGAAGGTGCACTTCTGAGTCAAGGAATTGCATGAGAGAAAAGGTAATCTGCATTGGAAATTAAATATCATCTTAATTTAGCATTAATATTGAATGCCTGTGGCCACATCACATTGAATGGCGGTGCTGGCTTGAAGGGCCAAATGGTCTACTCCTGCACCTATTGTCTAATACTGGGATGATGCAAGATCAAATCTTAATAATTAAAAGCCATCTCCATCCCAAATGTTCTCAAATATTATTTTCTAAGCTATCAGTTTGGCAAGCTAATTGAATTAAGGATGGGAGCCAGTTTACTGCACATTGGACAAATTAAGGACTAATAATAGCTATAGCTAATAGCTATTAGATATAGCTCTTAGGGCTAATGGAATCAAGGGATATGGAAAAAAGCAGGAATGGGGTACTGATTTTGGATGGTCAGCCATGATCATGTAGAATTGTGGTGCTGGCTCAAGGGGCTGAAGAGCTGAATGGCTAAATGGCCTACTCCTGCACCTATTTTCTATGTTTCTATGTAATAACATATCACTGTTGCAGATTTGCTATGGACAATCACACTGGAGTTGTATCGAATTCATCTGAAGAACTGAAGATTGCAATAAAAATATCCTTGATGCATTTACCAAGGTCGGCAAGGCAACCAGCAAGAAGAAATTAATCATGCCACAGAATCAGTATCTTTGATGTAAAACAGGCATTGAAAATAGGGCTCTGGACAATACTGTTCTTAAATGCCCTTCATAATCGTAGAGATGCAAAAGTCAGCAAAGTCCTTAACACTTTTGGCAAACTTACCTTTCTTAACTGGAACAACAAGCTACTAACCTTGAATACAATGCTGTCCATCTATCAGAGCAAACGATAAACGATAAACAACAAAATGGAAACGGACCAGTTTCCATCTTCTGCATCCTTCAGAAAAATTCTTGGAGCCAATTGGGATCACATGTCACCAATAGCAGAATCCATCAACACTCTGGTTTATAGTCTAGATGCTCGCAGGTTCAGCTGCCTGGGCACACATGCAAGCTATTCTATGAATAAGGCCTAACCTAATGATATAATTATATAAATACTTAGAGATGTATGAAATAGCAGATCTTTTTTTAATATAATATTTTTTTATTAGAAGCATATACATATCGTAATCAAAACCAAAGCACACTTTGTTTATCAATTACATGTTGTTAGTAGCTGGGGTCCCAGCTATCAAAATAGCTGGGGTCCTCATTTATCAATTACATATTAACACTGCTTCTAATTGTTTATTTTTATTTATAGATAGAAAGATAGGGAAAAAAAAGAATGAAAAAATAGAAAAGATTACCAATAATACAGCTTAGGAGATAGATCGGTAAGCACGTCAGGCAGCGGATCGATGCAACTGTAGGAGATGCATCTCCTCATTCGCCACGATCCAGGGACCTGAACAATCCTTTCAGGTGAGCCAAAAGTTCATGACCATCTCCTTCAACCTCGTCTACTGCTTTCGGTGCTCTCAACGTGAGACCAAGCGCAAACTAAGCGACTAGTTTGCAGCTCACTTCTACTCTATCCACAATGGCTATCTTGAGCTCCTTAGTTACATGTCATTTCAACTCACCTTCCCATTCCCACACCATTGGACTGTCCTTGTTCTTCTCATACAGTGATACCAAACGTAGAATACACAAACATTTTGCCAAACTCGTGCACTCTGTCCACAAAGGTCTGCTGGAGTTTCTGATTGCTATCCATTTGCCTACTTCTTATTCCCATACCAACATTTCTGTTGTTTGCCTCCTCCATTGCCAGAGTGAGGCCACACGCAAACACCTCATATTCTGCTTGGATAGCTCACATCTCAACAGTATGACCATTGATTTCCGTAGTTTCAACAAATACCCCACAATACCCACTCTCTATCCATTGACATCCCCCCATCCTCACACACATTTCTCCCACCATTTCCCATGACTGTGGGTGTAGGAAAGAACAGCAGATGCTCTTTTAAACCAAAGTTAGACACAAAAAGCTGGAGTAACTCAGCGGGGCAGGCAGCATCTCTGGAGAGAAGGAATAGGTGATGTTTCGGGTCTGAACCCTTCATCAGACTGGCAGTTTGAAGAAGGGTCTTGACACGAAATGTCACCCATTCCTTCTCTCCAGAGATGCTGCCTGTCCCGCTGAGCTACTCCTGATTTTTGTGTCTATTCCATGACCGTATGTTCACCTCACATCTGAATCCCATATTTCCTGTTTACCTCCCCTCTTTTCCCTCCATTTGGCCCCTTCCACCCAAATCCTTTTTTCTAGCTTTTCATTTCACTCCAGCTTATCTGACACCCTTTTGACCTCTAGCCTTGTCACTTACTCCACCCATCGACCAAACTCCTCCTTATCCACCTATCACATGCCAGGCCTGAACACACCCCTACCTCTCTTTAACAGTTTCCTTCCCACTCCTTAAAACAGTCTGAATAAGGGTCCAGACCTGTAACAACCCCTGTCCATAAATACTACCTGACCCGCCCGAGTTCCTCGAGCACTGTTTTTTGCTTTCTTTGTTGATGCCAGTGGACAGGAAAGATAACCAGTATAAAAATGAATGTGACAGACTAACAGGAAAATATGAACATTGGACAATTTGCTCTACCTTTATTAATCTCTGCAATTTAAAATCCACATGGATAAATTTCAATTAATGACAGCTGCTGCAAACTTCATAGCCCCCCTTTGGTCATGACTGACCATGGGTGATGCATCCTAGTTGTTGCCTGCTTGCTCCAAACCTCGGCTGGACAGCATCGCTTGTGGCTGAAGAGACCAATGCGGGAGTGATAGTCTCTGTGGCAAAGGTCACATTTGTGTGTGGTCTCTGGTCTGTTGAAGTTGCTGCGCTACTTGCTGCGTGCCCGCTTGTCTGCCCCTGGGTTCATCTGTTTCTCTTCCCCCGTTTTGAGATGTTGGTTCAGGGTACCTTCCCAACTCGTGCGGTCAGCTGCAAGGCTCTCCCAGGACCACATCGATATTGAGCGCCTTCATATCTCTCTTGCAGACATCCTTGTAACGTAGCTGGGGGCGACCGATTGTTTTCCTCCCAGATGTCAGCTCTCTATAGAGGATGTCATTGGGAATAAGGCCATCCTCCATGGCCCAGCCACCGCAGTCTGCGCTGCCTGACTAGAGTATACATACTGGGGAGGCCAGCGCGAAACAGGATCTCGGCGTTGGACACTCTGTCTTGCCAGGATATGCCCAGAATAGGGCGGATGCTTCTCAGGTGGAAAGTGTTGAGTCTTCTCTCCTGCCTGGCATATGTAGTCCATGTTTCACTGCCGTATAGCAGCGTGCTGATGACACAGGTGTTGCAGACTGCTATCTTTGTCTTCGCTGTCAGCTATGGGTTGGTCCACACTCGAGTTGTGAAGTGAGCGAGAGTTGTAGCTGTCTTCCCGACCCTCTTATCAATCTCTGTGTCCAAGGAGAGGTTGTCGGTGATGGTGGAGCCGAGGTACGTGAGCAGATGGACGGCATTGAATTCGTAGTCATTGATGGTGTTGACAGGCAGTGCCTCTGTATCCTTCCTCAGGACGTTCATCTTCTTCAGGCTGATGGTCAGCCCAAAATCCTTGCAAACCCAATAGATGCGGTCCATCAGTGGCTGTAGTTCCTGCTGGGTGTGGGACACAACTGCTGCGTCATCGGCAAACAACATGTCTCTGATGAGAGCTTCATGTACTTTTGTCTTTGCTCTGAGGCGAGTGAGGTTGAAGAGCTTGCCATCTGATCTAGTACACAGGTAGATCTCCTCTGTCGCATTGCCAAAGGCATGTTTCAGGAGCAGAGCGAAGAAAATCCCAAAGAATGGGGGAGTGAGGACACAACCTTGTTTGACTCCACTGCGGATGTCGAAGGGCTCCGAAATGTTGCCATTGAACTGCACTGTCCCCTTGGTGTTGATGTGGAAGGATTCTATCATGCTCTGCAGTTTTGGTGGGCAACCAATCTTTGGTAGAGCCTAAAATAGGCCATCTCTGTGGATGAGGTCGAACGCCTTGGTGAGGTCAATAAAAGCAACACAAAGGGGCATCCGCTGTTCTCTGCACTTCTCCTGGAACTGGCAAATGGAGAAGACCATGTCTACTGTTAACCTTCCAGCTCGGAAACCACACTGTGACTCTGGGTAGACACGTTCTGCCAGCTTCTCCAAGCGGATCAAATGACCCGAGCAGCATTGCCTATTTTCTTTGCTCCATAGATGCTGCCTCACCCGTTGAGTTTCTCCAGCATTTTTGTCGACCCGAGCAAAGACCTTGCTGACGGTGTTGAGGAGGGAGATGCCTCTGTAGTTGTTGCAGTCAATTCTCCTGCCCTTGTTCTTGTAGAGGGTAATAATCGTGGCATCCCTCATGTCCTGCGGTACAGCTCCTTCTTGCCAGCACTGGCAGAGGACTTCATACAAAGGAAGCAGTCAGGCAGTCTTGCAATGCTTGATCAGATCAGGGGGAATCCTGTCTCTGCCTGGGGCCTTGCCTGAGGCTAGGCTGTCAATGGCCTTGCTAAGCTCTTCTACCGTCGGCTCTGCGTCTAACTCATCCATGCTTGGCGGGCACTCGATGGCATCGAGGGCTGAGGGGGATAAATTTCAATTAATAACAGCTGCTGCTAACTATGTTGCGCATATTACATTTTAAGATTAATTATGGGAAAGATGATTTGTTGTTGATTAAAGTTCTCAAAGGATGCATCAGCATTTCTGTAACAGTAAATTAATAAAATAATCAGTTTTCATCCAGCCAGCAAAGGTATAATTTCACTCGTAAGGAAACAAACAACCTTCTAATCTCAGTACCATTTCGAATCTATTCCATATGATGGATAGATTTAGAGTAGATTAGATTATTATCATATACACCTGGGTGCAATGAAATGCTTTGTTTACATGAACCACATAGGGCACACAGTATACATTCAGTTTTGATAAATATAGGTAGTTCTGCTATAACACAATGTTTACATTCCTCAAAAACCTTGTGCCATGGAAAAACTGCTGCAAGGTGAACCAGAAGAGATTCACCAGGATGTTACCTGGAATTAGGGGCTTGAGGTATAGGGAGAAGTTACATAAACTGGATTTTTTTCCCTTTTAGGTTGAGGGGTGACTTTGTTGAGGAGTCCAAGATAATGAAACATCGAAACATAGAAACATAGAAAATAGGTGCAGGAGTAGGCCATTCGGCCCTTCGAGCCTGCACCGCCATTCAATATGATCATGGCTGATCATCCAACTCAGTATCCTGTACCTGCCTTCTCTCCATACCCCCTGATCCCTTTAGCCACAAGGGCCACATCTAACTCCCTCTTAAATAAAGCCAATGAACTGGCCTCAGCTACCTTCTGTGGCAGAGTATTCCACAGATTCACCACTCTCTGTGTGAAGAATGATTTTCTCATATCGGTCCTAAAACAGGTGAGACTGTTATCCTTAAACTGTGACCCCTTGTTCTGGACATCCCCAACATCGGGAACAATCTTCCTGCATCTAGCCTGTCCAACCCCTTAAGAATTTTGTAAGTCTCTATAAGATCCCCCCTCAATCTTCTAAATTCTAGCGAGTACAAGCCGAGTCTATCCAGTCTTTCTTCATCTGAAAGTCCTGCCATCCCAGGAATCGGTCTGGTGAACCTTCTCAGTACTCCCTCTATGGAAAGAATGTCTTTCCTCAGATTAGGAGAGCAAAACTGTACGCAATACTCCAGGTGTGGCATCACCAAGACCCTGTACAACTGCAGTAGAATCTCCCTGCTCTTATACTCAAGTCCTTTTGCTATAAATGATAACATACCATTCACTTTCTACACTGCCTGCTGCACCTGCATGCCTACTTTCAATGACTGGTGTACCATGACACCCAGGTCTCGTTGCATCTCCCCTTTTCCTAATCGGCCACCATTCAGATAATAGTCTACTTTCCTGTTTTTCCCACCAAAGTGGATAACCTCACATTTATCCACATTATACTGCATCCGCCATGCATTTGCCCACTCACCCAACCTATCCAAGTCGCCTTGCAGCCTCCTAGCATCCTCCTCACAGCTAATACTGCCCCCCAGCTTTGTGTCATCCGCACCCTCGGAGATGTTGCATTAAATTCCCTCATCCAGATCATTAATATATATTGTAAATAGCTGAGGTCCCAGCACTGAGCCTTGCAGTACCCCACTAGTCACTGCCTGCCATTCTGAAAAGGACCCGTTTACTCCTACTCTTTACTTCCTGTCTGCCAGCCAGTTCTCTATCCATATCAATGCTGAACCCCCAATACCGTGTGCTTTAAATATGTATACTAATCTCTTATGTGGGACCTTGTCGAGAGCCTTCTGAAAGTCCAGATATAACACATCCACTGGTTCTTCCTTATCCACTCAACTGGTTACATCCTCGAAAAATTCTATAAGATTCGTCAGACATGATTTACCTTTCATAAATCCATGCTGACTTTGTCCAATGATTTCACCACTTTCCAAATGTTCCACCAACATTTATCCCATCTTTAATAACTGACTCTAGCATTTCCCCCACTACCGATGTTAGACTAACTGGTCCGTAATTCCCCGTTTTCTCTCTCCCTCCCTTTTTAAAAAGTGGGGTTACATTAGCTACCTTCCAATCCTCAGGAACTACTCCAGAATTTAAAGAGTTTTTAAAAATTATCACTAATGCATCCACTATTTCTGGGGCTACTTCCTTAAGTACTCTGGGATGCAGCCTATCTGGCCCTGGGGATTTATCAGACTTTAATTTACCATTTACAATTCCATTTCATTCAATTTACCTAACACCACTTCCCGGCTAACCGGGATTGCACTCAGTTCCTCATTTGACCCCCGGTCACCTGCTATTTCCGGCAGTTTATTTATGTCTTCCTTAGTGAAGACAGAAACAAAGTAGTTATTCAATTGATCTGCCATGTCCTTGTTCCCCATGATCAATTCACCAGTTTCTGACTGCAAGAGACCTACATTTGTTTTAACTAACCTTTTTCTCTTCACATATCTATAAAAACTTTTGCAGTCAGTTTTTATGTTCCCGGCCAGTTTTCTTTAAAAAATTTATTTTCCCTTGGATAGGGCTTGGATAAAGTGAACACTCACAGTCTTTTCCTAGGGTAGGGGATTCTAAAAATAAAATGATTGCAGAAAGATTTAAGAGGAGCATCATGGACAACTTTTTCCACTTTGAGTAGTCCGTATCTGGAATAAGCTGCCAGAGGAAGCTAATGAAGCAGATACAATTATAACTTTTAAGAGACATTTAGACAGATATATAGATAGGAAGGATTTGTGGGGCTGTGGGCCAATTGCAGGCAAATGGGATTAGTCCAGATTGCCAGTTTAGACATCAATAGACAATAGACAATAGGTGTAGGAGTCGGCCATTTGGCCATTCAATGTGATCATGGTTAATCATCCACAATCAGTGCCCCATTCCTTCCTTCTCCCCATATCCCCTGACAAGGTGGTTTGAATTACCTGTTTTCATGCATTATAACTCTCTACATCTCTATAATTATGTCAATGGTGGAAAGGAGATTAGGAGTGAAAAAGTGTTTCAGATTCATAATACAAAGTTATTTTCCCCACAAGATTTTCAAAAATTAGTAGTAGGCCCCCTTTGGTCATGACTGACCATGGGTGATGCATCCTAGTTTGCAGGTGATGTGTGGTCGGATGCAAAGCTGGGCGATGTCATATGGAGGACAGGCTGTTGCCCATGCAGCACGTCCCCCTATCCACGTCGCAGGTCGATCCAAAGGGACAGCAGGGCCGTTACAGTTTGGCACCAGTGCCTTCGCAGGAGCTGCCAGAGCAAGGTTGGATCTGCCTTAGGGGCTCCGACTCCAGATTATCTTGAGGTTTACTCCAGGAGCCTCTTCCATGACTAGATATGCCACAAGGCAGTGGAGGTTTTAAATCTGAGCTTTCCCTCTCCAGGATGGACTGCCTTCCCAGGCGCACGAGCCCCATCTGCCCGAGACTCGTGGGGGCGGGCGCGTCTACACGTCCGTGCAGCTCCATAGCACCTGCCCACTGCTCAAAAAGTAATGGTCTTTTTAATAGCAACTTTGTTCTTTATTACTGCAACCTAAAAATGCAAAAGAGTTTCACATGTGTTAATAGAAGTGATTGCTTGCCAATTTCAATGGTGATTCGTAGTTAAAGTAGCAGCTATGTTCTTAAGTGACAATGGTGCCTGATTACTACAGGGAGGTTGTATGGAAATGCAGCTTTTTTCCCCTATCCTGTTTAAATCCAATTGAGCTTTATATCTGGGGTGGAAGATTGCAAACTTCACGTGGTCCGCCCTGTTTCGATTTATAACTTCCATTATATCCTGTTCATTATACAATGATAAATACAGTGCAAAATAGCAGAATGTTTCAATATTATGGTGCAAAATTCAAACAGTGCAAAAAAAATAAAATATAATCATGGAATAACTGAATGAGGTAGCATTAAAAAGAAGAGTGCTGAGCAGCATCTCTGGGATTTGAAAGAGGTCAGACAAAAGTAGGAAGATGCTGTTACATCTGGACAGCTGAGCTTTCAATCTCCTGTATTTTCTCCCAGAACACAAAAGACAATAGACAATAGATGATATTTGCAGGAGAAGGCCATTCAGCTCTTTGAGCTAGCACCGCCATTCACTGTAATCATGGCTGAGCATTCACAATTAGTACCCTGTTCCTGCCTTCTCCCCATATCCCTTCTCTATCTTGACGAAATATATCTAACTCTCTCTTGAAAACCTCCAGAGAATTGGACTCCACTGCCTTCTGAGGCACAGAATGCCACAAATTCACAACTCTCTGTGTGAAAAAGTTTTTCCTCGTCTTGGTTCTTAAACCATGGCCCCTGGTTCTGGACTCCCCCAACACCGGGAACATGTTTCCTGCCTCTAGCATGTCCAAACCCTTAATAATCTTAAATGTTTCAATAAGATCCCCCTAAATTCCAGAGGATACAAGCCCAACCACTCCATTCTATCAACATATGACAGTCCCGCCATCCTGGGAATTAACCTCATGCACCTACACTGCACTATCTCAATAGCAAGAATGCCCTTCCTCAAATTTGGAGACCAATATTGCGCACAATACTCCAGGTCTCACTAGGGCTCTGGTCAACTGCAGAAGGACCTCTTTCCTCCTACATTAAACTCCTCTTGTTATGAAGGACAATATGCCATTTGCTTTCTTCAACGACTGCTGTACCTACATGCTTACTTTCATTGACTGATGAACAAGGATCCCCAGATGAATGAATGCATGAATGAATAAGTTTATTGGCCAATTATTCACATACAAGGAATTTGCCTTGATGCTCTGCCCACAAGTGACAAAATGACATATAGTGACAGTTAGGAATGAACCATAAAACATTAATAACAAAATGTTATCGATTAAACATGTGAATTAAATAAAATACCAGAGCAAACAGGCTACAGATTTTTGGTTATTTAGTAGAGCTACTACTCGTGGAAAAATGCTGTCAGGATGTGGCGGCTTTGACAGTACATCCCATTTTCCCAACTTGACACCGTTCAGATAATAATCTGCCTTCCTATTTTTGCTACCAAAGTGGATAACCTCACATTTATCCCCATTAAACTGCACCTGCCATGCATCTGCCCACTCACCAACCTGTCCAAGTCACCCTGCATCCTCATAGCATCCTCCTCACAGTTCACACTGCCACCCAGCTTTGTGACATCTGCAAATTTGCTAATGTTATTTTAATCCCTTCATCTAAATCATTGATGAATAATGTAAATAGCGGCGGTCCCAGCACCGAGCCTTGCGGTGCTCCACTTCTGCGCCACTCTGAAAGGGACCTGTTAATCCCTACTCTTTGTTTCCTGTCTGCCAACCAATTTTCTATCCATGTCAGCACTCTGCCGCCAATACCATGTGCCCTAATTTTGCCCACTAATCTCCTATGTGGGACCTTATCAAATGCATTCTGAAAGTCCAGGTACACTACATCCACTGGCTTTCCCTTGTCCATTTTCCTAGTTACAATCTCAAAGAATTCCAGAAGATTAGTCAAGCATGATTTCTCCTTCATAAATCCATGCTGCACCAGACCAAATATGCCGCTATTTAATCTTTTATGATTGATTCCAGCAACTTCCCCACTACCGATGTCAAGTTAACTGGTCTATAATTCCCTGTTTTCTCTCTCCTGTCTTTCTCAAAATGTGGGATAACATTAGCTACCCTCCAATCCACAGGAACTGATCCTGAATCTATAGATCATTGGAAAATGATCACCAATGCGTCCACTATTTCTAGAGCCACTTTCTGAAGTACCCTGGGATGCAGACCATCAGGCCCTGGGAATTTCTCAGCCTTCAGTCCCATAAGTCTGCCCAACACCATTTCCTGCCTAATGTGAATTTACTTTGGTTCCTCCGTCACCCTAGATCCTCTGACCAAATCAGGGAGATTATTTGTGTCTTCCTTAGTGAAGACGGAACCAAAGTACTTGTTCTGCTCATCTGCCATTTGTTCTCCATAATAAATTCGGCCTTTTCGGTCTTCAAGGGTCCAACTTTGGTCTTACCTTTTTTTTCCACTTCACATACCTTAAGAAGCTTTCACTTTAAAAAAATATATTTTTATTAAAAGTAATGTACAATAGTATAAACCAAAAATAACGTAATACATTTCATGTACCACTTCTTGTTATAAAATTTAATAATAGAAAAGTAACAGAAGCAAGAAAAAGAAAAAGAGAGAAAGTTAGATAAGATAGTGATACTATAGTACGTGAAAAAGTAGAAAGAGAGGGCCCATAAAGCGCAAGAAAGAGAAAAAATATATATATATATAAAGAAAATAAAATAAAAGGGATGTACCTGCTTCATATCTTTACACATCCCTCACCCGGTCCTGAAACAGTTTATTCCCAGGGTTATGTTGCACCATATGCTTGTAATAAATCGATAAAGGGGGACCAAGTCTTTAAGAATTGGTCTGATTTGCCTGCTAGGACCATAATATCATGTCTTCAAGGTGTAACATTTCAGACATATTTGAAATCCACATTTTTAGCGTTGGTGTGGGTGCATTTTTCTAGAATTTAAGTATACATTTTTTTTGCCATTATTAAGCCATAGTTAAGGAAACTCTTTTGGAACGAAGTCAGCTCAAAGCCAACTTCCATTGTTCCAAAGATAATCAGTTCTGCATTGGGTTTCAGTTTTATTTTAAATAATTTTGTAAAAATTTCAAAAAGTTAATTCCAAAATTTTTGGAGTTTTATGCAAAAAACAAAGGAATCTGCTATGGTTTGATCTTGTGATAAACATTTATCACAAATGGGGGAGACATTTGGAAAGATTTTGTTCAGTTTAGTTTTCGAATAATATAATCTATAAAACATTTTGAATTGAATTAAGATATGTCTTACATTGATGGAGCATTTATGCACATATGGCAAGTATTTATCTTTATATTCTGGCATCGGCATGCCATATAATAATTTTGCCCATGAAATAAAGTTCTCTCCCATTTGAAATGTTTGCAATACTTTGAAGAGGTATTCCCAGTCCACTTGGTCAAATTTTCCTACGTCCAATGAAATGATTGATAGGTCTTGCTCTTCAGTTTTGTATGAGTGCATTATATTAAACAGACATCTCAAATTATTGAATGAGTATCTTGGGTATAAACCCCATTTGATTCGCATTTATTAATTTACTAACATATTTACTCAATCTTCTTGCTAGAGTTTCCGCTAGTATTTTCTGATCTGTGTTTAACAGTGCGATGGCTCTATATGAGCCAGGGTCTTCTAAATCTTTATCTTTTTTAGGTATGAGTGTAATAGTTGATTCCGCTAATGTTTCTGGTAATGTTTGTTCTTTGGAAGCGTATATGTACAGTTTTTGTAGTCGTGGTGAGATTATCTCGTAAAATCTTTTATAAAATTCATTACTAAATCCATCTGGTCCTGGTGTTTTACCATTCTTCGGTGAATTTATTGTCTCTTCTATTTCCTTAATTGGTACCTGAACTAATTTCTCCTGTTCCAGCAGATTAAGTTTTGGGAGGTTGCAGTTATCCAAAAATGTTATAACTTTGGTACTATCTGTTGATGTTTTGGATTATATAAATTTTGATGACATTGGACAGGACTTTATTGATATCATTAGGTAGTGTTAACAATTCACCTTTATCCAATTTAATTTTTGAAATTGTATGATCCTTTTCCCGTTTTTTCAATTGACATGCCAAGAGTTTATGTGGTTTATCGCCAAATTCAAAGTTTTACTGTTTTGTAATTTGAAATATTCTTATAACTATTGAAGATAAGATTCTGTTTAATTTAAATGTCAGTATTGTTATTTTGTTGTGTTTGTCTGTGGTTGGTTCTATAGCATTATCTAGATCCAGTTGTCTAATTCGTTCTTCTAGCTGCAATTGTTCGTTCTTATTCTTTTTATTTTGAAAAGCTTGGTATGAAATTATAGATCCTCTGATAAATGCCTTAAAATATTCCCATAATAAAGAGGGTGAAATGCCTGGGGTATCGTTAGTCTAAAAAAAAATTTCCATCTGTTGTTTTAGATATATACCACATTGTGGGTCATTTAGAATTTGAGGATTGAACCTCCAAAACAATTTTTTATTAGGCATTCCTTCTAGTTTTAAGAAAAACGTTAACGGAGATTGATCGGAGATAATGCTATTATGATATTTAGGATTCTTTGTGTAAGGAATTAATTTTGTATCCACTGAAAAATAGTCGATACTTGAATAGGTTTTACGTACCATTGAGTAAAAAGGGTATTCCCTTCCAACTGGGTTAGCAATCCTCCATACATCTGTTATATTTATGTATTTAGGAGTTACTAGCTTTAGATTTTATGTTATTCCTCTTTTGTTGTGCAGATTTATCCAAGTAAGGATCTAAAATGCAATTAAAGTCTCCCCGAATTATCACATTTTGATAGTTAAACTCTGAAATTATATTCAGGATTTTATTAAAAAAATTGAGGATTATCAAAATTAGGTGCTTAAATATTTACTATAGTGAGTGGGGTAGAGTGGATCTCTCCGGTAACTATGAGCTATCTCCCCTCTTTATCTGCTATGATATTCTTTGATTTAAATGGTATACCTTTATGAATAATAATTGTCGTGCCTCTGGATTTTGAGATATATGAAGAGTGATATGTTTGAACGACCCAATTTGCCTTCAGTCTGGTTTGGGCTTGAAGTTTCAAATGTATTTCTTGTAGGAAAATTATGTCTGAATTAAGCGATTTCAATTGTGCGAAAATCTTACCCGTTTTAATTGGCTCGTTAACACCCCTTATGTTCCAGCTGCAAAACATGATTCCTCCAATTTTCTTTTGTTTATCGACTTGCATTTTAAAATTACTTTGATACCTTTAATTCATATGGTGCAACAGAATACCTCAGGACTCTAGGTGTTGGGTGGGCACTCGCGGCTACTAGGTTCTGTTGGTATATCCCTTTTAAACTTATCCTTAAGAAAAAAGACAGAAAAGTGTCGTGATGTAAAAATAAAAAAAGTGATATTACAGTATTTAAAAATAGCGATACTGTAAAAATAATAGCAACCTATTGGTGGTAGTTACATGTTTAAAGACTTCCGTTGATGTTAATCTACATTTAGCTCCGCCAATTGAAGACCGAGTGATATATAGCAAAACTACAAATTTGTATATCTAATTAAGTCTTCAAATTGTCTATTTACTATATACTAACAGTTTTTACGTTTACTTCACATTCAGATCCCGGTGTCTTATAATAGTAAGCATCTGGTTGGAAGGGGTTAACCAGAATCAGACTCATGGCTATCTGCCAAGTGTCTGAATCTCCTCCCCTCTGAGTGGGACCTAATTTATTATATGGGTTTAGTTTATTAATATGTTATTAATATATTTCATTATATTTAGCTCATTGTCCTAAATCTGGACATTCATTAACGATTTGAAATAAACCCCCCCTTCCCTTCCCCAGTGGAGTTAGTCATTGTTACATTATACCGTTATACCAATTCACATTAGATTAGATTGCTATTGCTAAGTTAATTCAATTGCTCATATGTTAGTATAGAATTAGAATTATAAAATACTTTTAATTCGTAAAATGTTATTTTCAAGTCCATTTGTATTGATTTTTCCATTCCGCCGCTCCCCTTACTTTTCAGTCTTTCATTCGAAGAGGAAAAATGTATGTCCTTGAGTTAGCATTCCGAACAAGATAAGGTGTCTAGACATCGCCTCGTGTAAAGTTCCGCCATCTTAATCATTAGAAAGCCATATTTTCTCAGCTACCCCTCTGTCGATATCTGTAAAAAAACAATGTCCTGATAGTCGTGGTGATTTGCTTATCCATTGATCTCTTTTATGATTTCTTGAGCATATTTGTATGCTTCTTCTGGATCAGTAAAAGCACATTCCATGGTCTTGTCAGTGATCCTCATTTTTGCAGGGTACATTATGCCATATCTTACATTTTGAATTCCTTTCAGGATCTGTCTTGTCTTTGTAAACAAGTCCCGTTTTTTAGCAACTTCAGTGGGATAATCTCTGAAAAATCTAAGATTATCCTCTTCAAACATCAGATTCGTTCCGAATGGGATTTTTTTCATAATATCTTCCAAAGCAGAAATGTCATGAAATTTCACTATGATCTGTCTTGGAGGGGCTCCTAGCCTTGATTGAGCTCTTCGCACCCAATGTGCTACATCTATTTTCGGTTTGACAGGCAGGTTGAATACTTGTTTAAGCAAGTTGGCAGCGGACTCCCGAGGGTCCTTTCCCTCTGTCACTCCAACTATTCTTACATTCTGCCATCTTGAAGGTGCTTCCAAATCAAGGTATTTATCAGTCATCTTCGCCAGTTACCCCAAGACATGCTCTTGATCTTTCCTCATTCACTTCATATCTTCAGACATTTCTTTCAACGATGTTTCCATATCTTTCACAGCAGTGTTATATGCTGTAGTAGTATGGAGAATAGTCAAACTTCTCGTTGCAGTCTTTTTCCACCCGTTTATTTTCTGCAGTTAAATCATCTTCAACATTATCAATGCGTTTACTTAAATTACTGATTGTCTCAATGATTTCCTGATTCCCGCGCTTCAAGTTTTTAGACATGCTTTTATTCAATGCAGAAATCCCGTCATGTAGCATAACAGCATAGTCTTTCTTTAATGACTCCCTTACCGATTGCTTCATTTCTTCCATCTCTTTCTCCTTTGTAGCCATTTCAGAGGCCAATTCTTTTGAACTTTCTGATGTTTGCTGAGTTTTAGCCAATCCTTTGAAAAAGAGTCTTGTGGTGGGTCTTTGAGAACTTTGGGGAGGAATCCTCTTTTTCATTTAAAAGTACCTTTATCCTCCGTTATTTTGCGGCGATTTCTGATGACGTCACCAGCGCGACGTCAAGCAGCTCCGGTAAGTATTTTTAAATCGGTCCCGTCTTTCAAAGCGTCTTTTTAAGTGAATTCACGCATTTTTCGGGAGCGGAGCTAAGTGCAGCATCTTTCAGAACTCCATGGCGCCACCGGAAGTCCCTAAAGAAGCTTTTACTACCCTCTTTTATATTTTTGGTTAGTTTTCATTTGCACCTCATGTTTTTTCCCCATATTGCCTTTTTAGTTATCTTCTGTTGGTCTTTAAAAGTTACCCAATCCTCTAGCTTCCTCCTCATTTTTGCTTTGTTATACTTCTCTTTTTTTTTTTTTACTGTCCCTGACTTCCCTTGTCAGCCACAGTCGCCCCTTAATCCCCTTGGAATATTTATTCCTCTTTGGAATAAACTGATCCTGCACCTTCTGTATTATTCCCAGAATTATCCGCCATTGTTGTTCCACAATCATCCCTGCCAGGGTATCTTTTCAGTCAACTTTGGCCAACTCCACTCTCATGGCTCCATAGTCCCCTTTGATCAACTGTAATACTAACTCTTGATTCAACTTGTACCCTATATCTAGGCTACTGTTTGGGGGCCTGTAGATAACTCCCATTAAGGTCTTTTTACCATTACAATTCCTGAGTTCTATACAAAAGAGAGAAGAAAGCATGGAAAGTGAAGCTGTTGACCGCTCCACAAGATCTCTATTGACATGAGCAGGGTTGTATTCACTCAAGGGCCTGTCCCATTTGGGCATCATTTGTGTGTCACGAAGGTGGCGCGCAAAGATTTTGTGAATCCCAAAATCCTGGGGCACCGCACGCGACTGCCCATCACTGCCTACACCACCATGCCTCACCATGCGCCATGGGCACGTAATGCATGCATCACCTGCACGTCATTACGTGCACATTGTGCGTCGTGATGCACAAATGATGTCACGTAAATGATGCGCAAATGATGTCGCATAAATGATGCGCAAATACACCCAAATGGGACAGGTCCTTCACTCGCTACCTTAGGTGAACAACCAACATAGAAACATAGAAACATAGAAATTAGGTGCAGGAGTAGGCCATTCGGCCCTTCGAGCCTGCACCGCCATTCAATATGATCATGGCTGATCATCCAACTCAGTATCCTGTACCTGCCTTCTCTCCATACCCTCTGATCCCCTTAGCCACAAGGGCCACATCTAACTCCCTCTTAAATATAGCCAATGAACTGGCCTCAACTACCCTCTGTGGCAGAGAGTTCCAGAGACCCACCACTCTCTGTGTGAAAAAATTCCTTCTCATTGCGGTCCTAAAGGATTTCCCCCTTATCCTTAAGCTGTGACCCCTTGTCCTGGACCTCCCCAACATCGGGAACAATCTTCCTGCATCTAGCCTGTCCAACCCCTTAAGAATTTTGTAAGTTTCTATAAGATCCCCTCTCAATCTCCTAAATTCTAGAGTATAAACCGAGTCTATGCAGTCTTTGTTCATAAGACAGTCCTGACATCCCAGGAATCAGTCTGGTGAACCTTCTCTGCACTCCCTCTATGGCAATAATGTCCTTCCTCAGATTTGTAGACCAGAACTGTACGCAATACCCCAGGTGTGACCTCACCAAGACCCTATACAACTGAAGTAGAACCTCCCTGCTCCTATACTCAAATCCTTTTGCTATGAAAGCTAACATACCATTGGCTTTCTTCACTGCCTGCTGTACCTGCATGCCTACTTTCAATGACTGGTGTACCATGACACCCAGGTCGCGCTGCATCTCCCCTTTTCCTAATCGGCCTCCATTTAGATAATAGTCTGTTTTCCTATTTTTGCCACCAAAGTGGATAACCTCACATTTATCCACATTATACTGCATCTGCCAAACATTTGCCCACTCACCCAGCCTATCCAAGTCACCTTGCAGTCTCCTAGCATCCTCCTCACAGCTAACACTGCCCCCCAGCTTAGTGTCATCCGCAAACTTGCCTTCAATTCCCTCATCCAGATCATTTATGTATATTGTAAATAGCTGGGGTCCCAGCACTGAGCCTTGCGGTACCCCACTAGTCACTGCCTGCCATTGTGAAAAGGACCCGTTTACTCCTACTCTTTGCTTCCTGTTTGCCAGCCAGTTCTCTATCCACATCAATACTGAACCCCCAATGCCATATGCTTTAAGTTTATATACTAATCTCTTATGTGGGACCTTGTTGAAAGCCTTCTGGAAGTCCAGATACACCACATCCACTGGTTCTCCCCTATCCACGTTTCTAGGTCCATCCTCGAAAAATTCCACAAGATTCGTCAGACATGATTTACCTTTCGTAAATCCATGCTGACTTTGTCCAATGATTTCACCTCTTTCCAAATGTGCTGCTATCCCATCTTTAATAACTGACTCTAGCAGTTTCCCCACTACCGATGTTAGACTAACTGGTCTGTAATTCCCCGTTTTCTCTCTCCCCCCCTTCTTAAAAAGAGGGGTTACGTTTGCTACCCGCCAATCCTCAGGAACTACTCCAGAATCTAAAGAGTTTTGAAAGATTATAACTAATGCATCCACTATTTCCGGAGCTACTTCCTTAAGTACTCTGGGATGCAGCCTATCTGGCCCTGGGGATTTATCGGCCTTTAATCCATTCAATTTACCCAACACCACTTCCCGACTAACCTGGATTTCACTCAAGTCCTCCTTTGACCGGCGGTCCCCTGCTATTTCCGGCAGATTATTTACGTCTTCCTTAGTGAAGACGGGACCAAAGTAGTTATTCAATTGGTCCGCCATATCCTTGTTCCCCATGATCTTTCATCTTACTGACATTAAGCATGAGGTTAATGTGCCGACACCATCCCTGCCCTGAACTTTGTCTCATCATTGTGGTAGATCCAGCTGACAACAATAATATCTGCAGAGAACTTAAAGTCTGAGTTGACATCGTACTTGTCTACAAGGTCATGGTTGTACAGGGTGTAGGGCAAAAGACTGAGCACACATCCAGTGCTAAGGGTCAGGATGGAAGAAATGTTATAACCAATTCAAACTGACTGAGGCCTGCTTGTCAGGAAATCCAAAAGGCAATTGCACATGGAGGCCAAAAGCAAAGTTTAGGGATGAGTTTATTTAGTATTATGGCTTTGAAGACTGATCTGAGTAGCATCTTGATATAGGTGTTTTTATTGTTAAGGTGATATAGGGCTGAATGCAATACTAGAGAGATGGCATTCCCTCTAGCAAATGAGGGCCAATCTTTCAAAGCATTCATTATTGTTGATGCTGGGCGGTAGTCATTGAGATATAGTACTTTATTTTTTCTTAAGAACTCTTTAGGATTCTTTTGGAATTATTAAAATGTTCCTTGAAGCACATGGGGACAGTTGACTGTTGAGTTGGGAGTTTAAAGATGTCAGTGAAGACTGGCCAATTGTGGATTTTATAATCTGACCGGGGACTCTGTTTCTTCCCCTCCACCTCTTCCACCTCCACTAAACCCTCCAGTGCAGCATCCATAAATTGTTTTTCTTTTTGAAGTTAAAACCACCTCTGCATTGACTTTCTCTACCTATTTCAGTGGCAATGTGAATCTCCCTTAATGGGCCCGTTGCACTTAGGCATCTCTTTAGCCCACTGCCAGGGACTAGTTTTAATGAAATTCACCTACGACACCTAGCGACAACCAACGACAACGCCTACGTCAACCTACAACAACTTACGATAACTTTTGACAGTAAAAATTGTCCCCACTGTCGCCAAAAAATTTTCAACATGTGATCGCACAACAAAAATGATTAATGGGCCTGTCCCACAGCGATTTTTCAGGCAATTGCCGACGTCTATGAAGTATCCGGAAGTCGCCAGAAAAACCAGCAACTGGAACGGCGACTGTCAGAGTGGAACGCACACACACACGTCACTTCGTTCACCAGCCCGTTATGCAAGTGGGGGACTGGGCAAGCGGGGGGATGCTGTCTGAGTGAAATTCAAAGCCAAGGTGATACCGCGATGAACAGGAAGGTTGGCCAACATCCTTTGTTTATGGAAACATTTTAGGCTGTTATTCATGTTTAACATGTTCTATATATTTTTCTGGAAGTTATTCAAAATGTTTTGTTCACTCATTGAGGTAACAGTATTAGTAAATGTAGTAAAAACAAATCCCATGCCTATACTTAACACTATTTTATTTGACCCCAAGCTGTCAGATGTGTGCTTCCCACAGAAGGGATTAAAAAAACAAACCTTTGATGCATGCAGATGAACATACTTCGCCTGTTTATGAAAAGAACATTTGAAAAGAATGGAATTTTACAAATATATGAATGTATTCAGATTTTTTAAATGAAACAATCAAATTCAAATAGTGATGGGATTACATGGATTGTTTCAACAAAGTAATTATTAAAGATTACTTTTTATGAAATGATCTCAAAACCTGACTTCTACAGCACAAAAATCTAATTTCTACTGCAGAAGAATGAGAATTAAAATGGGCATTATACGCAACAGGATTAATGTTTTTCTTCTTTTTTTGTTGCAAACTAATTTTCATCCAATAGTACAGAATTAAATGAGTTTTGAAGCTAGACAATGACAGCGCTACTCCATGTGCATTTAATGGCACTGACCGCATTATTCTGGCTCTATCTCAATAGTGTCTCAGTAATATTCTGCTCAGGAGGCAGTCAATCCATTTGGCTTTGAAAAGGTTGTCTGAGTCCCCTCTGTTACACCTTTTTTCCATCGCTTTGCATATATTTGGCAGAGGTTGCTATTGAACCTATTCCTACCATCCATACAAACAGATAAATAATTGCTAAATACCTTCTGGCATTTCTTAACTTTAGCCAAGAAATTTAAAATAATTTCTTTGTGTAATATAGTTGGTCAAAAACAGAATGACTGCATTTCTCCTACTGACCCCTTTTGATTTATGTTAAACTAATGGAACACATAATGTGTCCACTCCCTGTTTTCCAGTGGTGATGCAAAAGTATATTTAAAGAAATAATTTTGAGGTGCTTTGCCAAGTCTTCAGTAGTAAAAACAAGTTTTCACTTACCATTTTCTCAAGAAAAATAGTCCCTGGGATATTGATCTTTGAATTTTTCTAACATCCCCAACTATTGATGTGTTGTGATATTCCCCACAGAGCTTCTTTCTTTAAAAAAATCAATTCCTGCCATATTCTGTGGGTTCTTGCTTAGTCATTTCTGTGCTAGTCACAATCTACAAAGTGGTCGACAACAGCTTGGTAACGCCCTCTGACCTAAAAATGCTTGATGCTTAAGATATTAAGCATCAATGGTGCCAAAATGTTGTCACCATTCATTACAGTGGAAAATCTGTATATCAAGTTTTCCAATAATTACAAATAAATGTACATGTATTGGCATCCATGCGATACAAACTACATAACATGAACTGCTGTACTTCCAACATAACATTTTAATACACATTTTCAATCCAAAAACAGACACACATATTTACTCAAGTTATTGTTTTTATGTTAAATGTTAGTATGTACATTTTCATTTTGATTTGGTTTTGGAGGGATGTGACTCAAACGTTAGAAATCTAAAATGAATATAGAAAATTCAGGAGATACTTAGCAAGTCAGGCTGCGTAATTGTGAAGAGAAGCAGAGTTAAAGTTTCAGGTTGAAGACTCTACTGGAACTATAAAGGAGACAAAATAAGTTTGTTAAGCTGCATAATAAGTAAAATCATGGTGATGATGGGATACGGTGTAAACAAGGTGTGCTGGTCAATGAGTGAATGGCAGAACATACACTAAAGAACATAAGCAAAAACAACATGAGAGTTGCAGAAGAGGAGGATATGCCCAAGAGATCTGTATATCCTGCACACCCAGAGCTAAAAAAAATAAATAAATAAAATGAGAAAACATGCTAAGCCAATACCACAGATGGACTCATTTAACTGGGACCAATTTGTTCATGACTCTGCTTTTCCATTCTCACCAACCACCCATCCCCTTCTCATGGCATTTTCCTTACAATTTAAGTTGATACAACACATGTCATACACTTTTTCCCTTCCCACCTTCAAGGGACCTGAACCATCTTTCCAGGTGAAGCACTAATTCACTTGCGCTTCTTCCAACATGGTGTCCTGCATTCAGTGGTCACAATGAGATCTCCTCTCAATGGAGAACTCAGTCGCAGTTTGGGTGATAACAATAAACAATAGACAATAGACAATAGACAATAGACAATAGGTGCAGGAGTAGGTCATTCGGCCCTTCGAGCCAGCACTGCCATTAAATGTGATCTTGGCTGATCATCCCCAATCTGTACCCCGTTCCTGCCTACTCCCCATATCCCCTGACTCCGCTATCTTTAAGAGCCCTATCTAGCTCTTTCTTGAAAGTATACAGAGAACCAGCCTCCATCGCCATCTGAGGCAGAGAATTTCACAATCACAACTCTGTGAGAAAAAGTGTTTCCTCGTCTCAGTTCTAAATGGCTTACCCCTTATTCTTAAACTGTGGCCCCTGGTTCTGTATGGGGCAATCCACAGGAGCAACTCTGAGCTATCCATGGCCTGACACTTTAATTCTCCGTCGACCCCTATGGATCTGCCTCCTGTACAAACACAGTGAGACCCAGCGCACGTTTGAGGATCAGCATCTCAGAGTCATACAGCATAGAAGCAGGCCCAACAGCCCAATTCGTACAAGCTGCTTAAGATATGCTATTTACATACTTCAGCTTGCATTATTATGGTCTGGTTATCTACTACAACTGATAAGTTATAGTATTCTTGTTTATTTGATATTTATTTGTTGTATTGTTGCATTTATGTTCAAGGTTAAAGGTTCAAATGTATTTGTCACATGCAACATACGGTGCAGTCAAATGAATTTACCATGCAGCATTATAAATAAAAAAGGACACAATACACAACATAATTCAACACACATATCCACCACAGCATTCTTCACTGTGGTGGAAGGCAATACAGTTCATACAGTCCTCCTCCTCCTCCCTTGTTCACCCGTGGTTGGGGCCCTGACCCTCCGTAGTCGCTGCTACAGTTGGCCCAATGTCTGGTCAGGATGGTCGGAACGCCGACGTCGGGACAGGTCGAGCACACCCCGTGGCCCGGAGCTCCCAATTGGCCACCTCCTTACTGGAGACCGCGGCCTTCAGATGTTGTAGGCCGCAGGCCGGCGGTCGGAGCTCTTCTTCGGCGACCTCCGGGGAGGAATCGCCCACTCCACGATGGAAGGTGTGCTCCACACCTGCCGCCAGATGCTCCATAGACCGGGGCTCCAAGATGTTGTAGGCTGCAAGCCAGCTATCGGAGCGCTTCTGCAGCGACCCCCGGCAAAAGGGTGTGCAATGTTAAAGTTCCTGCTGTGCAGCCGCTGAAGCTCTGAGGTCGCGAGGAGTGGGGCAAAGAAGTGACAAGGAAGAAAGTTGCATCTCCGTCGAGGTAGGTGCCTGAAAACAGTTTCCCCCTATTCCCCCCACCACCCCCCACACAAGACATACAGAGAAACACTAAAACATACTTTTGGACAAACTAAAAAACAAAAAAAGTCGAAACAACGAACCAGCTGCAGGCGAGGCAGCCGACTCGCAGTGCCACTGGAACCTCACCTGTGCCTGTAAACCTGCAGCAAGTGCGAATTTCATTGACCTGGTAATATGACAACCTGATTTCCAGCTGTATCAGTTGTTCTTCTGTAATAATGGCATAGGTTGCTTGTTTTATTTATTTTATCGTCTTGAGTGTGGAAATCTTGCCCAGCCTGAGCTTCTGGGCATGTCTTCCTGCTCTAAATTTCACAGCTCCAACATTCTTTTCCCTAAGTTCTTTCATCGATGTCCAGACTCTCGAACTGCTCCCATACACTCACTAACCAGACAACATTGTTAACAGATTATCCTCATGGTCTGAAGAAGGGTCTCGACCCGAAACGTCGCCTATCTCCTTCACTCCTTAGATGCTGCTGCACCCGCTGAGTTTCTCCAGCTTTTTGTGTAACCCCCATCCTCATGGTCATCCCAGTTTTACCAAATTGGAGATATCCACCTGCCTTCTGCCCCATAATCTCTGCTCCTTAACAAGCTTCTTTTGTCTCCTTTCTAGTTCTGACAAAGTGTCTTCAGCCTGAAACATTGACTCTGTTTCTCTTCCAATGACTCAATTATACTTTATTGTCACATGTACCTCGGTTAAACACAATTCTTTATTTTTCCATACCATGCACAAACCGCACAAAGGGTTTCCATGTATCTGGTGCCAACAAAATTACAAAGTACTCATTATAGGTCCAATGGTCCCTCTTTGTACTCAGTGCCGCCCCCGTCCCCCCCAGGTACCTCTTTGTTCTCGGTGGCGCAACCACCTCTCCCTCTCATACAGTTCATCAGTAAGCTGCCCCTCTCCTCTCTGGTCCTTCAGTCTTCATGCCTCACAGATGCAGCCTGACCCTCTGGGTATTTTCAGCATTTTCTGTTTTGTAAAATAAAAGAGGGAGATAAGTGTGGTTGGGTGCTTGGTGGTCAGTGTGAACTTAGTGGACTAAAGTCCCTGCTTTATCCTGTGTGATTATTTGATGTAGATGGAGTGGGCCATTCAGCCCTTTTGAAATCTATGCCATTCATAAGAACAATACCATCATTACCATTCTCCTAATTTCTCTGGAACCAATTCTTTCTCAAATCCATATTCATTCTACTGATACCCAACTATACCAGCGACAACTTACAAGTGCCGGTTAACCTACCAATCAGTACAATTTTAGATGATGAAAGAAACCGATGTAGAGTAGAAACCAATGCAGTCATCAGGAGAATGCGCTGTTAGTTTTGAACCCGGGTTCAGTCTGTGTCACTCTAAACAAGCAGATTAGTGCTCAAATTTAAATCAAACTGCTGCCAAGATAAGCTTAAATCCATGTCTCTGGACAACTGGTACAGATTTGAGGGTTATTGGTAACTTAAACACTGTGTCTCCACACCCTACAGAGGAATTACATTTTACATATTGTATGGTAGGCTGCTCTGGAAGGTTAGATCCCATAAAAGTCAAGGGGATATAGCTGAATGGATAGAAAATTGGCTTCATAGAAGGAAACAGAGGGTGATGGTGGAAGGTTGCTTTTCGGACTGGAGGCCTATGACTAGTGGTGTACCTCAAGGTTTGGTGCTAGACCCATTGCTGTATGTCCGTTATATCAATTATTTGGATAAGAACATACATGGCATGATTAACAAGTTTGCATATGACACAAGTGGGTGGTATTGTAGATAGTGAAGATGGTTGCAAAATATTGCAGCAGGATCTTGATCGGTTGGCCGGGTGGGCTGAGGAATGGTTGGGGAAATTTATTGCAGAGAAATGTGAGGTGTTGCATTTTAGGAGCACTAACATGGGTAGAACCTACACAGTGAATGGTAGGGCTGTGGGGAGAGTTAAGAGCAGAGGGATCTCTGAGCACATGCACATAGTTCATTGAAAGTGGCATCACAGGTAGATAGGTGGCCAAAAAGACGTTTGGCACATTGGCCTTCCTCAGTCAGGGCATTGAGAATAGTTGTTGGGAGGTCATGTTGCAGTTGTATAAGACATTGGTGAGGCCGCATTTAGAGTATTGTGTTCAGTTTTGGGCACCATGTTATAGGAAAGATGTTGTCAAGCTGGAAAGGGTTCAGAGATGATTTACGAGGATGTTGCCAGGACTAAAGTGTGTGAGCAATTGGAAGAGGTTGAGCAGGCTTGGACTCTATTCCCTGTAGCGCACGAGGATGAGGTGTGATCTTACAGAGCTGTACAAAATCATGAGAGGAATAGATCGGTTGGATGCAGAGTGTCTTGCCCAGAGTAGGTGAATCGAGGACCAGAGGACAGAGGTTTAGATTGAGGGGGAGAAAGATTTAAAAGGAACCTGAGGGGTAACCATTTCACATAAAGGGTGGTGGGTGTATGGAACGAGATGCCTGAGAAGGTAGTTGAGGCAGGGACATTTAGACAGGTACATGGATAGAAACAAAATGGGTGGAATGGAATATTTTATTGTCACATGTGACAAGGCACAGTGAATTTCTTTGTTTGCATACCCAAGGTATACAAATAGCGGCCACCTACAGTGCAGACAAAGTTACAAAGTATGCCAGCTCCTCCTTTGTTCTCCAACCCCCCTCCCCCACAGCAGTTCCCCCCATGCCGGGTCCCTATTGTCCTTTGTCCTCCCCCCTCACCCCCCTCCCTCCCCAATGTCCATTGTTCTTCCCCCTCCTTCGCAGTGGTCCCCCCACGCTTTCGTCGACCACCGACCGACCCGCGAGACTCTGCTACCGCCGCCGCTGAGACACTCCACTTCACATATTCGTCTCATCCGTCGGCCGTCGCCATCATCAGCCACCGCACCGACCTCTCCATGACGCAGCTGAGTCCTCTCCTGAACTCAACGGAACCTGCAGGACCTCGGGAGGGAAGGAATGAGTGATGTTTCTGGTCGAGACCCTTCTTCAGATTGATATCAGGCGACAGGGAGATACATAGATAAGGAACTGTAAGGTGTGAAAATAGGACAAAGGGAATGCAGATCAAGAAAAATGTAGAATAGATAATTGTTAGCTGGGAGAATGTAACAACAAAGCAAACAGAGATAACATGTAGTCGGAGACTGTAAAACCGGTTGGAGAACTAGGATGGGGAGGAATGGAGAGAGAGGGAATGCAAGGGTTACTTGAAGTTAGAGGTCAATATTCATACCACTGGGGTGTAAGTTTCCCAAGCGAAATAGGAGATGCTGTTCTTCTAATTTGCGCTAGGCCTCACTCTTACAATGGAGGAGGTCCAGGACAAAAAGGCCACTGGGAATGGGAGTGGAAAGTGTTTAGCAACTGGGAGATTAGATAAGTTTTGGAAGACTGAGCAGAGATGTTCAGCGAAATGATCGCTGAGCTTGGATAGAGTTTAGAGTGATATGGGCCAAATGCAAGCAGGTGGGACTAGTATGGATGGGACATGTTGGCCAGTGTGGGTAAGTTGGGCCAAAGGGCCTGTAAGGATCTATATCAAATTTCTAGATATTTATCCTCAATTTTTCTCTTTCCAGTTATTTTACTCCAATTGTTCAATTTAACCAGAACTAGGCCCAATGGTTAAAACACTGTGCGGTTTGATCTTCACTTCCTCTGAAATGTATTCCATTATTTTGGCAACTCTGTTTGACATTCCATTTATTGCCACTCCACAGTGATTAGACATGGAGCTGTGATAACATCCAGAAATACTCCAAGGAAGATTGGTTTCCAACATTCCAGCTGCGTCTGAATACACAATACAATTTGCTCATCGACAATGACATTTATTTCCTCAAATTGTTTTAACTTCCACCAGATTCAATATTGTAACAAGTGATAAATGATAACAACTCTAGAATAAAAACAGAAAATACTGCAAACATTCAGCAGAACAGGCCTCATCAGTGGCACGAGAACCAGAATTAATATTTTGGGTTTAAGACCCTTCTTCAGAACTGGGAAGGAAAGAAAACTAGTGAATGAATGAATGAATAATTTTATTGGCCAAGTATATTCACATACAAGGAATTTGCCTTGGTGCTCCGCCTGCAAGTGGCAACATGACATACAGTGACAGTTAGGAACGACATAGAAAACAGTAAATATAAAGCTACAGGGAGGTTGGGAGGTAAAAGATTAGGAGAGAGGAAATATATCTGACAGGGTGAGGCTCATGTTCTATGGGGATAAGTTGAAAACAAGGACATCTGGTCAAGGGTGATGATGGAGGTTGTTTTTTTGGACTGGACTAGTTGTTGTGCCTCTATGAGGGTTCTGGGCTCATTGCTTTTGGTAGTTTACATCAACAATTTGGATGAGAATGTAAATGGCATAATTAGTAAGTTTGCAGATGACACTAAAGTGCGTAGTTTCATGGACAGTGAAAATAGTTATTACATATTACAGGAGGCTCTTAATCGGTTGGGCAAGTGAGCTGAGGAATGGGTAATGGAGTTTAATGCAGGTATGGTGTAACATTTCTCAACTCATACCAGGGCAGGACCTTTGCAAAGAATGACAGGGACCTGGGAGCTCTGAAGACCAGAGGAATCCAGCTGTATAGGTACACATTTCCCTGAAAGTGACGTCACATAATAGATAGGATGGCAAAGAAGGTTTTTGGTACATAGGAGGGAGAGCAAGTCCATAGAGCAGGCTACGTAATCCTCTGTGCAACATGACAGCATTTATGTCACTACCACTCTGACCGTGCCAGCTCATCAGTAACCAAGCCCAAACGCCTGCCAAGACAATGCAGTCCAAAGCTGGATCATCCATGACCAGAGCTGTTCTGAGTCACCCTCCCTGATGATCTGCAATCCCGTTTAATGCATCTGTGCTTGATTTATTAACATCTTTAAAAAGAATTGATTGCAAGCAACAAATGCTGACTTCTAAGAAATAAGAAAGAATGCAATTCAGAGATGTTATTTTTAAATACTTGAATCTGTTCTATAAAGTTATAATATCTTTATGAGTTAGGAAAAGTTTCAAGACTCTTGCGAGGTCTTTCTGTCAGCCAAGCACAACATTAGTGCTTTATTTTGCTGAGGCTGCAGACTTGTTCAGTAATGAACTAAGCTTGCATCTTGAGCTTCTCATTGACCCACCACTTTGTATAGTTAGTCTGAATAAAGTGCAGAGGCCAACTCTGCTTGTGGGTGTCTCGTGGATATTTAAATCAGGTGGAAAATGACAGTGAGCGAGTCACCACATCAATTGAACAACTGACTACATGCTTCAGATAATGTGCAGCTTGGGATATAGTTTTCTGTTTATGCAGTTATAGAAAAGTTGATTTATAATGACAACTTAGTTAAGGAAGTTTTCCTTGGCATTATACATAAGAAAACATTCTCTTTGAATAAGAGTGTCTTTGTTTAAGATTAACACCACATCTGGCCAATAACTCTACTGACCTCTTCTAATTATCTCTGACTTGAGGAAAGCAGCAATTATTTATTTTCCATGAACTTATTCTCGACATTGAAGGAGCAAATGCATAAATTGCATACATGTATTATTTTGTTATTTACTTTAATATAGTAGGAAATCAGTTTTGCTGATAACATTGGAGTTTTAAAAGACGACCGAGAATTCCTTGTCTCTTGCACACTGGATTTGTTTTATAATTAAAAATAGGAGTCTGCACTACAGCAAATACATTTCTTATCATCAGTAGCCCAACCATGGATTAAAAGAGAAATAAATTCAAGGACAAGTTGCCAAAACAAGCAGTAGACGTGTGAATTGGGAGCATAGAAGAATTTAACTGCAAATTAACCACTTCTACAGATGTTAATGAGCCTGAAAATGTATAACTTCCACAGACCTAAAAAATACTTCCTAGATTTTTGACACTAAATGGGAATGTAAATAGAAATGGATAAAAGAGGGATTTCGGCAAGCTAGATGAATGGACATCAACAATAGTTCCAGTTAACTATAGGCTAGTGAGCCTCATGTCAATGGTAGTGAAACTATTGAAGAGAATTCATCATGATAGGATTTACTGCCATTTGGAAGAGAATGGGCTAATTAGGGATAGCCAGCATGGCTCTGTACATGACAGGGCATGTTTCGCTAACTTGGTTGAGTTTTTTTGAGGAGGTGACAAAGGAGATTGATGAAGGTAGGGCAGTGGATGTTGTATACATGGAATTTAGTAAGGCACCCACATGGTGGACTGATCCAGATTAAGATGTATGGGATTCATGATGACTTGGTTATATGAATTTGGAACTGACTTAGTCAGTTTGGTGGAAAGTAGACATTCTGGCTGGCGCTCTGTGACCACTGGAGCTCTACAGGGATGTAGAAGGGTTGGTGAGCAAGTTGGCTGATGTCACCAAAATTGGAGGACAGGCTGACTGTCAGAATATACAGCCGGATATAGATTAGCTGCAGAAATGGTCAGAGAAATAGCAGCTGCAGAAATGGCAGGTGAAGTTTAAACCGCACAAGTGTGAAGTGTTGCACTTTGGATGGTCAAGTAAGGAGAGAGTATATGGACAATGAGAAGACTCTCAACAGCACTAATGTGTGGAGAGATCCTGGAGTTCATTCTATACCTCACTATAGGTGGCAAAACAAGTAGATAGGGTGGTAAAGAAGGCATATGGTATGCTTGATTGCTAGGGGCATTGAGTACGAGAGTCAGGATGTCATGATGCATTTCTGGAGGACATTAGTTCGGCTGCATATGTAAACACGTAAACTGCGACGTAACACCGCCGGGGACGCAGAGGGGGGTTAAAGGCCAGGTTAGAGCTAGCCCCGCACAGGGTAGCGATTCCTAGCCTTTTCCTCGCCAACGTGCGCTCACTGGCAAACAAAATGGACGAACTCCGGCTAAGGATCACCTCCCACAACCGGATCAAGGACTGCAACATCCTGATCCTCACGGAAACTTGGCTGAACACTGACGTTCCTGACAGCGCCATCCAGCTATCGGGGCGTCACTTACTCCGAGCGGACAGGACATCGGACTCCGGCAAGACCAGAGGTGGGGGTCTGTGCATTTATGTAAATAAAGCATGGTGCACGGACTCCACCATCATCGAGAGTCACTGCTCAGCTAACCTTGAGTTCCTCTTGGTTAGATGCAGACCGTTCTATCTGCCCAGAGAGTTCACCTCCACTGTTGTGACTGCAGCCTATATCCCTCCTGATGCTAATGCCAACCTTGCAATGAAAGAGCTGCATACTGCCATTAGCAATCAACAGACACACAACCCCGAGGCAGCCTTCATTGTTGTGGGTGACTTCAATCACTCTAACCTGAAGACTGTACTCCCCAAATTCCACCAGCATGTCTCCTTCCCCACTAGAGTAGACAAGACACTGGACAAAGTCTACACCAACATGGCTGAAGCTTACAAAGCCATCCCCCTCCCCCACCTTGGTCAGTCTGATCACATCTCATTGTTCCTGCTCCCTAAGTACTCCCCACTCATCAGACGGGTTAAACCATCTGTGAGGACAGTTAAAGTCTGGTCAGAGGAAGCGGACTTCACACTTCAGCAGTGTTTTGGAAACACTGACTGGAAGGCGTTTGCAGCCCAGGCCACCCTTAACTCCCACACGGACATTGACTCCTACACATCCTCTGTTCTGGACTTTATAAACTCCACCATCAATAGTGTCACCTCCCTCAAACAGGTGACCATATTCCCGAATCAGAAGCCATGGATGAACAGCGAGGTCAGGCTACTGCTGAAAGCACGGGACACCGCTTTCAGGTCAGGCGATGCTCGAGCCTACAGTTCAGCCAGGGCTAACCTGAAGAGGGGCATCAAGAAGGCCAAGCACTGCCATAAGCTCAGGATTGAGGAGCACTTCAACAACAACTCCGACCCCCGACGCATGTCGCAAGGCATCCAGGCCATCACGGACCACAGACCCGCCAACACCACCCCCACATCCAGCGACGCCTCCTTCCTTGAGGAGCTCAATCACTTCTATGGCCGCTTCGACAGGGACAATCTAGAGACAGCCATCAAGGCTGTGCTACCTGCCGATCACCAACCCCTCACACTCACCCCCTACGACGTATACGTGGCACTGAGTAGGACTAATGCACGTAAAGCTGCTGGCCCTGACGGCATCACCGGGCGCGTGCTCAGGGTCTGTGCGGTGCAGCTGGCAGACGTCTGGACTGATATCTTCAACCTGTCACTTGCCCAGGCAGTTGTCCCCACGTGCCTTAAAACCACCTCCATCGTGCCAGTGCCAAAACACTCCACTGCGGCAAGCCTCAACGACTTCCGCCCAGTTGCACTTACCCCCATCATCACCAAGTGCTTCGAGAGGCTGGTCCTGGCACACCTCAAAAGCTGCCTACCCCCCACACTGGATCCCTATCAGTTTGCCTACCGCAAGAACAGGACTACGGAGGATGCCATCTCAACGGCACTTCACTCCGCCCTCTCCCACCTCGACAACAGAGACACTTACGTAAGAATGCTGTTCATCGATTACAGCTCAGCATTCAACACCATTATACCATCAAAATTGATCGCCAAACTCGGTAATCTGTGCATCGCTCCTTCCCTCTGCAACTGGATACTGGACTTTCTAACCAACAGACCCCAGTCTGTTAGGTTAGACAAGCACACCTCTTCAACCCTCACCCTGAACACTGGCGTTCCACAGGGCTGTGTGCTGAGCCCCCTCCTCTACTCCCTCTTCACCTATGACTGCACACCTGTACATGGTACTAACACCATCATCAAGTATGCAGATGATACAACGGTGATTGGCCTCATCAGCAACAACGATGAGTCGGCCTACAGGGAGGAGGTCCAGCACTTAGCAGCATGGTGCGCTGACAACAACCTGGCCCTTAACTCCAAGAAGACCAAGGAACTCATTGTAGACTTCAGGAAGTCCAGGGGCGGCACGCACACCCCCATCCACATTAACGGTACGGAGGTGGAACGTGTTTCTAGCTTCAGGTTCCTGGGAGTCAACCTCTCCGACGACCTCTCTTGGACCCACAATACCTCAACTCTGATCAAGAAGGCTCACCAGCGTCTCTTCTTCCTGAGGAGACTGAAGAAGGTCCATCTGTCTCCTCAGATCCTGGTGAACTTCTACCGCTGCACCATCGAGAGCATCCTTACCAACTGCATCACAGTTTGGTATGGCAACTGCTCTGTCTCCGACCGGAAGGCATTGCAGAGGGTGGTGAAAATTGCCCTACGCATCACCGGTTCCTCGCTCCCCTCCATTGAGTCTGTCCAAAGCAAGCGTTGTCTGCGGAGAGCGCTCAGCATCGCCAAGGACCTCTCTCACCCCAACCATGGACTGTTTACCCTCCTACCATCCGGGAGGCGCTACAGGTCTCTCCGTTGCCGAACCAGCAGGTCCAGGAACAGCTTCTTTCCGGCTGCTGTCACGCTACTCAACAACGTACCTCGGTAACTGCCAATCACCCCTCCCCCCCCCCCCCCCCCCCCGGACACTTATTGTTATTTATTCAAATCATTTGCTGTGTCGCTCTTCCAGGGAGATGCTAAATGCATTTCGTTGTCTCTGTACTGTACACTGACAATGACAATTAAAATTGAATCTGAATCTGATATTGCATGCTGTTCTGGTCACCCCATTACAGGAAAGATGTGGAAGCTTTGGAGAGTGTGCAGAGAAGGTTTACCAGAATGCTGTCTGGCTTAGAGGGTTTCAGCTACATTTCTAAATAGAGTCATAAGGTCTTAGAGTGATACAATGTGGAAACAGGCCCTTTGGCCCAATTTACCCACACCAGCCAACATGTCCCAGCTACTCTTGTCCCACCTGCCTGTGCTTGGTCCATATCCCTCCAAACTTGTCCTATCCATGTACCTGTCTAACAATTTCTTAAACGTTGGGATAGTCCCAGCCTCAACTACCTTCTTTGTCAGCTTGTTCCATATACCCACTACACTTTGTGTGAAAAAGTTACCCCTCAGACTCCTATTAAAAATGGGGAGTGAATTCAGAAATCGGAGGCACAAAGAGACTTGGGAGTGCTGGTGCAAGATTCCCAAAAAGTTAATTTGCAAGTTGAATCGGTAGCAAGGAAGGCAAATGCAATGCTAGCATTTATTTTGAGATGACTAGAATACAAAGGGGTGTAATGCTGTGGCTTTATAAGACGCTGTTCAGACAGCATTTGGAGTATTGTGAGCAATAGTGAGCACCATATCTGAGGAAAGATACATAGGCACATAGAATATAGGTGCATCAGTAGGCCATTCGGCCCTTCGAGCCAGCACCGCAATTCACTGTGGCTGATCATCCACAATCAGTACCCCGTTCCTGCCTTCTCCTCATATCTCTTAACTCCGCTATCTTTAAGAGCTCTATCTAACTCTCTCTTGAAAGCATCCAGAGAATCGGCCTCCACTGCCTTCTGAGGCAGAGAATTCCACAGATTTACAACTCTCTGGGTGAAAAGGTTTTTCCGCATCTCTGTTCCAAATGGGCAACCCCTTACTCTTAAACTGTGGCCCCTGGTTCTGGACTCCCCCAACATTGGGAACATGTTTCCTGCCCCGAGTGTGTCCAATCCCTTAATAATCTTATATGTTTCAATAAGATCCCCTCTCATCCATATAAAAGCCAAGTCATTCTGTAAATTGCTAGTTTCTAAGCTTCCCCCTAGTCTAGTTTCAGTAAAAACACTGAGTTGTTTCAAGTGAATCAAGCACTTGAAACAATTAAATTTTATTTTAACAAAAGTGCATCACAGTTCAACTACTGTACCTATCCCACTGCGGGTTCGATCCTCGTATCTGCCTGTTCAAGTCCTCTAGGCCTCGCTCAGACACTCCAGAAGTTCACGCAGTCCCAAGCATTCTCACAGAAGATCGACACTGGACCTCGTGGTTAACAGACTTTGATATGTCCCGGGACCTCGAGGGGCTGAACCACATGGGGGTGGTCTCTTAATAACCCAATTACAGATATTGATTAACCCCATACATAACAGACATTTCCCTAACCCAATAATACAACAGCTCAATACATTGTATTCAAACCAGACTTCGTAATGAAGCCAACTTAGAAACATTTACCTAGATCTGCCAAAAACCTAGATAAGGCTCAATACCACATCCAATCAACACTCGGCAAAGTAGAACTCTGCAACATTATTTACAATTATTTGCAAGGTGTATGCCTGGTGTGCAGCCATCCAATCCATTATATGCATTTTGCACCTAATTGGCAGGGTCTGTAGATGTTCTTATTCTTTGCTTGCAAATTGTATCTAGGCTCTAGACACACTGGCACCGCTCCGCAGCTTGTCCCAGCTCTGCAGAGAGCAATTTCAAATTGACCAAATCTCCCAACAGCCCTAAAGGTTTTACCCCATTTTGAAGTCCTAACCTCTCCAATTTAGCCAGGATTAACAGCTCCATTGTTTCAACATATTACAGTCCCGCCATCCCGGGAAATAGCCTTGTGAACCTACACTGCACTCCGTCAATAGGAAGAATGTTCTTCTTCACATTTGGAGACCAAAACTGCACACAATACTCCTGGTGTGGTCTCACCAGGGCCCTGGACAACTGAAGAAGGTCTTAGTTGTTCCTATACTTAACACCTCTTGTTATGAAGGCCAACATGCCATTAGCTTTCTTCACTGCCTGCTGTACCTGCATGCTTACTTTCAGTGACGGATGTACAAAGGATCTCATTCTTCCCCTTTTCTGCTGACACTTGAGAGGGTCCAAAGAATGTTTACGAAAATGATCCGAGGAATGAGTGGGTTCAGCGTTTGACGGCACTGGGCCTCTATTTGCTGGGGTTTAGAATCTATCCATGGTGCGATGGGACCTCATTGACACTTACCAAATAGTGAAAGTCCTGGATAGAGTGGATGTGAAGAGGAAATTTCCACTAGTGGGAGAATCCAGGACTAGAGGTCATAGCCTCAGAATTACAAAAACTTTCTTTTCTGGAGACGAGGAGGAATTTCTTTAGTCGGAGAGTGATGAATCCATTACCACAGAAGGCTGTGGAGCACGTCAATGGATATTTTAAAGCCAAGATGGATAGATTCTTGATTCTTACGGGTGTCAGGGGTTATGCGGAGAAGGCAGGAGAATGAGGTTGAGGGAACAATAGATCATCCATGATTGTAGACTTGATAGAAACATAGAAAAATAGGTGGAGTAGGTCATTCGGCCCTTCGAGCCAGCACTGCCATTCTGTATGATCATGGCTGATCATCTACAATCAGTACCCCGTTCCTGCTTTTTCCCCATATCCCTTGTTCCCTTTAGCCCTAAGAGCTAAATCTAACTCTCTCTTGAAAACATCCAGTGATTTGGCTTCCACTGCCTTCTGTGGCAGAGAATTCCACAGATTCACAACTCTGTGGGTGAAAATAAATGTTGTCATCTCAGAACTGTTGCCAACCAGTTCTCTATCCATGTCAATACCCTATCCCCAATATCATGTGCTCTAATTTTGCACACTAATCTCGTGTGTGGGGCTTTGTCAAAGTATTTTTGAAAGTCCAGATACACCACATCCACTGGCTCTCCCATAATCATTTTACTTGTTTCATCCTCAAAAAATGCCAGAAGATTAGTCAAGCACGATTTCTCATTCATAAATCCATGCTGAATTTGACCAAACCTGTCACTGATTTCCAAATACGGTACTATAACATCTTTAATAACCGACTCAAGCATCTGCCCCACTACCGATGTAAGGCTAACTGGTCTTTCATTCCCCGTTTTCTCTCCTCCTCCTTTCTTAAAAAAAACACAATTTCCTGACTAATGTAGATTCTCTTCAGTTCCTCCCTGCTATTAGATCCTCAGTCCCCTAGTATTTCTGGGAGATTGTGTCTTCCTTACTGAAGGCAGAACCAAAGTACTCATTTAACTCAAAGTTAAGTCAAAGTCAAACTTAACTTTGTCAAATGTCCTTTATTGTCATTCAGACCTTTCGGTCTGAACAAAATTTTGTTGCCTTGCAGTCATACATATAATAAAACGCAAAACACACAATAAACACAAATTTAACATCCACCACAGTGAGTTCACCAGGCACCTCCTCACTGTGATGGAAGGCAAAAGTCTTAAAGTCTTTGTCTTCTTCCCTCCTTGTTCTCCCTCTGCGCTGAGGTGAGCCAGGCCTCCGATGTTGTCGTCCACTAAGTCTCCGAAGTCAGCCTCCGCCGCTGGAACGCCGGAACGCCGGAACACCGCCACAGCTCTGAAGTTGGGTCTGCCACCGGAACTCTGGAACGCCACCACAGCTCCGAAGTCGGGCCGCCGCCAGAACGCTGGAACACTGGAACACTGGAACGCCGCCACAACTCCACCACAGCTCCGAAGTCGGGCCGCCGCCGCTACCGGAATGCTGGAACGCTGGAACGCCGCCACAGCTCCAAAGTCGGGCCCCCGCCGGAACGCTGGAACGCCGGAACGCCGCCACTGCTCTGAAGTTGGGTCCGCCACTGGAATGCTGGAACGCTGCCACAGCACCGAAGTCGGGCCACCGCTAAAACGCTAGAACGCCGCCACAGCTCTGAAGTCGTGTCCGCCGCCAGAACACTGGAACGCTGCCACAGCTCCGAAGTCGGGCTGCCGCTGCCAGCGGAATGCCAGAATGCCACCACAGCTCCGAGGCTGCCAGCTCCGCTATTAGGCCTCAGCACAGACGGAGAAGGGGGACACAACAAGAAAAAGTCGCATGCCCCCAAAGGGAGAGACTAAAACCCTGTTTCTCCCACCCCCACCACCCCACACCCCCACCACCCCACACCCCCACACATATGCACAACCTAATAAACTAACTGTAACTAAAACAGACAAAAGAAAACACCAACAAAAAAAGAAAAAAGCAGACGGACTGCAGGCGAGCCGCAGCTGCCAGGCAGCGCCGCCACTCCTGTGCCATTTCCTTGTTTCCCATTATATATTCACCTGCCACTGGTTGTTAGGGACCTACATTTGTCTTCAATAATCGTTTCCCTTGTACATATCTAAAGAAGCTTTTTGAGTCCATTTTTATATTCCCCATAAGCTTTCTTTCATGGGCTACTTTCCCTCTTAATTAACCACTTTGTCCACCTGTTGAGTTCAAAATTTCTCCCAGTCCTCTGGTTTGCTGCTTCCTCTGGCCAATTTATATACCTCTTCCTTGGATTTACACTATCCTTGATTTCCCTCGATAGCAACGGTTGAGTCTTCCCCCGTTTTATTTTTCGCCCGACAGGGATGAACAATTTTTGGAGTTCATCCATGCAATCTTTAAATCTTTGCCATTGCATCTCTACCGTCAACCCTTTTAGTATAATTTGTCTGTCTTTGCTAGCCAATTGCCGTCTCATAGCTTCATAGTCTCCTTTCTAATTTCTAGCCCTCTAGTTTCTGAATTAACCATGTCATTCTCCATCCTAATGCAGATTTCCACCATATTATGGTCACTGTTGCCCAAGGGTCTGCACAACAAGATTGCTAACTAATCCTTCCACAGTACATAATCCTTCCTCATATTGGGCACCATATCAGAGGAAGGATGTGCGGGCTCATAAGAGGGCCGGCAAGAGGAGGTTTACAGGAATGATCCCAGGAATAAGTAGGTTAACCTATGATGAGGCTTTCTCAGCACTGGGCCTGTACTTGCTGGAGTTTAGAAGAATAGTAAGATTGAACGAGAACTTACCAGTTCGAAGGTTGATCTTTATTTTATGAGGAGTCGAAGTGAGGGATTTCGTGAAGAGCCCGCCGGCGCGCATGCTCGACATACTTCAAAGTAGCGGCGTGGAATCACAGAACCAACAATAGAAATGACTTCGCATAGTATGATTGAATTGACTAAGATTACCAGATGAAGGTGATTGAGGGTTGGGCGAGGAGGGCACGAAATCCCTCACTTCGACTCCTCATAAAATAAAGATCAACCTTCGAACTGGTAAGTTCTCGTTCAATCTTACTATTTCATTTCGGAGTCACGTGAGTGACTTCGTGAAGACTTCAAAGCTTCTGTGATTACACGCCCTGGACCACGTCCATGCTGACACACCACTACCAGGGATGGATGGGAGGAACAAACTTGCTCAATAGTTCATACTGCAAAACAAGAGCATATTTATTAATAACAAATCAAAAACCCCTCATGCGGGGACATCTCCACATTCTTGACCTGCATTCAGCACGGCTTCTGCGAACTGTAGAGGAGCAACAACAGGCTTGTTATAAAAACGCTGGAACACAGCTTCATTCGCCCATCCTGCTGTGGCGAGAATTTGGTCCATGGGCACCTCCATGACCCTCGCCGCTGACGTCGATGCAGCCCTGGTGGAATGAGACTTGAACACATTAGTGTCGATACCTGACTTACCCAAGACGACTCGAAGCCACCTGGATTTCGTCTGGACTGTCACTCGATGATGAGGTCTCTTATGAGTGACAAGCAGGTATCTCTCCATTCCTCTGATGCGTGCCGTCACCTTGACATAGTGGCGGATATGTGAGGCTAAACATAGCCTAGCATCTGCGGGGTATGCCGGGAACTTCAGCTGCAGCCCTGTGCACCCAGGTCTATGCTGCTTTAGTAGCTCGTCAATGAAAAAGACTACTTCTGTAGGGGTAGATGTCATTCTGTCGACACGAAGTTTGTGTAGTGTCTGTACCCTCTGAGCTGAAGTCAGCGCTAGTAACATCACCAGCTTCATGGTGAGTTGGTCCAGTTGGAGCCCTTCCATGGGAGACCACGTCCTGAGCAGGGTTAATACGTCCCTGACATCCCAGGTGATATTATAGCGTGGTGTAGGCGGATTCATATTGAATATACCCCGCATGAGTCTGGACACTAGCCTGTTGGATCCTACCCCAATCTTGAGGTAGAATGATAGCGCACTTCTGGCGCTGTTGATGGCACTGTAACTTAAGTGTTCATCATGGTGCAACCCCGCGAGGAATTCCAGGACGTCGGTTATTGTCACGTCATCGTACGTGATGCGAGAGCGGCTGCAGTAGGCTTCCCACTTCTTAATATGCGAGCGGTATCTTCGCCTTGTGGACTCTCGACACGACGCCCCGATGGTATCCATGGTCCGAGCCGAGAGGCCATATTGGACTAACGGCCTGTTCAGAACCTGCAAGCCAACAAATTTAAATAGCCATGGCAGGGATGTGGCTCCCCTGAGACAGGGTGAGTAACCAATTGTGGGCAACCCTTCAAAAGGACCCAAGGTTCGTTGAGCATGTCAAAGACCACCGGATACCAAGGCTGTGTGGGCCAGTCGGGTATAATAAGGATGCCCTTGGCAGCATCTGCCTGAATCTTTCGCAATACCCGACTGATGAGGCAAAACGGAGGGAAGGCATAGAAAAACCAATTCCCCCAGTCCAGCGAGAATGCATCTAGCGCTATTGCCCCAGGATCTGGTTCCCATGAAACGTAGGCTGGTACCTGATGGTTTAACCGTGACGCAAAAAGGTCAATGTCCGGTTTACCAAATTTGGCTGTGACTTTAGAAAAAATCTCAGGATGCAACATCCATTCAATGTTGTCATTAAATTTGCGTGACCTGGTGTCCGCCACAGTATTAAGCTCACCTGGCAAATAGGTAGCTGAAATCCAAATGTCTCTTTGAACACACCAGAGCCAAATTGAGTTAGCCAATTTGTCACACGAAACTGACCTGGTACCACCCATATGGTTTAAATATGCCACAGCTGTGGTGTTGTCTATTTGGAGACGGACGTGTGCTCCAACAAGCTTGGAACAATATGCACGAAGTCCGTGGAATGCTGCCAGCAACTCCAAATAGTTAATCCCTTGTGTCAATAACATCGATGCCTCAAGGGTGTCCCATCTGCACCCACAACTAGAGCAATTATCAGTAGCTCCCCAGCCATTGGAGCTTGCATCAGTCTGTAAATATACCACCGGATTAGCCTCCCTAACAGGCTTAAATGAGTTGCTAATGTGACACACCCACCATTGCAACTCAGTTATCGCTTCGGACGGCAGCTGCATTGATCGATCGTAATGACCAGCGTTCCGTTTTAACGCAATAATTTTAGCTCTTTGCAAAATCTGATAATGCAAAGGTCCATATCGTGCTGCCGGAAACAAAGCCACTAGCTTGCCAATTACTGTGGCTGTATGCCGAATCGATGGTATATTGGTGCCAATTAAATCTCTGCACACCTGAGTGACTTCCTCAATTTTGTTAATTGGTATAGTTATCCTCATGCTCATTGAGTTCACCGTGAACCCTAGGTAATTAATTACCTGGGCAGGGCAGAACTTCGATTTCTCTGGATGGACAATGAATCCTAATTGTTGAAATATATTGACAGCAGCTGCAACACCCTGTTCAGCCAATTGCAGGGTGTGGCCCACAATAAAGACATCATCTAAATAGGCCATAACTATATGATGTCGTTGTCTCAAATAAGCCATGATTGGCTTCACCAATTTAGTGAACAATCTAGGGGCTGTAGTGAGCCCATTAGGCAAAGCCTTATACTGCCAAAGTTGCCCCATCCAGATAAATTTCAAAAACCTTCTATCATATTTCTGGATGGATACTGAATAATATGCATCCCTTAAATCAATGCATGCCATAAAGCAGCCACGAGAAATCAATGATTTGGCTGTTTCAAACGTATCCATTTTAAAATGAGTATATGTTACAAACGTATTCAAACGGGTTAGATCAATAATGACACGACAGCCTCCATCCTTCTTAGGTCTAGTAAATATGTTCGAAACAAATTCAATTGGCTCATGCACCGTTTTCTCAATCACACCCTTCTGTTCCAGACTTAAAATTTCCTTATAACCTGCTGCCTGTTCTGCAGCAGACAATTTGAACGTACGACCAGGCATGTGCTGGGATGGAGGAATGTCGCCATTAATAAACTCAATTTTATGCCCCTGAATATTCCGCAACACATACTCATCACCAGTAAAATTACCCCATGCACCCAAAAACAACCGTAAACGACCACCAACATGGGAAGTTAAACAGAGAGAAAAAAGAGAACCAGACCCCCTCACCTCCGTGGTTACCGGCGGTCCTTGACACGTGTGGGTGGCCGTGGAGGTGCTGGGTTGGCTTGAGGGCGCGGCGTCTTCGATTTCCACAAAGGTCTCTGCCGACCCTGTCCTAAAAAAGACCCTTGGTGCTGGATCTGGTGCTGTTGTCGTTGTGGAGCTAGAGGGTGAGTCCTCGTCGAGGCACTGGCCGACCCTCGTGAGCGAATGTATGGAGCTTTTGAGCCTGACGGTGTGGGGGCACTCTGAGAGCGCATGATCCCCACCGTTTTGGCTTGTTCGTCAAGCTCTTTGACTCTCTTCGAGAGGTCCTCACCAAAGAGCTGACGGGGCGGCGGCGGTGGTTTGCACAATCCTGCAAACTTCGGGTTGAGTGCTGGGCGGATGCTGTTTTTGCGAAACCCGTTGATTTCGTGCTGGGTCGCGCACAATAAGGCCAGAGCATCTTCCTGGTCCAAATTCAGTTCGTCCCCGTCCACCGACCGCGCAAAGGCGGTAATACCGGCCGTGAGGAGTTTCAGGATCCGCTGCAATTTTAGCTCCTGTTGACGGATAGCCGCACTGATGTTGCCCCATATTGGCGTATTGACCACAGGCACGTTGAGGGAGTTGCAGTTTGATGGAGCCTTGTGACGGCTCATAGCCTGGATGAGGACTTCTTCCTGCAGCACCTGATTATTAAGAAAGTCCACTGTGGCTGCCAGCTTTGTATTTAGAGGAAGACCAGCCATATGTGGGGCCGCGAATTTGATCGCCACATCCAAGAGTTCCTCCGCTGGCACCTCCAACGGAGGTGGTACGGGATCCACCAGAACCTCCTCGTCCTGCTGCTCCAGGCTGATAGTAGATGTTGGTGAAGACGCCCTGTGCCTGTTGCTGCCCTGCTGTTGTTGACGTTGAAGCAGGAGCTCCAGCAGCCGCTCCATATGGTCAATACGCCCTTCACCCTGAACACTCAGGTGGTCGGAGTCCTCCGGCTCTGAAAAGAAAACCGGGCTCCTGTCATCGGCCCGCACCTCGTCGAGGCCCTGCCGGTGCCGGTAGTTGTCGCTAACAGCCGCCGAGGCGAAACTGCGCGATTCCTGCGCGGGCGTGTTCAACCGCCTCCGTTTAGCGGGAGCTGAAGCCGCTGCCACTAAGGGCACTTGCGGCGAGGTGTCGGCACCAGCCGAAGCATGGCTGCCTGGGGCCCGCGCAGTCTTGCCGGCTGCCCACATCGTGGACGTTGCCGACGCATGGTCTCGCCCACCCATCCATGGGGGGCTCGGCGACCGTGACGAGACCCGACTCGACCGACCCGTCCCGGCGTCGAGAGTCGGGGTGTGCCGGCTGGACCTCACAGCCGCCCCGGGTCTCGCCCTGGAACCTGACCGCTCCTCCGCGACAGGCAATGCCTTAGACCTAACAGGGTTAGGCTTATGGGCTCCTGCCCTCCCCCTTCTCGGAGGGCTGAGTGGAACAGGCCATGCAACGGCACGTGCCCTGCTCGAGGTCGCCAGCGAGCCCGCTGACGACCTGACTGCCATGGCAGGGTCCCCCTGCTCTGGCGGCACACCACACTCCTCCTCGTCGAACTCCTCCGAGCTGTGGTGTGCTGGCGGATCTGGACCTGTGAACACAGGGCTTACCCACATCTCCGCCTGAGTCCCGGCCTGCGCTGCAGGTACTGCCGATGGTAAAGGCCCCGGAACTGTTGACCGGCGAACTCGTCCTGACGTCCTCCAGCCCTTCGAATTCCCATCCATGTCCTTGCTGCAAGACATAATCAGACAACAAGGACCACCAACTAAAGGTAGAATACTTACCTTCGTGGCCCCTTATGAAGGGCTGGCGAGGAGCGCGCTCCACCGCCAGCCGTCGCAGCAACGCGTTACGACGATATGTCGAGCATGCGCGCCGGCGGGCTCTTCACGAAGTCACTCACGTGACTCCGAAATGAAATGAGGGGGGGCCTAATTAAAACATACAGAATAGTGAAAGGCTTGGATAGAGTGGATGCGGAGGGGATGTTTCCACTAGTGGGAGAGTCTAGGACTAGAGGTCATAGCCTCAGAATTAAAGGACATTCTTTTAGGAAGGCTATGAACATACATTTATTTCATCAGAGGGTGGTGAATCTGTGGAATTCATTGCCACAGAAGGCTGTGGAGGCCAAGTCATTGGATATTGTTAATGCAGAGTTAGATAGATTCTTGATTAGTACAGATGTCAGAGGTTATGAGGAGAAGGCAGGAGAAGGGGTTAGGAGGGAGAGATAGATCAGCCATGATTGAATGGCGGAGTAAACATGATGGGCCAAATGGCCTAATTCTACTCCTATTCCTTGTGACATTGCCTTTTGCCGAGGAAAATACATTTATTACTGTTTTGATTAAATACCTACAGGCTCATGTTGACAGGAGTCTGCTGCATTAGTTTTTATTCCAATAGTAGATTAATGGGAAACTCATCAGCTGTTGTATACTATTGATCTCTGTACAGGGTGAGATAGCATGAAATGACATCAATAATTCCTCAAAGGAATTTTTTGATCGTAGTTTTTCTCCGAAACATCTATTGCGCAAATGCATCCAAGGATCTTTGAGCTAACCATGAGGCCTCTGTTTCGATTTCCAATCTGTACTGTTAGCACTCACAGCTGTCCAAAGAAATTGGCCTCAGTATTCCTTGGCTGCAGCAGGAGGGAAAATTGGCCAAAGGTTTTCTTGCAGTTATTTCTTTTCAATTATTTTACTGGAAATCATTTGTTGGTGATTTCTGTGAGCAAATGGTCTGAAAATACTACCCGTTCCAAATCACATAGTGGTGATAACCACAAGGGGAATATACCTAGATGTTAGTAACGTCTGTGCAACATGCCAGTCTGTCAACACCCTCAAGATATGGGGAGCACACTGGATTCTTCCAAATCTTTATTTCATATTGCACTCAACATTTCACCTTTCTTTTCATTGATAATTAAGCAGTTGCTCATCCCAATTCAGTGGAGCATTTCCTATGATAAGTAATTCTACCAGCAGTTTTATCCTGTCCAAATCCAACAGTGTATATTAGAAATCTCAATTACTAAATGTAGGTGTAATGGTTAAATAGCACCATACATTATGTTGCCATAGAAACACTGACTCATTATAAATGTTCCTTCACCCACTGGGATTAGCCCTGTGAATTGTGTAATTTACTACTTGTGTGTATTATTTGGTTATGTTTGTGCTATGTTCCTGAAACTTTTTACTTGTTTTTATTTGTTTACTGAATTTTAGGTGGTATATTTTTATTTTAAATTATATCAGTTAGTGTTAAAAATGCACTTGAGTATGAAACAATGTGCGATAGGCACTTATGTTTGCCCTGGGATTATTTGTGCATCTCATGCAATGATTTGTGTGTAGAATCAATGCTGATTGTGTGGTTTGTTGCAATAATGGTCAATGATTGGAAACAAGTTCAGGAGGCCCTTGCAGTAATAATATTAACCCATTGTAATTAGTCATGTCGCATCTCCTAATATGGAGGTGGCAACTGTATACAACCACCGTTGAAAGATCATGTTTCCATGTGTCATCAAGCCCACGTTGGCTTCCTGGGTGTCCCTATACCCTCACGAATAGAAGATAGACACAAAAAGCTGCAGTAACTCAGTGGGTCAGACAGCATCTCTGGAGAAAAGGAATAGGTGACGCTCAGGGTCAAGACCCTTCTTCAGACTAATAGTGGTGGATAAACTGTGGGCTGGTCCTGGGTGAAAGTGCTTTATTGGGGGAACGCTAATTACAATGATATTAGATAGGAAATGGAAAAAGTAGAAAACCGATGTTGTTTGCAAGTTCAAAACCAGCGTGTTCCAATGAGGAGGAAACGTAAAGATGGCAAGGTTTGGGAGCCTTGGATTACAGGAGATATTGAAAGCTTAGTTAAAAGGAAGAAAGAAGCTAATGCAAGGATTGGAAAGACGCAATCAGGCAAGACCTTAGAGGAAAGAATCATTGAATCATTGAATTGAATATGAAGGAAGCAGTGAAGAAGTAAATGACAGACCAGAGATGAAATAACAAAAAGTGTGAGATTTGGAGATAATGATGGGAGAGGCAGTACATGTGAACTTCAAGGAAGAAATATAGGTGGACGGGGAGGTGGGGGATAGGAAGGGGAGAAGTGGGTGCTCTTCTAGTTGGGGCACTGGAACAGATGGAGCATATTGAGGTGTTTGTAAGTTATGAACCTAAAGTTGGCAAATGCAATGTTCATACAGTGGGCCTCAAACTACCCAAGTGGAATGTGAGGTGCTGTTCTCCCAATTTACATGTGGCTTCACTCAAGCAATGGAGGAGGCCCAGGACAGTAAGCTCACTATGAGAATGGGTACAGTGTTAAAAAGGTTGGCAACTTGAGATCCAGCTGGCCTTGGTGGAGCGAGCACAAGTGTTCAGGAAAACGAAAGCATGTAGACGTCATTCACTGCCCTATCCTCATTGGTCACCTTCACAAAAAACTCAAATATAGTTAGTAAGACACCAACCTTCCGTTTACTAACCCATGGTGAATATCCCTAATTAACCGATTCTCTTCAAAACGGGAGTAAATCTTATCCCGAAGAATCCTCTCCGATAGCTTCCCTACTACTGACGTGAGGATCACCTGGCCTATAATTCCCTGAAATCTCTTTACTTCCCTTCTTAGATAAAAGAAGCACATTAATCACTCTCCAGTCCTCTAAGACCTCACTTACGGCTAGAGAATGCACAAAGATCTTCATCAATGTTGCTGCAATTTCCAATCTTACTTGGAATAAATCTCACCAGGTCCTGAGGATTTGTCCAATTTAAAGCTTTTTACGAGCCACAACATCACCTCCTCTTTAATCACAAACCGCTCTTGCATATTAGTATTCTCCATACGCCTCCGCCGATCGAAGTGGGACTGGCCCTGCGAGGCCATACGCCTCAAGCGACCACATTTGGTCGCGCTAGATGCATGCAATCGCATGCTGGTGGCACAAGCCCTTTAGACTCGAAGCACAAATTCCCTTCTTTATCGTCGAGTGGTCTGACCTTCACTCTGATTACTATCTTGTTTTTAATATATGTTTAAAAGGTTGTGAGATTTTATTGATTCTGACTTGCCAAAGCCATTTTGTGGCCACTTTTGGCCCTTAACTCTGCTTAAGTTATTTCCTCCTTTTTAAATTTCCCTCAAAGGCCTCGTCTGATTCCATTTTCTTAAACCTTGCATGGGCTTCGTTTTTCTTTTTAGCCAACCGTACAACCTCATTGGTTATCAAAGATTCCATTACTTGGCCTCCTCCATCCGTCCTCTTTACTGGAACTTGCCGGTTCAGAACTTCAATCAACTGGCCTTTAAATGACTCGCACATATCAAGTGAAATCATGAGTGGCATAGATAAAGTGAATGGTTACAATTTAAAAAAAACCTAGTGGGCAACTTCTTCACACAGAGGTTGATGTGTACATGGAACGAGCGAGAAGAGAAAGCAGTAGAGGTGCGTACTATAGCCACGTGTCAAGAGTATTTCACTGTTATCTACACCAATATCAGAACAATGAAATTTTAACTTGCTGCAGCTTCACAGGCACGTTAATCCAAAAATGCGGCAAATTCAAGCCGAATAATAAATAATATGATAAATTATCAGTTAGACTAGGTGACCAGAGCATAATACTATAAACCAAAGTACTGAGTGCAATCTATCTAAAATTCATTGTTGTTTATTATTGTGATTACTGTTGTGTTGTATGGTTCAAGACCATGATGGCTGCTGGGCTGAAACTATCCTTGAACCTGAAGGTATTGGTCCGTGAGTGTTTCCTAGTGCTGTCAGGGAGAATTTAAACTAATGTGGCAGGGGGATGGAAGCATGAGCAGAGTGACAGAGGGGTGTAAAATGAGGTTAGAAGCAATTGGTAGCAAGGTGAAAAGTAAAAGTGGCAGGCAGACAAATCCAGGGCAAAAATCAAAACGTGCCACTTTTCAACATAATTGTATAAGGGGCAAGAGTGTTATTAAAACAAGCCAGAAGGCTTTGTATCTCAATGCAAGGAGCATTCGTAATAAGGTGGATGAGTTGAATGCGAAGATAGTTATTAACGAATATGATATAGTTGGGATCACGAAGACATGGCTCCAGGGTGACCAAGGCTGGGAGCTGAACATCCAGGGATATTCAATATTGAGGAGGGATAGACAGAAAGGAAAAGGAGGTGGAGTAGCGTTGCTGGTTAGAGTGGAGATTAATGCAATAGAAAGGAAGGACATTAGCTTGGAGAATGTGGAATCGATATGGGTAGAGCTGCGAAACACTAAGGGCAAAAAACGCTAGTGGATGGTGTGTACAGGCCACCTAACAGTAGTAGTGGAGTTGGGGATGGCATCAAACAGAAAATTAGAAATGCGTGCAACAAAGGTAAAACTGTTATAATGGGTGACTTCAATCTACATACAGATTGGGTGAATCAAATTGACAGGGGTGCTGAGGAAGAGGATTTCTTGTAATGTATGCGGGATAGTTTTCTAACCCAACATGCAGAGGAACCAACAAGAGAGCAAACTATTCTAGACTGGGTATTGAGCAATGAGGAAGGGTTAGTTAGCAGTCTTGTAGTGCGTGGCGCCTTGGGCAAGAGTGACCATAATATGGTCGAGTTCTTCATTAGGATGGAGAGTGACAGTGTTAATTCAGAAACAAGGGTTCTGAGCTTAAAGAAAGGTAACTTTGAGGGTATGAGATGTAAATTGGCCAAGATAGACTGGAAAGTTATTCTTAAAGGGTTGATGGTGGATATGCAATAGAAGGCATTTAAAGACTACATGGATGAACTACAACAATTGTTCATCCCAGTTTGGCAAAAGAATCAATCAGGGAAGGTAGTGCATCCGTGGATAACAAGGGAAATCAGGGATAGTATCATAACAAAAGATGAGGTATATAAATTTGCCAGAAAAAGCAGCCTACCAGAGGACTGGGAGAAATTCAGTCCAGCAGAGGAGGACAAAGGGCTTAATTAGGAAAGGGAAAATAGATTATGAAAGAAAACTGTCAGGGAACATAAAAACTGACTGCAAATGTTTTTATAGATATGTGAAGAGAAAAAGATTAGTTAAAACAAATGTAGGTCCCTTGCAGTCAGAAACTGGTGAATTGATCATGGGGAACAAGGATATGGCAGACCAATTGAATAACTACTTTGGTTCTGTCTTCACTAAGGAAGACATAAATAATCTGCCGGAAATAGCAGGGGACCGGGGGTCAAATGAGATGAAGGGTCAGAGTGAAATCCAGGTTAGCCGGGAAGAGGTGTTAGGTAAATTGAATGGATTAAAGGCCGATAAATCCCTAGTGCCAGATAGGCTACATCCCAGAGTACTTAAGGAAGTAGCCCCAGAAAAAGTGGATGCATTAGTGATCATTTTTCAAAACTCTTTAGATTCTGGAGTAGTTCCTGAGGATTAGAGGGTAGCTAATGTAACCCCACTTTTTAAAAAGGGTGGGAACGAGAACACGGGGAATTACAAACCAGTTAGTCTAACATCGGTAGTGGGGAAACTGCTAGAGTCAGTTATTAAAGATGGGATAACAGCACATTTGGAAATTGGTGAAATCATTGGACAAAGTCAACATGGATTTATAAAAGGTAAATCATGTCTGACGAATCTTATAGAATTTTTCGAGGATGTAACTAGTAGCGTGGATAAGGGAGAACCAGTGGATGTGTTCTATCTGGACTTTCAGAAGGCTTTCGACAAGGTCCCACATAAGAGATTAGTATACAAACGTAAAGCATACGGTATTGGGGGTTCAGTATTGATGTGGATAGAGAACTGGCTGGCAGACAGGAAGCAAATAGTAGGAGTAAATTGGTCCTTTTCAGAATGGCAGGCAGTAACTAGTGGGGTACCGCACGGCTCAGTGCTGGGACCCCAGCTATTTACAATATATATTAATGATCTGGATGAGGGAATTGAATGCAACATCTCCAAGTTAGCGGACGACACAAAGCTAGGGGACAGTGTTAGCTGTGAGGAGGATGCTAGGAGGCTGCAAGGTGGCTTGGATAGGTTGGGTGAGTGGGCAAATGCATGGAAGATGCAGTATAATGTGGATAAATATGAGGTTATCCACTTTGGTGGCAAAAACAGGAAAGTAGACTTTTATCTGAATGGTGGCCGATTAGGAAAAGGGGAGATGCAATGAGACCTGGGTGTCATGGTACACCTGTCATTGAAAGTAGGCATGCAGGTGCAGCAGGCAGTGAAGAAAGCGAATGGTATGCTAGCATTCATAGCACACGGTACTGGGGGTTAGCATTCATAGCAAAAGGATTTGAGTATTAGAGCAGGGAGGTTCTACTGCAGTTGTACAGTGTCTTGGTGAGGCCACACCTGGAGTATTGTGTACAGTTTTGGTCTCCTAATCTGAGGAAAGACATTCATACCATAGAGGGAGTACAGAGAAGGTTCACCAGACTGATTCCTGGGATGGCAGGAATTTCATATGAAGAAAGACTGGATAGACTCGGCTTGTACTCGCTAGAATTTAGAAGATTGAGAGGGGATCTTATAGAAACATACAAAATTCTTAAGGGGTTGGACAGGCAACATGCAAGAAGATTGTTCCCAATGTTGGGGAAGTCCAGAACAAGGGGTCACAGTTTAAGGATTAGGGGAGAGTCTTTTAGGATCGAGATGAGAAAATCATTTTTCACACAGAGAGTGGTGAATCTGTGGAATTTCATTTCGGAGTCACGTGAGTGACTTCGTGAAGAGCCCGCCGGCGCGCATGCTCGACATATCGTCGTAACGCGTTGCTGCGACGGCTGGCGGTGGAGCGCGCTCCTCGCCAGCCCTTCATAAGGGGCCACGGAGGTGAGTATTCCACCTTTAGTTGGTGGTCCTTGTTGTCTGATTATGTCTTGCAGCAAGGACATGGATGGGAGTTCGAAGGGCCGGAGGACGTCAGGACGAGTTCGCCGGTCAACAGTTCCGGGGCCTTTACCATCGGCAGTACCTGCAGCGCAGGCCGGGACTCAGGCGGAGATGTGGGTAAGCCCTGTGTTCACAGGTCCAGATCCGCCAGCACACCACAGCTCGGAGGAGTTCGACGAGGAGGAGTGTGGTGTGCCGCCAGAGCAGGGAGACCCTGCCATGGCAGTCAGGTTGTCAGCGGGCTCGCTGGCGACCTCGAGCAGGGCGCGTGCCGTTGCACAGCCTGTTCCACTCAGCCCTCCGAGAAGGGGGAGGGGAGGAGCCCAGAAGCCTAACCCTGTTAGGGCTAAGGCATTGCCTGTCGCGGAGGAGCGGTCAGGTTCCAGGGCGAGACCCGGGGCGGCTGTGAGGTCCAGCCGGCACACCCCGACTCTCGACGCCGGGACGGGTCGGTTGAGTCGGGTCTCGTCGCGGTCGCCGAGCCCCCCATGGATGGGTGGGCGGCACCATGCGTCGGCAACGTCCACGATGTGGGCAGCCGGCAAGACTGCGCGGGCCCCAGGCAGCCATGCTTCGGCTGGTGCCGACACCTCGCCGCATGTGCCCTTAGTGGCAGCGGCTTCAGCTCTCGCTAAACGGAGGCGATTGAACACGCCCGCGCAGGAATCGCGCAGTTTCGCCTCGGCGGCTGTTAGCGACAACTACCGGCACCGGCAGGGCCTCGACGAGGTGCGGGCCGATGACAGGAGCCCAGTTTTCTTTTCAGAGCCGGAGGACTCCGACCACCTGAGTGTTCAGGGTGAAGGGCGTATTGACCGTATGGAGCGGCTGCTGGAGCTCCTGCTTCAACGTCAACAACAGCAGGGCAGCAACAGGCACAGGGCGTCTTCACCAACATCTACTATCAGCCTGGAGCAGCACGAGGAGGAGGTTCTGGTGGATCCCGTACCACCTCCGGTGGAGGTGCCAGCGGAGGAACTTTTGGATGTGGCGACCAAATTCGCGGCCCCACATACGGCTGGTCTTCCTCTCAATTCAAAGCTGGCAGCCACAGTGGACTTTCTTAATAATCAGGTGCTGCAGGAAGAAGTCCTCATCCAGGCTATGAGCCGTCACAAGGCTCCATCAAACTGCAACTCCCTCAACGTGCCTGTGGTCAATACGCCAATATGGGGCAACATCAGTGCGGCTATCCGTCAACAAGAGCTACAATTGCAGCGGATCCTGAAACTCCTCACGGCCGGTATTACCGCCTTTGCGCGGTCGGTGGACGAGGACGAGCTGAATTTGGACCAGGAAGATGCTCTGGCCTTATTGTGCGCGACCCAGCACGAAATCAACGGGTTTCGCAAAAACAGCATCCGCCCAGCACTCAACCCGAAGTTTGCAGGATTGTGCAAACCACCGCCGCCGCCGCCGCCCCGTCAGCTCTTTGGTGAGGACCTCTCGAAGAGAGTCAAAGAGCTTGACGAACAAGCCAAAACGGTGGGGATCATGCGCTCTAAGAGTGCCCCCACACCGTCCGGCTCAAAAGCTCCATACATTCGCTCACGAGGGTCGGCCAGTGCCTCGACGAGGACTCACCCTCTAGCTCCACAACGACAACCACACCAGAACCAGCACCAAGGGTCTTTTTTAGGACAGGGTCGGCAGAGACCTTTTTGGAAATCGAAGACGCCGCGCCCTCAAGCCAACCCAGCACCTCCACGGCCACCCACACGTGTCAAGGACCGCCGGTAACCACGGAGGTGAGGGGGTCTGGTTCTCTCTTTTCTCTCTGTTTAACTTCCCATGTTGGTGGTCGTTTACGGTTGTTTTTGGATGCATGGGGTAATTTTACTGGTGATGAGTATGTGTTGCGGAATATTCAGGGGCATAAAATTGAGTTTATTAATGGCGACATTCCTCCATCCCAGCACATGCCTGGTCGTACGTTCAAATTGTCTGCTGCAGAACAGGCAGCAGGTTACAAGGAAATTTTAAGTTTGGAACAGAAGGGTGTGATTGAGAAAACAGTGCATGAGCCAATTGAATTTGTTTCGAACATATTTACTAGACCTAAGAAGGATGGAGGCTGTCATGTCATTATTGATCTAACCCGTTTGAATACGTTTGTAACATATACTCATTTTAAAATGGATACGTTTGAAACAGCCAAATCATTGATTTCTCATGGCTGCTTTATGGCATGCATTGATTTGAGGGATGCATATTATTCAGTATCCATCCAGAAAGATGATAGAAGGTTTTTGAAATTTATCTGAATGGGGCAACTTTGGCAGTATAAGGCTTTGCCTAATGGGCTTACTACAGCCCCTAGATTGTTCACTAAATTGGTGAAGCCAATCATGGCTTATTTGAGACAACGACATCATATAGTTATGGCCTATTTAGATGATGTCTTTATTGTGGGCCACACCCTGCAATTGGCTGAACAGGGTGTTGCAGCTGCTGTCAATATATTTCAACAATTAGGATTCATTGTCCATCCAGAGAAATCAAAGTTCTGCCCTGCCCAGGTAATTAATTACCTAGGGTTCACGGTGAACTCAATGAGCATGAGGATAACTATACCAATTAACAAAATTGAGGAAGTCACTAAGGTGTGCAGAGATTTAATTGGCACCAATATACCATCGATTCGGCATACAGCCACAGTAATTGGCAAGTTAGTGGCTTTGTTTCCGGCAGCACGATATGGACCTTTGCATTATCAGCATTTGCAAAGAGCTAAAATTACCGCGTTAAAATGGAACGCTGGTCATTACGATCGATCTATGCAGCTGCCGTCCGAAGCGATAACTGAGTTGCAATGGTGGGTGTGTCACATTAGCAACTCATTTAAGCCTGTCAGGGAGGCTAATCCGGTGGTATATTTACAGACTGATGCAAGCTCCAATGGCTGGGGAGCTACTGATAATTGCTCTAGTTGTGGGGGTAGATGGGACACCCTTGAGGCATCGATGTTGTTGACTCAAGGGATTAACTATTTGGAGTTGCTGGCAGCATTCCACGGACTTCGTGCATATTGTTCCAAGCTTGTTGGAGCACACGTCCGTCTCCAAATAGACAACACCACAGCTGTGGCATATTTAAACCATATGGGTGGTACCAGGTCAGTTTCGTGTGACAAATTGGCTAACTCAATTTGGCTCTGGTGTATTCAAAGAGACATTTGGATTTCAGCTACCTATTTGCCAGGTGAGCTTAATACTGTGGCGGACACCAGGTCACGCAAATTTAATGACAACATTGAATGGATGTTGCATCCTGAGATTTTTGCTAAAGTCACAGCCAAATTTGGTAAACCGGACATTGACCTTTTTGCGTCACGGTTGAACCATCAGGTACCAGCCTACGTTTCATGGGAACCAGATCCTGGGGCAATAGCGCTAGATGCATTCTCGCTGGACTGGGGGAATTGGGTTTTCTATGCCTTCCCTCCGTTTTGCCTCATCAGTCGGGTATTGCGAAAGATTCAGGCAGATGCTGCCAAGGGCATCCTTATTATACCCGACTGGCCCACACAGCCTTGGTATCCGGTGGTCTTTGACATGCTCAACGAACCTTGGGTCCTTTTGAAGGGTTGCCCACAATTGGTTACTCACCCTGTGTCAGGGGAGCCACATCCCTGCCATGGCTATTTAAATTTGTTGGCTTGCAGGTTCTGAACAGGCCGTTAGTCCAATACGGCCTCTCGGCTCGGACCATGGATACCATCGGGGCGTCGTGTCGAGAGTCCACAAGGCGAAGATACCGCTCGCATATTAAGAAGTGGGAAGCCTACTGCAGCCGCTCTCGCATCACGTACGATGACGTGACAATAACCGACGTCCTGGAATTCCTCGCGGGGTTGCACCATGATGAACACTTAAGTTACAGTGCCATCAACAGCGCCAGAAGTGCGCTATCATTCTACCTCAAGATTGGGGTAGGATCCAACAGGCTAGTGTCCAGACTCATGCGGGGTATATTCAATATGAATCCGCCTACACCACGCTATAATATCACCTGGGATGTCAGGGACGTATTAACCCTGCTCAGGACGTGGTCTCCCATGGAAGGGCTCCAACTGGACCAACTCACCATGAAGCTGGTGATGTTACTAGCGCTGACTTCAGCTCAGAGGGTACAGACACTACACAAACTGCGTGTCGACAGAATGACATCTACCCCTACAGAAGTAGTCTTTTTCGTTGACGAGCTACTAAAGCAGCATAGACCTGGGTGCACAGGGCTGCAGCTGAAGTTCCCGGCATACCCCGCAGATGCTAGGCTATGTTTAGCCTCACATATCCGCCACTATGTCAAGGTGACGGCACGCATCAGAGGAATGGAGAGATACCTGCTTGTCACTCATAAGAGACCTCATCATCGAGTGACAGTCCAGACGAAATCCAGGTGGCTTCGAGTCGTCTTGGGTAAGTCAGGTATCGACACTAATGTGTTCAAGTCTCATTCCACCAGGGCTGCATCGACGTCAGCGGCGAGGGTCATGGAGGTGCCCATGGACCAAATTCTCGCCACAGCAGGATGGGCGAATGAAGCTGTGTTCCAGCGTTTTTATAACAAGCCTGTTGCTGCTCCTCTACAGTTCGCAGAAGCCATGCTGAATGCAGGTCAAGAACGTGGAGATGTCCCCGCATGAGGGGTTTTTGATTTGTTATTAATAAATATGCTTTTGTTTTGCAGTATGAGCTATTGAGCCAGTTTGTTCCTCCCATCCATCCCTGGTAGTGGTGTGTCAGCATGGACGTGGTCCAGGGCGTGTAATCACAGAAGCTTTGAAGTCTTCACGAAGTCACTCACGTGACTCCGAAATGAAATAGTAAGATTGAACGAGAACTTACCAGTTCGAAGGTTGATCTTTATTTCATGAGGAGTCGAAGTGAGGGATTTCGTGCCCTCCTCGCCCAACCCTCAATCACCTTCATCTGGTAATCTTAGTCAATTCAATCATACTATGCGAAGTCATTTCTATTGTTGGTTCTGTGATTCCACGCTGCTACTTTGAAGTATGTCGAGCATGCGCGCCGGCGGGCTCTTCACGAAATCCCTCACTTCGACTCCTCATGAAATAAAGATCAACCTTCGAACTGGTAAGTTCTCGTTCAATCTTACTATTCTCTGTCAGAGAAGGTAGTTGAGGCCAGTTCATTGGCTATATTTAAGAGGGAGTTAGATGTAGCCCATGTGGCTAAAGGGATCAGGGGGTATGGAGAGAAGGCAGGTACAGGATACTGAGTTGGATGATCAGCCATGATCATATTGAATGGCGGTGCAAGCTCGAAGGGCCGAATAGCCTACTCCTGCACCTATTTTCTACGTTTCTATGTTTCTATCTTTCTATGTGAGCTTCTGTACCACCTCCTTGATGGTAGTACCAAGATGAGTGTGGCCTTGGTGGTGTGGGTCTTTGATATTAGCTACATTTATTACAACAGTGCTTCCTGCCGATCCCTCTAATGGTCAATACCTGTGATGGTCCAGGTAATATCCACCACTTTCTGCAGTCTCCTTCATTCTTGAGTATTTGAGTTACTAAACTAGACCTTGATGCAACTGGTCAGTATGCTGCCTGTATACCTGTAGAAGTTCAAAAAAATATCTAACAACCTGCTGAATCTCCTCAAACTTCTGGGCAAGTAAAGATGTTGATGAACGTTCTTTGTGATTACAGCAATGCGTTTTGTTCAGAACAAATCCTTAGCGATGAATCCGTTGAATCTTTCCAGTGCCATCCCACCAAAGACAACAGATTCATGGATCCTTTCACTTCCTGAAGCCAATGATCACCTGCTTGGTTTTGCTAATATTGAGCAATATTGAATGGTGCCAGAAAAAAATCGATCTACCCCCTGTATTCATTTAAAACATTTAGAATGGTGCATGGACAGGAAAGATACAGTATAGAACAACATGGCACAAATGCAGGCACATGGGACTAGGTCGGACAGACACATTGATCGGCATGTATCAGTTGGGCTGAATGGTCTGTTGTCTTGTCGTATGCCTTTAAGTGGAATTATGAGAGGCATAGGAAGGGTAGCATATAAAGATCTCTTTATAAAGCTCAAGTGGAAGACGTTTTCATTCTATACAAGCATAATGTCCTACTCATTGGCCAGGTACTGTTTGCACAGTTCTTCTGTGGAACAGGTATAAGATGAGTATTGCATAAAGATTGGTGTCATCCCTGCTTGGTTCAGCTGTGTCCATGTGTATTCAATGCCATTGACGAGGCATGGCTTGCTAAACTATTGCATGATTGAAATGCGGCTCATAAATGGCCTCCAGCACACTTAAAATCGTCAATATTCATCAAATTTCTGCCAGACACAACTGAAGAATGGAGTATCAAGCTAGCTACTTCTCCCCACTATTACAACCTGAACTTGATCTTGGATTAAACAGGTTGATTTTTTTAAAGCCTCACGATCATACAGACTGTCAGGAACCCAAAGCTAAGCAATCTCCAGTTGCATTAATCCACAGCACATAACAGCAATAATTTGTTTTTAATTGACACTGGATCAATTATCGCTTTCAATAAGATTGTAATGATATTGGAAGTAGAAAGTTTGCATGGATCTCAAAAGAGGTATTGTTTTCTTTTGAGTTTTACCAAGAGGAGCTAGCCTCGTCTATTGAATAAACATTCAATTAAGTAAGTTTTTATATTGACACCTAACGATCAATCTTCTTCAACCCCTTAATTCATATTTTGTTTAAAATAGCCTTGTACTTAAAAATAGCCAAAGCCTAAAGGCCAGTCATAGTTACATGACTAATACATATAATAGTCTGATATATGTTTAACATGTTCAAATCCTCCTTGGTTTTGTATACCATGTTTCTAGATGCAAATTTGAGTTCCCCCAAAAAATAATTTCAATATAATCCTCTTTTTGCTTTGCCAAACCCATTTCCTATCACCATGGTTATTTCCAATTTATTTAATGTTCCATTAGCTTATTTCTTATTTGCTCTCTAACTAGGGGGCGCCGTCCTGTGTGGTATGGCTGCCCAGCCTGCAGCCGTATGTCTTTCCTTCTTTTTTTTTTAGTGTGTTAAATGTTTTGTTGGAGCCTATTCTTTTTTATGTGGGGGGGGGAGTGGGGGGGGGGAGTGGGGGGGGGGGGGGGAAGGGGGAAACTACTTTTCGGGGTCCCTACCTGGTCGGAGAGGCAGCTTTTCTCCGGGCTGCATCTCCGACCCGATCCTCGCGGCCTACCAGCGGGCCTGGAGCGGCGTTTCCCGAGGAGACCGTCCAGGGCCTCGGCTTCGGCAGCGGCGGAGCGCTGGAGCGCCATCGCGGGGCGGAGTGGAGTGGGCGATGCCTTGCCTGGGTCGCCGTGCTGGAACTCCGGTGAGCTGGAACCGCCGAGTCAAACATCGCGGAGCCGCGGGTCTGTGGAGCTGCCAGCTGCGGGCGGCAGCGCTGAACTTTAACACCGGGAGCCAGCAGAGGTGAGCTCCATTCAGCGCGGCCTTGTCGGCTCTGGAAGCCGCGGACTCCAGCGGCAAGCCGCAGAGAGCACCACCACCCGGCGAGAACGGCCTGGAACATCGGGCCTCCGTGAAGGCAACTGTGGAGGCCTCAATTGGCCTGACTATGGGTGGACATGGGTTGGGGACTGGACATTGTGCCTTCCCTCATAATGTGAGCCATTGTGGGGGGATGTTTTTATGTTTAAATCTCTATATTATTGTTGTGTCTGTAATCTTTATTTTATGTGCTGCATGACAAGAAGTATTTCACTACACCAATTGGTGTATGTGACAAATAAACTAACCTTGAACCTTGAACCTAATTAATTATCTTTGATAATTCATATAGACCCATCCATTGCATTCTTATTTTCCTTTTTTGAAGAGTTCAATCACAGTCCAGGTCAGTGACAGACATGGTCAGCTACTGATGGCTCTGAATTGTTACATTTCATTGGGACAGAGCCCATTGCTGTGCTGCTGTAGACCTTTAGAGCATTTAGACCCTGAGGTTGTCACCACAATTCTGTGTCTCAAAGAGACTGTAGAATAAATGTTGTACAGTGAGGTAAGCAAATATCTGCTGGCAATATGGAATTTGTTGCCAACAATCCTGTTATGTATTGCCCTTTTGGGGATGCCAATAGTTCACTTTTTGTAAATAAATGCCAAGAAGGAAGAATTCTTATTTTAACAGACCAAGGGAAAGCAATACCACGTCAGGCAGGAAGGCTAATACAATAAGGCTAATACAATATGGGCACTGTGGTTTGACAAATTGTTGAAAGAGTAATGATGCATAAAGAGTCGAACAAAAGAGGAGGCCTCTGTCGCACATACAAGCTCCTAAACTCCATAATGCGCAGAGCGTGGCAAGATACGTCAGATTCTATAAACATGAAGACCTTTGTCTGAAAGACATGGATGCAGTGTAAGAAAAAAATATTCAATAAGCTCAGCAGGGGATGAAAAATAAATGTAACATATTAAAACTATTATACTGTTAGGGAGCCTCCTAGTAATAGTCTGCGTCCACCCACACAGTTATGGTCTCCATCTCATTAAATTCCAAGCAACATCATAGCACTTTAAATGAGCTCCCAAATGACTCCAGACAAGTACTGGCAATGAAAAATTGCAAGCAGCAACATTATCTAACAGCACCTGCAAGTTCTTAGTGTAGCTTTCCCATGCATGGGAAAACCACAGAAAATATGCATGGGTGTTGACAACATTCTTTGCTCAATGAACTCAACAGGGTAGAAATATATTCTTGAGTGCAAATGTTAACATAAAATACAATGATTAATGTGTACATTGTACTTGATTCCACAACAATTCACTTACATTTTCTCCACGTAAAGGGCATAATATGAGCCAAATAACACTTCTATGAAGTCTCGTCAGCTTGAAGAGAGAGACACCCAAATGTGTAGCAGAGTTTTAACCAACATGATCATATATATTTGATGAGAGACGCTTGTTTGACATAGTTTCATTGCCTGTTCTTTCCAATTATAATAACATATCCCAATAATAACCACAGTAGAAGCAGATGCCCAAATGGAAAATATGTTCAAATGTTTTTTGCATGGTTTTCTTTTAATGTTAGTTTCTGAGGCTTTTCTAAGCACCACCCTAAAGACACTTGCTATTAACCTATCCCTGCACCCAGCCTTTGCTCACATTTTTATATATTGTTTAGCATTAATTTTTATTTGTCTTACAATTGCTTCTTTCTTATAAACCCCATGTGTGTTTACCCCATGAAGAAATGCTGTTTAATTACTGCCTCTATTTTTATCTTCACAGTTAAAAAAAAAGACAAACAGAATCTTCTACTCTTCGCCTGGAAGAACCATTGGTAAGGGAATCTTAATGATATTCATCAAGGTGACGCAGATATCAAGCATTTTTTTCTTGCCAATACTTGTTCAAAGTCATTTGAGAGCTTGTTTACTATGCTGTGATATTGCTTGCAACTGAATGAAATGAAGACCATAACAATGTAAAGGCATCTCCAGGACTATGTGCTACATGGCCTTTCACCAAATGCTTTGTTGATAGATCTATATAATTAAAAGTCTAAACTTGACCACTTCCTGTTTGCACTATATATTGATTTTTTTTTACTGAACACATGTCTACTAAACTGTGAGTGTGGTTTTACTGACCTTTGAGTGCCCTTAATGTGGTTTGAAAATGAAGTTTAAAAATGAAAATGTGGTTTGAAAATGAAGTTTGAAAATGAAAATGTGTTTGGTTTGAAAATGTGGTTGGTTTTAAAATGTGTTTGGTTTGAAAATGTGGTCGGTTTTAAAATGTGTTTGGTTTGAAAATGTGGTCGGTTTTAAAATGTGGTTGGTTTGAAAATGTGGTTGGTTTGAAAATGTGGCTGGTTTGAAAATGTGGTTAGTTTGAAAATGTGGTTGGTTTGAAAATGTGGTTGGGTTGAAAATGAAAATGTTGTTGGTTTGAAAATGAAGTTTGTAAATGAAAATGTGGTTGGTTTGAAAATGAAGTTTGTAAATGAAAATGTGGTTGGTTTGAAAATTAAGTTTGAAAATGTGGTTGGTTTGAAAATAAAGTTTGGTTTGAAAATCTATATAATTAAATGTCTAATCTTGATCACTTCCTGTCTGCACTGTATATTGATTTTAGAAAAAATGCTACCACGTACGGCTGTGATTTTTTGCCATCTTACTCAGAGTCCCCTTCCAGTCATTAGGTGCTGAGGATTTTTCCTATCGATGAAAAATAAAAGAGGTGTTAGCATTTATAAAATGTTGAGATTCTCTCTCCTGTCAATCACGCCATGAAGGCCACACCCTTCTGGTGGTAGGGGAGGGACTATAAACCCAGAAGTGTGGGTGTGGCTCAGTCTCTGCAAGACAGGGGAGGGAGAGGTCACGACTCTGTCTTTGGTGGCCTTGCACCCTGCTTGAAATGGTATGAAACTGCACTTGAATTTGCTGGCCTTGCACCCTGCTGGAAGTGGTATGAAACTGCACTTGAATTTGGTGGCCTTGCACCCTGCTTGAACTGGCATGAAACTGCACTTGAGTTTGGGGGCCTTGCACCCTGCTGGAAGTGGCATGAAACTGCACTTGAATTTGGTGGCCTTGCACCCTGCTTGAAGTGGTAGGAAACTGCACTTGAATTTGGTGGTGCAAGAGTAGTTCATAATATCCATGAACTTCAACTCTTCATTCGACATCTCTTCAGATTCCTTGATGGTACTTTCCTTGAAGTCATGATTGAATGGCTTCATCGCCGGCTCCACTAATTCATTAGTAGACATTTGATTAACAGCAATGGCAAGACAGTTACTCTGATTTTCGATTTCATGGTTCCTTTTCAAGGAGCCATAGATAACCCATCCAAGTTAGGTTTTTATAGCATACAGTCCATCACCTTGGCTCCTAACAATCTGTATAGGTTCCAAAGCCTTCAAAACATTCATTCCGATAAGTAGATTAATGCTCGAATTTATTTCAGATATCTTGACATCCTTCAAGTAAGGCCATTGCTTCAAGTCTTCAAGTCTTGAAGTCTTGGTATATTTTGACGACCAACAGGCATAGTTCCATGTGTAAACACCAGATATCGGTATAAAATTATCTTTATCCAAACAGGATATCTACATACTCATAATGTAATGACTCCTACTGTCTTTATCCTTAGTCATGGTACATAATCGAATCTTAGTCTCTTCTCCTGTGATATTCAGTCTTCTCGTCAGGCTTTCTGTGCAAAAGGTAGTCGAACTTCCGTGATCCAGAAAAGCATATGTTTGCAACACTGTATTCATCTTGCTGTTCCTTACCTGTACAGGTAAGATAGAAAAATTACAAGCTTTAACCCAGGCCCCAATATGAGCAGTTACTTGAGGCGAGTAATAATAATAATAATAATAATAATAATAAATTTTATTGTCATTACACATAAGTGCAACGAGATTTGGTTTGCAACTTCAAGATTTCGGTTAGCAACCCTCGAGAACAAGGTTTGTAAAAACGAACATTTGACCAGTAACAAGGTTTGTAAAAATGAACATTTGACCAGAGGTGTAGCATCTCTAGTAGTTGGCATCTCACCCTGTTCTGTTTGCTCCGGTTCATCTTCTTCTATTTGCTGTGGTAGCTCCTCATCCGTTTGTTCCAGTTTTTCTTCTTCCCGGTGCTCTGGCTGTTCTTCTTCAGTATGAAGTGCTTCAGGATGATATTGCTTGCACTCATAACAAATGATAGGACTCTTACAGCCACTCACCATACGTCCCTTTATCATACATCCAAAACAGATTCCCTTCTCTTTCAAGAAATCCAACTTGTCTTCATATTCTTTATCTTGAATCTTCAACACCATCTTATGGTGTGACCAACTTCATCACATAACAAACAAAATACTATTTGCTTGCTAGTAGACATATTTATTTTTCTTTCATCTGTCTTTTCCACAGGTATGGTCGTGATAGCAAAACTACTTCTCTTCGGTTCAGATCTTTCTTCGGTTTTAGTAAAGGTAGAACCTTTGTTGGTTGCCATCAGTTTGTAATCTTCAATATTCCCATAGTGTGGCTCTAACATGTACCGTACTTCCCTGTCCAAGAATTTCACCAGGTCTGGTAGCCTGGCTTCTTGGTTCCTCTCATCTCTAATTTTGCCTGCTTCTTCTCTCCACTGTTCTCAGTCTTCTGGGCAACTTGCTCATAATGATTCTAGTATTACTCACAAGATTCATTTCTTCTATGTGGCCGAGATTTATCATCAAGCGGCAACAATCCCGCAGATATATTGCATAGTCACTCGATGCGTCCCCATCTTCCGGCTTGATTTCTTTCCATGCATGGGCCTTCTACATTAGCAATTCTCTGTTCATCACCAAAACATTCTTTAAGTAGTCTTTTTGCCTTTTTATAGCCATGACTGCCTTGCTCTTTCTGACAACGTTCTACAAGCTCTGTCACTCTTCCACGTGTACTTCACCAGAAATCCTAAGTGCTCTTTTTGATCCATAACTTTAGTTTCTAATATTTATTTTAATGCTTTTACGAAGGCTTCATACTGCAAACGATCTCCACCATACGTAGGAATTTCTGCTACGATCTCGTGATCTTGTTTAATTCAAATTGCCTATTCAACAGTGCCAATAATCCATCCTGATAACTCTGTCTTGGCTCCACCTGTTGATAAACAGGCCTTTGTGATTCAACCTGGCTTGCTCGAGCCTGTGCACAAGTCCTTGAAAAAGCGTGGTCCGCTATCGGTTTGTCTCAAGCATCCACAGACGCTCCAATAGTAATTGGTTTCGATCTAGCACTCATTTGCTGAGTTGAAGTTTCACCCATCTTCCTTTGTTCCAATGGGTTTTCAAAGCCTTGAAATCCGGTGGACCGCGATTGTGGAATTGATCCAACTGCTGATTCACTTCGAGCAGTTTTTCTTCTTGGTCCAGAGCTCATCGTCCTTGACGATCTTGACCTGCATCTTGAACCCTCACTTTCCAGTATCTCTTTCTTTGCTTTGGCCACCGCCATCTTTGTGTCTAATTCCAGTTGTTCCTTTCGTTGCGTCATCTCTTCTTGATATCGCCTCATGGCTTCTTGATCCCGCTTGATTCCATGTTTTTTCTTCATGGTATCTGCTTCTGTTGAGAGCGCATCTAGCTCAGCTTGTCTCTCCATTCGAGCAGAAGCCCTCGCAACTGAACTGGCTGAAGAACCAGATTTATGTCTTGATCCTCGTGACGGGATTAAACCTGGATCTCTGTCTCTGTAAGGCAGCAACTCTACCGCTGCACCACAGTGCCGCCCATTACAGGGGAATGAACCTGGGCTGGGGCGGGTTGAGTGATGCGTGAACCAAGGAATTGTGGTGGGAGCGGTATCTCAGGAAAGTAGAAAGGGATGGGAATGAGAAGCTGTGACTGGTGGTGGAATCATGTTAAAGAGAAGTTACAGAGAGGTAGTCACACCAAAAACACAGGAGGCAGACATGTGGGTCACGGTTAGGAGGGACAAGGGGCAGAGGCAGGGACTAGAGAGTAACCCGGTGGCTGTGCACCTTGACAATAAGTACTCCTGCTTGAGTACTGTTGGGGGGGACAGCCTACCTGGGGGTAGCAACAGCGACCGGGCCTCCGGTACAGAGACCGGCCCTGTTGCTCAGAAGGGTAAGGAAAAGAAGAGGAGGGCATTAGTAATAGGGGACTCTATAGTTAGGGGGTCACATGGGTGTTTCTGTGGACGCAGTCCGGAGATCCGGATGGTAGTTTGCCTCCCTGGTGCCAGGGTCCGGGATGTGTCTGAACGTATCCAAGATATCGTGAAAAGGGAGAGAGAGGAGCCTGAGGTCGTGGTGCATATTGGTACCAATGACATCGATAGAAAAAGAGAAGAGGTCCTGAAAGGATAATTTGGGGAGTTAGGAAGAGAGTTAAGGAAAAGGACCGCAAAGGTAACAATCTCAGTATTACTGCCTGTGCCACGCGACAGTGAGAGTAGGAATGGAGCGAGGTGGAAGATAAATGCATGGCTGAAGAACTGCTGCAGAGGGCAGGGATTCAAGTTTCTGGATCATTAGAACCTCTTTTGGGGAAGGAGTGACCTGTATAAAAAGGATGGGTTGCACTTGAACCTGAGGGAGACCAGTATCCTGGCGGGGAAATTTGCAAAGGCTACTGGGGAGATTTTAAACTAGAACGTTTGGGTGGATGGACTCAAATAGAGAAAGCTAGTAGACAGTGTCTGAGGGAGGAGGCAGAGAAGGGAAGCACTCAGACCCAACATGTATGTGGGAAAGAAGAAAAAATAAATAAACAGAGAATAAGAGGTGGTGGGTTTCTTAAATGTGTGAGCAGAGAGAAAGAGGGGTATAAAATGAGGGTAGAAGCAATTGGTAGCAATGTGAAAAGTAAAAGTGGCAGGCAGACAAATCCAGGGCAAAAATCAAAAAGGGCCACTTTTCAACATAATTGTATAATGAGTAAGATTGTTGTAAAAACACTCGCATTGGGTCTCAATGCGAGGAGCATTCGTAATAAGGTGGATGATTTGAAGATGCAGATAGCTATTAATGACTGTGATATAGTTGGGATCACGGAGACCTGGCTCAAGGGTGACCAAGGCTGGAAGCTGAACATCCAGGGATATTCAATATTCAGGAGGGATAGACCGAAAGGTAAAGGAGGTGGGGTAGCGTTGCTGATTAGAGAGGAGATTAACGCAATAGAAAGGAAGAACATTAGCTTGGAGCATGCAGAATCGATTTGGTTAGAGCTGCGAAACACTAAGGGGCAGAAAACGCTAGTGGGAGTTGTGTACATGCCACCTAACAGTAGTAGTGGAGTTGGGGATGGCATCAAACAGGAAATTAGAAATGCGTGCAACAAAGGTAAAACAGTTATAATGGGTGACTTAAATCTACATATAGATTGGGTGAATCAAATTGGCAGGGGTACTGAGGAAGAGGATTTCTTGGAATATGTGCGGGATAGTTTTTGACACCAACATGTAGAGGAAACAACGAGAGAGTTGGCTATTCTAGACTGGGTATTGAGTAATGAGGAAGGGTTAGTTAGCAGTCTTGTAGTGCGTGGCCCCTTGGGCAAGAGAGACCATAATATGGTCGAGTTCATCATTAGGATGGAGAGTGACATAATTAATTCAGAAACAAGGGTTCTGAACTTAAAGAAAGGTAACTTTGATGGTATGAGATGTGAATTGGCCAAGACAGACTGGCAATGGATTCTTAAAGGGTTGACGGTGGATATGCAATGGAAGGCATTTAAAGACTGCATGGATGAACTACAACAATTGTTCATCCCAGTTTGGCAAAAGAATAAATCAGGGAAGGTAGTTTATCCATGGATAACTAGGGAAATCAAGGACAGTATCAAAACAAAAGATGAAGCATGCAAATTAGCCAGAAAAAGCAACCTACCAGAGGACTAGGAGAAATTCAGACTCCAGCAGAGGAGGACAAAGGGCTTAATTAGGAAAGGGAAAATAGATTATGGAAGAAAACTGGCAGGGAACATAAAAACTGACTGCAAATGTTTTTATAGATATGTGAAGAGAAAAAGATTAGTTAAAACAAATGTAGGTCCCTTGCAGTCAGAAACAGGTGAATTGATCATGGGGAACAAGGACATGGCAGACCAATTGAATAACTACTTTGGTTCTTTCTTCACTAAGGAAGACATAAGTAATCTGCCAGAAATAGCAGGGGACCGGCGTTCAAATAAGATAGAGGAACTGAGCGAACTCCAGGTTAGCCGGGTAGTGGTGTCGGGTAAATTGAATGGATTAAAGGCCGATAAATCTCCAGGGCCAGATAGGCTGCATCCCAGAGTACTCAAGGAAGTAGCCACATAAATAGTGGATGCATTAGTGATCATTTTTCAAAACTCTTTAGATTCTGGAGTAGTTCCTGAGGATTGGAAGGTAGCTAATTTAACCCCACTTTATAAAAAAGGAGGGAGAGAGAAAACGCGGAATTACAGACCAGTTAGTCTAACATCGGTAGTTGGGAAACTGCTAGCGTCAGTTATTAAAGATGGGATAGCAGCACATTTGGAAAGTGGTGAAATCATTGGACAAAGTCAGCATGGATTTATGAAAAGTAAATCATGTCTGACGAATCTTATAGAATTTTTCGAGGATGTAACTAGTAGAGTGGATAAGGGAGAACCAGTGGATGTGCTATATCTGGACTTTCAGAAGGCTTTCGACAAGGTCCCACATAAGAGATTAATATACAAACTTAAAGCACACGGTATTGGGGGTTCAGTATTCATGTGGATAGAGAACTGGCTGTCAGACAGGTAGCAAAGGGTAGGAGAAAATGGTTCCTTTTCAGAATGGCAGGCAGTGACTAGTGGGGTACCGCAAGGCTCAGTGTGGGGACCTCTGCTATTTACAATATATATTAATGATTTGGGTGAGGGAATTGAATGCAACATCACCAAGTTTGCGGATGACATGAAGCTGGGAGGGCAGTGTTAGGTGTGAGGAGGATGCTAGGAGGCTGCAAGGTGACTTGGATAGGCTGGGTGAGTGGGCAAATGCATGGCAGATGCAGTATAATGTGGATAAACGTGAGGTTATCCACTTTGGTAGCAAAAACAGGAGGGTAGACTATTTGAATGGTGGCAGATTAGGAAAAGGGGAGATGCAGCGCGACCTGGGTGTCATGGTACACCTGTCATTGAAAGTAGGCATGCAGGTGCAGCATGCAGTGAAGAAAGCCAATGGTATGTTAGCATTCATCGTAAAAGGATTTAAGTATAGGAGCACGGTGGCGCTATGAACAAAGGCGTAGCATCGAGCTCTGCACCCGCTAAATCTCGTAAAAAGCTGGTTTGGAGGACGGGACCAATCTAAAAATAATCACTGGAGCTGTTTGATGTTGCATAAGTGACATCATCAGAAATTGCCGCGAAAAAACGGAGGTTACTGGCTGTTTTAAATGAAAAGAGGGAAATCTCGCCAGAAGCCTGCAAAAGCTTCTGCAAGACCTGCTACAAGACTCTACATGAACAAACTTGGTAAGACTCCTCAAACCCCTCAAACATCAGCTGGAAGCTCAGAAGAAGAAGCTGACTCTCGAAGTCCTTCTACAGAAATGTCTTCAAAGGATGAACAAATGGAACAACTGGAAAAGTCAGTAACTGCTTCAGTTACTGAAAACATTTCTAAAGTGATATGAGAGGGGAACACCGCGCTGGACAACAGCATTTCTGAAAAAATTAAACATGGTAATGAGAAGTTGATGGGGAAAATTGATAACTTAACTAAACGTGTTGCAGAGATTGAGGTGGATTTAAACAAAAAAATTAAGCCGGTTGAAAAAGACTGTAAAAATAAGTTGGATACAATGCTTAAGACTACTGATTCGGCTATGGAAGGAATGGATAATAAGATGACCGAGATGTCTAAGGAGATAAAGAGACTAAGAAAGGAACAAGAAAGTACTGGCGGGCAACTTGCTAAAATGAAGAATAAATGTCTGGACTTGGAAGCGAGATTGAGGTGGCAGAATTTAAGAATAGTTGGAGTAAAAGAGGGAAAAGAGAGTGGACAAAACCCTCAGGAGTTTGCTGCCAACTTACATAAACAAGTACTCAAGCTGCTTGAAACCCAGAGAATAGACGTGGCTCACTGGGTTTGACGTAAGGTTCAAACAAGCCTAGCTGCCCCCCCAAGACAGATTATTGTGAAATTTTATGACATCTCTACCCTGGAAGAAATTAGGAAACTGATTCCATACGGATCGAATTTGATATTTGGAGAGGATAAGCTAAGATTCTTTTGTGACTATCCAGCTGAAATCATGGAAAAGAGGGACATGTTCACAAAGACAAGAGTGATATTGAAAGAAATTTCTGGTGTAAGATATGGAATAGTATATCCTGCAAAGATGAGGATTACTTATAACTCTGTTAAACGTGCCTTCGCGGATCCAGAAGAGGCATTTAAATATGCACAAAGTATCACAAAGGAGGCCGACTGATTATCAGGAGTCAGTCTCCCACAACAATACAGAGGAGAAGCGGCGTAGAAAGGACTTTAAAAAATATATATTAAAATACTGTTCTTGTTAAGATGGCGGAGTCTTCATGAGGTGCTGTCTAGACACCTTATCTTTGGAATGTTAAATCAAGGTCGAACTTTATGTTTCACTCTCAACAAAGGACTTGGAAAACAAGAAAAACTGTGGTGGACAAAAAAACGGAATTTGGGAATACGGAAAAATAATATTAATCGACTTGTACACAGAAATTTATGACTTAAGAAACATACAATTATATACTAACATAAAATATATAACTAATAAAATTAATTCAATAACAATAACCCAATATTGTGTAATATTAAAGCACAGCGTAATAATGATTGATTTTTATTTCATGATGTTAATTATTTGCTAAGTTTAAGAATAATGAGTTAAATGTGATTGATAAGTATTAACAATATACCAACAAATCTAATGGATATAGTACATCTAGTTGAAACTGTTCTTAAAGGGGGGGGAGGAGGTTCAGATACTTGGAAGATATCCAAGGGTCTGAATCTGGTTAACCCCTTAGAACCTGCTGCTGTCTAATACAAAAGAATGAGACTTAATTGGGGAGTGAAATGTAATATTTCTCGGCATATCGTAACATAATTACTGTTATATTAAGTATATATATTAAGTATATACTTAATGTTGGAATTTGTGAAGATACATTCCAATAGTTAGATTTGAAATGCATTTTATCTTATATATAGTTTTTAATTTTGAATTGGTTTCTCTTCCTTTTAATAATAATTGGTCAAAGCGGCAGAGCGAAATGTATAACAACAGCTATGGAAGACAACAAGAATTTTTCTACCATCTGTTGGTGTTTTATTTTAAGTTATAATATCCTTATTTTTAGATATTATAATATCACGTTTTGTTTTTTAATTATCTTTCACCACTTAACACCTTTTCTAAGGTCTATTTTGAAGGGGAGATGCCAACATAACTTAACAGCTGGGGATGACCACCCATCACCTAGAGTTCTGAGGTACCTGGTTGCACCATATGAAGTAAAGGCATTAACATGATTCACAATGCAAGACAATAAACAAAAGAAAACTGGAGGAATCACGTTCTGTAGCTGGAATATAAGGGGCGCTAATGCACAAATTAAAAGGAGTGAGATCTTTGCCCAATTAAAAGCACTCACCAGTGACATAATTTTCTTACAAAAAACACATCTGAAACATCAAACACAAATAAAATTGAAGGCAAATTGGATTGGGCAAACATACTACTCTTCATTTACTTCTAAATCTAGAGGCACGGCTATAATTATTTGTAAAGGTATACCATTCAAATTAAAGAATATCATAGCAGATAAAGAGGGGAGATACGTCATAGTTGTGGGAGAAATTCACTCTTCTCCGCTTACTTTGATAAATATTCATGCTCCCAACTTTTATAACCCCCAATTCTTTAGTAAAATTCTGGATATAATTTCAGAATTTAACTATCAAAATGTGATAATAGGGGGAGATTTCAATTGTGTGTTGATCCATATCTGAATAAATCAGCAAAACAAAAAAGGATTAACATAAAATCTAAAACTAGTGAACTCCTAAATACATACATAAAAAACACAAACATAACAGATGTATGGAGAATCACTAATCCAGTAGATAGGGAATATTCATTTTATTCAACGGTACATAAAACACATTCACGTATTGATTATTTCTTAGTGGACATGAAATTGATTCCATATACATATAACTCTAAATATCATAATAGTATTATTTCTGATCACTCCCCGTTAACTTTCTTTTTTAAAATTAGAAGGAAAGTTTGATAAAAAATCGTTCTGGAGGTTTAACCCCCAAATCTTAAACAACTCACAAGGTTGTACATATTTAAAAGAGCAGATGATATTCTCCTTTGATGCAAATGATACGCCAGATATTTCACCCTCTTTATTATGGGAAACTTTTAAGGTATTTATTAGAGGGACTATAATTTCATATCAAGCTTTCCAAAATAAAAAGAATGACATTGAACAATTGCAGTTAGAACAAGAATTAGATTAGAGACAATTAGATTAGAGACAATTAGATTTAGAAAACGCCAAAGAACCAACCATAGATAAACATAATAAGATCACAATACTAAAATATAAATTAAATAAAATTTATCAGCAAGATATTTTATAAGATTATTTCAAATTACAAAACAAGAAAATTTCGAATTTGGTGATAAACCACTTAAAGTCTTAGCACGCCAACTGAAAAAACGGGAAACAGAAAATACAATCACTAAAATTAAATCAGATAAAGGTGAATTATTAACATTACCTAAAGACATTAATAAAAGATTTGCTCAATTTTACCAAAATGTCTAAAACTTCTGCAAATAATACTAAAATTACAAACTTCTTAGACAATTGTAATCTTCTAAAACTCAATATGGTGGAACAAGAGGAATTAGGAGCTCAGATTACACTTCAGGAAATAGAAGAAACAATATATTCGTTGAAAAATGGTAAAACGCCAGGACCAGATGGCTTTAGTAATGAATTCTATAAAAGATTCTACGAGATAATTTCTCCACGCTTACAAAATTTATATATACATGCTTTTAAAGAAAATATACTACCAGAAACACTAACAGAGTCAACTATTACACTTAATACCTAAAAAGGATAAAGATCTAGAAGACCCAGGCTCATATAGCCATAGCACTCCTAAATACAGATAAAAAAATATTAGCAAAGACCCTAGCAAGAAGATTGAGTAAATATGTTAGCAAACTAATAAACCCGGACCAAACGGCGTTAATACCCAAGAAAAATGTTAAGGGAGAGTTGGATAGAGCTCTAGGGGCTAGTGGAGTCAAGGGATATGGGGAGAAGGCACGCACGGGTTATTGATAGTGGATGATCAGCCATGATCACAATGAATGGTGGTGCTGGCTCGAAGGGCCGAATGGCCTCCACCTGCACACATTTTCTATGTTTCTATACTCATTTAACAATTTGAGACGACTGTTTAATATAGTGTACTCACATAAAACTGAAGATGAAGACTTAGCAATAATTTCATTTGATGCAGAAAAAGCTTTTGATCAAGTAGATGGCAATATTTATTCAAAGTATTGCAAAAATTTAATATGGGAGATGAGTTTATAAGTTTATGGGAGATAATAAGGTAAATTATTATACGATAAGCCGACGGCTAGAATACTGACTAATAATATATTATCCCCGAAATTCCAACTATCAAGGGGCAATAGACAGGGGTGTGCATAATCGCCCCTGCCATTTGCACTAGTGATAGAGCTTTAGCAGAAAGTATAAGAAGTCATCTGAATATTCATGGATATAATACCAAACAATCAAATAATAAAATTTCATTATATGCAGACGACATATTATTATATATTACAAATTCGCAAATTAGCATACCAAATATACAAAATAGAGGATTTTGGTTCTTTTTCAGGATATAGAATAAACTGGAACAAAAGCAAAATTATGACGATAAAACCTCAAGAGCCGACACATCTGTTGAAATGCCCTTTTAGAATTGCAACAGAAAAATTGAAGTATTTGGGTATCCAAATTACTAGGAAATATAAATCATTACTCAACACAAACTATATGCCTTTATTAACTAAGTTAAATGGGTTGATTAAATTCTGGAAAACACTGCCGATGTCTTTAATAGGCAGAATAAATGCTATAAAAATTATCTTCTTACCACAAATACTGTACCTATTTCAATCAATACCAATATACTTACCAAAAAAATTCTTTAAAAAATTAGACTGATATTACAAACTTCTTATGGAACTATAAATCACATAGAATTCAAAGAAAACATTTGTGTAAATCTAAAGAATCAGGGGGACTGACACTCCCTAACTTATTGTATTACCATTGGGCAGTGTATATTAAAAATATAATCTATTGGTTGGACAGTTGTGCCCAACAAGTAGATTGGATAAGAATGGAGAAAGAGGATTGTTCCCCTTATAAGATCCTTCTTTCCCCGATGAAACTGAACAATATAATATATAAGAAGAATCTAATTATTCACAGTATAATAGTAAGACTAAATGAGAACTTACCTGTTCGAAGTTTGATCTTTATTTTATGAGGCGTTATGATGAGGGATTATGTGAAGAAGCCCCACCAGGCGCATGCTTGGCATACTTCATAGCAGCGGCATGAAAAACACAGAACCAATAGCCGAAGTAAGATAGTAAAGCTCATACAAGTCTAGAACAACCAGATGATCTTTTAGATTATGAGGGTCGGGAGCGGAGGGCACGTAATCCCACATCGTAACTCCTCATAAAATAAAGATCAAACTTCGAACAGGTAAGTTCTCATTTAATCTTACTATTTTACTTCGGAGTCACGTGAGTGACTACGTGAAGACTTTGAAGCTCTGTGATTTTCATGCCGTAGATTAATTCCATACGACACACTGCCTCAGTTGACACAGTAGTGAGTAAATAATATTATTAAACATTGCTTGAATAATGCAGTAAGTATAATAATAATAATAATAATAATAATAAAAGAAAGAAAAGTAATACCCTTCTATCATAAGGGAAATTACAACAAAAGATATGAATCATTACATAAAAGAAAGCAAATAATCAAACAGAACCCAAAACTACATGTCCAAACTCTGGCACCGTGATAATAGGTTTATTGTAAAACTTGGAAAAAGTTTCTTCTTTACACCATCCTGTGGCCTCTAAAATTTGGGCGAGCGGCACGTCCTGTGCCATTGCCATGGACGTGAACGCTGTCCTGGTGGAGTGAGATTTAAACACATCAGTGTCTACTCCAGCTAAATCCAAAACCTGTTTTAACCATCTAGAAATAGTTTGTACTGAAACTTTTTTGTATGGTTTCTTATGGGCAATAAGCATTGTTGTCTCAAAACCTTGGAGACTCTTGGTTACCTCAATATATTGAGTCAGATGCTTAACCACACACAATGTTTGGTCAACAGGATATGCTCTAAAGATTACCTTGATTCCAGACTTCCCGGTCTGCTTTGTTTGATTAGATCATAAACATACAAAGTTATGTTATCTGCAGACAAGTGCATACAATCTAAACATAACATTTGCAATGTTTGTACTCTTTGTGCTGACACTAATGCCAGTGTTTAAACCACTATAAATGTTAATTTCTGAAAAGACAGTGACGTAATTGGAGCCCATTGCCGGAGCAATGTGAGAACTATACTAACATCCCAAATTTCTGTATATCTGGGTTTGGGAGAATTTTTATTAAAAATTCCTCATGAATTGGGATATTAATGGATGAGACCCCATAGATAGATGTTCTGAAAATTGTCGTAAATAGGAAGACAAAGCACTATGAGCACTATTAAAGGCACTATAACTAAGGTGCTGATCAAAATGCAACATAGCAAAGAACTCCAATACATCCGATATGTTTGCAGTATGATAAGATGTATCTGACTGAATACAACAAGCTTCCCATTTCTTTATGTGAGACATATATTGTTTCTTAGTGCTATCTCTCCAAGCTGACATTATGACATCCATGGTCCTATCCGACAGTCCAAGCCCTTGTAATGGTCTGGTCAGAACCTGCAGATTAACAAATTCATATGATCATGCAATGGATGAACTTGTTCTGTCACTGGTTGTACCAACAAATTCCTGGAGCTGGGAATCGTCATAAATGGTTCAAATATCATTCTAAGCATCAATGGGAACCATGGCTGTGTAGGCCAGTTTGGAACCACCAAAACACCCGTGGCAGAGTCTTGCTCTATTTTACTGAGACATTGCCTAATCAGGCAAAATGGGGGAAAAGCATAGAAAAACATATTTCCCCAATGTAGCGAGAATACATCCAACGCTACAGCTCCTGGATCAGGCTCCCATGACACGTATTTAGGCATTGGTGATTTAATCTGGGAAATTGGGAAAATTTGTGGATTTAACATCCATTCTGTATTGTCTTTAAACTCCTGTGATTTGTTGTCTTCCACAACATTTTCTTTCCCTGGGAGATAGATATCTGAAAGCCAGATATTCCTAGATACACACCAATTCCACATCAGGTTGACGAGATGATCACATGATACTGATCTTACTCCACCCATGTGCATGATATATGCTACAGCTGTGGTATTGTCTACTTGTAATTGAACATGCAAGTTCTCTATTGTAGAAAAATAAGCTTTTAATCCAAACAATGTCCCCAATAACTCCAAATAATTAATACCATATGTTTGTAAAATTAAATCTACTTGGACAGCCCATCTACCACCACAGCTGGTGTTATTGTCCGTAGCCCCCCCAACCGAGAGCACTAACATCAGTTTGCAATACCGCTGTAGGTTGCTGAATAACAATGTTTTTAGTAGCTTGTGCAACATTCCCAATCCACCACTGTAATTCATCCAACGCTTTCGTTGGCAACTGCATGGGTCTGTCAAAATGACCTGTACATTCTTTTAGTGCTTGTGCTTTTGCCCTTTGAAGATTTTGATAATGCAAAGGACCAAACTCAACAGCGGGAAATGCTGCTACCATCTTACCAATAACCCTAGCTACTTCTCGGATGGAGGGATAAGGTTTGTCAGCAAGGCAACTACACGCATTTGTAATATCCACAACTTTATCTGTTGGTAAAGTTACTGACATGGCAACTGAATCAATGACAAATCCCAAATACTCAATTGTTTGCAACGGCTGTAGCTTAGATTTCATTGGATGGATCAGAAACCCTAGCCTTTCCAACAGGTTTATAGTTGCTGAAACTGAATCTTCAGCTAATTCCTGAGTGGCATTAACAATTAAAATATCATCAAGATAAGCCATGACAATGTGATTTTGAGCCCTTAACAATGCAAGTGCTGGTTTCAATAATTTTGTGAACAGCCTGGGAGCTGAACTTAACCCATTAGGTAATGCTTTATAGTGCCACAGCTGACCCATCCAATTAAACTTCAAGTACCTACGATAATGGTGATGCATTGGCACTGAATAATATGCATCTTTTAAGTCTATAGTAGCCATGTAACACCCTATGGACAACAACTCCTTTGCAGTGTTGAAGGTGTCCATTTTGAAATGTCTATACTGGACATATGAATTCAATTTTGTGAGATCCAGAATGACTCTACAACCCCCATCTTTCTTTGCCCTGGGGAAAATATTTGACACAAATTGTTGCGGATGACTCTCCGTACTTTCAATTACCCTTTTTTTAAATACATTTTTTACTTCTTCTTTTACCTGAGAATTTTCAGGTGCAGAAAACACCAAAACCCAAATAGGTTTATCCTGTACAGGTGGATCAACTCCTTCCATAAATTCCATAATAGCACCTGACACAGTATCTAATATAAACCGATCTGATGTTATACAGTACCATTCATCATAAAACAATTGCAATCTACCACCAACCGGAGGTTCTACAACAGTTTCCTCTGTGATAGAATAAAGTTTTTGTACCTCAGCAAATGACCGTGACGGTCTCCCTCTCCCAATATATGGATTAACATTGGGCTGTGATTGGTGATAATACCTTCTTACCATACTCTTGCCTCTGCTTGTTCCTGCGCCTGAATCAACCCCCTTCTCATCCAGCCAGATTGTCTCCTTTGACCAAATATAAAAAGTTTTATGAGGCTGATAGTCTTTGCCTCCTCATCGATATCTTTAATTTGTTTAGGCAGGTTTTCTCCGAATAAATAATCTGGAGCTTGAACATTGCTTGATTTACACAAACCAGCAAATCTTGGGTGCAGGATGGCCCAAATGGCGATTTATCTCATACAATTAATCTCAAATTAAGAGTTACAAAACAATGCCAACATGTCTTTTTGGATTTTGGACATAGCATGCCCTTCCAACTGCCTCCCAAAAGCAGTAATGCCAGCTACAATGAGCTTGAGGACCCTCCTGTCCTCGCATTGTTAAAGTCATGGGTGTCCAATAGCTGGATTCACTGTCGGCACCCTCAGTGATGCACAATTAACAGGTGTTTTATAGAGGTCTGCTGTCTCAATCATGACAGTCTCCTGAAGCTGGTGAGAAACCAAATAATTAATGTTGGCCACCAGGTTTTCTTCCATGACCTCACCGCTTCCCTCTGGTATAGCAAAGTATTGTGCTACATCTGGTACACCTGTAGTTTGACTTTTGTGCTGTGGTGGGTATTCAAGACCAAAAACACCACCTTCAGGGTCAGTCTCCTGCCGCCCTGGTACTCCTGTGACTTGCTCAAAGGAGACTTCTTCCAGAACTAAACAAGGCTCTGGAGGTTCACATTCCCATGTTGTAAAGGCACCATATTAATGATATGGAACCCCCTCAGGGGCTGCCTGGGAATATTCTGGGTCTTTTGATCCTTCGTTAATAATTGTTTGAAGCATTTTCTCCATTTGGTCCATCCTGAGCCACAGTACTCATTTGCCTGGCCCTGCATCTTCTTCATCAGATTCATCTGATATTACAGGTTTAGCAGACTTCCTTTTATTTTTCCTTTCCACTGGAGTACCCTCTGTGGCCTGTGGCTGTGGAGCGTCTAAAGGCTGAACTACGGCAGGGTCAACGGCTACCGGTATCGGAACCGGCTCCGTACTAATCTGTGGTCCCGATCTTAATTTCCAACCGGGACGCGCGCTTTCCCCTCGCCGATTTTTTTCACCGTGTCCATTTTTTAAAAACTTCCCAAACTCCTCCTGGCTATTCCAGCCAACGTCACGGAGTTTCTAACCAGGAAGTAATTTCAACCCACTTACCTGCGGGCCTGTTACTCACCACTGGTGGAGCAGCGATCTGCAGCCCTTCCTTACCGACAAGCGTCGACGTAATGCCGAGCATGCGCATGTCGGGGCTTCTTCACGTAGTCACTCACGTGACTCCGAATTAAAATACAAATCTGGAAACAAATAAAATTAACTTTAAAATTAAGAAATTTATCGCTTCTTTCCCCAATAGCTAGCAATCCCTCATTTAAACCATCCTTTATTGATAAAACGTTTATCCATTGGGAAATAATAGGAATTAAAATGATTGGAGATATGTATGAAATGGGAAAACTTTTATCATTCCAACAATTACAACTAAAATATAATTTAAAAAGTAACCAATATTTTAAATATCTTCAAATTCAAGATTATTTGAAAAATTATATATCAAACTCTAACCTCAGATTTATTAGAGGAAGGAATGAATAGAAAGGCTAAATCAAGCAATTTAATATCATACTTATATAATATAATTTTAAATATAGAAACACCAATGACAGAGGCAATTAGAAGGGACTGGGAACAAGAGTTATTGATAAAAATCCCGAACGACAAATGGGGAAAAAATCTATTATATGTACATAAATGTTCGATTAATGTAAGACATAACCTAATTTAATGTAAAATTTTACACAGATTATATTACTCAAAAACCAGATTGAATAAAATATTTCCAAATGTTTCCCCCATTTGTGATAAATGTCTAACTCAAAATGCCACTGTAGCACATTCCTTTGTCTCTTGTACAAAACTGCATAAATTTTGGAATGAAATTTTTGGAACTTTTACAAAACTATTTAACACAAAATTGAACCGCAATACAGAACTGATTTTGGATCAATGGAAGAGGGAAGTAAATTAACTACGTTCCAAGATGCTCTTCTTAATTATGGTTTAATAACAGCAAAAAAACATATACTCAAATTCTGGAAAAAAAGCAACCTCCAATGTTCAAAATGTGGATTTCAAATATGTCGGAAACGCTACATCTTGAAGAAATTAGATTCCTCCTACTAGATAAAGTAGACCAATTCTTAAATTCTACATTCTCTTTTTCTTTCAATCTTCTTAGCTTTTTATCTCTGCTCTCTATCTCTTTCGCTATCTGTTTCTACTTGCTTGTCTATCTATTTCGACACTTTATTTCCCTTTTTCTTTCACTGTTCTTTTATTATTAAATTAAAAACAAGAAGTTGTACAAGAATGGTAATGTGTATGTATGTATTAGGTATTTAGGTAGCACACATAGAAACATAGAAAATAGGTGCAGGAGTAGGCCATTCGGCCATTCGAGCCTGCATCGCCATTCAATATCATCATGGCTGATCATCCAACTCAGTATCCCGTACCTGCCTTCTCTCCATACCCCCTTTTCCCCTTAGCCACAAGGTCCACATTTAACTACCTCTTAAATATAGCCAATAAAAGTAAAAAGTAAAGTAAAGTATCCTTTATTGTCATTCAGACCTTTCGGTCTGAACAAAATTTTGTTCCTGCCAGCCATACATTTAATGAATTAACAAAACACAATAAACACAAATTAACATCCACCACAGTGAGTTCACCAAGCACCTCCTCACTGTGGTGGAAGGCAAAAGTCTAAAGTCTTTGTGTCTTCCTTCCTTGCTTTCCCTCTGCGCTGAGGCAATCCAGGCCTCCGATGTTGTGACCCCACCGGGTGATGGTATGTAAGTCAGTCCCGTGGCTGAATTTGTGCTCCGCGAACGGGCTGGTTCAAACTCCGCGGCCCGGGGTGGCTGAAGCTGCCGAAGCTGCCGCCCTCCACTCCAGCGGACGAAGCTGTTGCCGCAGGAGCTCCGGAAAAACAGGTCACCAACTTGTGACCTGCGAGCTCCCGACGATATTATCTGCTGGCCCCGCGGCCGAACCTCCGAGGTCGGGCCGCTGTGCTGCCAGGACACCTCCTCAGTCCCGAGTCAGGCCGTCACCGCCGCTGGAGCCCTCCACCACCCCGAGTCGGGTCGTCACCACCACCGGAGCCCGCCACAGCCCCGAAGTCAGCCAGCCTCGCGCTGGTTAGTCCTGGCTGGCTCTGCCTCCAGAGTCTCGGGTCGGTCGCAGTTGGAGGCCGCCAGCTCCGCCATTAGGCCTCAGCGCAGACGGAGACGAGGTTACGACAAAAAAAAGTCGCATCCCCCCTGAAGGAAGAGACTAAAAACAAGTTTCTCCCTCCCCCCCACCACCACCCCCCACACACACACACACACACACACAAACTAATAACTCAAATTAACTGGCTAAAACAGGACAAGGACAACAACAACAAAAAAAAAACAGACGGACTGCAGGCGAGCCGCAGCTGCTAGGGCAGCGCCACCACTTCCAATGAACTGGCCTCAACTACCTTCTGTGGAAGAGAATTCCACAGATTCACCACTCTCTGTGTGAAAAGTGTTTTTCTTATCTCGGTCCTACAAGACTTCCCCCTTATCCTTAAACTGTGACCCCTTGTTCTGGACTTCCCCAACATCGGGAACAATCTTCCTGCATCTAGCCTGTCCAACCCCTTAAGAATTTTGTATGTTTCTATAAGATCCCCCCTCAATCTTCTAAATTCTAGCAGGTACATGCCGAGTCTATCCAGTCTTTCTTCACATGAAGGTTCTGACATCCCAGGAATCAGTCTGGTGAACCTTCTCTGTACTCCCTCTATGGCAAGAATGTATTTCCTCAGATCAGGAGACTATAACTGTACGCAATACTCCAGGTGTGGTCTCACCAAGACCCTGTACAACTGCAGTCGAACCTCCCTGCTCCCATACTCAAAGCTTGCAGACAACAGCTGGGGATCCAATGCACACACCCTCCACACCGCAAGCTTAGCACTACTCTACTCAACAGCTGAGTTTTGCTCAACAGCTTGGGTAATAGCTTCCACACCAAACGAGTTGACACAGTCCTTAACTCTGCAATGCGGGTCATCACAGGGACGCTTAAGTCAACGCCTTTATAGTGGCTCCCTGTCCTCTCTCACATCGCCCCTCCCAGCATATGCATAAGGTAGAGGATATTGAAAGATTGATGCACCATCGAGGCTAAACCTGACCTTCCCATCCATGCTGACTTGAACAATCTGCCCAACAGGTGTCTGAAGTCCCACAAACCCTTCTGGTCTTCGGTTAAATCCCTGGAAGACTTTGACTCCAAGACTGAATGGTGCAGAGCCTGGAAAGATGCCAGCACCAACAACGTAGAGGTAATCACGGACCCCACAGTGAAATCATTGGGTTTGGACCTCCATCGCAGGCAATGGCTAAACCTGAACAGAATCCACACCCTCCATGCCAGAACAGCCCATCACCAGCATATGTGGGGGATGACAGACAGCCCTGCTTGCGACTGCGGACATCCAGACCAGACCATTCCACACATCGTGAATGACTGCTCACTGAGGTTTATCCCTGGTGGCATCAAAGCCATCCACCCAGTAACTGATGCTGTCTTGGCCTGGTTGTGTACCCTTGATCTTCAACTTTAGGCTGTGCATGACATACGCAAGAAAGAAAGATTGAGCAATAATTCTCAATCATTTGGAGTTGAGAGATCTAACTGGCATTTACTTGCCTCATTATATTTCAGTGACAATTAGCAATGCATCTGAAGAAGGGTCTCGATCCGAAACTTCACCAATTGCTTTTGTGAATATGCAGGGGTTTGGGTACTTGGGAAATGGCAAGTGGGTGTCAGTGAGAATGGGCTGATGACATCACTTTGCAAGCTGCAAAACCTGGCTCCACTAAGTCTGGAACTTTGCAGAAGCTGCAGGAAGCTTCTGCATCTGTGACACACTGGTTGCCACGAAGCAGGAGCTCCAGAACACTGACGCTAAATGCATGCTTGTGATTGGTCCAGAGGGGTGGCCTGCACCTGGAAGTTTATTATTGCCCTAAATATGTTTCTACTTTGTTTTTGTGTCTCCCCACCATCACCCATGATTGGTTACCTTCAATGGTATGTTTCTCTATGTACTAAGATGTTTCTACTTTGTTGCTATGTATGAAGATGTTTTCAGGTACTGTTATATGATTGGGTGAAGGAGTTGTCACTCCATATATCTTCTCTCTGGTATCGGTGATCGGCTTTGTACGGGTTGCCTTCCCCCTGTATTTTCACGCCATTAAAAATAGGGGTATAAAAGGGTAACCTTTCAGTTGGGGCTTGCTGGTTGTCTCTTTCTTCTGTTCTGTTTACATGAGGCTGATGAGGGCTCAAGTGAGTGGATCCGAGTCCGGCCCTGCAGTACTGTTTACAAATAAAGAAGAGTTTGGGTTCCAGTGTTCATTCCAGTGATTGACGGAACCAGACTATGGGGATAGTATTAGACCCGGAATCAATATTTGGGTACTCTTCTGGAATCTCAAAGGGATTGTCAACACGAGTCCGCGGTGAAGGAACAAAGTCGTCTCGAGTCGCAGGAGGAGCAAAAAGGGGCCCCTGGTGTGAGTAGTTTTTGCTGCATCAGTTTTCCCCGCTCCACTAATCCGATGACAAACTGGCCAATTGCTGACTTGCGCGTGGATTCCCGATGAGATCGAATAAGGAAAGTAGTCTGGCAAACACTGGTGGGTGAGGGTTTGAGTCGCTAGTGGGTTAGAGTCCCCACGTAGTTGAGTTAGAATCTCAGGTCTGAGTGAGGGTTAGAGTCCCAAGTCAGTGCCATTGGGTTGGTTCCTGAGGGTTCAGCAGCTGTTGAGGATTCAGGACCATGGAGTTGGTTACTGAGGATTCAGTATTGGGGTCAATGATTGGCAACTTACCTTAAAATACTTAGAGGGTTCAGTATTAAGCAGGTAAGTACTGAGGATTCAGGGCTGAGGTAAAGATTGGCTATTTACTTTAAAAGTCAGTGCTGAGGTGGTGTCAGTACTTTAAGGTTGACAGTACTAAGGTAACATTGGCATATTGTTACTGTAAAAATTAGTACTAAGATAAGAATAAGATGTGTCTAGGACTGTGTGATCTAAATTTTTCTGCTCTAAATTCTGCTAATTTTAAATTGTTCATATTGAATGCTTTTGCTTATGATTGTGTAATATACTTTTGTATTATAGTTGCTGCTTTTATTTGAGTTTGTGGGATTCTGTTCTTGTAATGTAACTCAGTCTGCTCTTGTGCTGTAACTGCTTACTCCCTTAAGGAGGTAATGTTGCTTTGGTACATTGTGTAAATTGTGTGTGGACCTTCCCTATTGCTCCCTTAAGGAGGTAATGTCACTCTTGTACAATAGCTGTATGATTTACTCTTGTATTGATGCTCATATATTATATTACAGTTTGCTTTTCTATTATAATCATTAGTTGTATGTTCTCTTGCTTTGGTGTGATTATGCTCTTGTGTCATAGCCGTATATGTTCTTGTTTAAGTTCATGTGTTTAAGTTCGGGTGATTTTGCTGCTGTATTATGATTTCCTGCTCCCTTGAGGAGGTGGTCCCACTTTAATATGTTGTGTGTTTACCGCTTTCATTTACCATTTTAAGAAGCTTTGAGAAGAACTGCATGTGAATGGTGTGGGGCCCTGTTTGATTGGAGATAAGTGTGTGTGAAATAGCTGCTGTATTGTGTTGTGTGTAGATCGATCTTGTGTGTGATCGCTAGCTGAAATGGGTAATTACCTAGACAATACTGCTGATCCTGAGAGTCCATTGCAAACATTGTGTGCAAAATGTCCCGGAGGCAGAAAGATTAAGGCAGTTTTCTGAAGCCTTGAATAAAAAAATGGGGTGTAGATTGTCGCCTGAGGGAGGGTGTGAAACGCATAGAAAAGATAATTTGGAGGTATAGTCAAAATGTTACTGCAAAAGTACTTACTGGTCTCTGGTGACAACACTATCAAGAGCTGAGGGAAGAAAAGGATGCCGCAATGTTGGTGAACTGGCAGGAAATAGCTTTGAAGTTAGGAATGGATTAGGAAGGAGTGATCAAGCCTATAGATAAACTGAAAAGAGAATGTACTTGTGTTTATAAAGAATATAAAGAACGGGAGTCCAAGCGGACCCCAGATGGGTTAAAAGAAGATAGTGAAAGAGGATTGCGTGACCCAATGGTTGGCTTTGGCTTAGATGAGGGAGACGATGAGTTCTTAGAAGATTGGGAAAGTGTCCGTATCAAGGCCCGTTTACAACCCCCACCTTATGCCGCTCCTGCATATGTTAATCGCACAGCACCACCTGCGTCCCCTGCAACAGCACTAAGTCAAAGTTCCCTGACCCCAACAGCCCCAGCATTGGCAGATGCCCCGGTTGCGCTCGGCACTAGGAGCAAAACTAGGAGATTCTGTATGCCTCTACCACAAGGTCAAGAACCAGTTCAGGAACCTCCTAAACCCAGAAGGGAAAAGCGCAGACCGAGAGAACGGAATCAGTCCTTGGTAAATTATTGCCTTCCCTCTAAGACCAAGAACGGAGAATCGGAGATCAATTTTATCGTCCTGTGACACTGAGGCTGAGCCTGAGGCGAGGACAGACAAAATAGTTGAGCGACAATTACCGGTTAAGGAATGGCCTAACCCTATGTTTAATCCAGTAATTGCAGTTGGTGCTGGAAACACTCAAACAATGGGAGTATATTCGCCGTGGAAGCCGAATGAGATGATGGCCATGTTGAGCCGATGCCTGATAGGAAAAAGTCACCCAAATTACAATAAGAGTGTATCATACAGATTCAAAATATTTATGGGCTTTAGGCAACAAGTTATGACCCCAGCAGAACATGCAAGATTCTTGGTGAACTTGGAATCCCCAACTCATGATGTGCTAGCTAACCTGCTTGCCCAGAGCACAGCATTATCGGAACAGCGCAAATTCTCCCCACTATTGTGCAATTTTACTTCGGAGTCACGTGAGTGACTACGTGAAGAACCCTGTACAGCCGTTGGTGCGTCATGATGTCAGACGCATTGGTGCAGTCGGCCGGTTGGAGCAGCAGCGCCGAGGTAAGCTTTTAAAAAATTTTCAGAGTTCTTTTTCTGTGACGGTTGGAGAGGTCCTTTTGGAAATGTTGCAGAAAGTGAAAAAGGTGGCGGCAAGGCGCTCCGGAGGTAGGAAGGTTGACGACCAGGAGAGTGTTGTTGGTGGAGGCCCGTCTTGTGCACCTGGTCCGATGCCGGCTATACAGCCAGCAATTGTGGACCCACTGCCTGTGAGCAGTGTGGGTTTCCCAATAGGGCGGAAGGCCACTGGCAAATCAGATAGGCCCGTTGACCCAGAGTCGGGCCTGGAGGTTGTACCCTCTACAGGAGAGGCCGCAAAGAAGTATGAAGCTCCTAGTAATTGTGATCTTCTGAAAGTACCTGTGGTTAATCATCAGATTTGGACACAGTTGGGGTGTCAGCTAGGGCTCAAGAAATGAAATTTCAAAAAGTGCTCAGATTGTTCTCGGCAGGGCTTACGGCTTTGATGAAAATAATTGATACAGGGAATATGTCTGAAGCCCATCAGGATGCACTGGGACTGTTTTGTAGTGCATTCTTTGAAATCAATAACATCCGAAGAGCCGCTATAAGGCCGGTGATTAATCCTAATCTGGCGGCTTTGTGCAAACTGTCCAAGTGTACCGCCACAAAATCTGTTGTTTGGAGGTGATCTTGTTAAAAGAGTTAAAGAATGTCATGAGGATGTCAAAACTATGAGCCTCATTAAGACAGCTGGCAAACAAGGGAAAAGGTTTTATCCTTGTCAAAGAGGCACCAGTTCGGTTGCAGGGGAAGGAACCAGCCATACAGGTCTACAATATCGGAATTGGCAGGCTGCCACCGGTATGAAGGGCAAGGTGCCTTTCTCTACAAGGGGCCGCGGACAACAAGGTCTACAAGGACAAATGCAGGTAAGGAATATGCCTTTGAGAGAGAATGAATTAAGTAATGTTGAAATTGGGGGAAGGTTAAAATTGTTTCTCAAACAATGGCAGGAGTTAACGTTAGATTTGTTTATACTTAACAGTATTGAAGGGGTGAAAACTGAATTTTACTCTAATGAGAGTCCACCTAATCAACATGTTCCAAGTCGGAAACTTATATTTTCAGATGAAGAAAATGTGCTCATACAAGGAGAAATTAATTCATTACACAAGAAAGGGGTAATTGAGACATCAGTCTATCAAAGTTGTCAATTTGTGTCAAGTATTTTTCCAAGGTCTAAAGAGACTGGGAGATGTAGAATAATCCTGGATTTAACGAGTTGAACAAATTTGTTTGTTATAGGCATTTCAAAATGGAAACTTTTTCCACGGACAAACATCTAGTTTCAAAAGGGTGTTATATGGCAAGCATTGATTTAAAAGATGCATATTACTCAGTGTCTATTCATGGTGATGATAGAAGATATTTGAAATTTATTTGGATGACTCAGTTGTGGCAATTTAAGGCACTAATGGATTAACTTCAGCTCCTAGACTATTTACTAAATTGGTAAAACCTGTGTTAGCATTACTCAGAGCTCAGGGGCAAGTAGTAATGGCCTTTTTAGATGATATTCTGATTGTTGGAAAGACTCATGCTGAAGCTCAGTTGTCAGTTTCAGTTGTTAAATCCACTTTTGAACAATTAGGGTTCGTCATTCATCCAGATAAATCCAAATTATCAGCAGTTCAAATCATTGATTATTTGGGATTTACCATGAATTCAAATCACATGTTGGTAACTTTGCCTAGGAACAAATTGCAACAGTTAATTGAGGACTGTGTTAATCTCCTTGGAGAACAATGGCCTTCAATTAGACAAGTAGCTAGGTTGATTGGTACATTGGTGGCTGCTTTTCCAGCTGTGCAGTATGGTCCTCTGCATTATCAACAATTACAACGATCAAAGGAACAGGCACTGAGAATACAAATGGGCCATTTTGACAGGCCTATGCAGTTGTCAGTTGGGGTAAGTTCGGACATACAATGGTGGATAGTAAATGCTTCAAAAGGTTTTAGGACGGTTTTGGTGGAACCACCTTCAATCATATTACAGACTGATGTAAGTGCACTAGGTTGGGTGCAACATATATGTCTTCCAGCTGTGGAGGCAGATGGTGTGCTGATGAGACATCCCTTCTTCAATTAAGAGGGATCAATTATTTAGAGTTGTTGAGAACCTGGTATGGGCTTAAGGCTTATTGTTCTACCAGTAGGGACTTGCATGTGCAGGTTCAGATTGACAACACCACAGCAGTCGCATATGTAAATCACATGGGTGGAGTCAAGTCACAGTCTTGTGATAGACTGGCTAACCAGAATTGGAGCTGGTGCATTGACAAAAATATCTGGATTTCGGCAATTTATTTGCCAGGTAGATTTAACACTGTAGCTGACACTAGGTCATGTCAGTTCAATTATAACATAGAATGGATGTTAAATCAGGATGTATTTAATCAAGTGATTGTTCAGTATGGAATGCCAGATATTGACTTGTTTGCTTCTAGATTAAATCATCAGTTGCCCAGATATGTTTCATGGGAACCAGATCCTGGTGCAGCAGCGGTAGATACTTTCTCGCTGCATTGGGGAGGAATGTTTGTGTATGCATTTCATCCATTCTGTCTCATCAGCAGATGCTTGCAAAAGATCAAGCAGGATTCTGCGTCGGGGGTATTGGTAGTGCCAGATTGGCCTACACAAGCATGGTTTCCTCTTGTATTACAAATGGCTTGGGAGCCTCACATGATTATTTCCAAGAATGAAAATCTACTGGTAAATCCAGTAACTGAGGATCAACATCCTTTACATGATCATATTGATCTGTTAATTTGCAGATTTTAAGGAGGCCATACCTGGGGAGAGGACTGTCTGATCGTACTGTGGATGTTCTCATGTCGGCCTGCAGGGATAGTACCCAGAAGCAGTATGTCACCTTGATAAGGAAGTGGGAGCAATTCTGTCTACAGCAACATATTTCATATCAAACTGCAGGGATCACAGATGTATTGGAGTTTTTGTCCACTCTTTATTTTGATCAAAAATTAGGTTACAGTGCGATCAATACAGCCAGGAGTGCTCTGTCTTCTTATTTACCCATGAATTGAGAATTGCATTCTGTAGGGACACATCTGTTAGTTTCACGATTTATGAAGGGAGTTTTCAATTCTAATCCTCCTAAACCCAGGTATGCCGGTATTTGGAATGGAGTGATGTTCTTATGCTTCTTCGCCAGTGGGCTCCTGTTGCAAGCTTATCTATAGCCAAATTAACCATGAAGGTGGTCATGCTTATGGCATTGGTTTCAGCCCAAAGTGTACAAACATTGCAAAAGCTTTGGCTAGACAGAATGCATGTGTCGGCAGATGCCATTATATTTTATGTCTATGATTTGCTTAAACATAGTAGAATAGGCAAGACAAGATGTAAGTGTTAAAGAAGGAACTGCAGATGCTGGAGAATCGAGGGTTACACAAAAAGCTGGAGAAACTCAGCGGGTGCAGCAGCATCTAAGGAGCGAAAGAGATAGGCGACGTTTCGGGTCGAGACTCTTCTTCAGACTGGTCAGGGATCAGGGAAATGAGAGATATAGACAGTGATGTGGAGAGATAAAGAACAATGAATGAAAGATATGCAAAAAGTATTGATGATAAAGGAAACAGGCCATTGTAAGCTGTTTGTGGTGTGAAAATGAGATGTTAGTGCGACTGGGGTGGGGGGGGGGGGGAGATGGAGAAGGAATGTCAGGGCCCGAGGGCTGAGGGAGAGGTGGGGAGGGGGCAGTCTGGGTTAACAGAATTGAGAAAATTCAATGTTTAAGCCCAGAGGATGCAGACTCCACAAGCGGAATATGAGGTGCTGTTCCTCCAACTTGCAGTGTTGCTACTCTGGCCGTGGGGGAGGCCCAGGACCGAGAGGTCGGATACGGAATTGGAGGGGGAGTTGAAGTGCTGAGCCACCGGGTGGTCGGGTTGGTTATTGCAGTCCGAGCGGAGGTGTTCGGCGAAACGATCGCCCAGCCTCCGCTTGGTCTCACCGATGTAAGGTTGTATTTTCAGCATACCCCACAGATGATCGCTTGTGTTTAGTCTCACATTTATCTTGTTACATTGAGGTCAGAACTCCAGAATTGGAGATGGTGCATTGACAAAAATAACTGGATTTCAGCAATTTATTTGCCAGGTAGATTTAACACTGTAGCTGACACTAGGTCACGCACCAACGGCTGTACAGGGTTCTTCATGTAGTCCCTCAACTCGGCTCCTCATAAAATAAAGATCAAACTTCAAACTGGTAAGTTCTCGTTTAATCTTACTATTCTGGTAAATTGCCTTGCAGCCGTTGTGCTGAGTCCATAAAAACTAATAACATGGACTGGTCAGAGAAAAGTCCAAGTCACATGGCCTGTGCAGTTAGATACCATTGGAAGGACAAGAAGAAACAAGAAAATCAGCCTCAGACAAAAGTAAAAACCGAATATGTTATGAAGAAGGAGATTCCAAAAGATAACCCAGACACCAGCAATTACCAAACAAACCCCGGTCTGTGAAGCAGAATGGGCGAAGATGCAGGAATGCGGGACTCCAGGTTACCCTCATGAACTATATGCCCCCGCTTACAGCCAACGCTATTTTTCCCCAAAGCCTCGTTTTAGAGTGATTAGAGCGTTGGAAGCAGACTGTTGTTACAGCTGTGGCGGGTATGGTCATTGGAGCTGGAGGTGTCCAACACGAAAACAAGAAAGAGGGGCGATCAGCAAGATATTCTCTAAGAGCAAAGGGGAGGTTGGGAGGGGAATCGAGGACAGGGGAGGCGAACAAACTTCTCCCAGAATAATCTGTTTTCCCACAACTGACTGGCACATTTGGTAACGGGTGCCATACTGATGAGGTACCTGTTTTATCATTGAAAGTAGAGGGAAGATGCACCTTTTTGGTAGATACAGGGTCATCTATTCAGTCCATTTACAATCTTCCTAAATCTAATGAGACCCAGAGCCTCTCTGGATTCCAAGGACAAGTATGTCAATACTCCATCTCTATGCCAGTTGAAGTAACATACCAAAGCAAGACAGTACAGCATCAATTTTTTAATTACCGCAGGTCTGTATTGCAATCTGTTAGCTCGAGATTTGCTATGTGAATTCCAGTTGAAAATTGAGTGTGGAGACAACGGACTAACTGTAACCCCATGAGCTTCAAAGAGACAGTGTCACTTGCCAGTGACACCCCAATGGTGGTCCCTAGACTTAGTAGATGAGCCCCCGCTTCATATCACCTTAGCATATGATTGGAGTGGTAAAAATAGAAAGCTGGAAACCATCTTTCCGATCCTGTGAAGGAACTAGGTGGGATGTAGACCTTTTGGCATTAGTGATCAGACCACAGGGAACAGCAGAATATGCTGAGGTGCCGTCAGAATTATGGAAGCAGGTTTCTGAGGTTGCCCCACATATATCGAAGAAAGTGAACTTCCCATCTCATGCAAAGGATTTAGGAGCTATGGTTAAGTGAGCAATCAGCCTGGCAAATCCAAACACGAGCCAGGAACTAGAACTGCCAAATGATTGTACTGTTCAGTTTTATCAGCCACGAAGGAAGGTTACAACATAGTTACGCCATCATCTGGGGAGTGAGGTAGAAGAGTATGTGGACTCGCAGGTGTGGGCAGAAGACCCTATTCAGGTAGGATGTGTTCAGATTGATCCCATCCAGGCAGCTCTCCAAAAAATGTAACATTGCCTTCTATACAACAGTACCTACTGAAGCAGCATTGATCAGTTCATTCAAGGATTGCTCGAGCAGGACATTCTGGTTAAATGTCAATCCTATTGTAACACGCGTATATTCGTAATACCCAAATACCTGCACTTCATCCACCAGCACCTAGATCACCAGGGGACCTATGGAGGATTTTGTTTGTTGATTTTAGCTCTGCATTCAACACCATTGTGCTGGAGCTACCACACTCCAAATTTTCCAAGTTGACTGTGCCTGAACCCCTCTGTCGGTGGATCACCTGCTTCCTGACAGATAGGAAGCAGCGTGTGAGGCTGGGAAAACACATCTCAGACCTGCAAACCCTCAGCATAGGAGCACCACAAAGCTGCATACTTTCCCCTCTCCTCTACTCTCTCTACACCGATGACTGCACCTCCACTGACTCCTCTGTCAAGCTTCTCAAGTTTGCGGATGACACAATCCTTTTTTTTGGTATATATTTTTATTAGAGGCCATACATATTACAAATAATATAATTATTTTTTCTGATATGCATATTACATATTTCCAAAATTATCTGAGTATTACAAAGCAATATATATAAGCCTCAATTTTTTTATTAGTGAAGAGAAAAAAAAGAATAAAGAAAGAATAGATGTTTAATTAAAAAAGTGTGATTATAATTTTGATTATGTGAAAAGAAAGAGAGAGAGAAAATAAATAAATAAATAAAATGAAATAAAATAAATAAAAACAAAAACAAACCAAATTAAAAAATCCATATTACTAGCAAACAATTATTATACTTAAAGATAGAAAAACAGTATACATCTTAACGATGAATGGAACAATTTCTTATAATACATATATAGAGACAAGTATGTAAATCTCAGATTAAACCTTTTCATTTGATCTTACCACCGGATACTTGTTGAGTTTCAATGCTGAGTCCAGCTACCCCTTCATATAATCAGTGAATGGAGACCATATTTGTTCAAAAAGTTTGTGTTTATCCATTAGGGTAAACCTAATTCTCTCCAATTGCAGCGTCTCCAACATTTCCACTGTCCACATTTTGATTGTAGGGTATAATGGTCCCTTCCAAATTTTTAATATTAATTTTTTTCCAATCATAATCAAGAAAATGTCTTTGATTTTCTGTTAATGTTTGACTTGAATCTAAAACACCAAATATTATTAGCTTTGCGTCAGGATTTAATGTAATCTTAAGAACTATAGAAATAATTTTAAAGATCTCAATCCAATAACTATTAAGTTTTGTACATATTACAAAACTATGAGTTAAATCAGCTTCTATGTGTTGACATTTATCACACAATGGTGATATATTAGGAAAAATTCTATTTAATTTCTTTTTTGAGTAATGTAATCTATGTAATACTTTGAATTGTATCAAAGTATGTCTGGCATTTAACGAACACCGATGTATACGTTCTAAGCTTTCTTCCCAAAAAACTTTTGATATTGGTAAACCAGTTTCATTTTCCCATATTTGTCGAAATGATTCTGTTGTTGGTATTTCTCTATCCAAAAGGATGATATATATATATATATATATCTCTGTGTTTGGATGCTTATTAAGCACTTCATCCAGTAAACCTGGTTCTCTATTTCTATAATCTTGCATATTTGATTTAACATAATCTCTGATTTGTAAATATCTAAGTAAGTTATTTACATGCAATCCATAAATCTCTTTCAACTCCTGAAATGAGAGAAATTTCCCATTCCTGTAAAGATGTTCTATCCTTATAATTCCTAAATTTTTCCAATGTCTAAACCCCACATCCAATGACGAGGGCTTAAACAGAGGATTATTCATTATTGGTAAACAAAGCGGCATAGTTTCTAAATGTAAAGTCTTAACTATTTGTTTCCAAATACGTATATTGCTTAAAATTATAGGATTTTCCTTTTTTTTTTGTACCACCCTTGGAGCAAGGAGTATTGTACTTGTATCAAAGGGTAAACAATCTTCCTTTTCTATTCTTAACCAAACTGGGTCTTGTTCCATATCTACCAACCAAAAATTCATATTCTTAATCTGAACCGCCCAGAAGTAATATAAGAAATTAGGTAGTGCTAGTCCACCATTTATCTTAGATTTACATAAGTGTATTTTACTTATTCTATGATTTTTGTAATCCCAAATAAAGCTATTGACAATGAAATCAATTAAAAAAAAAAAAAAAAAAGTTTTAGGAAGATATAACGGGATGGCTTGGAATAAATATAGTAATTGTGGCAAAAAAATCATTTTAACGGCATTTATTCTACCAATCATTGATATTGGTAATGTTTTCCAATATAAGAAATTATTTTTTAGTTTATTTAGTAATTGGGGGAAATTTGATTTAAATAGAGAGTTATAAGATTTTGGTACATTAATTCCAAGATATTTAATTTGATCATTAACTATTTTAAATGGAAATTTTTGTAATTTATTCAATTTTATTCCTGTTATAGGCATAATTTCACTTTTATTCCAATTAATTCTATATCCTGAGAACATACTAAATTCTGTTATAACATTAAGTAATTTAGGGATACTAATCTCCGGTTTTGTTATGTATATAGAGACATCATCTGCATATAAAGATATTTTATTAATTGTTGTATTGGTATTATATCCATAAATTTCTGGTTCCGATCTAATCCTTTCGGCTAATAATTCTATAGCAAGTGCAAATAATAAAGGTGATAATGGACAACCTTGTCTACAACCCCTAGAAAGATTAAATTTTGCTGATAACATTTGATTTGTTAGGATTCTTGCTGTTGGGCCAGAGTATAAAATTCTAACCCATTTGCAAAATCCTTCCCCCAGTTGAAATTTCTGCATTATCCTAAATAGGTAAGGCCATTCGACCTGGTCAAATGCTTTTTCTGCATCCAGGGATATAACCGCTAATTCAATATCATTCATTCTTTTTGAATATATGATATTGAATAGGCGTCTCAAATTATAAGTGGAATATCGTTTAGGGATAAAGCCTGTTTGATCATGATGTATTAATTTATTGATCAGTAAACTTAACCTTTGGGATAAAATTTTAGTTAATATTTTTTGATCTGTATTTAGAAGAGCAATTGCTCTACATGATCCTGGATCTTCTAGATCTTTATCTACTTTAGGAATAAGTGTAATTGTAGATTCTTTTAGGGTTTCTGGCAGCTGTTCTTGCTCATAGGCATCTTTATATATGGTTTGTAGACGTGGGGCAATCAAATCTTGAAACTTCTTATAGAATTCAACACCTAAACCATCGGGGCCTGCAACTTTACCGTTCTTCAATGATCTAATCGATTCCTCAATATCTTTTGCTGAGATTTCAGCGTCTAATAAATCTCTACCTTCCTGATCTAATCCATTAATATGACATTCATGTAGGAATGCTTCCATTCCATCGCATTGACCCGTCAATTTGGATGTGTAAAGTTTTTGATAGTATTGTTGGAATCTATCATTAATGTCTTTTGGTAAAGTTAGTATTTCTCCTTGTTCAGATCTAACTTTATATATCATTTTTTCTTCATCTGATTTTCTAAGTTGACGAGCTAACAATTTATGTGGTTTATCCCCGAATTCAAAATATACTTGTTTAGTCTGTTGAAAAGGTTTAATAACATACTTTGATTGTATCTCATTTAACTTATATTTTAATGTTGCAATTTTATTATGTATCACCCTAGATGGTGATATAGCATTTTCCATGTCTAATTGCTTTATTTCATTTTCCAAATTCTGTTGAATCTTTCAATTTTCCTTATTAAGATGTGCCTGCGCAGATATTATAGCACCACGTATAAAAGCTTTAAATGTGTCCCATAAAAGAGACGATGAAATTCCAGGTGTATCATTAGTCTCAAAGAATAGTTCAATCTGTTTAACCAGATAATCATAACAAGCCCTATCATTTAATATTTGAGGATTGAGTCTCCATTGCGAATAGCTATTAGTTATACCCTTTAAATTAATCTTGAATGTTAATGGAGCATGATCCGAAATAATAATATTATGATATTTTGAGTCATACGTGAATGGAACAACCTTTGAATCTATTAGAAAATAATCTATCCTAGAATAAGTTCCGAATACCGGAGAGTAGAATGAACATTCTCGACCAGTGGGATTATAATTTCTCCAAATATCCTTGACATTAGCTGAACTAATAAACAAATTTATGAATTCACTTGATTTAGATATAGCCTTCCTTTTAGTTGATGATCCATCTAAATAATTATCCAAAGTGCAATTTAAGTCACGCCCGATTATTAAATTATGTTGTGTAACTATAGGAATAGTGTTGAATATTTTCTTAAAAAACAATGGATTATCAAAATTAGTTCCATATATATTCATAAGTACAACCTTCTTCGAGTATAATTCACCAGTAACTATTATGTATCTACCTTCAGGATCTTCTATTATTGAACTATGTTTAAATTGGATACCCTTACGAATAAGTATAGCAACTCCTCGAGATTTATGAGTAAATGAAGAATGGTACACTCTAGAAATCCAATTTGCCGTTAATCTATATTGTGCGTCCTATTTTAGGTGGGTCTCTTGAAGATAAATTATATCTGATTTTATTCTATTTAACTGAGCCAAAACCTTACCTCTTTTAATTGGTTCGTTAATACCTTTTACATTCCAACTACAGAAGGTGATTCCATCACCCCCATTTTTCCTGTTAATGTCTTGCATTTTAGTATTAAGGTGGATTATAATGAGGTAGATGTCTCAGCATATTCATCCCAATTTCATACCCTAGTTTGTGATCAACAAATGCTAATACTAATAACTTTATCTGACATGCGTATCTCCTCGAGTCTACTGTATAATACCATTCATAAGTAAAATAATATAATTCAGTGCATAACATATAAAAAACGATATAAAAATAAAAATAGAAAAAGTTAATAATATTAGTAGAAAAGTGCAGGAAAAAAAAGTGACTATTACTACGTTAGGCGTGGCTATTAATCTACGGACTTCCGTTAGAAAAAAAAAAGATGTTTATAATTCCAGCTCCGTAAATGCCTTAAGGTCAATATATTTAGGGGCGGGGCGTTAAATTTCTGTGCTTATTAATGCTTTATTATTTTAACTACTATCGATTTAAACTGTTTAAGGAGGAATAACATGCATTTGTAAGTAATGATTAATACTAAGCTATTTCTATTGTGTATTAGCTTATTATTAATAATCATTAAACTCTCCATGTCCAATGATTTTAAAAGTTCATCATTCTTCCTCCTTCTCGCTGGGTAAACAGCAACATCAGGTAAGTGTTGAATATAATTCAAGTTTGTTATTCTTCATCCTCATCTTCTTCTCTCTGTGTTCCCACTACTTCTTCTTCTTCTTCCTCTTCCAGCTCCTTCTCTAATATTACGAGCGAACTCAAGAGCTTCGGTATGCTTGGTGAAGTGGTGCTCTTTATTATCATAGCTTACTCGTAGTGTGGCAGGATACATCAGGCCATATCTCAGGCCCTTTATATTCTTGAGGATGTTTCTTGTTTCAGTAAATAAGGCTTTTCTCTTGGCCACTTCCACAGGATAATCTCTGAATATGCTGATCTTGTCGCCATCATAAAACGTAAGAAGATACATAATAATTCGTAAGAAGAATCTTTCTTACGAATTATTATCTTCATCATATCTTCCAAAACATGATCATAAACCACCTTCACAATCAGTTGTCTTGGTGGTGAACCCGTCTTTGAACGTCGTCTCAGTGCCCTGTGCGCTCGTCCAAGTAGGGGTGCTTGCTCCAGATTCAAGACATTTTTCAGAAGATTTGCAGCAAATTCTCTGGTGTCTTGTACTCCCTCCTTGCCTTCACACACTCCCACAATACGCAAGTTCTGGCGCCTTTGCCTTCCCTCCAAGTCAATACATTTCTCAGTTATTTTATTCAATAAATCTGTTAAACGCTTGTTCTCGGAGAGAAGTTTCTCATTCGCCTTAGCACTTGAGTCAGCAATACTGGTCAATTCCTTTATTGCTTCGTGTTGTTGATCAAGTGATCTTATAATAGGTTCCAACTTGAGATCAACCACAAGTTCCACACCACCAACTTTGTGATTTACTTCATCCATCTGTTGTTTTAGATCAGAATCTGCTTTTATCTTCCATTCATCCATCATAGTTTTTACTGTAATTATTACTTTTCTCAGTTCATCTTTAATTTGTTCTTTAAATAATTCAATATCAGATCTGAGTAACTTAAACTCTTCTTTATATTCCTTTTTCATTTTTTTTCAGCTCACCCATAATAGTAGTTTTCAGATCTTCCATTTCAGATTTCTTCCTTGGAATATCCTCCAGAGAGCCAGTCAAACTCGAGGCCGAGGCTTCAGCTGGGCCTACTTCTTTTTTCGGCACTGTCTTTTTCACTTTGTGGGGGGTTCGTTGAATCGACATTACCGTGGGTAAAGTCGCGCGCCTGATGACGTCACGGACCTTATCAAGCTGCCGGTGCCATTCACAGACGTTCCTCTCTGGTAAGTGGCTTTAAATAACCCCGTTTTCTCCCGTTTTTAATACAATTTTTATGGAGCTGGATGGCGCGAGTTCCTCCTACTCCATAGCGCCACCGGAAGTCCCGGATGACACAATCCTAATTGGACTGATCCAGGAATGGGGAGAAATCTGCTTACAGACAGGAAGTGTCAAAGCTGGTGTCCTGGTGCCATCGCAACAACCTGGAGCTCAATGCTCTTAAGACAGTGGAATTGGTTGTAGACTTTAGGAGAGCTCCCCCTCCCCTCACGCCACTCACAATCAACAACACCACAGTCACATCGATGGAGTCTTTTAACTTCCTGGGAACCATCATCTCCAAGGACCTTAAGTGGGGGGCTACCATCGACTCCACAGTCAAAAAGGCACACAGAGGATGTACTTCCTGCGGCAGCTGAGGAAGCACAATCTGCCACAGGCAATGAAGGTCCAATTCTATATGACCATCGTAGAGTCTGTCCTCACCTTCTCCATCATGGTCTGGTTTGGCTCAGCCATCAAGCATGACACCCGGAGGCTGCAGCGAATCGTCCGATCAGCTGAGAAGGTGATTGGGTGCAACATTCCCTCCATTGATGAACTGTACACTGCAAGGGCCAGGAAGCGAGCGGGTAAGATCATATCTGACCCCTCTCATCCTGGCCACAAACTCTTTGAATCAATTCCCTCTGGAAGGCGACTCCAGACTGTCAAAGCTTTTCTCCACAAGTAGTGGCTCTCCTCAATAGCCAAAAATCTGTAGCCTCCTTTTGCTCTGGTATTTTGTTTGGTTCACATGTTTGATCAATGGTGTTTTATTATTAATGTGTAGTGTTTTATGTGTCATTCGTAACTGTCACTGTATGTCATAGAAACATAGAAAATAGGTGCAGGAATAGGCCATTTGGCCCTTCGAGCCTGCACTGCCATTCAATATGATCATGGCTGATCATCCAACTCAGTATCTTGTACCTGCCTTCTCTCCATACCCCCTGATCCCTTTAGCCACGAGGGCCACATCTATCTCCCTCTTAAATATAGCCAATGAACTGGCCTCAACTGCCTTCTGTGGCAGAGAATTCCACAGGTTCACCACTCTTTGTGTGAAAAATGTTTCATGTATGTCATGTTGTCACTTGCGGGCAGAGCACCAAGGCAAATTCCTTGTATGTGAATACTTGGCCAATAAACTTATTCATTCATTCATTTGTTCGTTCATTCAAAGCAGGGAAACCGGACCAGTACAGATTGGCATTAATGGACCACAAATCCTGAGCCAGAGTAGAACCGCTTCATGCATTGGTGCCTAATCCAGCTCACATCTTAGCACAAATTCCAGCACAGGCACAGATCTTTTCAATTGTGGACTTACAACATGCCTTCTTCTCACTACCTCTGCACCAGCTCAGCCAGTGCCTCTTCACCTTCACATACAACAGACAACAGTACACATAAACTCGGTTGCCTCGGGGATTTTTGAATTCTCCAACATTATTTTCTAGATATCTGCAGGAACAGCTACAAACCTTAAGCTTTCAATGTGGCTCCACCCTAGTTCAGTATGTGGATGATTTACTTGTAGCCAGCCAGGATGAACAAAGTAACCGCGAAGATACCACTCAATTATTGAATCATCTATCAGCATTGGGATATGTAGTCTCCCAATCAAAAGTGTTAATGACCCAGCAGAAGGTTAAGTTCCTTGGTGTGATACTATCAGCAACAGAGCGGAGTCTGGAGAACATCCGAGTCAGACCAACCTGTGAATTCCCTGCTTCGCAGGAGGCAAAGCAAATGAGACAATGGCTCGGCATGGTAAACTATTGGCAACTATTGGTACCCAACATTGCTCTAGACACTAAAAAATTGACACCGTACACCAGGACAAACATCGACCAGTAGCTTACTACTCCTCCACGAGCAACCGGCGATACACTATTAGCTACATGGTGATATCCGAGGTTGCAGACTCTGGCTCAGAGGATTAGTAGCCATTGCCTGATTTGTCAGAAACATAATCCTGGGAAAGGCGTACACTGTGGAAGTGGGAGAACTCCCTTACCCATAGGAAGTCCCTTTGAAACACTCCAGATGGACTACATTGAGTTGGAGAGATGTCAGGGATATAAGTATGTGCTAGTAATCGTAGACGTGTTTAGTAAGTGGATAGAGGCGTATCCTACAGTGGACAACAAAGCCTCAACAGTAATCAAAGTACTCATGAGAGATTATTCCGAGATACCGATTTCCAATTCGGCTAAATTCACATAATGGTCCTCATTTTATAGGACAAGTAAATAGAGAGTTGTGTAAACAAATGGGCATCCAGCAGCAGTTACATTGCGCCTATCGACCACAGGCTGCTGGACTTGTTGAATGAGTTAACCAGACATTAAAAACTAAATTAGCTAAATTAAGAGCTGAAACGGGAATTAACTGGTTAAAACTGCTTCCTGTAGCATTATTCCAGATGCGCACTATACCTGCAGGAAGAGCATGCTTGAGCCCTGCAGAGATTGTGTATGGTTGTTCCCTCAGAACCCCATGGAACCAGAGTACCCGAAAAGTTGTTCATTTCCATCATATAGCCACAGAAATGACTGATTATTTTCTATCCTTAACTAAAGTATTAAGAGATTTACATTCCAGGGTACGAGCGGTGTATATTGAATTACCACCTTTAACTACCTCATCCAGAGTTGAGCCTGGTGATTTTGTAATGATAAAGACCTGGGTAGGAAAGGGTATGGATGCTCGGTGGGAAGAACCTTATCAGTCCTCCTCAGAACCCCGACTGCTGCCAACATAGAGGGGAGAAATGTGTGGGTCCACCTTCATCATTGCAAAATTATTAGTAGTAAGACTTAAGTTGCTAACTTCTTTTTGAGAGATATCTTTTAATTACCCTGGATTACTGGTCATGAGGAAGAGTACGCCAACATGATGGGCACAAGAGGATCCATGCCCATGCAAAGTCGGGAGGTGAACACCTCTTGGTCTGATGCCTGAGAATCTGCTGCGTCCATGCAAAGTCGGGAAGCAGAGACTTATGGAACCTTCATCATCATCACTGTTGGACTGTTGAAATATGGATGTCACTTTACCCTGTTTGTAAAGATCATGTACTGAAATCCTTTATGGAAAAGTTGGTTGTCATGGAATGATAATAGTGGAGGAATGTGAATATGCAGGGGGTTGGGTACTTGGCAAATGGCAAGAAGGTGTCTGTGAAAATGAGCTGATGACATCACTTTGCAAGCTGCTGGACCAGGCTCCACTAAGTCTGGAACTTTGCAGAAGCTTCAGGAAGCTTCTGCACCTGTGATCCACTGGTTCCCACTAAGTCTGGGCTTTTACTGGAGCTCCAGAACACTGATGCTTAATGCATGCTTGTGATTAGTCCAGAAGGGTGGCCTGCACCTGGAAGTTTCTTACTGCCCTAAAGATATATCTACTTTGTTTCTGTGTTTCCCCACCGTCACCCATGATTGGTTGCCTTCAATGGTATGTTTCTCTATGTACTAAGATGTTTCTACTTTGTTGCTATGTATGAAGATGTTTGCAGGTACTGTAATTTCAATGGGCGAAGGAGTTCTCACTCCATGTATCTTCTCTCCGGTATCAGTGATTGGGTTTGTAGGGGTTGCCCTCCCCCTGTATTTACACGCCCGTTAGATATAGGGGTATAAAAGGGTGATCTTTCAGTTGGGGCTTGCTGGTTGGCTCTTTCTTTTGTTCTGTTTACGAGGCTAGTGAGGGCTCGAGTGAGTGGATCCGAGTCCGGCCCTGCAGTACTGTTACAAATACAGAAGAGTTTGGATTCCAGTGTCAGTTTCAGTGATTGACGGAACCAGACTATGGGGATAGTATTAGATCTAGAATCAACATTTCTATACAGAGATTCTGCCTGTCCCACTGGGTTACTCAAGCATTTTGTGTCTAACTAGCAGCTACTATATGTATCCTAAATGGGCTGCACTTGTTTCACCTTGTTTTCAAGGAATGTTTTTCAGGGTGTCACTCTGTGCCCATGATTCTTCATTGATTTTTTTTTGCTGGAAATCTGCCTCCAATAGCTATCAATTAAGCACATTCACCATTGTTTCTAGATGTGCCTCTCACAGTTTTCCTGTATGTAGGAAAAAGTCCTCTCCTGTTAAAATTCCGACCATACCATGGTGCTGCTTCTCCCTACCTACAGGCAGCAATTAAAGAGTGCACCCCCAGAGGTGAGGACAGTACAGAGCTGGTCGGGGGGGGGAGGAACAACTACAGGACTGTTTGGAGTCTGTAGACTGGGCAATGTTCAAGGACTCGGCAACGGACTTGAATGAATATGCCACAGTCATTACAGACTTCATTAAGAAATGTGTGGAGGACTGCATCCCTACAAAAACCTTCCGAGTGTTTCCCAATCAGAAACCTTGGATCAACTTTGAAATCCGCACTCTTCTGAAGACCAGACACCAGGCATTCATGTCTGATGATACAGTGGTCTATAAGAAGTCCAGATATGACTTTGGTAATGACATCAAAAAGGCCAAAAGGGACTTCTTCTCCAAGCTGGAGGATGAGACAGATGCTCAGCAGCTGTGACTGGGCCTGAATGCAATCACCTCCTACAAGGCAAAATCAGGAGGCAGCTCGAATGTTGGCAAAACATCACTCCCTGATGAGCTCAATGTGTTTTCGCACGTTTTGATAAGGAGAACACCGATGTGCCTTCCCGAGCCCCCATTCGCTGTGATTCTATTTTAATCACAGTCACAGAGGCCGACGTCAGGAGATCCTTCAGAGGGGTGAACCCTCGAAAAGCGTCTGGACCTGATGGTATACCTGGTCGTGTTCTAAAAACGACCAACTGTATGGACCAACTGGCTGGAGTTTTTACGGACATTTTCAACCTCTCACTTCTGAGGTCTGAGGTTCCCACCTGCTTCAAAAAGGCATCAATTATACCAGTGCCCAAGAAGAGCAAGGTGACGTGCCTCAATGACTATCGACCTGTGGCACTAACGCCTGTGGTGATGAAGTGCATTGAGAGGTTGATCATGGCGCAAATCAACTCCTACCTCGACAAAAACCTGGACCCACTGCAGTTCGCTTACCGCCACAACAGATCAACGGTGGATGCAATCTCACTGACCATCCACTCCGCTCTGGACCACTTGGACAACAAAAACTTATATGTCAGGCTGTTATTCATCGATTACAGCTCGGCATTTAATACTATCATCCCCTCCAAGCTGGTTACCAAACTCGCAGAACTGTGTCTCTGCACATCCCTCTGCAATTGGATCCTCGACTTCCTCGATTTCCTCATACACAGACCACAGTCTGTTCGTATTGGTGGAAATGTGTCAGACTCGATAACAATCAGCACGGGAGCACCTCAAGGCTGTGTACTCAGCCCTCTGTTGTACTCTCTCTACAGTCATGACTGCGTAGCTGGTCACAGTGCAAACTCCATCATCAAGTTCGCTGATGACACCACTGTTGTGGGACGTATCATTGATGGGGATGAGTCGGAGTACAGAAGAAAGATCGAGCAACTATCCATATGGTGCCAGCACAATAACCTGGCTCTCAACACCAGCAAAACCAAGGAACTGATTGTGGACTTTGGAAGGAGTAGGATGGGGACCCACAGTCCCGTTTATATCAACGGGTTGACGGTTGAAAGGGTCAAGAGCTTCAAATTCCTGGTCCAAGAACACTGATGCAATTATCAAGAAAAATCACCAGCGCTGCTACTGTCTGAGAAGATTACGGAGAGTCGGTTTGTCAAGGAGGACTCTCTCTAACTTCTACAGGTGCACAGTAGAGAGCTTGCTGACTTGTTGCATCATGGCTTGGTTCGGCAACTTAAACGCCCTCGAGAGGAAAAGACGACAAAAAGTAGTAAGCACTGGCCAGTCCCTCATCGGCTCTGACCTTCCTTCCATCGAGGGGATTTACTGCAGTCGCTGCCTCAAAAGAGCTGGCAGTATCATCAAATTCCCACACCATCCTGCCCACGCACTCATCTCCCTGCTACCTTCAGGTAGAAGATACAGAAGACTGCAATGACCAGGTTCAGGAATAGCTACTTCCCCACAGCCATCAGGCTATTAAACCTGGCTCGGAAAAAACTCTGATAACTAATAACCCATTATCTGTTATTTGCACTTTATTAGTTTATTTATTCATGTGTGTATATATTTATATATGTTATATGGACACACTGATCTGTTTTGTAGTAAATGCCTTCTATGTTCTGTTGTGCTGATACAAAGCAAGAATTTCATTGTCCTATCAGGGACACATGACAATAAACACTTGAACTTGAACATTGTAAGATGCATCATGAGATTATGTGCATGTGTTGAAACACTGAATTACAATTGGCTGTGGGCTCATTGCAGTGAGTTGGTACTTTGGTGTGTAGGAGAACTTTTTAACCTAAGTACAAATTGGTTGCACCTTGTGAACAATTAATACATTTGGCTATGGGATAGTTTGACTATGGTTGCATTAAAAACATAAGTGTTGTCATTGAACAAAAATACAGATGAAACCACATATGGCCTTGTGAGTAAACTGTGAGTCTTTGGCTCGAGAGTCTTCGGCGAAGAGGCTGAGGAGAGGAGGCTACGCATAAAGCTCGAGAGGACAGAACGCGGTGAGTACATGTCGGAGCAGATGAGACAATGTGGAAGCCCAGGGACACAGATGGAGCCTCTGGCTGCAACAACTGTGGCAAGTGTGTCCAGCCTCAGCTCCTATAGGACCGAGTTGGGGCACAGGAGAAGCAGTTGGATGACCTCAGGGCCATCCGGGAAAACGAGAGTTTCCTGAACAGGACCTACAGTGAGGGAGTCACGCCGAGGATATGGGAAGAACCAAGGTGTGTGACTGAGAGAAAGGGTGGTAATCGTGGAGTGCAGGAGACACAGGTGGCTGTGCCTAATGTAAACACGTCGCCCTCTCGGGAACTGCCCGGGGAGACAACTTTTCCAGTCAGATCGGCGGACACGTCGGTGGCTCCAATCCTGGAGATGGGACTCGACCGGCGAGACCGACGTCAGGCAGAGCCCTAGTGGTGGGTGACTCCATTGTCCGAGGAGCGGACAGGAGATTCTGTGGTGGCAAACAAGATGCAAGGATGATCTGTTGCCTCCCTGGTGCCAGGGTTCAGGATGTCATGATAGGCTGCATCCCAGAGTACTTAAGGAAGTAGCTCCGGAAATAGTGGATGCATTAGTGATAATCTTTCAAAACTCTTTAGATTCTGGAGTAGTTCCTGAGGATTGGCGGGTAGCAAACGTAACCCCTCTTTTTAAGAAGGGGGGGAGAGAGAAAACGGGGAATTACAGACCAGTTAGTCTAACATCGGTAGTGGGGAAACTGCTAGAGTCAGTTATTAAAGATGGGATAGCAGCACATTTGGAAAGTGGTGAAATCATTGGACAAAGTCAGCATGGATTTACGAAAGGTAAATCATGTCTGACGAATCTTGTGGAATTTTTCGAAGATGTAACTAGTAGCATGGATGGGGGAGAACCAGTGGATGTGGTGTATCTGGACTTCCAGAAGGCTTTCGACAAGGTCCCACATAAGCGATTAGTATATAAACTTAAAGCATATGGCATTGGGGGTTCAGTATTGATGTGGATAGAGAACTGGCTGGCAAACAGGAAGCAAAGAGTAGGAGTAAACGGGTCGTTTTCACAATGGCAGGCAGTGACTAGTGGGGTACCGCAAGGCTCAGTGCTGGGACCCCAGCTATTTACAATATACATAAATGATCTGGATGAGGGAATTGAAGGCAATATCTCCAAGTTTGCGGATGACACTAAGCTGGGGGGCAGTGTTAGCTGTGAGGAGGATGCTAGGAGACTGCAAGGTGACTTGGATAGGCTGGGTGAGTGGGCAAATGTTTGGCAGATGCAGTATAATGTGGATAAATGTGAAGTTATCCACTTTGGTGGTAAAAATAGGAAAACAGACTATTATCTAAATGGAGGCCGATTAGGAAAAGGGGAGATGCAGCGCGACCTGGGTGTTATGGTACACCAATCATTGAAAGTACGCATGCAGGTACAGCAGGCAGTGAAGAAAGCGAATGGTATGTTATCTTTCATTGCAAAAGGATTTGAGTATAGGAGCAGGGAGGTTCTACTTCAGTTGTATAGGGTCTTGGTGAGGCCACACCTGGAGTATTGCGTACAGTTCTGGTCTCCAAATCTGAGGAAGGACATTATTGCCATAGAGGGAGTGCAGCGAAGGTTCACCAGAGTGATTCCTGGGATGTCAGGACTGTCTTATGAACAAAGACTGCATAGACTCGGTTTATACTCTCTAGAATTTAGGAGATTGAGAGGGGATCTTATAGAAACTTACAAGATTCTTAAGGGGTTGGACAGGCTAGATGTAGGAAGATTGTTCCCAATGTTGGGGAGGTCCAGGACAAGGGGTCACAGCTTAAGGATAAGGGGGAAATCCTTTAGGACCGAGATGGGAAGGAATTTTTTCACACAGAGAGTGGTGGGTCTCTGGAACTCTCTGCCACAGAGGGTAGTTGAGGCCAGTTCATTGGCTATATTTAAGAGGGAGTTAGATGTGGCCCTTGTGGCTAAGGGGATCAGAGGGTATGGAGAGAAGGCAGGTACGAGATACTGAGTTGGATGATCAGCCATGATCATATTGAATGGCGGTGCAGGCTCGAAGGGCCGAATGGCCTACTCCTGCACCTAATTTCTATGTTTCTATGAGCCGAATTCAGAACATCCTCGAGAGAGAAGGTGAACAGCCGGCAGTAGTTGTACACATAGGCACAAACGACATCGGGAAGAAGAGGAAGGAGGTTCTCCAACATGACTTCAAAGAGTTGGGAAGAAGACTGAAATGCCGGACTTCTAGGGTGGTTATCTCTGGATTGCTTCCAGTACCACGAGCTAGTGAGGATAGGAACAGGGAGATAGGGTATCTGAATGTGTGGCTGAGGGGCTGGAGCAAGGATTTAGATTTCTAGACCACTGGGATCTCTTCTGTGGTAGGGGTGACCTGTACATAAGGGACAGGTTACACCGTACCTGGAGGGGGACCGACATTCTGGCAGGCAGGTTTGCTAGGGCTACACGTGTGAGTTTAAACTAAATAGTGTGGTGGGGGGGGGGGAAGGATTGACAAATTGGGAGTATAAAGATGGAGTTAAAGGGGAAGTGACTACAGGAAATATCACAAAAGATTCTCAAATTAATGGGAAGGAAAGCTCTAGAATGGACAACAGAGTAAGGTCAGGGCCAATTGAGAGGGGGGAAGTGAATACAGAGGTCAAAGTACTGTATATGAATATGCGAATTATAAAGAATAAAGTGGACAAGCTTGAGACTCAGTTAGAAACTGGCAAGTATGATGTTGTGGCAATTACTAAGACATGGCTACAAGAGGGCCAGGGCTGGGAACTGATTATTCAAGGGTATACCTCCTATTGAAAAGACAAACAGGTGGGCAGAGGGGGTGGGATAGCTCTGTTGGTGAGGAATGAAATTCAGTCTCTTGCAAGGGGTGACATTGAAACAGGAGATGTGAAGTCAGTATGGATAGAACTAAGGAATTGTAAGGGTAAAAAGACCCTAATGGGACTAATCTACAGGCCCCCAAACAGTAGCCTGGACATAGGGCGCAAGTTGAATCAGGAGTTAAAATTGGCATGTAGTAAAAGTAATGCTGTGGATGTTATGGGAGATTTCAACATGCAGGTAGACTGGGAAAATCAGGTTGGTACTAGACCCTAACAAAAGGGACTTTGTAGAGTGCCTTCGTGATGGATTCTTAGAACAGCTTGTATTGGAGCCTACCAGGGAGAAGGCAATTCTGGATTTTGTGTTATGTAATGAACCGGATTTGATAAAACACCTCGAGGTTAATAAGCCATTAGGAGGCAGTGACCAAAACATGGTCACGTTTAATCTACAATTGGAGAGGGAGAAAGGGAGATCGGAGGTGTCAGTGTTGCAGTTAAATATAGGGGACTATGGGGCCATGAGGGAGAAGCTGGCCAAAGTTGACTGGAAAGATACACTAGCAGGGATGACAGTGGAACAAAAAATGGCAGGTATTTCTAGGAATAATACAAAAGGTGCAGGATCACTTCATTCCTAGGAGGAAGAAAGATTCCAAGGGGAGAAAGGGACGACCATGGCTGACGTCAGGGACAGTATAAACATTAAAGCGAAGAAGTACGACGTAGCAAAGATGAGCGGGAAGCAAGAGGATTGGGTAATGTTTAAAGAACAACAAAAGATAACCAAAAAGACAATACTGGAAGAAAAGATGAGGTACAAAGGTAAGCTAGCCATGAATATAAAGCAGGATAGTAAAAGCTTCTTTAGGTATGTGAAGAGGAAAAAAATAGTTAAGACCAAGTTTGGACCCTTGAAGACCAAAAAAGGTGAATTTATTATGGGGAACAAGGAAATGGCAGATGAGTTGAACAGGTACTTTGGATCTGTCTTCACTAAGGAGGACACAAACAATTTTCCTGATATAATAGTGGCCAGAGGATCTGGGGTGACAGAGGAACTGAAGGAAATCTACATTAGGCGGGGAATGGTGTTGGATAGACTGATGGGACTGAAGGCTGATAAATCCCCAGGGCCTGATGGTCTGCATCCCAGGGTACTTAAGGAAGTGACTCTAGAAATCGTGGATGCATTGGTGATAATTTTCCAATGTTCTATAGACTCAGCATCAGTCCTGTGGATTGGAGGGTAGCTAACGTTATCCCACTTTTTAAGAAAGGTGGGAGAGAGAAAATAGGGAATTATAGACCAGTTAGCCTGACATCGGTGGTGGGGAAGATGCTGGAGTCCATTATAAAAGATGACATCCATCTCAGAGCTCCCGTGGATTTGGAAGCAACAGCAACAAAGAGAAGCAGGAGAAAACACTGATTGGCTCTAGCCCGAGTGGGAGGAGAGGTAGAAGTGAGTCAGAGGGGGAAAACAGTTGAAAACGGAGGAATTTGGTTTGTAAATTGGTAAATTAGGCAATTTATCAGTCAATATAAGCAAGACTGCTCTTAGGGAGCAGCAGTGAGGGAAGTGCCCTGTGAGAAAAGTGGGAGTCTTTGGCTCGAGTCTTCAGTGAGGAGGCTGAGGAGAGGATGCTACGCAAAATGCTAGAGAGGGAGAGACGAAAGAAGGAGATGTCAAGCAAGCTGATGCAGTGTGATGCTTGCAGTATGTGGGAGGTCAAGGACACCGCTGGTGCCTCTGGCTGCTACAAATGTGAGAAGTGCATCCAGGTACAGCTCCTGAAGGACCATGTTGGGGAACTGGAGAAGCAAGTGGATGACCTCAGGTTCGTCCGAGAAACTGGGTCGTTCCTCGACAAGTCCTACAGTAAGATTGTTACACCTAAGGTAGTGGAAGAGAAAAAGTGGGTGACGGTGAGAAAGGGAGGGAAACTTGGAATGCAAAGGTCCCCGGGTGTTGTACCTCTTGTGAACAGGTACACTCACTTAGAAGCTGTCGGGACAGAAGACGTTAAAACACTGAGCGGCGGACTGGCGTGCGAAGCAAAAAGGGCTGTTGAGCCAAAACTAAAGAGGCCAACATCAGGCAACGCCATTGTAGTTGGAGACTCCATTGTGAGAGGTACGGACAGGGGTTTCTGTGGCAACAGACGGGATTCAAGGATGGTGTGCTGCCTTCCTGGTGTCAGGATCCAGAATGTCACGGACAGAGTGCAGAAAATCCTCAAGGGCGAAGGTGAACAGCCGGAAGTGGTAGTGCATGTCGGTACAAACGATGTCGGAAAGAAGGGGATGAATATTCTGCAGCGTGACTTTAGAGAGCTCGGAAAAATGCTGAAAAGCAGGACCTCCAGAGTTGTTATCTCCGGTTTGCTTCCAATTCCTCGTGCTGGCGAGAGCAGGAACAGGGAGATACGGGACCTGAATGTGTGGCTGAGGATCTGGTGCAGGGGGCACGGATTTAGATTCTTAGATCACTGGGATCTGTTTTGGAGTAAGGGGGAACTGTACAAAAGGGACAGATTGCATCTTAACAGCTGGGGGACCAGCATTCTGGCAAGCAGGTTTGCCACTGCTACATGGGTGGTTTTAAACTGAATAAGGGGGGTAGGGTGTCAAATGGGATAGTCGAGGACGGAGTTAAAGGGAACGAGAGTAAATGGATGGTTAATTACCCCAGAATTAACGGAAAAGGAAGCTCACAAAGGGATAGGAGAGTAGTGCCAAGTATAATAGGGATCGATGTGAAAGGTGAGATGTGTAAGGAATTAAAAGTATTGTATATGAATGCGCAAAGTATAAAAAGTAAAGTAGATGAGCTTGAGGCTCAGTTAGATGTCGGTAGATATGACATTGTGGGGATTACTGAGACGTGGCTGCATGAGGATCGGGCCTGGGAACTTAATATTCAGGGTTATACATCCTATAGAAAGGACAGGCAGGTGGGCAGAGGAGGGGGGGTGGCTCTGCTGGTGAGGGATGGAATTCAGTCCCTTGCGAGGGAAGACATAGGGACTGACGAGGTAGAATCATTGTGCATTGAGTTGAGGAATTGTAAAGGCAAGAAGACACTAATTGGTGTTATTTACAGACCCCCAAATAGTAGCCCGGATGTAGGGTGTAAGTTGCAGCAGGAGTTAAAACTGGCATGTAACAAATGTAATGGCACTGTGGTGATGGGGGATTGCAATATGCAGGTAGACTGGGAAAATCAGGTTGGTTCAGGACCCCAAGAAAGAGAGCTTGTAGAATGCCTCCCAGATGGATTCTTAGAGCAGCTTGTACTGGAGCCGACCAGAGAAAAGGCAATTCTGGATATAGTGTTTACCAATGAACCAGATATGATAAGAGAACTCGAGGTAAAGGAACTGCTTGGAGGTAGTGATCATAATATGATTAGATTTAATCTGCAATTTGAGAAGGAGAACGTTAAATCAGAAGCGGCAGTGATGAAGTTGAACAAAGGGGACTATGAAGGCATGAGAGGGGAGCTGGCCAAAGTAGACTGGAAAGGGCTCCTAGCAGGAATGACGGTGGAACATCAATGGCAGTTAATTTCAGGGCAGAATCCGGAAGACGCAGGATCATTTCATTCCAAAAAGGAAGATTCTAAGGGGAGTAGGAGGCAACCGTGGCTGACAAGAGAAGTTAGGAATAGAATAAAACTAAAAGAAAAGATGTCTAACACAGCAAAGAGTAGCCGGAAGACAGCAGATTGGAAAACTTTCATAGGACAACAGAAGGAAACAAAACGGGCAATACAGGCTGAAAAGATGAAGTACGAAGGGAAGCTGACCAGGAATATAAAGGACAGTAAAAGCTTCTTTAGATATGTTAAGGGAAATAGAGTAGCAAAGTCAAATGTGGGTCCCTTGAAGGCAGACACGGGTGAAATTATTATGGGCAACAAGGAAATGGCAGAAGAGTTGAATAAGTAGTTCGGATATGTCTTCACTAAGGAGGGCACAAACAATCTCCTAGATGTACTGGAGGATAGAGGATCTAAGCAGGTAGAGGAACTGAAATAAATTTTCATTAGGCGAGAAATAGTATTGGGTAGGCTAATGGGACTAAAGGATAATAAATCCCCTGGGCCTGATGGTCTGCATCCCAGCGTCCTCAGGGAGGTGGCTCTGGAAATAGTGGATGCATTGGTGATCATTTTCCAATGTTCAATAGATTCAGGATCAGTCCCTGTGGATAGGAGGATAGCTAATGTTATCCCACTTTTCAAGAAAGGAGAGAGAGAAAACGGGGAATTACAGAGCAGGTGGGAAAGATGCTGGAGTCAATTATTAAAGAGGTAATAACAGGGCATTTGGATAGCAGTAAAAGGATTAGTCCAAGTCAACATGGATTTATGAAAGGGAAATCATGCTTGACTAACCTTCTGGAATTTCTTGAGGATGTGACAAGTAAAATGGATGAAGGGGTGCCAGTGGATGCAGTGTATCTAGACTTTCAGAAAGCCTTTAATAAGGTCCCGCACGGGAGACTGGTGACTAAAATTAGAGCACATGGTATTGGGGTTAGGGTGTTGACATGGATAGAAAATTGGTTGGCAGACCGGAAGCAAAGAGTAGGAGTGAATGGGTCCTTTTCAGAATGGCAGGCAGTGACTAGTGGGGTACCGCAAGGCTCAGTGCTGGGACCGCAGCTATTTACAATATACATCAATGATTTGGATGAAGGCATTCAAAGTAACAGTAGCAAATTTGCAGATGACACAAAGCTGGATGGCAGTGTGAACTGTGAGTAGGATGCTATGAGAATGCAAGATGACTTGGACAGGTTGGGGGAGTGGGCAGATGCATGGCAGATGATGTTTAATGCAGATAAATGTGAGGTTATCCACTTTGGTAGCAAAAACAGGAAGGTAGATTACTATCTAAATGCTGTCAGGTTGGGAAAAGGGGAAGTACAACTGGATCTGGGGGTCCTTGTACATCAGTCTATGAAAATAAACATGCAGGTACATCAGGCAGTGAAGAAAGCGAATGGCATGTTGGCCTTTATAACAAGAGGAATCAAATATAGGAGCAAAGAGGTCCTTCTGCAGTTGTACAGAGCCCTAGTGAGACCACACCTGGAGTATTGTGTGCAGTTTTGGTCCCCTAATTTGAGGAAGGACATTCTTGCTATTGAGCGAGTGCAGCGTAGGTTTACAAGGTTAATTCCCGGGAATGGCGGGACTGCCATCCTGAGAAAATGGAGCAGCTGGGTTTGTTCACTCTGGAGTTTAGAAGGATGAGAGGGTATCTCATTGAAACGTATAAGATTGTTAAGGGTTTGGACACACTTGAGGTTGGAAACATGTTCCTGATGTTGGGGGAGTCCAGAACCAGGGGCCACAGTTTAAGGATAAGGAGTAAGCCATTTAGAACGGAGACGAGGAAACACGTTTTCTCACAGAGAGTGGTGCGTCTGTGGAATTCTCTGCCGCAGAGGGTGGTGGAGGCAGGTTCTCTGGATGCTTTCAGGAGAGAGCTAGATTGGGGTCTTAAAAATAGCTGAGTCAGGGGATATGGGGAGAAGGCAGGAACGGGGTACTGATTGGGGATGATCAGCCGTGATCACATTGAATGGCGGTGCTGGCTCGAAGGGCCGAATGGTCTACTCCTACACCTATTGTCTATTGTCTATTGCAAGAAACTCTTGACAGGAATTGCAGAAAACTTCTTACTAATTTATCATGTATATTTACGAACCAAGATTGCTGTAAGTCATACTTTCAGTAAATGTAGGAAACTTTGAAATCATTTTTTACATATGTTAATTTAGACATCTGAGAAATAAGTAAAATGCCCAGAACCAGTTAGGGATTGAATTTGCAGGAAATTATTTTTGGGAGAGCGCCTGGAAAGTGAATATAAAATCTTGACGGTAATGTGAGGAATTTTATGAGGAATTTTAGAAGGAAGGTCTCCCTCCTGCCTTTTGCTTCTGTCCTCCTTTTATTGTCCTTTGTATCCTCGCATTGGTTCCCATCTGCCTGGTCTGATAGTTTAACCATGACCTGTCCTGCATGCTCTTTCCCGTTAACTGCACGCATCACGTCTGCGTTGTGGACTACACTCCCCCACTGTTTAGTTTAACCCGCGTAGCCCTTGCAAACCTGCCTGCCGGAATGTCAGACCCCCTTCCTTGATGGGCCGAATGGTCTAATTCTGCTCCTATCACTTATGAACTTAATTTGAATTGTTGGATTCCATAAGATAATCATAAAATACTTATGATGAAGAAGAAACCGATTTGGTTTGTCTGCTCTTACTGAAGGAATCCCAACAGTCCATTTCCCCATTTTTAATTGCCCTGACATTTATTCACCTCAATTCATTTTCAGCAGGCAATGGATTTCTCGTCATATTTATTCATACTATTTAAGAACATTTTTCCTCATACATGCTTATATCTTTCTCCCAAAAATGTAAACCAGTCATCTGGACCCATATTCTACCAAGAGAATGGGTTTTTCTGATAACTATAAAGCAAAATGTCATAGGTTTAAGGAGAGATTAAGTAGTTTTAATCTGAGGGACTTTTCTTTTTACATACATGACATTGATCGCTGGAACATGCTGTCATAGGAAGGAGTGGACTCAGATGTAATCACAACATTGAAAATCAATTTATACAGGCAGTTGAAAGTGCAGATTTTAGAAGGATGCAGCCCTGATATGGACAAATGGGATTAATATAGATGAACCAAACTGTTGGCATAGACATGTTGGACTGAAGTGCCCATTTCTATGCTGTATGACTAAATGACTCTAGTGCACATGTATATCCAGATGCACATTTATCAACATTTTCCTCGCCTTCCTTGCTCCAAGGAGAACAATAACAGCTTTTCAGCCTTACCTTCTAGCTGAAATACATCAACTGCACATAATACCAGCAAATATCTACTATAACCTCACTAGAACCTTGATATAATTCCCAAAATGTTGTGCCTGGAATCAATTGTGAACACCAATTGTGGCCTACTCTAGTTTTTTTTTTAACGCAGGTTTAACATAACTCTAAACTTCTATTTAGAAATCCATTTATTCCATGAGCTTTATAAATGCTTTTCCATGTGTATCTTCCACTTTCAAGGAAGCGTGCACCTGTAAATCTAGGCCCTTCCATTCTGCTCCATCCTTTGCCTTTTAGTCCATATTGTTTTGCCAAAGGGTATCGTTTCATCGTTCCCAAAATTATATTTCATCTCTCACTTGTCTGCCTATTCAGCTATCTTATGTCTATCTTTATATTTTCTTTTACCTCAATCATTTATGCCGCAAGATATTACATTGCCCATAAATTCGACCACATAGCTTGAAAATATGACATTCCAAGTGATTGCTCACATTTAAAATATTATGTTAAACCTTTTTATTGTGGTAATTTCCAATGAAGAAACTCTTTCATTCTGATAACCATTCTGGTGTGCAGCATTCTTGGCTAGTACTGTACTTCAAATCCAGCTGCATTGGCAGTATTTTTTTCAGAAGCATCATATCTAATTAGAGAAAAGCATAAGGAAGCTGGTATTCCAGGCTCCACATGGTTTGGATGAGGTGGGGATAGAGGGAGCAGTACAGAATGTATTGTGTTCCAACTGTAAGCTATTGCACAAGACAATTACGTGATGTTACCATATTTCTGCCTCAACTTGCACACTCGTTATGTTTCTCACGCTTTTAATGCATACATTACAATTCCCAGGATAATCAAATGGCAGACTCATTCACTTAGATAAAATAATTCAGAAATAGCTATTAGCATGATAATTGTGAGTCCTGATCAGCAGTTTATAAATGAGGCAGCTGTTATGTAATTGCCAATGAGTTTTGCAAAATGCAATGCAGATCATTATCTGGATGACCATCTTTAGCATTAATATTTTCATTTCATGTTGATATTTAGAATTATTTAAAATTCACAATTTTCTGCATGTATTTTTTTGCTTTAATCAAAAGTACGGGCTGTCTGAAAATACCACACAAACATTCTGTGTAGTTAAACTATTGTAATTTGTTGATGCAGCTTTAGATTAACATGTGCATATATAAGAAATGCATGGGATTTTTTTGTTAGATTACATGACAATGGCTGAAGGTTGCTCATAACAACATAAATTTCATTAAATGCTTTTGGTACCCAACACAGCTGCAAATTTTTCCACCGAATCATTTAACTTGCATTAATACATCTTCCATGAGTTAATTGCCCTTAAATTAGTTGAATGAAGATTATTTGAATTTTACAATACCTTAATATTAGGTCTATTGTTGACGCAATATGCAACATGATTTTTTTCACGTTTTAATTTGGATTCATGAACCATCACAGTTAAAGTTAAGATTTTTTTAAGGAAAATCCCATTTTTAGTAAACTTCATCCTCCAAAAGATTTTCCAATATTTCACTTCAAACAAAAAAATGTGTTAATTTTGATTTTTTACTCTTTGAAAATCTTTTCGACCTATTTCTGTATTGTACAACAATATGACTGAATTATTCTAGTCATAAGGTTGTGATATTTTTAATAAAATGGCAGAATCTGGATTAAACAGAGGTGTGAAATAAAGATCATGTAGCAAGGCAGAGAAAAGGAATAATAAAGCAATTGGAAAATAGTACATTTGGATGTTGAGAGACAGTAGATAGTATAAGGAATGGAAAACAAAGTCCATTGGCATCTGGCTCTAATCATTGCAAGCAACATAGATTGACAATGCTTCAAAGAACACGAACATCATGTATCACACTGGAGCCTCTTTATCTAAAATATGTCTGTCTTTAATAAATTGCCAGTGAAGCAGCAGTTTACAAAAAGAGCTCACAGGTTCTTCTGCTGTTGTAGTCAGAGTCATATACCTTCATCTCTTTTCTCTCCTTTTCTACCACGTTTTAGCTCATCAAAACCCCAGAATGATGAACTGCCAGTCATTTTCCTCTTGCAACCATGTTTCCACAATGGCCACAACATCACCGTCCTAAGCACCATCTATGTTCAAAGTTCATCTGTTTTCCCCACAATAGTCCTTCCCGAACTAGACAGGGAAAATCAGGTTTGTACTGGACCCCAAGAAAGGTAGTTTGTGGAGTGCCTCCATGATGGATTCTTAGAGCAGCTTGTATTGGAGCCTACCACGAAGATGGCAATTCCGGATTTAGAATTAGGTGATGAACCGGATTTGATAATGGAACTTGAGGTTAAGGAGCCATTAGGAGGTAGTGACCATAATATGGTCAGGTTTAATAGTAAGATTAAATAAGAACTTACCAGTTTGAAGTTTGATCTTGATTTTATGAGGAGTTACGTTGGTGATTACGTGAAGAAGGCCCGCCAGGCCGCATGCGCAGCAAACTTCGAAGCAGTGGTATGAAATCACAAATAAACAACACCGAAGTAAGCAGTAAGATCAGTGACTCGAGAACTACCAGATGATCTTTTATGAGAGAGGGTTGGGCATGGTGGGCACGTAATCACCAACGTAACTCCTCATAAAATCAAGATCAAACTTCAAACTGGTAAGTTCTCGTTTAATCTTACTATTTTACTTCGTGAGTCACGTGAGTGATTCCGTGAAGAGTTCAAAGCTTTGTGATTTCATGCCACAGATTACAATCTCGGCATCCCACTGCATTTGATTGACTCGAAAGAGAAATAAATGCATTAGTAATAACATTATATTCAATGTAATGATAAGGTTTATTTACAATGTAAACAAACAACAGTACCCCTAAAATTTAGGTATTTAAAATGTCATTGGCAAACAGCCCTGGATTGACAATTGGCCGATGATAAATTCTGAAACATCAGCTCATTTGCCCATCCGCGGTCACTAAAATTTGGTCGAAGGACACATCCCTCCCTTTGGCCGCCAACATAGCTGCTGCCCTAGTATAATGAGATGTAAACACACTATCTAAATGATATACTGACGTTGATGCTGATCTGGTGGAATGAGACATACAATCATCACTGTTAATACCTGTTGCAGCCACCTTGCAATAGTCTGAACCGACCTTCTCTTGTGTAATTGTTTATTAACTAATACACTGTGCTGAAACCATACTTCTAAGGATTCTGGTGGCCTTGATAACATAAAATGAGACCGTGGGGTATTCGAAATGATCTTAAAAATCATGCCATCCCTGGTCTGCTCTGCTAGTGTAGACCAAAATGTAAAATGTAATGGCATGAACAGCCAATACCATCCTGTCCAGCCACAGCGTTTGCAATGTTTTGCCGTTGTTGCGCTGATATTAGAGTCATGACTAAGGATGTAGCTGGAACCCCTTGGTGAAGTAATGTTTACACATTTACAATAACCAACTGCATAATCTTGTGATGTGAGTACTTGTATCAAGATCTTTTTAACAACTTGATATCCGGGTTGGACCTGACAATGTAGTTCCCTTATGTTACAGCTGTAATGTCTTTATAACTGAACTATTGTCAATATCACTTAAAACGAACTGGAAAAGTCAGTAATTTGTATCATATCAAATGTATCATTAATATTTAACAAACATTTCTGATCCCCTCAATAGAGATGTACTGCTTTTTTGGATGCTATCCATGCATACTGCAGTGAACACGCTCATGGCTAAATGTGACAACCTGAGGCATAAGTCAATCCATTGAAAATGTGTAAGTCAATAATCGTTTTACTGTGCAAAGTCCAGTCTCCTGAACCACAGTTTAAAGCAGCAAGTTCTTGCTTTTTGGCATAACTGTACCATTGTGCCATAATGCCTGATGAAGCAGGCAACACGGACGCTTGGCCGGTCAGATAGTACGAATCCAAATGAGGTCTTGCTGACTGTTTTAAGACCCAGTTAATGAGGAAGACATAAAGTCCATTCCTCCTATTGAAGCGAAAATGTAATTCTCCACACTGTTGTGTCACATATTTTTGTAAACAGTGAAACATGCATAAACATGATGAACATTTAATTAAGTATTGAATCATGCTTTCATCATACTTTGAGATCCAACACTATTCTGTGTTATCATCAATCTAAACTGGATGATATACCAGTGGCAAGGAGATTAATTATAGGATATTCTTCCTAATTACCATGAGACTAACATATGTCACCATTGTAGAGTAGCAACTTAAATTTGTGCATGAAGAATATGTATATTCACTCAAAACCTTACTCAACGGTGCATTTAGTATATATATTTAGTTGATACTAACAACTGAAGAATTGGTAACTCATGCAATCTCCACTACCTTTGAGTAGGTGATTGTATTTGGAACTTCTCATCTTAGAGTTCTAAACATCAGTTCATAATAATTGAATTCAACTGACCACACTACTGTAGCGAGTTTCAAGTTCAATGAGTTATTGTCATGTTCAGCAATGCTGAATACTGTTACTTCATCATTGTGGCTGAAGTTGCCTCAGCTGACAATAGCACAAGGTTGTTAGCAACGATCTAATTGCTACTTACACAATATCAGTTCTTTGATTTGCTCAGCTGCAACACAGCTGCTATATTTCCAATTACTCTTAATGAAAATAACTCAGTTTTGTAACAGATTGCTATAACTCCAATCTCTTGCCACAAGGCAGATACAAGGCTAATAAGGCTAATGATAATTAAAGGTAAATCCCAATGACCAACAAACAGTTTATCCCATACTGCAAAGCTTACTGTTATAATACAGTTATATTGTCTTTGATAACCTTTGTAATGGATTTGTATAATGTGTATCTCTTACCTTATGAATCTGTTGAAGTCAGGAATAAATTTTTACATTCAGAAAGTTCATATGCCCGATACTCTCCATTCTTCATAACAACATACCAATCCTGCCTTGTTGCATGGGTGGTTTGCATGAGAACCTCTGCCCAATTTCCAAACCCTGGCCATAATCCAACTTACTTGAAATGCTCCGGCTGTGCCTCAACCAAATATTTTTACCCTTTGTGTGTTGTACAAACAAATGTATATATTACAACTTGTCAACGGTGCACTACCCAAATTTTGGAAGTGCTAGACCCATTTAGTTGAGCATGAAGGTGCATTGAATTTCTGAGCTATCATGCTGCCCCCAGCTCCAGTGAACCGCTACTGCCATTGAGCACCTGGGGTGCGTTTTGAACGATGACTTTTGCCCATTGTTGGCCAAATTAATTCATCTGCCAGGCTTCTTCCCCTGTAGAATAGACATACCTGAATAACCGATTCAGCAGCTGGTTCTCACATCCCCCTGTTGGCGTTGTTCACTGCCAGCATATATGTGCTTGAGTCAGTGCTATTGACATCTTTAGAGCCCGGAGTCATCTTGACCTTTGGCTTTTCCCTCCTTAGAGACGGTGATTCGTAGGCAACTCTACCAGGCACTGCGCAGGCCGTAGGATACAAATACTGATACCAACCCATTGGCTTTAACCCAATAGAATAATTTACTGGGATGGCAACTTTATTGTCAGGAAAGGTACCTCTGACATGTGCCCTTCATCCCTTTGGGTATGCCCCACGGCCATACCCTGAGACTCAATGTCAGCAGGATACTGACCCATCTTGGTCTCTGCCTCCGAGAGGGAGACCTTCTGCAGCACTGTATACAACAGTTGCTGTATTTAGGATAGTCGTTTCAACGCACTATCCAGCCCCAGTGAGGAATTCATCCCCCGACTCCGTGGGCCTTGCTCTCTAGCCCCGGTGGAGCATCATCTCGCGACTCCGTGGGCGAGCAGATATGTGTGAATTTGAGCAACCATGTCCCAGGGTTTCTGGTGTCGCCTTTCATAAAGGCCGGCGCTTTTTGACATGAACAGCCCTACATCAGGCGCTGTTGGCACGGCTCTTCCGTAAGCCGGCACTTCACACATGAAGCAGCCCTGTCAGGCGCTGCTGGCACAGGTCTCCCGTAGGCCGGCACTTTCATATATGAAGCAGCCCTGTCAGGCGCTGCTGACGCGGCCTGTCCCATAGGCCCATACATTTTACACATGAAAACCCTCTGTAAAAAAAGGCTCCTGCCTAAAAACCCCTGGGAAGTAAAAAAACAAACTTACCTTTAAAGTTTAACTTACCACGGCAGGAGCTCTGTCCTGCCAGACTGGTGCTTCCGCCAATGCGGCTGATGTAATGCTGCGCATGCAGTCTGGCGGGCCTTCTTCACGGAATCACTCAGATGACTCTGAAGTAAAATCTACAATTGGAGAAGGGTAAATAAGAGGTGTTAGTGTTACAGTTGAATAAAGGGGACTATGGAGCCATGGGGGGGGGGGAAGAGCTGGCCAAGGTTTACTGGAAAGATACCCTTCAGGGATGACAGTGGAACAACAATGGCAGGTATTTCTGGGAATAATACAGAAGGTGCAGGATCAATTAATTCCAAAGAGGAAGAAAGATTCTAGAGGCCATAAGGGGCGACCGTGGCTGACAAGGGACGTCGGGAACAGTATAAAAATAAAAGAGAAGATGTACAACGTAGCAAAGAAGAGCGGGAAGTTAGAGGATTGGGTAATGTTTAAAGAGAAACAGAAGATAACTAAGAAGGCAATACGAGGAGAAAAGATGAGGTACGAAGGTAAGCTAGCCAAGAATATAAACATAGAAAAATAGGTGCAGGAGTAGGCCATTCGACCCTTCGAGCCTGCACCGCTATTCAATGTGATCATGGCTGATCATCCAACTCAGTATCCCGTACCTGCATTCTCTCCATACCCCTGATCCCTTTAGCCACAAGAGCCACATCCAACTCCATCTTGAATATAGCCAATGAACTGGCCTCAACGACCTTCTGTGGCAGAGAATTCCAGAGACTCGCCACTCTCTGTGTAAAGAATGTTTTCCTCATCTCGGTCCGAAAGGAATTCCCCCTTATCTTTAGACTGTGACCCCTTGTTCTGGACTCCCCCAACATCGGGAACAATCTTCCTGCATCTAGCTTGTCCAACCCCTTAAGAATTTTGTAGGTTTCTATAAGATCCCCCCTCAATCTTCTAAATTCCAGTGAGTACAAGCCGAGTCTATCCAGTCTTTCTTCATATGAAAGTTCCGACATCCCAGGAATCAGTCTGGTGAACCTTCTCTGAACCCCCTCTATGGCAAGAATGCCTTTCCTCAGATTTGGAGACCAGAACTGTATGCAATACTCCAGGTGTGGTCTCACCAAAACCCTGTACAACTGCAGTAGAACCTCCCTGTTCCTATACTCAAATCTTTTCGCTATGAATGCTAACATACCATTTGCTTTCTTCACTGCCTGCTGCACCTGCATGCCTACTTTCAATGACTGGTGTACCATGACACCCAGGAATCATTACATCTCCCCTTTTCCTAATCTGCCACCATTCAGATAACAGTCTACCCTCATGTTTTTGCCGCCAAAGTGGATAACCTTACATTTATCCACATTGTACTGCATCTGCCATGCATCTGCCCATTCACTCAGCCTATCCAAATCACCCTGCAGCCTCCAAGCATCCTCCTCACACCTAACTATACCCCCCAGCTTGGTGTCATCTGCAAATTTGGAGATGTTGCATTCAATTCCCTCATCCAAATCATTAATGTATATTGTAAATAGCTGGGGTCCCAGCACTGAGCCTTGCAGTACCCCACTACTCACTGCCTGCCATTCTGAAAGGGACCCGTTTACTCCTACCCTTTGCTTCCTGTCTGCCAGCCAGTTCTCTATCCACATCAATATTGAACCACCAATACCGTGTGCTTTAAGTTTATATACTAATCTCTTATGTGGGACCTTGTCGAAAGCCTTCTGAAAGTCCAGATATAACACATCCACTGGTTCTCCCTCATCCACTCTACTAGTTACATCCTCGAAAAATGCTATAAGATTCGTCAGACATGATTTACCTTTTGTAAATCCATGCTGACTTTGTCCAATGATTTCACCACTTTCCAAATGCACTGCTATCCCATCTTTAATAACTGACTCTAGCAGTTTCCCCACTACCGATGTTAGACTAACTGGTCTGTAATTCCCCGCTTTCTCTCTCCCTCCTTTTTTAAAAAGTGGGGTTACATTGGCTATCCTCCAATCCTCAGGAACTACTGCAGAATCTAAGGAGTTTTGAAAAATTATCACTAATGCACCCACTATTTCCGTGGCTACCTCCTTGAACACTCTGGGATGCAGACCATCTGGCCCTGGGGATTTATCGGCCTTTAATCCGTTCAATTTACCCAACACCACTTCCCGGCTAACCTGGATTTCACTCAATTCCGCCATCTTATTTGACCTCCGGTCCACTGCAATTTCCTGCAGATTATTTATGTCTTCCTTAGTGAAGACAGAACCAAAGTAGTTATTCAATTGGTCTGGCATGTCCTTGTTCCCCATGATCAATTGACCTGCTTCTGACTGCAAGGGACCTACATTTGTTCTAACTAGTTCTCTTCACATATCTATTAAAACTTTTGCAGTCAGTTTTTATGTTCCCTGCCAGTTTCCTTTCGTAATCTATTTTCCCTTTCCTAATTAAGCCCTTTGTCCTCCTCTGCTGGATTCTGAATTTCTCCCAGTTCTCTGGTAGGTTGCTTTCTTTGGCCAGTTTGTATGCCTCATCTTTAGTTTTTATACTATCCCTGATTTCCCTCGTTATCCACGGATGCACCACCTTATCTGATTTATTATTTTGCCAAACTGGTCTGAACAATGTTTGTACTTCATCCATGCAGTCTTTAAATACCTTCCATTGCACATCCAATGTCAACCCTTTAAGACTCACCTGCCAGTCTATCTTGGCAAATTCACGGCTCATACCTTCAAAGTTACCTTTGTTTAAGTTCAGAACCCTTGTTTCTGACTTAATTATGTCACTTTCCATCCTAATGAAGAACTCAATCATATTATGATCACTCTTGCCCAAGGGGCCACGCACAACAAGACTGCTAACTAACCCTTCCTCATTACTCAATACCCAGTCTAGAATAGCCTGCTCTCTCGTTGGTTCCTCTACATGCTGGTTTAGAAAACTATCCCGCATACATTCCAAGAAATCGTCTTCCTCGGCACCCCTGCCAATTTGATTCACCCAATCTATATGCAGATTGAAGTCACCCATTATAACTCTGTTACCCTTGTTGCACGCACTTCTAATTTCCTGTTTGATGCCATCCCCAACTCCACTACTACTGTTAGGTAGCCTGTACACAACTCCCACTAGCGTTTTCTGCCCCATAGAGTTTCGCAGCTCTACCCATATCGATTCCACATCTTCAATGCTAATGTCCTTCCTTTCTATTGCATTAATCTCCTCTCTCACCAGCAACGCTACCCCACCTCCTTTTCCTTTTCAATTCAATTCAATTCAAGTTTAATGTCATTGCACAAATACAAGTATAGGTACAACGAAATGCAGTTTAGCATCGTTCTTAGTGATAGCGATATAGAAAAATAAATACAGAGTGCAGTGGTAGCAGTATGGAAAATAAATAAATACAGGGTACAGACAAATCTATCAGCTGGGCTCCGAGTTCAGCAGTCGGATGGTGTAGTTGAAGAAGCTGTTCTTCGTCCTACTGGTGCGGGACAAGGCTCCTGTACCGCCTCCCTGATGGGAGGAGGGCAAACAGTCCATGATTAGGGTGTGAGGGGTCCTTGATGATCTTCCCGGCCCGCTTCAGGCACCGTTTTCGGTGGAGGGCATCCAAGGCA